>JAWRVZ010000004.1:1020000-2220000 GCA_037043235.1 Rhodeus uyekii | reverse complement strand
ATTAATGGTTGGCCCAACAGAAAAACATTTCATGTGCTTCACATTAAGCTCATAAAATCTACAAGTTGAGAAATAATTTGACTCAACAACTGTTTGTAAATGTAGGCCACATAGAAAGTTGACAAGAATTAATAAAATAAAATATTATTGTACACTAGATTGATACAATACTCAATATCATGGGATGCCTTCATATGCTTGTCGACATGATTTTAAAGTAATGGATTTTGTTTTTTGGACACAATATTCCGTCTTTGCGTGTGATTTCTCAAGTGGAACAGTAATGTGGAATGTGAATCCTACAAGAGGATAATTGAATAAAATAATGTCAAAGTTTCTGTAACATTCACATTAAAATGGGAAGATTTCTGAACAGGTAATCCACATATAAAAAAACAAAAAGGAGCAGAAATTAAATCTTTACAGCAGATCTCGCATGCGTTTTCTTTCTGTCAGACGCAGCAGGTCTAAAAATGTCCACTTGGAAGACGAGCGAGATGTGAGTATTTTGAATTAGAAGACTAAAAAGTTATATAAACTGTCATGTCAAACTGGCATATAATAATTCCACTGGAGCCGAGCGTGAACATATTAAAAATCACTAGCCGAAACAAGAAAAATCATCACGTCGTTTACTACAACTGTCTGACATTGGGATCCAGTTCGCGCTGAAAGAAGAAATATATAGACATATATACACACACAGTTTTTTTTTTTTACCCGTTTAGTAAAGTCATTGTTTTGGGTAAACCCATGGAAACCGACACATACGCCTCACATACGCCTCGCCTCGCACAGTTTCAGCGGCATTAATTATGGGATTTGAACTTGATTCATAGAGTAACTATTTTAAATGTATAATTAATGTATTTTTGACTGAGGTTCTCTTACTTTTAGACTAATCAGTTACAAAACTTCAGTTTAAACGACTAATAAATTAGTTTAAGCACACATCCCTAATATATATACATATATATGGGTAACAGGAGTGAGAAAAGTAAAGTAGCAGTAAATTATCTGATTACGTTAAACCCTTCTTTCTAAGAATTGGATTTTAAAAACAGATGCCTCAAAGCCTGATCATAACACTTCTGTTGACAAAACGTTTGTTTCAGGGAATGGATGAACACGATCCATTACATTGCACATTTAAGGTACTATAATCTGACTACTTTTAGATTACTTTTGACTCGTTTATCAATTTGACTTGAATAGGATAATCGTGTACCACATTGACAAATTCAAACGGATTAAAAATATATATTTTTTTCTCATCAACAACAGGAAACGCTATGAACGTGCATTTAAATTTACATTGAATACATTACATAAAATTTTACATTACATCAGAGTTTCCCAGACTGGGCTCATGATGGAGCAAGCAGAGTGATTGTGATTGAATTATTCATTAACATCAAAAGACACTAAAACATTTTTAAATATAATACATAAAATATATTTTAGTTTACTTGCATGCCATGTGACCATTAACCGACATCAGAGAAACGTAAACTTAATATTATTATTTACTAATTTCTTAACTTAAAATATCAGGGGGTATTTAAAGTAAATATTTTAGGTCAAAGAGGCTCAGCTGACAAAATTTGGGGAAACCCTTAATTGTAAACAAATATGAAGTGACATAACTTTCTGCATTTTAATGCCTTCGAAAGACAAGCCTTCCAGAGACAGTAAAAGACTGGTGTGACAAAGAATTTGATTTCTTATTTTTTTAGCATGCCAAACCATGATGAAAACAGTATACCTGATCTCCAGGCTCGGCGGAGGAAGGCAAAGGCGAAGGAAAGTGCAGCTCTTGATCCCACCCTGGCCAAACCCTCCACTCCTTTACTGGCTGGCCGAGTGCTAAGGAAACAGACAAAAGATTGACCATTATTTCTATTCCTCCTAACCAGAGCAGTTTAACAGGTAATCCAACTTCATTCAAAGCTCTTATACCTTTTATTATCGATGGCAGAGAGTGGAGGGCTGGGGGGACTCTTCCAGCGCACTTTGTACTTCTCCTCCATCATGCTGTGGGTGAGTGAGATGAGGTAGCGCTCCAGGATTACCAGTCTCTGGCTCAGACGCAGGGCGGAGAGTGTGCTCTTAGCTGTCTGCGAAGACAGTTTCTGTTGGTCGTCTACCAGCGCCATCAGACAGTCCTTTAGCTCTCCCGGTTCTATACAAATACATAATAAAAATAATTAATAGCTATACATTAAGCCCCTAAAATCTAAGATATAGGGACAAAACACCCCTGTACGATTGGAATCTAGTTCTTTTTTTTTTTCAACCACTGTTTTTCCATGGTACACTAGTGTACCGTGAGAGATCGTCAGGTGTGTTGTGGTAAATTATTCAATTTCACCTAATTGGTCTAAAAAAACATTTTTTTGAAAACGAATTAATCATAAAAGACTTTTTTCTTTGTATTTATTTGATTCCCATTCAAAACACTTTGATAAGAATGACTGTATATTGTTAATATAGGCTACAGAGATTCATTTCTTAACATTTTCGGTTGGTAAGGTGTCTTGGCTCAAAAAAAGTTGGAAAACACTGATCTAGTTAAGAAATAATACACGAGCAAGAACTGCAATATTCCACGAGTGCCGTTTTTATCCTGAATAGCATGAGCGCATAAGTGATATTGATTTTATAGAACTGTTCAATAAATCAGTAGTAAATATCATTCCATTACAGAAACAACATTTTCTGGTTTTGCTCAATTTTGCCAACAAAACGATTATCTATATAAGCAAAGCATAACTGTTGTGCATCTCCAAGCAACACAATGGTGGAATCAGGTGCTGTGTGAACTAATGATTCAATAGCCCATTCATTAAGAGAGCCATTTACTTCATTCCTGAATGAATCAGATGCTTGAACAAATCGAATGAATGACTAAATGACTTCCCCAAAAAGATATTTACCAGCACCTAGTAGCAGTTTTAGAGTATTACTTCATTAAAAAAAGAGACTATAAAGCCAATGAATACACTTATTACCCATTCCTCTTATTGCATTATGTGCATTTATGCCACCTTGAGCTGCAATATATGTTCTGTAAATATATACAATTCCAATTCAGATACAGCTGAGGAAAGGTAGAAATAAAAGACAAGAAAAAGAAGAAAAATCTCTGTAACCAAAAGGTTTATATAATACATTCTCTGTTGTATCAAATACAATATTTCCTTCTAAAGCTACTTTTTCTCATTTCTATTTGAAACTTTTCTAAAAATGACTTTGAATTATATTTTGGGGGTAATTTCTCAGCCAAAACTTATGTGCAATTAAATTAAGTCAGCAAATCATGCACTTAATTCAATTTTTAAAATAATAATAAATTGACAGCCCTATTATACCATATTTATTTTAATTATGATTTAAAATTGCAATTTAGTATCAAAACTGTATTTCGAGACCTGCTCAAATCCCTGACTACACAAATGTTATAAACATACATCTGTGTGATGAACTCCAAAAGACATTAGCATTTTATTGCAGTTTTGGATATAATAGCAATTATTTTTATCTCGCTATTGCACCAACTAACTAAGAAATATATTTTTCTTATGTGATATACAACCATGTAGAAAAATGCAAGTCTATATTGAACGATGTCGTACAACAATGTTTGATGCAACGAGCCCTTGAAGTGCATTCCAATCTAAAGCCTTCATTATGCTTGCCTGAAACTGTCTGCTCGGCTCCAGTGGACTGTTGTTACGGCTGTGCATGCATTCATCTCTGCACAGCCTCTGGATAAAAGCTTCATACAAGCAGGCAGGGAGAATTAAAATAGCCGATCTCAAATCCACTTAAGCCTTATGTAAGCCAAGCTGCCTAACCCTCACAGGCCCTCAAGCAACACAGTCTATACAGCACCAATAAGAGGTTATAGTGCATGGAAGTGCGAGTCTGAGCGAGAAAAAGAAAGTTGAGGACGTCACAAATACTTTCACACTCCTCATAGAACGGGATCCCACAGAAGCTAAAAAGCATCAGCATCTGTTCATTTCCTGAAATTCAATATTTTGATTCCAGAATAGTAGCAGTTGGAGCGGTTATCAGCAATTGTCCATTTTTCCCTCAACACTTATTACTAGAACAATGGAGAGATGACACTTTCAGGGGCCAGATTATCATATAAAACGACAGCTCTTTATCAATTACTTTTAGTTTTTACTTGTACCGATTGATTTGAGAGATAGAGATATATATAAAAAACAATCGGTACAAGTAAAAAGTATTTGATTATTATATGAGGATACTTAGTATTTGATTTTTATATGAGGATACATTTAAAAGCAACAATGCTTTACTAATCCTCACATTCATACATTCACACAAATGACTCTTTATCCGGCATGTAATTCTTTGAAGAGTATCAAGCAAAAACCATGAAACATTATTATTAACAAATTACTTTGAGGTTAAAAAAAAAATTCTTATGCTCACAGGGGTTTCATTTATTTGCTTAAAAATACAACAAACACAGTAAATATTTTGAAATACCATCACAACGCATAATACTCTGTTGATACATGCAGACACACCTTAAACTTCCAAATTCCATTGGAAACAGTGGTATGGAAATTATTGATATTAATATTTTTGCAATGGGTATTAAAGAAGTCCAAATTTAAAATCAAAGAGACCTATTTCACAATCATGCTATTTTTGCTATTATGAGTGACAGTGCATTTGGGTGGGATACGTCAGAGGGGTTACTACCATGTGATGCTGATGGAAAGCCACATAGGCCCCCGATGAAAATGTTCTTATCACCCCCCACCAGAAAGCTGCTCCACCTAGACCTGTCTGTAAACACACAGGGCCTACAACCACACATAGGGTAAAAATAACTACGTAGACAGTATGTACAGTCACCCGAGCCCCAAACACCTCATGCGCCAAGGGGAACTAGAAAACACACACACACACGCACAGAGAGGGAGTAGGTCACCTGCGTGGTGACAGGGCTGAATAACAGGGCCACATTTAGATGTGGCAAATCCATCTGCTATCCTACATTACAGTGCTGTGCTGAGGAGAAACGCAGCCAATGGAAACTGCTCAAGGGTTTTCACTTAGATGTCATGTGCTGAGGAGGGAGAACAGTGTGTGAAGTTGGGACCGATGCAGGATGTCACATGCTGAGAGTAATTCTTAGGGCCCGTTCACACAGAGACACGGATCACTGCATCCGCATACATTTCTTATCGGATTGGCGTTCGGTCCACACGGATCCGGCGGTTTGGGAGACTGAATCTGCTCTCTTTTGATACCGGGTCCTAAAGTGGATAGATCTGAATCCGACACCCTTGCGGTATCGTGTGGACGGCCAATCCGTATATTTTTTGTTTACCGATGATGTCATCACATCACGTGTCGGCTGCGTCACAGTAACAGCAACAACAATGCGCATGCTCAAAGTCTTCTGTGTATAGTGTATTATCTGTGGCAGAATTACAGCGCCCCATACTGGTCTGGCATATATACTACACTGTTATCAGTCGGTTTTAGTGGTCTCGTGTGGACGCTGATATTTCTTGTGCCGACGCTGTGTTTATGATCGGATAGGGAATGCACCGGCATCGTGTGGACGTGGCCTTAAAGTCATAAAGAAATTTATATTTTATACTGTATTGTGACATATCCAAGTGTAAAAGGACTATCAGGAGAAAACAAGGAGAGAGAAAAAAAAAAGTATGGCAGGTTCTGTGTCGATTGTCAATTTAATTTTGAGATGTAGGGGTGTTGCACTCAAATGGATGTAGAATTTCAGCTGAAGGGTTTAAGCAGACTAAATGATTGGAAACGTCCTGCATACGTCACCTGAGAGAAGTCTATGATTTTCCCTTGAGTCAAGACATTTTGATATAAAAGGTCAAAACAAAAATAAAAACATCCACACGTATGAATCATTCACAATAGGAACTATAACATGCATTTAGAAAATACATAAATGAAATTTAATTTCATGCAGATTTTATATTTGGCATGAAATGAAAGTCTTTTCTTCACCAAATTTTGGTGTTTATAAGAGTTAAACACCTAGAACAAAAAAAAAAATTTGTGCGGGACTTAATTTTTTTCATCATGATTGTTTGTGTCATTGATATTTGCTATTACTGTAATTTCATGTGAGTGACAGAAGAGATGTCATTGCAATAATTTTTATTAATTTTGATTTCATAGTGAGTTTAATGTTTTCAAAATATTGACACCATGCATGAACAATAGCAATAGTGATGATTGCTTTAGCGTGCGGCAGTTGTGCTGAATCAAAAGATTATGAGGAAAAATTATAGCCACGATATGGTCATGTGTACTCGAAAAAGTTAAAGAGATGAACCATGAACATTTCAATCAATGCATGACATGACATCCACTGAATTATACACAAAATGTGCTGAAAACAGGCATCCTTTCTCATTTTGAGATTGGATACAGCAGAATGGCGGGCAGCAAAAGCATCCAAAACACTGGAAGCATTCCTCCTTTTTAAACAGCATGCAATTGAATTAAACAGAGTGCAAGATCTTGAAATGCATTTCAGAAAGGATTCGTTTTAGTGTGTGGGAAATCCTATGAAGATTGAGCCAATGACGTATGAGTGGGATGACCTTGCAAGACGGCAGTCAGAGGATGCCGTAATCAGCACTGTCTATTTGAACCCAAAGCATGTCAGTAAGTATCACCACCCACCTGGCTGCCTCCCCCAGTCCCACATCTCAATAATGGAGTGATGGAAAGATGAAGCCACCACTGCCTCCTCCTCTTCCTTCTTTTCCTTATCGTTTGTATCATCTTTCTTTGTGGTGCAATCAGCACAGTCCTCTGAGAAATTCAAAAGTTTTAAGATTTTAAGAAAACTAAAAGAACATCATGGAAAGAAACCAACTTCACAAATATATAGCAAACCAATAGGATACAAGGGTGAAGTGGTTTTACCTGGATGGGCAGACTCTTCTCGATCAAAGACAATTTCTTCATCCTTCACCATCTCATTCCACATCTCGCTCAGTCCGTCAGGAGAGAAGGCTCGCTGTAACAGACGACATATTATAGCTGTATAACTTCTCCAAAATATATAATAAAGACCTAACATTAATATAAAAATATAAATGTTGCTTTATGACACAAAATTATACATTTAAATGTTGCCAAAGTAAAAATCATACAACCGTTAAAAAGTGTTTCTGCTTTTAAGAAATCACTTATACTCAAAGCATTTATTGGATTAAAAAAAAAAAAAAAAAAAAAAAAAAGGTAGTGAAAATATAACTACTTAACTACTACGTTTTTAATTTTAAAATACAGTTTACTCCTGTAACATCAAAGCTGTATTTCAGCAAAAATCACTCATTCTATTTTAACGAGTAAGTTCAATCAAACAGCATTTACTTGAAATAGAAGTTTTGTAACATATTATACATTATAATGTTCATATTCAAAACTGGCAAAGAAAAGCAGAGATCTTTTGGTGACCATTATAGTCAATAGCATTGGTATTTTGGCCATCCAGTCAGCACAGTCACCTCAAATGCTACCAAAGGCTCACAGAGTACTTTAGAAAGAATTACTGACACTCAAAGCTTAGACTCCAGTTTCAAATGTCCCAAAAAAAACAACAACAACAACAGACATCTAACTGCAAAAAGCAGACACTTTCATAACCACAGAGTTAATAACAGCTACAGCATCTTAAGCAATACTCCAGACAAATGTCACAGACACACAAACACACCCATTTTAGGGTGTTGATTTCATAAAACATTACTGCACTACTACCAAGAACCAGTACTAAATTCATCCAGCGTTTTGAAACGGAATCAGTGTTGAACAATTATTCACAGCAGATGTATTTTCCCCTCCAAACATCTTCAAAAAGTTGTCAATAATCAGCTATAGCACATTTACGCAGAACTGTACAGATGTGGACAGAAATAAAATTGCTGTATAATCTACTAACACGCTTAATATAAAAAATAAAACTGCACATTAACATCAATCAAATCTAAATACGTACTATAAAGTATTAGTACTATTACTAATCGATATTACTATGATTTTGGACATGTACTATGGTGGTAACAAAAATACTCTGAAGTACCACGTATTATCTAAATGAATGAGAACATTAGAGTATATTAATATGGTAATCACTCAGTACTATATTATATTTAAAAGAACTATGGCATTACAAGACACTTTTTAAGACTTGTGTGTCATTTAATAGAAATGCAAGATTAGCTCTCAGTTAATTTAGGTTAAACGTCTGTTTTGGTCAAGCGAACATTTAGGGGGTGTTCATATTTAAATATAAACTATATATCTATTATTTGTACTTCTCTTGATTATTTTTGCAAGAACCATAAAAAAAGAAAATGCATTTAGTCCTAGCATGCTAATCACACTGTCATTTTGAACACTGAAACATAAAATAAAAGAACACTCTTTTGACGCATTTTGCAATGAAACTTGTCGATCACACCTCTCGATGTGTGTGGGTACAAATGACGGTCAAGAGCTTTTAAAACGTAAAGAGGTCAAAACAGTAGCAGGACACACACACACACACACACACACACACACACACACACAAGGATCTGCAGTTCTGACGCCTGTACCAAACTGGACAACATCATGACTATGATGAGAAGGAATCCTTTTTAGGGTCGCAGCATTGTGACGTACTGTTTTTGGTTCACTTACACATCTTTGATTAGATTTTGTTTTTTTGTCTCCAATTTTTATCATGCAGCCCTATTAATAACATCTCATGTCCAAATTTAGGAAGAACAACAAAATGATTCAGCATTGAAGTCCCTGTAACAACAAAAGTTAAGCAAACTTTCAAAACAAAACTGACAGGCTAACATGTCTTGCTTTGAGCAATAGTCTCCATATATATATATATTTTTTTTTTTTTTTTTACACATTTATAACAACAACAAAGAGGAACCCAAACAGCAAGTTCTAACTATTCATAAAATCAGGCTGCATGAGAAATCACCCTGTAAACACCATAAAAATAAGCATAAAGAGACTTCTGTTTGCTTTGAGAGCTCTGACAGCAAGGCACATTGACTGAAACGTTACCCCATTGCTAAGGGAACCGTGTATAAAAACACACACATAATACAAGCTTTTAAACGGTTTAAGACCTCAAGCGATACTTTTAATATGCAACTGACCAGAAGAAATGATCCATCTACAGTCACTCAGCATCGGTACTCACCAAGAGACAAGATACAAAACATATCCAAAGTCAACAAACAATTCCTATTTCTGCTAAGACTTAGTACCCACATTGCTAAATGTTGACTAACAGTGCAACCAAGTAGCTTTCGGGTTAAGGACTTCAATACATGACTGCCCCTCTCAAAAAAAAACATCAACACACTATATTTAGCATCAAGGCTAGGACATCCTATACGACAATATCTGGACCGATGACAAAATTCATTCATGTCAAAATTTACCTGCAAGTCGATCTTCAGCCATTTGTCATGGAAACGCAGCTGGGCATCAAGGGAAAAAGATGGAGACGGCATCCTTCCCTCAGCTCTCCAGGCTGCAGACGCAGCCTTCCTTAAAGAGACACATTCATGGATCAAACAACAAGTTAACACTGTGGCGTGAAGTTCTAACAAGCAAAACAGATCACGTCACGCCATCCACATCTCATTAAAAAGACTGTCCCACCCCAATAAATATTGATTAGTTGCATATAGATTTTCCTAAAGGCACAATTGCTCAATCAGTGTAGCACAGTGTGTAGTTGATGATGTTTCAGAAAATAGAGAACCATGTTCATAGCCAAATTCAAAACTTTAAGTTACTTGCGTAAATCCGGTTCTCTGATAACATGAGTGAGGATGAGAACGTTTGAAAGGGAACAATATTCATTCTTCATTCAGTATAATGCTTAGTGTTAAACATTCATCCAAACAAACATCTAATGCATTGCAAAAACATAAAAATATAGGCTTAGAAATAACTGAAAGTCATTTTAAAGGGATAGGTCATCCCGCATTGAAACTTTGGGCTTTCCAAAATTTATTTTTTCACAAATTCCAGTCTTTCAAAAAGAAGGACGTATTTTCCATTAAATTAATGGTGAATGAAGATATTATGTCTCAAAAAGTACTCAAAATAGTTCACACTACTCTTCAACCTGGCATACACATAACACTTTATACATACATTTTTAATCCAAATCATGTTAAATGATTGTTAGGCTGCATAATTTAGGTCAGCCAGAACCGGGAACATTCCCATAACACCTGATGTACTCGATACATCAGAAGAAGAATGGCATCTACGCTGATATTGGTCTCTGTTTATTCCGAGGTTACCGTGGTCAGCCGGATCCGGGCCGTATCCAGATCAGATGAAGGACCTGGACACGAGCACAACACTGCCCTGAAGTGTCTGCGGAGACCGTGACTCTATTGGATAATATTGGATATCCCCTGTGACAATCATGAACTCATCTCCAACTGGACCAAATTGGACTTAATATTGGACTTGAATTGTTGTCAATATTATAATCACGCACTGTTTGGCTGTTGGCCAGAGGAGAACTGGTCCCCCGACTGAGCCTGGTTTCTCCCAAGGTTTTTTCTCCATTCGGTTCTTCATTCATTGCGATACCTGCTGGAGTTTTGGTTCCTTGCCGCTGTCGCCTATGGCTTGCTTAGTTGGGGAAACGTAACACTTGATATTCATCAATTGTATTAATTCGCCTGCTCTTTTAAGGCTGCTGTTCAGCCAAACAAACTTTGTTCATATTTTTTTCCTGTGACCACTGTAAAGCGGCTTTGAAACAATCTGTATTGTAAAAAGCGCTATATAAATAAAGGTGACTTGACTACTCAAGCACTATATTGCAAGTCCTCTTGCATGATAGCTTTGCGTAAACACCAAATTTGCACCCTTCTGCTTGAACTTATGATGGATGGATGTGCTTTTTAGTGCTTCAAAAACTCTGACACTATTCAATGCCATTACAAAGCTGGAAGAGCAAGGATATTATGTAATATAACTGAATTCACTTGAAAGATTAAAGTCATATAGACCTAGGACGGCTTGAATGGGAGTAAACCATGGAACCATTGTCATTTTTGAGTGAACTATTCAGATCATTGAACCATTGAGTTGTACTCAAGATCAACCCAGATTGGTTCTCTGAAAAAGACCAAGCAATTCCTGGAATACAAGCGCACAGCGAATGATGGATGTGACATATTTAGTCACCATTCATTGCCATTGCACAAAACATTCTTCGAAACTGCTTTGAATTGACATGAGGATCAGCAAATACTGACAAATGTTAAACTGTTCCTTTAACTTAAAGCCTCATCAACGTTGAAATGTTAAAATGTGTCTTCCACCTCTTCCCACAATGATTAAAACGGTTAAATGAGCAAGATTTAGAATATAATCAGGAAAAGATGAAAATAACAGCTTAAAAATGTGTATTAAAATATGATTGTGCAAATTTGTTAAAGCCTACAGGAAAGCATTGATATAATTTATTAAAATAAACTGGGTGTTGGCTTAGTCACATCCGTATGTAATCTCCTATGTCAATACCTAGATGCGAGTAAAATGGTGTTGTTGTTGTTGTTTTAATCTGCAAATGTTGCTATAATGCTGCAGGTTGCTATCTGTGAACGGCGTGTTGTTGATGGAACTCAGGCTGTCAGCCGCTAGCAGCTACAAGACAGGACGTTCACAAATGCAGCGCTCTACTGTACTATTCTTCAGCACACTACAGCCTTTTAATATCGCAACACAGCTATCTTTTCCTACCCTAAAAGTCATGACGGAATCAACGCGTATTTTACCTGTTCGGTTGTCTTATTGAATCCTTGCTGCTTCGGTCCTACCGCCAGCTTCACTGCACTTTAATGTCGGCCATGTCGTGCGTTGATTGACAGTACCGGCAGCCAAATAAACGTAGACGATTCAGATGACGAATATCAGTCGAAGGGCGGGACGAAGCGAGGGCCAATCACAGGCTAGGAAAGACACACATGGAGTTCATTAAAATTGAGAATTTATGAAATGACGTAAATTTCGTTTTACCGCATAAATAAGCATTTCCCTGGGACTTAACTATATTTTTTATCCAAAATTTACATTCATGTATAAGGGATTGTGATTTCATATGTAATTTGAACGGTCATGATTTATTTACGTTTTTTACAATTTCAGTATTATTATTTTTATTTCTATTTTATTTTTTATTATTATTTTCACTATTTTTATTTCCTTTAATTGCTTTAATTTCCTTTAATTTTCAATGTAAGTGAATTGCTCATTAAGTGTTACTTAAAAAGAGGCCATAAAATTGCATGCGTAATTTTAAAGAAATTAGGAGTTTTAGATAAAATACATCATGCCAGACCACAGCACAGGACGTTTTTTCTTTAATAATTTAATTTAATTTAATTTAATTAGTTGTTAACTAATTTAGCATTATTACAGTGTTATACAAAGTAAAAATTGTGGGACTAATAAAATCTTCTTTATTTTAAATGCTCTTGCTCTGAATTTAAATAATTTTCATGAAAATGTATATTATAGCTTAATTGAATAAATAAATTAAATAAATTCATTACATTTATATAGCATGAAAATGTATATTATAGCTTAATTGAATAAATAAATTAAATAAATTCATTACATTTATATAGCGCTTTTTATCAAAGTATCTCAAAGCGCTTACATGGAGGGGGGGGGGGATCTCCCATATTTTGAAACACAACCCATATTTTGAGATAAAGATAAAGAACAACAAACAAATATTATTCATCAAAGAATCTTTAAAATGAAAAAAATACATTGCACTGCTTAAAGTGCACTGCTTTAAAGAGTAATGCATAGTTTTTAAGAATTTGAAGATGGATTTCTTCTATGCATAAAATAAATAATTAACCAAATAAAGTTAACCAAACGTGAAGGTGGTCCCAAATTATTATTTTTTAATTTGCGTGAATAAAATAAATGTTCCAATATTGTTGTTTTGTTGTTGTTGCTTTATGCAAAGTCTATCATAATTTATTCACCCTCGTGGGACTGAAAATATTACTGTTGTGTCTTTTTTCCCTACACAATGTGGTAGAGAATGTGAGCTTGAACTATAGTACAAACTTTTTATATTACATCGCCACCTGCTGGTAACAGCTTGAAGCTCTGCGTTTTCACCTCATTTTGTACAGTCATCGTGAAACTCAAACAATCCAAGTAACACATCATAGCCTTTTAAACATAATGAATGTTTTATTTGCGTTAAAGTCGCATAACATTATATGACTAGATTACTCTCTATTAGAAATTAGTTTAGTCCTCTGCTTTAACCAGTAGAGGTCGTTACTTTAGCAAGGAACTCCCGAAAATGAACTTCCGGGATGTAATGTACGCCTATTCATATGTTTTATACATATCTAGGCAAATAACAAAGTCCACAACATAACGAGCCTATGAGGGCTTCATCATCACCAGTAAAAAAGTGATTAAAAAACGTACACTTCCATTTATGGACGACACGTCATTCCCAGTCGTTGGTGTAGCGATTGCTGTTGTGTCCAGTTTCATCAATGGATCCACGTTTGTACTCCAGAAAAAGGGGATACTGCGAGCCCGCAAGTCAGGTATTTCACATCAGAAGACCATTATTCTCCTATTTTGTCCCAAAGAAAAGTTGTTTGTTTCGATGTAATGTTTAAAGAATGATAAATGTCAGTGCAGGTGGAACTTACCTGGCTGACTGTGTGTGGTGGTGTGGGACACTTGCAAGTGAGTTATACCTCTAGATCTGCAAATAAAATAATACCGATGTCAGTAACGGTAGTATAAAAGTGTGTATTTATGCTTTTTTTTTTAAAGTGATTGTGGGACAAATAGGAAATTTTCTGGCATACAATGTTGCCCCGGCAGTTGTGGTCACTCCCCTTGGAGCCCTGGGTGTCCTCTTTGGGTGAATTTCTTTATTTTATTTTTTTGATATTCTTCACTAATCAAAATGTATTCAGTCTAGTGTTCTGAGCCATCTCAAAATAAATGTCACAGCAACAACATTTGACATATATTTCACATTTAAATCAGCATATCAGAGCAGCTGTACTGTGACCTGGAGTGATTATGTGATCTTGTCTTTTCATCATTAATCAGGGCTGTTCTGGCATCCTGGCTGCTTCAGGAACATCTCAATCTCATAGGGAAACTTGGATGCACTTTGTGCTGTTGTGGTTCAGTTGTGCTCATTATTCACTCACCCAAGTCTGAAAATGTTACATCAAGAGCAGAACTAGAGGAAAGACTGATGGACCCAGGTATGATAAACATGTCAGGTGGAGCCATAATTCATCTATTCTCAATGGTAACAGGTCAAAGGTTGGTTAATGATGGTTAAAGGGAATATTTGCACAAAAATGCTGTAATTTACTCACGTTCATGTCGTATCAAACCTATATGACTTTCTTTCTTCTGTGGAACTAAAACCAGGATGTTATGAAGAATGTTGATAACCGTACAGTTTTAGTTCCCATTGACTTCCATAGTGTGGACAAAAAATACAATGTAATGGAACCAAAATGGTTTTCTTACGAGCATTATTCAAAATACAGTGGAGTTCACTTATCTCGAGTCACAGTTAACTCGCCAATCCTATTATGTCAACGTTTTTGAAGTGGAACCGCCAAACTCCCTATTTGTCTTGGCATTTTCTTGTGGGTAATGTTGATTCTTTTAAGTCGCCGAAATCTAATATCTCGAGCACAAAAGAGGGACAAATTCACCACTTCACATTATCTCGTGACTCGAGCGTACCTAGTTCACCGCGCATGCGCTGAGTTTGCCTTTCACGTGGATCGCGGTCCGCTCACGGTTCACTCACTGTCGTTGATCTCGTCTGAGGGATAACACGCTGTAGCTATTCATTTTTTTTCTTCTAAAAAAAAGGAGGTGTTAAGAGAAAACTGTACAATCAATCAATAGAGAAAAAGTATGAAATCGTACTGCAGCTAGAAAAAGGAACAAAACCGGCAGAACTTAGTCGTCAGCACCATTTCCATGTGTTAACATGTGCCTTTTGTTGTTAGCAAACACAGTACAGTGTATGTACATTTTTTTTTAGATGAATGTCGATCGCTTCATCAAACAAATCGCGGCAACACTGTTGTGTAAAAAGACACCAAAAACACGAGCATGTAATGGTAATTTAATAACTCACATCATGTACATCAATACATTTTCATTTTTCTTTCTTGCGAGGGTTGTTGTCTTTGGCTCTGACAGCTGGCGCGCCATGCTTGTACTATCCCTCTGACAGCTGGTGCTGATAGGCTGTCTGACCTGTCAATCATGCAAGACGACGTGACTGGCTGTGCTGCCATGAGGGCGGGCTCTTCTCATCTCATCAGACACGCTTCTTAAAGGGACGAGACTGCTTTTTCTTTTTCTTCTGATTCTGACTTGTTTGTTTTCTTATTGTGTGAATTTTGCACACAAGCACTGTGTACCGAGCCTGAACAGTTATGGATAATTTACGTCATGCGAACAACATTTGAAATTCAAAATGTGATCTTACACAAAAAAGTAATCGGTAATACATGTTATATGGGTTATCTTGGCCATCGGTTATCTCAATGCTTTTTTGCAACCCCCGAGGCCGTCGACATAACCGAACTCCACTGTATTGTGTTCTGCAGAAAGAAAGAAAAAGTCTAAATCAGGGTGAGGAAATGATGACAGAATTTTCATCACTGGGTGGAATATCCCTTTAAGAATAAGAAGGGTTAACACGAAACTGATACAAAAATAACCTCACATGAATTGCAAAGTTAGGGAAAACATTTGTTGTAGTTTTGTGCAAATCACTTAAGAGCAGGTTTTCCTGCAAATAGTGTCTAATAGGTTGCTTTAGATAAAACCATTTGCAACTCTTTTCTTTTTTTGTTCTGGTGTATTTTTGCATAGCAACACCTAGATACTTTCTGAACTAAAATGCAATTTAAAGGTCCTTTTGTTTTTTCTGGAACGAGTCCTGCTTCATCATCGTTATATTAATTGATGTGTGGAGGAATAAACTTAACTCACTCTCATACATTGTACCACACCTTTCTGATCTTTCCATTGATGTTTCAGTGTTCCTGGTGTACATCTCACTGGTGGTCTTATTACTGATCATGCTGATTGGCTGGCTGTCTCCAGTTCACGGAAAATCCAATATTATGGTGTACGTGGGCATCTGTTCTCTCCTTGGGAGTTTCACTGTGCCCAGCAGCAAAGGCCTGGGACTGGCTGCTCAAGAGGCTTTCAGTGGATCACCTACTAGTGATGGCAGAGCACTTTATCTCTTCCTGGGGTTGCTGGGAGTTCTCATAGTCAGTATTCTGATCCAGTTCACCTTTATCAACAAAGCCTTGGAGAGCTTTAGCTCTAACATGTTTGAGGCCATTTACTATGTGACTTTCACCTCCTGTGTCATCATGGCCTCCGCTGTTCTTTTCAGGGAATGGAGAGCACTCGACATTGTGGACTGTTTGGGTATTCTGTGTGGTTTTATCACAGTATCTGTGGGTGTTGCCTTATTACGTATATCTCAAGAAGCTAAACTTGATTGGAGCCAAACCAAGGCTAAAGAGGACTAACTCATGAGTACATAACTATTTTTAATCAATAACTCACAGGGTTGGGTTCACAAACAAAGAATGGATATGATGTTAATAGTAATTAACCACTACAAATAAGGACAATGTCCTGTAAAATTTTATAGACTAGATGATATTAACTTAAAAAATGTATTTTAATGTGGAATTTTTCATGATTTTCATGCATCAGTTGTATTTCATGTATTTTCATGTATTTCAGTTTCATGCATCAGATTCACTCTTATGTTGTGTTCGGGTCATTTTGACCCAGAGAGGATTTTCTTTCCCCCCAAAATGCTAGTTAACGCATTGGATGGACAAAAACGTACTGACTTTACTCGCCTAGGGTTTATACTTCCACAAAAATGTCTGATCATTTTTGTGATTTCTTTTTACTCTCTATTACCACCAAGTATTGATTCAATCTTTTTGTCAACTTATTTTCTTTCAGTTAGGACAGGTTTTGTATTTCTAGGCCTCCTTTTTTCTTTTTAAAGAAAAAAAAACATTATTTGTGGGTCATTTGTTTGGGTCATTCATTTATTTGTGGGCAGGATTGAATACATTGTATTTATTGGAATGTTTAAAATTGATCACACTAGTGTGCTTTAACATTTAAACAGGAAGTTTGTTTCAAAATTGTTTGTTTGTCATGATAACCACCATAAAGCACAAAAAGAAGAAGAAATGGTTTGATTTTACAAAATTGCTCAAGCTCACAGTTGTGGTGTTCCCAGTCAAAAATGGTCGGCCTACAAAAAATAGCTTATAAATCTCTTGTTATGCTATATTATTACCAAATATTAGATTAAATCTTTTTGAAAACTGGTTTTCTTTCTTTTTAAACTGACTGATTGTAGGCCTCATTAATCTGAGTTTTTATTGGTCAGAAATTACCAACCAAAATAAGAGAATCATTTAGTGTTCAGATTTTTTTTTTTTTTTTTGGAGGCTGGTCATTTTTGACAGGGAACATTACAAGTGTGACTTTGTACCGTTTTGTACAAAATAAAAGCATTTCAAAACAAACTTCCTGTAAAGTAACAGTAAAGATACTAGTGTGATAAACAGTGCAATTGTTTTTCCATATTTTATTTAATATTGACAAATGTATCCGCAAATTATGCTTTCTTTGTGCATAAGCTCAGATCAATAAAGCCTACGAGCAATCAGTTCCAAGAATAAATACAAAATTTCTTAGAATTTAAAGAAAACACATTGACAAGAAGATTGAATCCAAAATTTGGTCATAATATAGTCCAACAAGCAAATTAAAAGCAATTTTTAAAAGTTGGCCATTTTTGACCGAGAACACAAAAGGGGTTATAGGGTTTTCAACACAGCATACGGGTTAGTAATATAATGATTTTAGTATAGTTATTTAATTTCATCAGAATATATAATTAATTTAATTGCTTATTGGAAATAAAAACTATAAATTTATATTAACCTCTATTTGATTGTTTGTTTGTTTGTGTGTGCAGTCAACCATTATAAAATATTATTATTATTACAACCATTATAAGATATTGTCTCCATATTTAAAACAAATGTAAAAAAGTTAACATTTAGCCAGTGAAATATAAAATATGAATGTTTTTCATAATGTTTGTATAAAAATAAGCCTTGGTAGGATTTCCGTCTGGAATAATCCTATGGTAACAGTTTTGGTCAGTCAACCATAAATAATTGAATGTAATTGTATGCAGGGTGAGATGACGTCCAGTAGGGGCTGTTTTTCTTACCTTTGTAGACAACAGTTGGCTTCCGAGTCGATGGACTTTTATACTTGATCCAGCCCCACCAGACAACGGAAATCAGTCCGATCCCAGAGTAAGTTGTGCGTTATTTTACCAATAGGGGCATTTCTGCTTGTATTTACAGTTTATACTTACTACGTTACATTGTATATTTGTTTTGATTGGTTGTATAAAAACACGAGTTTTTTAGTGTCATGAGAGATTGAGTTTGTCTGGTTACTGCACCTGTTTCAACATTTACTTGTGCCACTACTGTACGTCACTAGCTCAACATAAAGCGCTCACGCACTTTGATATTAGGAGAGGAGGGAGCTTTTTAAAGATTGAATATATTTAAACAAAAACAAGTTTTCACCTCAATGATTAAAACGCGCATTACATTCGGTTACACTGTTTAAACGTATGAGAGAAGACTTTAACGTAGGACGTCATACGACCAATGAAAAGATAGGTTTTGCGCATGCGCATTCCCGTACCTGATGGGAGGAGGCGTCTTGCCTCTATTCGGCTCTTTCAAACCATTCATTTCAAAGAACCAGTTTAATGTGATTCTTTTACGTCATGACGTTTTGTGGCTTCATGTGGTCCCTGGCAAATCTAACCCGTTTAGAATTATTAAATTTCCGTTAAACATTGCTAAATATTCCTTTAGATTTCACAGTGTTGATCAACTCATAAAATAAATTCTCTTTATTTTATTTTTAAATTTCTCCTCCCATCCTACAATCAATTCAGTCCCGTGCTCGAATCATTACGAGTCGGACAGGTCCGAAGGAGAGAGTTCTCGGTTCAGTGACAAACACTCGGAGCGAGATAGTGTTTGTTCCGTACCAAATTTCGCATTCATTGTTTAGTAAATTCATTCCCTTTTTATTGTCTCTTGAATTTTCAGCCCTCGAAGTTATTTCATCTTCAAAGAACTTCAAAGCTCTTAAATCGATATAAATGTGCTGTCCTTTTAATTTTTTTAAATAATATTAAGTAATATTAGTTATATTAGATGTTTATTTTAAAGTATGTATGTTGTTAACTGGTGCATTTAATTGCAGTTTGGAAAAAGGATGAAGTCCAATGATTGTTTGAAAAGATTCGATTCAAATGAACGAGTCGTTCACCGTGTAGGTGGATCTGCATGGGTTCGCGTCAACATCGCGTCTGAATTTCATGGTCGCGAGAAAATGTGAAAGTCAAAACCTTGAAACCTCTGTGACAGGAAGCGATGTCGAGCTGATCGCTGGAACCTAACAAGGTACTCTGAATGACTTCATGGCCCCCTTTTGCTACGCATGTGTTTTGCTGTGAATTATGAAGCTAATTGGCTAGGCTATCCGGCTGGGTTTGGCTGTATGAATAAGGTAATTGTCATCACCATGTTTTCATATCAAGATCTCGCCTAATGTCGTGACTACCAAATTCCGACCCTTATCAAATAGCTGGTTATCACTTGGGTAAAATGGGCATGGGATGTTGTACCGCTGTAAAGTTTGCTGGATCGACTGAATGGTCATGTCTCGCGCCTTAAAGGGACAGTACACTCAAAAATAAAATTCTGGCCTTATGTTGAAACAAACCTGAAATACTTCTTCCGTGAACATGACACAATGACAATGTCGTTGAAAGAAAGAAAAAAAGTCACTACGTGCTGTGAACATTCCCTTTAAGTCAACATGTGTAATAGGACTTCGAGCCGGCGTGGTGTGTAGTCATTTCCTGCACTGCCTATGTCATCTCGCCACTTACTGTGCATTACACACACTGTCATTCTTCATTCTCCCTCCCTCAGAGCAGTGTGTGTGTGTGTGTTGACATGCATGTTATCTCAGATCTTATGAGCTGTAATGTGTGTACTGTTTCTTATACAAATGGTAAGATACAATTTGTATCCCTATCTTGGAACTCATTAGGACTTATTTCCATAATTATGTTACATATTTATTTTTTTCCAGGCTCTGCAGTTGGCCAGGATTGTTCCTCTGGACTGAATCTTTGGTGTGTGTATGTCAATGTGACGAGAGGAAACTTTACCAACGACACTATGGGTCAAGACAGAGGAAAGTACGATTTCTATATAGGCCTTGCTTTGGCGATAAGCTCCAGTATATTTATCGGCGGTAGTTTCATTTTAAAGAAGAAAGGACTCCTTCGACTGGCCAGGAAGGGCTCGATGCGTGCAGGTACGTTTCTTTCTGGAAGCTTTTGATCTGATGGTGTCAGAAAAACACCTACAGTTGTATTAGAGAGGTTTAACTGGTATAGGTTGGGAACATTTTTGAGATTTTATTCAGACACACCTGTTCATTGACTGTCTGTTTAAACTTAAAGGCGCAGCACATTACAGATCACTTGCCACACACTTTTTATAAATCATTAACTCCGTTTCCATGCTGTTGACTTCACTGTGCTGAGATAGTTAACCCCGTATAGACTTATGTCGTTTATAATGACAACAAAAATAAGTTTTATTGCTAAAAAGAAAACTATAACAAATCTCTTTTATTAATTTAGTTTATTCCAGTGTTGTATTATGTAATATGATAGCGGGTTTTTTTTCAGTTGCTAGACAGCAAAAGTAAGCAGAGGAACTCTTTACAGTCAAGTCACCTTTATTTATATAGCGCTTTTTACAATAGAGATCGTTTCAAAACAGAGATAACAGGAAAATAATGTAACAAAGTTTGTTTTGGCCGAACAGCAGCTCTAGAAGAGCAGGCCGAACAATAATTTAAAAGCATTTTATGAACATTTTTGATATTTAAGTTGATTTCAAACTTGTTTTTGCTTAAATTAGGTGTTTAAAAAATATGTATTGTGTTACAGTTGACCAATGGGTCATCGTGTAATACATATTTAGTGCGTAGATTTGTCTATATTTCATTGCAGTTACGTCTAGTAATATTTTGTTTTCATGAAGAAATGAAGCAGACATGATCATTTCTTTCAGTGTCTATGCATTTTTTAAAAGTATTTATTTAAATGAACCAATGAAGTATGACTATAAAAGATCAATCAACAGAAAATACACAGATATTTGTAACATTTCTGATAATTACACACAAATGGGTCTTTTCATGTTATACCCTTTATAGTCAAATTTCATGTACTGTATATGTTATATGATATTATTAGGTTTAAGATCTGTATAACTAACATTTATAAAACTGATTTGTGGATATAGTTGATTTAGTTTTTTTGTTTTTCTTAAATTATAATTATATTTATATATATTAAATGTATATAAATACATTTATATAATAATAATTTATATATCAATTTATTTATATATTAAATTATATTTATAAGTAAACACAAATGTTTTGAACTTCAGAGACTAGAGAAAAAAAATCATAATTTTCAAAAACAAATGCTTTTTAACATTGACATTTATTAGAAATGTTTTTTTGAGCATCAGATTCAACGTATTAGAATGATAAATGGCATTTTAAAATGTATTAAAATACAATATTTTTAGTTGAAATAATATTACCCTACTTTTTGCATTTTTATCTTGCTATATAAAAGCGACTTTTTTCCAAAACATGAAACAAATGTTTGAACAGTCGTATATTTTATAATGCAGTTTGTAGAGTCAATACTCTGTTTAACGTCAATACAAAGTACAGTGTTGGCAATCTGTAATGTCATTTACCTTTTCCCTTGTTATAAGTATCATTTTAGTACTGTGAATTGACAGTTACAAAAAGTTATTTATTTTTTCGATGTTCATATCTAGAAAGGAGGGTGGCTGATATATGATGTTCAGTGCAATTTAATTATAGAATAACTCTGAACATTAATCCTCTTGCTTAGGGCAAGGAGGTCATGCATACTTAAAAGAATGGCTTTGGTGGGCTGGCTTGTTATCAAGTAAGTGACATAAAGCAAACGACTAATGAAGCAGCTGTTTATGTACAGCATATATTTCTCATGTTTTTGGCTCACCTGCTTGGAAGTAACTATTTTAATTCTGTTTTGACAGTGGGAGCTGGTGAAGCCGCCAATTTCGCAGCCTATGCCTTTGCTCCCGCCACTCTTGTCACTCCACTCGGGGCTCTCAGTGTGCTAGTCAGGTTTGTTTACCTGTGATGAATGTTGATAACGTCCTGTTTATTGCTAATGCGCAAATGAATATTAACAAGACAGTAGGTGGAAAGTATTGTAAAAACGCAGGGTTTTTTGCAGGATATCACTTTGCACTGAGAAAATGTGTGATTCATGTGAGGGGTTTAGCAGTCATTTTTGTGGTTTCCTTTTTTGTTTTGTAAACCTTGTACAAGCTTAATCTTAGTCATTGCAAGCATAATTTTGTTTTGAAAGTGCTACATCTCTTAATGCTTAATGTCAAAGTTAGATGAAAACAAGATGTTAACATTGTTTCGTAATCTATTTTATTCGCAACAAACTTCTAATGGAGGTCTCGAGTAGACTTTAAGACAAAACAAACATTAAAATAAGCGCAAACAAATGACCAAAGACTAAATTATATTTTAATTCATCCCCGCAACAACAGAGGGTTCCAACCTTCCTGGAAGAAACTGGATGAGTGTAATTTTAGACATGGGTTTTTTAGACTGCGAGAAGTGTTGTTTTTTTTTTTGTTTTTTTTAAGGTAAAAATTATTTAAATAATCCTTGTGTAGTAAATCATAAACACCTGGACAATTGTTGTTATATAGTAAAAATATACATATAGTAAAAATGCCAAAGTTTTTTTTTATTTATTTTTTTACTATGAATTTTTTTACAAAGATAACTATTTTCCATGATTTAATTTACAGTACGTGTTCTTGCACCAAGTGTGCTTGGCTAAGAAAGTACTGCGTAATATAATTTAACTACAGGGGTTAGTTAAAGTTAGGTTTAAGGGTAGGTTAAGTGTTTGTACCTAGTTATTACCCACTTATTGTAATTACAAGACTGTACAATAAAGTGCTACCCATAATTGTATCATCAACTTTGTTCCAGAGTGCCAGGTTCGTTGGATATTCTTACTTAGTACTTCAGAATTGTAAAAATATGATCTAGTCAGTAATGGGTCATCACTTGCACTTTCAGCTTCAGTTCAGAAATACAGTAGCTCAAATTCTGTCATTTACTCACAAAGAGACAAGGGTGAGTAAGTGAAGGCCCAAAGTTCATTTTTGGATGGTTAAGTTTAATGTTTGTCTCTTTTTGCAGTGCGGTATTGTCCTCGTACTTTTTGACGGAGAGGTTGAATCTACACGGAAAGCTTGGCTGTCTGCTCAGTATCCTGGGCTCCACTACCATGGTGATACACGCACCTAAAGAGGAGGAGATCGACAGCCTGAAAGATATGGCCAAAAAACTGGTTGATCCAGGTAAACTATGACATGTAAAGACACTGAAGTTCCTCGTGAGATGTGACTCAGCAGTGCAGAAAGAAGCTCATGGAGGATCTGAATTCAGCTATTGCAGAGTTTCGCTTCAACACTAATTTAAGCACACCTGATCCAGATAATCAAGTCCTTCAGGTTTGTGTGTTAGTGTTGGGTTGGAACTAAAATCTGCAGGGCTGTTTCACAACCCAAGGCTATTGTGTTATTAATATGCGTTTTTGTGGTCTTGATGGGTGAAAGAATCAAAATTAGTTACACAATCGTTCTTTTTACACAATCGTATTTTAGTATGATGTTCCTGTGATGGCAAAGCTGAATTTCCAGCATCATTACTCCAGTCTTCAGTGTCACATAATCCTTCGTAAATAATTCTAATATCCTGATTATTAACGTTGAAAACACTTGTGCTGCTTTTGTGGACACTTGGGGAAAAAAATCAGGATTCGTTGATGAATACAAATTGCAAAAGGACAACATTTAACTGAAATAGAATACAGTAATACCTCGGTTTACGAGCGACTTGGTATACGAGGGTCAAATCGGTAAAAAAAATTTCCCTCACCCACGCGCATGTTTTGTGTGGAAACGTTCTAACGCTCAGCATCGTCACGCGCATTTTTACAGGAAATATAGTCACGCGGTTCCAACCCCTTTATCACCCCTCAACTCTTGTTTGGTTGCATCAATCACCACAGTGATACTTTTAAAGTGATTTACAGCGTTTTACCTCCTGTTGTTAACATTAATTAATTGTTACCGCTATTGTTCATGTAGTGAAATATACACGTACAGTACCTGTAAGCAGTAACTGTCACGGTTCATGAATTCATTGTCTCCTAGTTCTGCTTGTGTGTGTGAGAGAGCACTGACACACCTGATTCTCATTTATATGAGATCTTAATGATTAGAATTTTAATTGTAATGGGATAAAACCAAAAAAAAATATTTAAAATGGGCATTTATGGTCGTGTGGAACGAATTAATTGATATTTAGTGCATTCTTATGGGGAAAATTGTTTTGGTGTACAAGCATTTTGGTTTACAAGCTCGCTCTTGGAACGAATTAAACTCGTAAACCGAGGTATTACTGTATTTGCAATTTAATGCTGTCTTATGGAATAAAAGTATCGATTTATTTTTTTTACTGACCCTAGGCTTTTGAACGATTGTGTACATGTATATTGATCAAACAAATGTGTTTTTCTAGAAATTCTTGAGTGATTTAAAAAAATAATCATTTGTCTTTTCTCCAGGCTTTGTGGTCTTTGCGACAGCTGTCATCATCACAGCTCTCATCTTTATCTTCGTAGTGGGCCCACGGCACGGGCAGACCAACATCTTGGTGTACATTACTATCTGCTCTGTGATTGGTGCCCTGTCTGTCTCCTGCGTGAAGGGATTGGGCATCGCCATTAAGGAGGCCATCGCTGGGAAGCCAGTGGTGCAAAATCCTTTGGCCTGGCTGCTGCTGCTGAGCCTTATCGCTTGTGTTAGCACACAGATCAACTACCTGAACAAAGCACTGGACATCTTTAACACATCGCTGGTGACACCCATCTACTACGTGTTCTTCACCACCTCTGTGCTCTCCTGCTCCGCCATATTGTTCAAAGAATGGGAACACATGGGGGCCGATGACATCATCGGCACGATGAGCGGTTTCATTACGATTATCGTGGGCATCTTTCTTCTGCACGCCTTTAAGGACGTTAGCATCAGCTTGGCGACACTGGCTGTGTCCATCAGGAAGGACGAGAGGAACGGGCCGGTATCAAACGGCATGGCCTCTCACAACCACTCCAGTTATGAGCTGCTACATAATGACGTCACGGAGGACTTTGACGACAGAGAGTCAGGGTTGCCTTTCGACAGCGTCTCGAGAAGAAATGGCACGATGACTGTCTCTTAGGTTCAAGGAGGAACCAATATGCAGCAGTTCGTCTATGAAAATGTTTGGCTGCTCTGTGGACTTTGCATTTTTCTTTCTTGCATTTCCCTTTCAGATGAGTTCAAACCTAAGACAATCAATTCTCAAAGCAAAAAGAAAAAAGATGGACCAGTCGATTGTACTAAGGGTTTTGTTTGCCTCATTTTGTTTTTTGTTTGATACATAGTATGCTTCATCTCATTCCTCATGTAGCACTGTAAATATACAACTGTACGTTTTTAAGAGACTTTTGTTATACTTTATGTACAGATATCTGTATTTACATGCACTGAGTTTCTTTCTACAAAATCAGTAGTTGCTTTGACTTTGTAATAAAACATCCAAGTGAAACGAAAAGACCATCTCAATTTATCACTTTAAATCCAATTTAAAGGATAGTTCATTCATTCTTCATCCAGTGTGGTGTTACGGAAAGGATATATTCACATCGTCACTTACACAGTCCAACTTCTCTTCATTCACATCATTTAAATGTATCGTTTGTTTGTACGTACAAATCATACGCGTTTGGGTGTACCCATTTTTATTGTTTAGCTTCAGCTCATTTGAGTATTTGAAATGTTGATATCTTGTGGTGTTATTTTTTTTAAGGAAACCATTCACTCGGCGGCCATATTTGCAACTTATAATTAAAAAAATTTCAATAAGCAACAAAATCTGACATGAACAATACTATTAATATTGTTTCTTATGCTCAAATAGCCTAAAAAAACACATTTGTATATTTATATATATTGCCAATGCACGTGCAGTCATAAGCACGGGTCTTGTTTCAGCGGGAACTGGGGCTTCTAGCTGCAGCTACAATGACTACCAATCAGAAATTGGCTTTTACTTAAAAGGCAGAACATGTATTCCCCCGTATTGCGCGTTGCATAAGTGATGGGAGTAAACAGTCTTTCTATATCTAGTATGATTTTTATTCTTTATTAATCGTTGAAAAGATGAACACTGCACACCACCTTGTGATTATAAGTCGCATCAAGTCGATCAACTTCTCTTGTGGAGACCCCCTGCAAAATGTATATTTTGTTTCAACGTCCTGAAATTTTTTATTAGCTAGTTCAGGCATGTTTGATTTGGGTACATTAATCCCTCGCCACTTCGCAATTCAAGTTTTGCAGAATTTTCAAAAATATTCATTGAAAAATAAAAGTTTAAAAATACCACCATATCGGCAGCTGTATCAATTAAAGCAGCGTTGTTTTATCGTGATGCAAAAGAGAAATGTTTCCCAGGATGCCAGACAAAGAGAGAAACTCTCTCAGAGGCTTTGTACCCACCCACGGCACTCAGACAAGACACGTGATTGGTTCCCGGCGTGAGATCGACCAATGAGAGCACAAGTGGATGTATCCTATGAGCTGATTGGCTGATCCTACTTTGTGGATTTTCACCTATCGCGGGAGGTTCTGGTCCACATTAACCGCGATAAACAAGGGATTACTGTACATGTACTTAGTTTGTAAAGAAAGAGCCGGAGAAACCAAGTTTGATACATATTTATTGAACTAAAATCTGATTACATAATTCAAATACTAAAAGGCACGTTTATTGCGAGTAAAAACTTGGGTTACGCTTAAAGTTTTATTCTGGATAATAGAAAAAAAAAAAATCTTGCATGCAATCATTCAACGACACCACAAAGAAAATTTACCACTGGTCTCTCACCACAGCAAAAGCTTAAATAATCAGTTGATAAAACCCACTTGGCCATTTTCCAACCCTTTCCCACTGCTTTCTCCAAATATAAAACACGAAAATGAGTAGTGCTGTGCTATCATTAACATATAAAAAGATAAGTCATATATCTATAATAAGGCACGAGTGTGTGTACAAAAAAAAAAAAATCAACCTGAAATACACTAAGTAAAACTGTTTGTCTACATCATCATGAAAAATACATTAGCCTAATTTACCAAAGCCTGAAACATGTGCATAACCAATAATGATAACTGATTGGTGCATGCCAAATTTCTCAACTAAACGCAAGGCAACTTACTGGCTCTGTGAACACTGCAGGCTGGCATAAGAAAGGCTTCTTTAAGTAGAATGTGACAGTGAAACTGGTCCTAAAATTGAGGATACACTTGTCGCTAAATATGTTCCCTCTACCACCTCTTCCACTTCTAATTGGTGCAAATGTACGTCAATCTCAGTTACTGGCCAATGACTGATGGATCGGAGGCTGAAAACAACGGACATGTTCTACTGGCATGTTCTCTCCATCCCCAGACTTCAGGTACTTGTTCAAGACGGCGAAGATTTCGTCGTTCAAAATCTGGAACTTGCGAATTCGTTCAACCATTTTCTTTAGAGCCTAAAGTAGGAGGGAAAGCAATAGATTAGTTGGTGTATTGATTGCAGAAGTTACATGAAAAAATATACTACACACGCACAGAAACACTCACCACACTCTTGATGATCTCATCTTTGCCATCATGTTTCTGCACCTTCAGGAGATGGTAGCTGAAGTCCAGAATATCAAAGCGTCTGTGCTGACCGAGTAATGTGATAATCATGCAACCGGCCCAATTCAGACCATCTCCAAAACATTGCCTAGAAGAGATTCAAAAAGCTCAAAATCCCGATTTCAATGTAAACAGCCTTTCTACATGACAAGAAAAACAGGTGATCAGTTTTCACTTACTCAACAGTGAACTCGTGAGCTCCCACCGGGATGCAGTACACAAACTGCATAGCACTCCACAACCTGTGAAACTCCACACACTCGTCCACGTGCATCACGCCGTTGCTGGGCAATGGTCCGCGCCAGATCGGGTCGTCCAGATAACCACGGATGCGAGTCAGAATGACCTCGAACATGGACAGACCGCAGCACAGGCGCTCTTTAGTCAGCAGGTCACCTTCACGGGCGATGGCGATTTGCTGATGAGAGATTGTACAGGGTACTTATTCAAATCGGACCAGCATGGCTCACCTAAGTAAGCATCAACACATTACAGCTCCTGACTAATAAGACTTTACTATTACTAATAAATAAAAATAAAACAAGTAAAATATAGCTGCAAACTACAAATATTTAGCATATATATATTTTAACCAGTAGGTGGAATTATCACAACAATTAAAGGTTTTGGAACAATTCTTACAATTACTCTATGTTAAAATACAAAATGTTTCTGTCTTTGACAGGAACTATAAAGGTGGTTTGGAGTCAAACAAAAAAAAAATTACCGTATTTTCCAGCATATAACCCACGGGTTATACCAGATTTTACAAACCCTGCAGGGGGTGCGGGTTATATAATGGTGCGGGCTATATCACAATTTTTTACACGTAATAATATTTCAATATATTTGTTACGTCCCCAGGGATGTAAGGTTTTTTTGCTGTATTTTCTTTCTGTTTTTCTTTCTTGCGAGGGTTGATGTCTCTGCCGCTTGTACGATCACTCTGACAGTTGGCTGTCTGACCTGTCAATCATGCAAGATGACGTGATTGGCTGTGCTGCCATGAGGGCGGGCTCTTCTCATCTCATCCGATGATCAACACCTGTAGGATACACTTCTTAAGGGACGTGCTTCTGCACAGCGGGAGAGACTGCTTTTTCTTTTTGTTCTGATTCTGACTTGTGTTTGTTTTCTTACTGTTTGAATTTCGCGCACAAGCACTGTGTACCGAGACTGAACAGTTATGGATAATTGACATCATGCGAGCAACATAAATTCGAAATGTGAATTTACACAAAAAAAGTTAATCAATCTATGTGTGCAGGTTATATAAGGGTGCGGGTAATACCAGCGATTTTTCCCACAAAACATGGTTATATGCAGGAAAATACGGTAATTTGTTCTACGTAATTTTTTGTTTGTTTCACTATTCAAAGTCAACATTGTAAGATATTTTTAGTCATAATTATGATATAAAAAGTTTGAATTAAGAGATAAAATATCTGAATGACATACTAAGTTTTTATCCCAAAAAGCATGAGTTTCAAAAGCATGTTTTTGTTTTGTTTTCGTATGTGGTAGAAATGGGATTTGGACATTGAAAAGACTTTCAGCACAAAATAAAAGCAAGTGGTTGGTTGCTAATGCCCTTGTAGTAGAAATACCAATTAATGTAACGAAAAGTGACCGTTAGCACTCTGTGTTAGCAGGATAAAATACTACTAATTTCCTCAAGTAAACTTTAGCCAGAAATCAACATACTTATTTGAAAATTATCAACTTGCCCATTACCACTGACATAACTCATCAATAAAAAATGAATCTGCAAGGCTCTGGGATGAGATCAAAGCAGCAGTTAAGTGTGTAATTGGAGATGATAATGACAGTAAGAAGATGTGTGTGCTGGAGGCGGTAAAGCAGCAGAGCATGACTAAAGCGGCTGTCGGTGAGGTTTCACCCACCTGAGGGGTTCCCAGACGCTCAATTAGAGGCACCAAATGCAGTGCTGTGTATTTGGCCTCCAAACGCTTCATCTTTGCATCTAGACGCTCACCTTCTGCTCAAGTGTGGGATGTAGAGAAAATATTGGGTTTGAGGAACTGATCTCAAAAAGCCTGCTAAAAATACTGAATACCATCAAGAAACATCCATAAACATGAGCTTACCTTTAACGTGAACTCTTGGCAAGATGTTCTGGAAGGGCGCTGCATGCAACAAGTCACACACCTCCTCTTGAGACTGCATGAAAGGAGAACAACTCATTTCAGAAACAATGGTTTCAAAGCCTGAGTTCAAGTGTCCACTGCTGCTTTGATACGTACTTGTACAATCAAACAGTTCTGGTGCATTAATTTAGCTCTCAACATATCCAGGACCAATTTTGGTCATGTTGGTGAAGCAGTGAAATCATTAACCACTGGCTCAATGTTTGTAGGGTTTTTTCTTCTTCTTTTCTCGGTAACACTTCACAATAATATTCAATTCCTTAATGATACAGATATCTTTTTCTTGTCTTTTTTTACAAAAATTACAAAGGTGGGCATTCTGAAGGAGAAGCCTTTTAGAAATCCTTGGCACAGATTTGTATGGTAACCAGGAACGGTTCCAGTAGATGGAGCCATGCAGTCACATACACGACAGACAAGAGATATTACGGATGAAGCTCTTGACATTTAAATTAAAATGCAGAGAATTACAGACAACGGACATGATTGCACTGACCTTGCCATCAGGCAGAGTCGCTACTCTCACACAGGCATAGAGATTTTCTCTAGCAAGTCTATATTTTAACAGACAGCCCTTGATTGTTGACTAGATAATTTGAAGTTTAATGGTGGTGGAAGACCGTATCTTTCTGTGTAACTTTCATAATTGTGACTAATGTTTGACAATTAAAGAGCAGCTTTTCACATCTGCGAAGAGGCTTGAGTGTCTGGATGAATGGCAGATATTCTCAACCATGCAGCAAGTGATGTTTAGCCATTAAACGTGAAAACTCAGTTTTCAGATAAGCTTCATTATTGCTTTCTGATCATCAGCAATTTCTGATAATGGAATTTATAATGGCAAAATATGTTATACTGCACTTAAACGCCACAGCATTCTTGTATAATTATTATGCATACAGTTTTAGATCTCGCATTATTGAAATATATATAGATTTATATATTTATATTTAAATTGGGATTTAAGAGGTGGTGGAACTCATATATAACTAGAATATCACTATGTAGCGCCTAAATATACAATTTATTTCATACATAAACTAATTTTAACTTAAAGTTTGAGATTCAACTACCCTAATAAAAAGAAAATATGTGGCCGAAGTCAAGCTGATGTCAGTCTTTGCAGAATGTGATTTATGCCATCTTCACATGCTATTGGAAATGTTCTACTACAAACATTATGAGTTTATCACATTCAAGTGCTTTATTGTCAGAAAGAACAGGAATCATGGAAGACATAAGGTTTCTCTTGCCAATTCATTTGAAAAATCTTATTAAAGCCAAAATCACTTTCATTTACAACCATATTAACATTCAACACTCGCTAACAATTCTGGAATTTCAGTCAAATATAGGCTATTTTCCCTGTGTGCATACAATACACTTCCAAAAAGTATTAATATTTCTAAATATGCACTAATTCAATGATAAGACAAAGCAATGTAGCTGCTGTACGAAAAAAGAAGAAGAAAGAATAGCAGTCACAGCAGCAATCGTTCCCCCTCTCAATGTTTAAACGTTACGGCCAGCCCAACTCAAGAACTTTGAAGAGGAGTTCATGTCCAATCTTTAATAAGGAAACTTGTATTTAAAATACTTCCAATAGCACAGGAAGGCAGCATTGCTGTGTGCAGCAAGCTGTACTTTTGATTGATTTGTACCTAAAAGGGATTTAATTCATTAAATTACAAATCAACCCAAAACACATCAAGAGCTGTGGAACAGACAAAGTCTTCAAGCAGTAGAAAGTGTAAAAGCATTAGTATAACTATAAAAGATCACATTGGTTGTGCGTTTAAAGTGACAGTTTTGAGTAACGGAAACAACAGCTCTATACAAAAAAAAAAAAAAAAAAAAAAAAAAAAGGGCACTGTGATCTGTAACCTGTTAATAATAGACATTTAATCAAATGTGTGCTGCTTTCATGTGAAAAACCATATTCTACAACACCATTACTTTATACAGAGCATTGTTATAAAGGCTGGTTGTTCAAAGAAGAAGAAAATATAAAAGGTGACGCTGATCTGCTTCTTAAAAGGGTTTAAAACTGACACGGAGAAATTGACAGTGCTGCCACATGCAACAACTGCAGATGTGTTCCCATGACAACAGTGTGTCAAAGTCAGACATCATAAACACCGAGCCAGACGTTGGCAGACTAAATGAAGTCACCTGTGCTGTGTACATATTATTTTTTCCTGTCATGGGTTTGTGAATAATTCCCAAGTAAACGTAGAGATTTATTCTTTAGTGAAGCTGTATCTCATGCGTCACTCACCCCAGCACAAAGAAGAGAGTATAAAAGAAGCCAAATCACAAAGGAAAGATGTTAATTACACTCTTTTCACACTCTTTAATGTACGAAAGATGTCAGAACCACATTATCAACCTACTGAAAAATAAGTTTTGTGATGGCATGTGTGTTAATTGACCGTTTGCTTAGCTTATGTGCTGAAAGTGCTAATAAAAACAAAGACTGGATATTCATCAAAGAAAGATGATGGCAAAGTAGGATTAGTCAGTAAAATTTAAGGCAGGATTTAGTGATGATGTGACAGAAGAGTTGTATCATACCAAGCTCTGTTCACTCAGAAGGCAGAAGAGCACCGCATTTCCAACTTCCCTCAGGTTCTGGAAGCACACGGTCTTCAGCTCAGCATACTCCACAATGTCTTTCAACTGGTGGTGAAAGAACTCCAGAATTCCTGCATCCAACAGACAAAATCAAGCATTACAGTAATGACAGGTTTAATTTGTTTTAGGAAATGTTGAAGTATTTTTAGAATTTAACGCAAGAAACACAAACATGAAATTGTGAATTGCCACATTCAGTTCCTTCTGTTTAAAGTGGAGCATTTACGGCCTTCGATGGCAAACCATCAGTTGTAAATCGCAGTCCACTGCAGGGTGTGTTTGGTATTAAAAAGAGTTACAGATTACACATCAACTTGTGAAACAGTATTCGAGATGTTCCTCACACAGCTTTCTGTGTGTGTGCTCTGAGATGGAGCAAAACGCAGAAAAGCAAAGTTTAAGCTACCGACTTCGGGGATTGTATACTTCGGGTGTCGAAGATCCAAACAAAAAATAATAATGTCATAAACACAGTTATGTCGTAAGTGAACATAAACAGATGGGGAAGAAACTGAATGAGTGTCAGTATATTAGATCTGTGCATTCACTCTTAAAGTGACAGCAGCCTAATAATGCTGTCTGTGTTAAGGTTACTCAAACAACAAAAGAAAATCACCTAATGCTCTTGACTGAAAAACTGTAGAATCGGTGTGCAGATGTACATACATACACATATACGTTAGTATTGAATATACACACACACAACACGTTTTTTACACGTAATATTTCAATATATTTGATATGGGTTTTTTTGCGGTATTTTCTTTGTTTTCTTCTGCGAGGGTTGTTGTCTCTGGCGCTTGTACGATCACTCTGACAGCTGGCGCTGATAGGCTGTCTGACCTGTCAATCATGCAAGACGACGTGATTGGCTGTGCTGCCATGAGTGCGAGCTCTTCTCATCTCATCCGATGATCAACACCTGTAGAATCGCTTCTTAAGGGACGTGCTGCTGCACAGCGGGAGAGACTGCTTTTTCTTTTTGTTCTGACTTGTGTTTGTTTTCTTATTGTTTGAATTTCGCGCACAAGCACTGTGTACCGAGCCTGAACAGTTATGGATAATTGACGTCATGTGAGCAACATTCGAAATTCTAATCGTGAACTTATATGCGGGTGCGGATTATACCAACGATTTTTTACACAAAACCCGTGGGCTATATGAGGGTGCGGATTATCTGATTGTCAGGAAAATACGGCGCATATATATATATATATATACACATATGTGTGTCTATGTATGCATATACATACACACACACACACACACATATACACACACACACACACACACACACACACACACACACACACACACACACACACACACACACACACACATATACAGAGAGAGAGAGTGTTTATTATTCAATGTGTGTTTATATTCAATACTAATTTCTGCATCAAAATTGTGTTGTTTTATTCCATTTCTGAAGAGCCACAAGAATAATGACCGTTTTAAGTTGACTTTCTTTTGTAATGCCAGTTACTGCCAAAAATCCAAGAGTAGGTATTAAACTTACAAACAGAAGCTTTTAACTATATATACAGGCCCTTCTACCAACTGTTTTTTTTTCCCCTGCCTCCCTCTGTCCACCCACTTCATTTCATTCTTCCTTTTCATTTTTTATCCCTCCAGGCTGTCTGAAGCCCACATAATCAGACAGTCAGCGTGAAGTGCTCCCTCTCAGTACGGTCACCCGGATAGTAATAAACAGAGAGAGGGGAAGATGGTGAGAGGCAATTATCCAACCTTCTCAAGACAAGAGGGGTCTGATTAAGTCTTATAAAACACCCAGCAGCTGCTGTGGAAGTTGTGCCTATGTGTGAATGACACTGCGGACTGCCAATCCGCCCAGCAGCACAGTTGGAGTTAACAAAGCTTAATAATTTAGTTCTTATCTTCTACTTGGTGATATTTACAGAGGGTCAAAATTCTTCTCTTGGGTCAGAAAATAAAAGGCTTGTTTAGGAGTGTCCAAAGAGTTTGATTCTTACCTGGCGAGCCATACTCGTGGCGAGGCAGACGGCATATCTTGGGCATCACTTCCATCAGAGTCTTCACATACTGCAGGATGGTACCCTGAAGCTGCACCGGAAAGAACAAGACGGCGAGGTGATTTCAGCAAAAGTGTTTGCAAATACCAACACATCCTGAAAATGACTGTCTTGGTCCTTTAAATTCCCCCTGTGGTGAAATCAAGTTTTTAAATGTTTTTTATATAGTGATTTTAATATGTCTTAAGACAAACCACGTGCAAATTCATAAGTCAAGAGTTTAATTACTGGTGTTTACATCACATATTACGTAGTACCCCATCAACGTGCGTGCAGGCTTTAAAATATCTTTAACTATGACAGCTCTGAAGCAGGGAGGTCTGAAGAGAAGCCAGGTTATCCCAGTACAGTAATACCTCGGTTTACGAGTGACTTTGTATACGAGCAAATCGGTGTACGAGCATTGTATCCGTGTGCGAGAAAAATATTCCCTCGCCCACGTGCATTTTTGTGTGGAAAAATCCTAACGCTCAGCATCTTCGCGCGCATTTACTGGAAATATCCTAACGACAGCCTCTCATAATACAGTCACGCGGTTCCAACCCCTTTATCACCCCTTAACTCGTTCATTCTCTCAGCTTCGCTTGGTTTAGTGATTATGAGATGATTATTCACCTTTAATTTATAAGTTGTTCATTCCGTTAGTCATCACAACCACTATTACATGTGAATTTGACGAAACTTTATTAACGGAGCATGTGTTACCAACATGACACATTGCATACTAATGAGGCTCGCGTGTGTTCTCAGTACAACGCACACAGGGGCTGATGACGTTCTTAAAGGGCCATATACTTTAAGAGAACAGCATACTATAACAGTTATAACCCTGTACAGATCATATACATAAGTGATTTACAGAGGTTTTACCTCGTGTTGTTGCATTAATTGCGATCGCTATTCTTCACGTAGTGAAATATATACATACAGTACAGCGTATAGAATGAAGGTAGGAAATTCTCCTCTAAGCAGTAACACAAACTTCAAAGAGTTTCTAAGGTTGCCGTTTATTATTAGGCAGCTGTCTGGCAAACGGAAACATGATTTGTGTAACATTAGCAACATTATCAGCTGTTCGATAACGTAGTCAAGCATAAGGCTAATCATTAATTACAGTTGTAAAGAGCGATAACTTGGAAGTTGAGTGAGTGGATATCTGAGTTGTTTTAACTCAGGAGGGGATAATTAGCATATTCATGGTTCTGTGTATAATAAATAAATCAAGGGTGTAGATAAATCAACATTTAAATACGTAATTTTGGTGATCAAGTTAGTTAAGCAAAACTAGTGGTGTAAATGTTTGCTCCATCAATGATCTGAGTCAATTAAGATTCTTTACAAATGATGATCCATCATCCATATACACCATATCATTTCATGCATTCCAGGGAATCGAGCCCATGACCTTTGTTTATTGCTAGCAACACACTATTTTCTTTTAGAGCTGCTGTACAGCAGAATTCAATTATGTTTGCATCATGTAATTATTTTCCTTTTCTCACTGTAAAACTGCTTTGAAACAATTTGTATAAAGGGCTATACAAATAAGGTGACTTGACGTTCTACAGTTTGAAACTGGCATTACTTGAGAAGTCTAGTAGGAATATTTTATGACTAAATTTCCTCACAGATTTGAGAGCTGCTGATTATAAAATAGATTGTGTCTAGGGTCTTACAAACGCCCCCAGATTTCCATACACAAACCCCAATTAGCATGCTCGTGCACATACCAGGCTTTTGACGACCTTTAACAGCTCTTCCATCACCACAGCGATTCCCTGGTATCCCAGAAGTCTGCAAATAGCCTTAATATGCGGAGGTCCCAGGAAGTTCCGGTAGAGGCTGTATATGCTACTGTATGCCAAATTCAAGGCCTGAATCATCATGAAAAAGAAAAGAGCATGTTATGGAATGCATAGCAGAATAGTTTATGTTGAGGCAAATTTTGATTTGTTAGTTACTAATCTTTGTCTATATGTAATGAAAGAAATTGCAGAACATTAACAGTTACATAAAATAAAATAAAGTTTCCACCCTTAGTTCATTACACGTTTACATCCACGCATTTGGCAGATGCGTTTGTCCAAAGCGACTTACATTGCATTCAAGATACACATTGACATTCTAACCAGTTCTTGCTCTCCCTGGGATTATCATATGTCATGATCAGCTGTGTGCGCTGTAGCATTGAATACAGTAGAACCCCAACTTAAAAAAATAATCCGTTCCGAGGTTGGCTTCGTAAGTCGATCTTTTCTTAAGTCGGTCAGGATTTTACATGTAAATAGCCTAATCTGTTCCAAGCCCTACGAAAAGACCACATTTAGCATGGGATGAAGCGCATCCCAGCTTCATACTTCTCAATTATCTCCCTTTTCATCTCCATGGAGAGCATGTCCCTTTCACTTCAGATCTCACTGTCAAGTGTGGTGCGGAGAGATCTTCCTGTCAGCAGGGGAGGGGATTCACAGCAGCACTCGCTGCTGACAGGGAAGAGTAGGAGAGCAATATGTGCATTCAGAAAGTCTCCAAAAGTCGCCAATAACTCCAGATAAAGTCGCTAGATTTGTCGCTAGTCGCTTTTGGGAAAATTGTCACTGAAGTGGTCTGAAAACTCTTTAAATATAGCGACAAAGACGCTAAGTTGGCAACACTGAACGCCGCCACGCAGAGGCTGGTGGGAGCAATGCTGACCAATAGGAGAGCAGGATACTGCAACGAAAGCTAGCGTCCGAGCCGGGAGACAGCCAATGGGAGAGCAGGACGATTGGTGCGAGTTTACGGGTCAGTGGAGCGCGAATTTTGAAACAAAACGCGGAAATCATCGCCTCGGCCGAGATTTCGTTTTTCGCATCTCGATCATTTTGTCGTTACTTGGGCGAAAAAAACCCCCGAAATCTGTTATCGTTTGTCGAACTTTTCGTACGTAGAGCGTTTCGTAAGTCGGGGTTCTACTGTATTTCAATCATGACATCTTTTGAAATAGTTTTAACATGTTAATACGTATGGCAATGTTTTACTGCTGTTCCAAGCTACAGCCAATAGATACACACGGTGTAATAAATGCTGCTGTGAGCATTTCAGATATGCTGCTGGTGCATGAATACACATACATAAATCCCGTAGCAGATCTAGGTAGGTGGTGTTGGGGAATCTTAAAACGCACTACAGGACTAGCTTACAGCAAACACTGAACGAGACCATTTGAATAAGCATGCGATCTCATTGGTCGCAAAATCCGCAGAGGCCAATCAGCTTGCACCATGTGGTAATGGCATGACTGCTTGCAGATTGCATGTAAAGGACCAATCAGTCTGCGCTGTACATTCGTTTAAGCTTCCTTGGTTTACTGGTGTCACACTATTAAACCAATCAACCGCAAACAATGAGTAGTCATGAAACTAGAAACAAGTTTAATTTTATTTCTCAAATTAGCAAGCAGTACTTTCAAGTTGACAGATTAAAGGTTAATCATAAATGCACGAGCATTCATGTTCGTAGGTGTTGTGGAAGTGAGTCAGGGGACACTGGTCACCAATCTGAGGGAGTAATTGAGAGCACAGTGGGGGAGGAAATTGCCATGTGTTTCTCCAATGATTGAGGGAGAAAGGATGCGTAACAGACTGAGGACAAGAAAGAGAGTTCAAGCTCTGCCTGCTGTAATTGTTTAAAATGCACTCTACGCAAAACATTGATGTGTTGTCTCCTCCCTCCCCACTGCACTCTCTCTCTCTCTGCTTTATGTGCTGTATGCCGTTCTAATCAGATACAAGAGCTTTTCGGTACGGCAGTGTGGATGTGGAGCTCTTTCTGAATCAGACTTGAGCCATGCCAAACAGAATGCTACAGGTCTCACTCTCTCACGCTTCAGGTGGATCTATGAAGTGACTGACATCTTCATCTCTCACAGTAAGATATTTGCTTCTTTACCTCTCAATTTCAGTTTTCCCAGACATACCCGTGTCTCAGTTAGACTCCAAAAGATTTTTTCTTAAATAGGTATGGATTACTTGTAAAAAATTGTAAATGACCAATTTAGCCACGTACTGTCTGAAAATACTACTAAAGAAAAATCTTTAGCAGATCTGAAACGGAAAGAGTGACAGGTGCATAGAGCAAGGAAATAAACATGGTTTTCCCTTAGACATGAGGGACTGAGTGTTATTGACGGTGTGTTTCTGAAAGATCAAGAAGATTAGTGTTGAAGCTTTCACGCGGTGCTGACTGATGATTAATTACAGTGTGAAACGTAAAGGTTCACCACTCGTCCAAGTCCAATGTGGTGATTTATTGAGTTTATGGCTTCAAACAAACCAAAGCCATGAGCGCCAAGAGAAAGAAAACATATGGCAGCTATTATGAACAAACTAATATACATTTTAAGTCAAAGATTAATATCCAGAAATCCCTTTCTGCTCTCGAAGGTTCTCAAATATAGAAACATAAAAATAAAAAAAATCATGTATCAGTATTTGACCGTAAACACTGAATAAATTATTATTTGTTTCATATATTATATATATATATATATATATATATATATATATATATTATATATATATATATATATATATATATATATATATATATATATATATATTCTTAGCTCTTAGGGGATTCTCTCAGGTCATTCATTATAACACTGAACACTGAGCATTACAGCCCAATGTTAAAATTATTAAAATTATTTTATTATATATACACATATATATCAAATTTTAACCTCATAACATTGGGCTGTAATGCTCCATTTCAATTATAATGACCTGAGAGAAGAACTTCTCTCTTGGCAAGAGAATATATGGATGTTACGTCAATTGGAAATTCCTCTCAAACTCATTCACATAATCCTGCTTTAGATACCTTGATACCTAGTTTTGGAGCAGAAAAAAAAATTAGATGCAAAGTAATCAAAGCGGATAAATAAAAAAAATAAAAAAATCTGTTCTTGCACTCAATAACCTGGTTCTTTTCCCCACTGGATAAATCTGCTTTACCTAACACCATGCATGCTAAAGCAGGGCAACTGTACTTGAATGGAAAAGAAAATTGAAATGACAAAAGAGTATATAACCATGAAATAAAAGCTACCTTGTGTTACCTATTCAACCATTTTCATTGTTAATTATCACAATGTGAAAGAAAAATTAGACAGAAAAGAACAACCACCCTCTGCTACTGAAAATGGCCCAAAAATACATTTATAGCAAAGCTGCAGGTTTTTTATATATCTGTTCTCAACCATTAGTATTACTGATTAATTCCATTTGTCAAACCAATTTCAGTTCTGAAACCAATGACTGACATTTTCCTATTCTTTAAGAATATTTCTTTAAAGGCCTTCTTGAACCAATCTGAATGCATGTTTTTTGCCCTCTATTCTTCTAGATTCCTCAAATCTGTTGCATGTTGTCACAAACCAGCCTAACCCATCAACAAACTGTGCCTGTATAGAAGACTGAATAACTAAAAAGACCTAAAACTCAACATGACAATCACCATTCAGAACGTCACCTCAACCTCTGCCATAGTCAGCTGGCCGTCTTCTCCGGGCTGCGTGGACACATTCTACAGCGTCATGTATCACCCTAACTGGAACAGCCCTCTGATGGGTTACACGCGCAAAAGTTTCCTGCGTGAGGACAGGGTTCCCGTGAGCCAGACGTCTACCGGTTTGGGCAACCTCAGTCCTCAGACCACATACATCCTCTGCGTCACCTGCCAGTCTGCCAATCCCACCAGAGAGCAGTGCCAGGTCTTTAGTACCTTAGATGAGGGTACAGAGCTTGGGGACAGTGGCAGGGAGCTGGCGATAGGAGTCTGGCTGGCCAGCAGCATTCTCTTGCTGATCATTGCAGTAACTCTGCTTTGGGGATGTCTCCACACCATGTGTCCAGCAAAGAGGGACCAAGAAAGAGGCAGCCAATCACGTCCGAACCCTCCACACCTGGCTCTGACCCCCATGGATGGGAACACAGGAAGTGAAGGAAGAAAAAGTCTATACATGCCTGGTTGTGGCGAGGAGGACTCTCAGAATGCAACAGTAATCGAGAATCTTTTTCGAGTCGAGCATGGCAGAGAAATGGTAAACGGGCAAAGTCGTGATTTCCGAACACCAAATAATAAACACAGATTTGGCCCCGAGTCAGAATAACTGGGCTGCCAAATTTTCACTGTGATATACTGACCCCCAAACTTACACGATGACGACAATAACCAGGGTGGAAAGCATTTCGGGGAAATACAAACAGTTGGACTTTAAGGTGCACAAAAGTATTGTTTTTGTATACCTTTATAATAAGGTTACATTTATTATCAAGCAAGAGCTGATGCTTTAAGTATCAGAATTTATTAATCTAGGTTTATGTTAAATTATAACATTTTACCCCAGTATTTTTTTTAATTAATTTATAATAAAGAAATGTCACCCACTTCTTTAATACTTATAATAATCATATTTATTATAATTTTTACACTCAAAGAAATGGTACCAATTTAAGATTCCAGTTATATCAGACATATATATATATGGTTTTATGTAATGATTTTAATGTCTCTGTGAGTTTATAGTCTATAGTGTACTTTATAGTGTTTGTGCGTTCAATGACCTCTGCTTGAAATGTACCTTGCCTACCTATCTAGCATGCTTAATAAAATCATGTTATGATCTGTGAGAGGCATGTGAACGATGGAGATGTAACTGATCTAGGTGTGATATTTAAACTCGTTCAAACCGACCTTTGAACCATACAGGTATTGTGGTTGGGCGTTGGGAGGCTTATCTCTCTGAAACTCTTGAGAAAACGGCAGTACAGTGCGAACAAATCTAAAAGAAAAGGAGGGAAAAAAAATTAGTTTGACCATTTTTGTATTATTGGGTTTGTCACCCAGTTATTGTCATCTCGGTTCAATCAGGCTGCGCTCAGCATGCCCACTCTGGACCCATTCACAGGAAACAATAAAGTGGGAAAATTCATCACACAAGTCAAATCACAGCTTTCAGAGTCGCATGTTTGTAACGGAAAATGACAAAAAAAAGGCTACAAATATCTGTGCTGGTTAAAGTAACTGTAGCTGTGTAACAGGAGTAGGTGGAAAGTGGGATCAGAACATATGCATGTTATGTATACATATCCATCACGTTTCCCCTGAGAATCAACAAAACACGCTTTAATAAAAAATGGTCTACTCAGGGGTGAGCTGGGACCTTATTTGCATCCTAAGCTGAAGCTAATATTTTGTCTAAGAAATAGAAATCTTAGATATAACATCCTCCTACCAGTTATGACCTTTATTGAGACCACAGCTGAACCCTGAAGGTGTTAGTTCATTTTGATATATGGCTACATTTAAGTTGAATTTATCAAACATCAACAGATCTAGCTCTCCTGAAAGGCCACAAAATGTAAAAACCACCTCAATCTGAAAGTCTAAAGATGACTTTAGTCTTCTTTTCATCCCACATTCAGCTTACCTGCACATCACTTCCAGACACTCTGTGCTGAAGACCTCACAGTTTAGTCATTTAAATATGGATCCTTACTAAAGCTCTTTCTTTTTCTCTCTGCTGTCATATTTGATATTTGGGTCAGAGTGTACCTTGAAAAATGAGCGTGTTCGACAATTATTCGACAATAAAAGAGACTATAACAGCAAAAGGTAGACAAACACTCAATTCACAGAAAAAAATATGAATAAAAAGGTAATTGATTTGCCTCAAATTGCTGCAGATTACACACTTATCAAAAGCTGCAAGCAAAAATCTCTGTGCAAGAGTGTGTCTGTGTAGAAAAAAAGCACTTCTGAAACATAACAGGCCTTTCCTGGCTAAAATAAAACAGACATTTCTTTTTAAGCATAGACTAACCATCAATAACTAATGAACGTATTCAATTAACCATTCTCTTGAATTAAAGATAAAAGCAATGCTCCATTTTGATTAAAGTGTCTTGGCTGCCTGGCTTTTTGACAAGTGATGAAAGAAATGTTCTTTGCAATTTGACTTTTAATCTCAATCACTTCTGTTTGAATTAAAAATGGATGGATGAATAGCCTGAAAGTCTACATAAATATAGCTGTTAAAGTGCTATAGACAATTATGTTACTGCACAACCATATCAGTAAAGATTAGTAGAACCTGCATGATATTTTTCTAGTATTTATATTTAATAATATATTTAAAAATATTCTATTCAATATCGAACATTCGGAGGGGATGACCCACCTGTTCGTGGAGCCATTGTAACAGTAGTTGGGCAAGAAGTCATAGTTGAGTTCCCAGAAGACATGGAGAGTGATTCTGCCGTAGGGTGCCGATACGTTGTGGTTTGCTTCTCGAAACATGGCGTCGATACTGTCCAGTGTCAAATACTTGCCGAGGAGCTTGTGGGTCATCCGGTTAATCTCTAGCAAACCCTCCAACTCCTGATCGTAGACAAAGAAAGAAGTGTCAATGAAAAAAAAAGTCCTCTCACAATCTGACACAACATGATGTTTACAGACAACGAACGCCTGTATATGCAAGCGCACAGATTTCTGACAGCAATTTGTATGGAAACTGACAATGAGCCTTGGAACAATTTCATGGCATTTTGAAATGTTCTGTCACAGTCAGACGTTCAATGTCTATACATTCATGCACACACACATACAGGAAGCAAGTATTAATAAAATGAGTCACTCTCTGGCAGAGCCAGACTTGGTTAAATTATTTCTGCTGCACTGAATTTCAATTCTGCTATGGGAGCAGCCTTTCTTTCATTAGAAATCCTAAACAGGCAAATTTACACAGCTAAAACAAGCAATCCAAGGTCTCGGTAATAGGAAAATGAAAAATGCATGTTTGCATAAGAACACTTGAAGGTTAAGGCACCATGATGGATGTAAGGTCCTCGCTCTCAAAGCGGTTGATGGCTAGCTCTAGAGATTTGTAAAGCGCCGAGGACACTCGCTGGGTGATCAGGCGGTTCAAGTCGATTGATCGTCCAAGGAGCTGCAAGAGAAAGGGAACAAACAGGATGAATGGACTTAAAAATAGCATTAATAAACAAAAATAGCATTAATAAACAAAAATTAACATGTAATCGAGTGGCCCTTCTTACCTGTACATGTCTCTGTTTGAGCAGCGTCTCATAACGATTGGAGGAAGGCCACGGGATGTTGGCACCTTGATTCTTACACTCAGCTCTTAGTCTCTTATCCAGAAGGAGACTACAGAGAGAAATTATATTACAGAAAATAAACATACTGTTTAAGTCCCAAAGTAACTTGCATAAATGCAGAAAAGAGTTACATATTTGTCCTGAAAACAAAATACGTACAAATAAGGATTTAAACAGACAGACTTACCTTCCAGCAAGAATCTTGTAGTAGGCAAAAATTTGATCAGCAAGTTTGTAGACAAACTGATCAAAGCAGAGATTCACCTGAACGAAAGAAAAAATCCAGATGCACAATTACTTAAAAGACGATTAAAGGAAATTAAGTGCAAAAATTACTGTTAAACCCAATAACTGATTTAAAACATTTGTAGAAGGTAGAATGTAGAAGGTCAAGAGGGTTTCACCTCAGCTTCAATCTCATCATAAAGGAACTGCTTTTTAAACTTTGTGAGAGCGTAGTGCGCACTGTCGTTGTACAGATCCAGTGAATACAACACATACCTGTGTAGATTAACAGATTAACAAGCATATTTCATTAAAGCATATTTTTGCACATATACTATACCATGGCAATTCATGTACTAAAACAATTGTCTACACTTTATTTTAAAGGTCTTCTTGTTACAGTGTAATTATACATTTAAGTACTGAATAATGTCATGAATCAATGTGTTCCTTGAATGCAACGCAAGTCGCTTTGAGTCGCATAAAAATGCACTCACTATAGCGTTAGGGTTTAGCTTAGAGTTAGTTGGATGCGTTTATGCATAATTTACTGTTATTACTATAGTAAGTACATAAGATGTCTGTAACAAGGACACTGTAAAATAAGTTTGACCAAGATGAAATCATGTTCTCACTCCATCATAGAGGCTTCTTTAATCTCAAGAATGTGGTCGGTGAGGATCCAGGGCATGGACATCTCAATGGGGAACTGGATGCGGCGACCCATTGTAAGTTCTAGAAAGAACTCACGGAACCAGAGCTGGGACAAATCACAGCACTGCTGCAGTGTCTCTGCAACATAATGCACAAGAGACAAGACATTAACAACTGACTGCATACGATTAAATAGACTGATCCCAAAAACTATTTGGATACTTAAAGTCAACATGAGATTAAAATCGACAATTCTTCTTTTCTTTTTTTTTACGGAACGCCGATTTATCAACGCACCTAAAAATCATGTGCCCTAGTAAACCAACTAAAACCATTAATGTCCCCCTCCTCCTTCATATGACATCACCTTTCTGATTGACTGAATGAGAAGAACTCCAATGGCCAGCCAAGTTTCAATCTGTCACTCAAATTAAACAACTGCAGCAATTATCATACGAAACACTTTCTATGATCCTATCATTTTCTGATGGACAAAATCAAGTTCTGTCCAACAACTTGGCTGCACTCGAAAAGATATTAATACAGAAGAAAAAAAGGCTGCAATAACAGTTTCATGCCTCACTTAAAAACTATGTACTATTTAAATAACAAACCAGGGCCATTTACTTTTCTGCTGACCAACCACTCTGGTTAGTGGTTTTCCAAAGTTACTAGCCAGTCAAATGATAGCATGGGAAAAAACTCCCATATAGACAATTGCAGCAGGTATATTAGGCTGCTGTTGCTTTAAGACTTGACAGACAGACTCCTTATACTGTTACACATGCATTTACTTTCTCGGTTTACGTTCACTTAAAACATAACTGACTGTATTTACGTGAATACTTGCCAAGACCAACATTTTGAGATTATTTTGTGTGTATTTGATTGTTTAAGTGCAATAAGGCAGCGAAAACAAATTTAAGATGGCTTCATGTTCGTGCGCTTTGGATGTGTGTACAGCTTTCGCAGCTGCACCGTTTGTCGACTACGCTCTCACATCCCTAGTCACTACAGCTGCAAATTGTGTTTGTGTTATCTTTCTTGTTTCTTTAAAATAATAGTCACTTGCTAAAGCAATGATATTCATGCATTTTTAAATGTAATGCCGCTACAGACGCAGATAATATGTATTGGTATAGTGGTATGGAAAAAATGTTTGTTTAAAATAGTATGGTCACATAGCAAGACATGGATGTCATTTCACATCAATTTAACAATTTATAAAAGGGTGAAAAAACAAAAAAATGTTTAGACTGGTTAGGACAGGCATTACGCCTGTTCCTTACCACTGAAGTTGAGCAGATGAGTGTAGAAGAATGATTCGCGATGGAACTTCTCGATGTCCATGATGGTCGGTCCCTCAAGACTGCTGCGCAGAGTCTTCTTTGAACCGCTCTTATCAGCGACCAAAGACTCTAGCATCGTCCTGACCATGTACAGCTATACAGAGGAAGAGAAAGAAGCAGATGAAATAACATTAAATGCCTGATGCAAAGTTGTTCAACTACTCCTCGACAGACAGATTCACATCAAAATTCCTCTCTCATTATCTCAACACTTGTGGGGGGGTTCTTTGCATTCTGGTCTGAGAGCATTAACGTGCTGACGGAGGGTACACAGGTGTCAAAGCCTTCCTAGACATGTCAGACAGGCATCAAGGACTCATCTGCATCTCTGCCCTTGGACTCCATCTGTGCGTGTATATGTGTCTGTATTCAAATACTGAGAGGCTAAATTCACAGAGTCATTGTTTGGATCAAACTGTCCTGTACGTAAAATAAAACGGGGGTTTTCAAACTGTTTGATGTAGGTCCCTCAAATAGAAGATCCCTTGAGAGAGACAACTGACCTAAAATATATAGGCTGAAAAAAAATGAAAAAATGAAAAAATATATAATTAATCTCATTATTTGTGGATAACGAAATATCCTATTTATGTGGTATTCATGTACACTGTTGTTGGATCAGCCTGTATCTTTGTTACAGTTTTTTTTACATTGACTTTTGGTATGATTTTAAATCCAGTCTTCAATCTGTTGGTGATCTAGTTCTTAAATAATTCCTGCACAGTTGGAGCAGAACATGCATTTTCCCATTTTCCCCATCACAAGGTTTTAATTTAATACCAAGGCATCAGCAAAGCCCAAAATTCAGATACATGAGACTGCTGACAGAAATTGTGGTGAAATTCAAGCATGATGAAATCAATCAACTAAAAAAATAAAATAAAAAACATGAGCATACAACATTGGAGCAATTCTTCACCGTGTACGCTATCAAATTCAAAAGACTGAATCTGGATGCATGTATGAATCTCTCTTTAAAAAATGCCGGTAGCAAAGCACTGCGATCATGTTGAGAGGCACCGATTACAGTTCAAATCCCGAGGCGTTATTGACATTCAATACAGCGCCCTTCCGCGACACACCAGATTCAACTGTGCTTCATGCAACATCTGCGGCAGAAGCGAGTGGAAGATTACAAGCTTTTCTGAATGACACTGGGGGAGCGTGAGAGTGTGTGTGTGAATAACAGGTAGCAAAAGCAGATAGTTACGACTGATTCGGTTGTTTCAGGTAAGGAGGTGACGATATGTAGCCAGTATATGACGATATGACGAGGTGACGATATGTATCTGAAATCAGTAAAGCAATTGGACCACGTTTGAAAACGGCATCAGCAGCAGAAATAGATTGATCCATTTCCTCAGCCTGAAACATACCCTACGCAAATACATGACCCCGATCGACTCAATATCACTAGATCTAGCTATGCGATATAAATTTCACAAGCTGTTGCATTCGGAATAGAAATCATAAACGACATTTATTTGAGGGTTACTCTGTTGCCCTCCTTGAGTTCTGATGTTTGTTACCATCAATGTAAGGGTGTGTTCAAACTTGACATGTTTGGGTTGATTAAAACGAACCCTGGTGCAATTGGTCAAGCAGACCTAAACAGCTGAAAAGACGAGTCTCTCCACTTCCAAACAAACTCTGGTGCAGCTAGAATGAAATATGAACACAACGCAGACTACAGACATGTAAACTAACCAAAAACAGGGCATGTCACAAGACGTGACCCTAAACCGGACTGAATGCTGAAGTCGAAACTAACCAAGCAAACTGAACGACAAGTGTGAAAAGACCCTAAAAAAACATTATGCATGTACAATTCAGTTGCTATATTGTCTGTTTTTGTGTAGAGCATAAAAAAACCCCCCAAAAACCTGGAGAGCCTCATACTTGAGTGCTGGAGGGTCCTACGGCACGACGAGGAACTTTGATATCAAATCCCCCTTTAGGGTCCTTCTCTCCTCGTAGAGCAGGGTCATTATGTGGCTCTCTGCCTGTCTCCCAGTCACAGATGGTCTTACGGATGGCCTGGAGTACACTGGAACAACATCACTGTCAGCTTACACAGACATAAACCACCAGAGCAGTAAGCTTGGTCTTTTTCCAGTTTGGTGCTCTGTTGTACCTCTGGACGACGTTCTTCTTCCTCTTGATAGCCTGACGCAGCGGTTCTCTGAGCGTGACCTGGGCAAAGTCTTGCAGAGCTGAATAGATGGTGTGACGGATGGCGTGGTTGAACACGCTTTCCATTCGACCCATGAGCACCTGCAGGCCCTTTATCATCGCAATGACCTTAACAAGTAGACAGAATCACATTCAGACAGAGAACACAGACTCTTCGGAGTTACTTTGGATACACAAAACAACTGACACGGATTAACATTTTATAAACATTCAAAAAACAGTTTATCATTGACGTCAATTGTAGTCATTGATTTAATTAATTCAGAGAGAATTAATCCGGGTGATTCAAAGTGTCACACAAAGATTTTGATACGGAATTATAGGCAGTCTAAAGGAAAGAATTAATAAAAATCCCCCCCCACTCCCTCTCTTGGACCAGCGGGTGTACTGACCTCCACCAGAGCAAACTTCTCCTCGCTGGTGTAGTTGTATCTGGTGGCGCGTTCATACTCTTCAGCATTGTCTGGGCATTCTTTGTTGGAGTATTTGTCTGTAGGGTGCACCAATTTCCAGGAATACTGCAAAAAGGAAAGCATTTTACAATCTTTCATGTATAATTGCTTATGATGATTATTCTGCAAGATATATTCGACGCTGCTTGATAAAAAATGAACAGTCACAAATTTCAGAAACTACGGTCCATCATCTCCATCACCAAACTAATTAGCCTCAGATATTAAAATCCATTTTACTAATTGCCAAGAACGGACTTGTTTCAGACAGTTTCCATGACAACAATATCTCATAAGACTGCCAGTATGGAGTGTTTTGTTTGGAACATCTGTTCCAAGAAAAAAAAACAAGTATAGCTGGAACTGACTATTAAAGTGAAATGATTGATTCAAATCAAAGGTGAAAACATTGATGGCCTTGTGAAAGTAAGAGAAAGAAAATACGCCAGTGGACTGACAGGCCCAGTCTACTCAATGAATGAGGTTCAAGCTATTTGTCTTGAATACGTGGGCTAGCGGTACTGAAAATTAGAGCCTAATTAGTCTTTAGTGAGCACAACAGGTTGGCTTATTTGCCTGTTGAAGTGTGTGCTGTTTGCAAATCTAAAGAGCCCCTAAAGAGACTTGGTGCAGAAAAAAATATACAAAAATGGGAGGAAGTTGATTTCAATGCTTTTGTATTCGGTCAAAAAGGTCTTGAGAGGGAACGCAAAGGTTTAAACAAATTACAGACGTTATTTCTCCTCCCATTTCATATTTCTATCACCATGTGACTTTAGTGGATCCATTCAAATCTCTACTGTAAGCACATGCATCCAAAATCTCAAATTAATTTGACTTGAAAGTGAATGTCAAATAAAGTTAAGACAGTTATACAATAAAAGCAGTATGAATACAGCCAAGCATAAATCACCCACACAATCATCATAGGTCAAAAGCTTCCCTAGGCGGTGTTCACTTGCACAAATTTGAGTGTGACATGACCACTCACCACTTCCATGACCTGAGCACTCCACTGAGAGAGCAGCTGCAGGCCCTGCAGAGCCAAATCAAACAACTTCCTGTATTCAGAGTCGGTCTTCTGAGATTCCTGACGCCCTGAGCCGGTCACCACCTGCAAAAATGAGAAAAGAAAGTAATGATAACAACAAGCAAACAAGATAACATAGCATCTGACACAACCGCTGTAATCAGAGAGAAAATGAGCAAATTAATGAACCCCTGAAATCTCATCACACAAGCTAATGAAAAAACACCAGGATACCTGGCGCATCCTGAAGGAGAGCAGGGGCTGCATTCGAAATGAACAGAGGATGAACTGTCAAAACCCTGCATCTATGCATTTGTTTCAGCACAAGATACAAGCACCATGTGAAAACCCCTGACGTCTGACAACATAGCTGTGGAACGACCAAATAAATTCCTCCCCACGTCACTGGGCTGCTGTCACTGATAGCGGGTCCCAGTTGTCCTCTGGCTGACAGTATGTTCTCATTACAGTGCTGCTGCCATGTCTTAATTCAAACACAGGCTGGCCTCCTGCCCTCACATTTCCATATTCATCTGTAAGACTACCGACCCCAGTGCTTCTGAATGCAAACTTGCAGAGCCTTGAAACCATTCAGCCGTGGAAAAGGGAATCGTGTATGAAGCGAGAGCTGCTCGCCCTCCCACGGCTAATGAATATTCCTTAAATCTACTCACATGAGCAAAAACAAACTTTACAAAAAACAATGTAGGCCCCAGTAGCTTTTGATTCTCATTAATCTGTATGACAACAACTATTAGCGCATTTCTAAAATCAGATTTACCATGAGAACTAGAGTACTAGAGCAGGGGTGTCAAACTCATTTTGGTCGGGGGGGGGTCGCACACTGCTTAATCAAGGGGGCCGAGCACTAAACTCATAGCAAAATTACATAGAACTAACAATAAGTCCGCTTTTTTGTGGACTATTATATTAGTGTATTATATTATAAATGATATTAAATTATAAAAATCTTTAAATAAAATGAATTGTCCTTTTACAAAATATATTACAAACAACCTACGTATAGTATGTGCAATTTCAAAAACACAGTTTACTCAGTTTAACATTTATTTAAGTGCATTATGCATAAAAAAAAGTGTCTATTATTTAACAATGATGCAAAGCATTTAGTCACAGTTTTGTGGAACTTAAAAACAATGTCCTGCATGTTAACAAAAATCAAATATCAATTATTTAAAATTCATTTTCCAACTCTGGGAAGCAATTCTGAACACATGAATTAATTTCGCACACTTAAAATCTTAAGTGGTAGCTGTTTAAAAAAAAAACGTTTTGTAAAATTTGCAAGTTTATACATAAGTATGTGTGAGGTTTTTTATGTAAACAATATAACTATCACTAAAAACGCAATTTGCAATTAGAGTTCGCTAAAGACCTGTCGTCAGGATGAACGCTTCTGCTCTCACTGCAGCATCACTGGCCTCTCCGGGTGAAAACCGATCGCTGTTTCCTCAGACCCACCATCATTTCATTTACTTTCTGTATTCTCAGTTGTCCGTGCAAGCTGGTGTATTTCTCGCCATGCTGAGTTGTATGGTAATCATGCAGTTTAGGTGCCTATATTTAAACGGTCACAGATCGCGTAATTTCAGACGGCTGGCACAACTTAGATCCGAACGACAGGGATATCCACACGAACAACGTCGAGAATATGTGGATGCGTGCCAAACGCGAAATTAAAACACAGTTTGGCACGTCACGCATCCTATTTCCTATTTCCGAGTTTGTGTTCCGAAATCGATTGCGAAGCGATGACGTTTGCAGCAGCATTATCTGCTATAGCTGCCAATTATCCCGTGTAGATGTTGGGTTAAAACTGCTTTGTTGCTTTCTTTGACCATGTATGATTATCTTTAAATCCCTATTGCTTATTTAGTGTTTTTTGAATTTACGCTCCTAAACTCCATGCTTACCGGTTTTATAGTGGCGCCGAATATTATATTCCTTAAGCACCGAAAATTGCTGCTGCACACCAGCACACGGGTTTCCCATTCACCTCCGTGAACATATAGGAAGAGGTCCATTTTTCTTGATAAATCCGCCGCTTTGTGTCCACTTTTCTCTTATTTGACGAAGGTATTTCGATGATATTGTATTTGTATTTCAATGCATTGTATTTTTTATTTTGGTTTTCAAGTTTCCAGGCTAGGTAACAAAAAGGGAAAGTGAAATGACGAGTATGTGCCATGCTCAAGATCACCTCAGTTGTGGGTAATAAAAGTGGAAGAGCATTCACTCCTATCTATATTGCCCGAGTCTCTGTATACTAAGACTTAAATCCACAACATTGGGTTACAGGTCCGACTCTCTAACCCTTAAGCCAAAAACAGTCCCGAATAATATGGAGGATGATTACTGCAGCCAAAATGTAGTTTTTAATCCAACCCAAATAAAGAATAACTGCTTTCATGTGAAGTTAAACTAATTTTGTTAAAAAATCTGAATTCAATTTTTGATTCAGAATTTAACTAACTTCGTCAGAGGTCATATATTTAGAAAGAGCAAGTCACTCGGCAGATTAGGTAACAGGAGTTTCGTCCCCCGCCAGCGTCATAGCAACATGAGTCAGAGCATGGTGACTTTGTTTAGAAAGAAGGTGAAGAAAAAAAACCTCTCACCTCACTATTGCTGTAGCGAGCCAGCTCAGAGATGAAGCGCATATGGTCTTCACGGATCTGAATCATCTGCTCGCAGATATTATACTGCGGACTACTGCCTGCAGATGTGCACGACCACCTAGAGGAGGATGAAAAAAGGATCTAGTAAATACTTCACCCAAAAATGTAAATTATCCCATAATTTACTCCCCCTCAAACCATCCTAGGTGTATATGACTTTCTTCTTTCAGCCAAACAGAATTTCACACAGTTGTCAGGTCAGAGGTCACTCTTCCACTGGAATTATGCTTGCATACTTGCGTTACCAGAAGCCAGTTATTAAAGTTTATAAAGCTATGAATATGGATATTTTTCATACAAAAACAGTTCGATTCAGAAGTTTTATAATGGATGAGTTTTTTTGGGCTTCAAAATCTAGGGTTGCCATTCACTCACTATTATAAAGCTTAGAAGAGCCAGGATCTGTATCTATACCGCTCTGGAAAAAATTAAGAGTCCACTGCAAAACTATCAAGTTCTCTGGTTTTACTATTTATAGGTACGTGTTTGGGTAAAATTAACATTTTTGTTTTATTCTATGAACTACTGACAACATTTTTCCGAAATTCCAAATAAAAATATTGTAATTTAGAACATTTATTTGCCAAAAGCAACAACTGGTCAAAATAACAAAAAAGATGCAGTGTTGTCAGACCTCGAATAATGTAAAGAAAATAAGTTCATATTTATTTTTAAACAACACAATACTAGTGTCTTAAATTAGGAAGAGTTCAAAAACCAATATTTGGTGGAATAACCCTGATTTTGAATCACAGGTTTCATGCGTCTTGGCATGCTCTCCACCAGTCTTTCACATTGATGTTGGGTGACTTTATGCCACTGCTGGTGCAAACATTTACGCAGCTCGGATTTGTTTGATGGCTTGTGACCTTCCATCTTCCTCTTGATCACATTCCAGAGGTTTTCAATGGGGTTCAGGTCTGGAGATTGGGCTGGCCATGGCAGGGTCTTGATCTGGTGGTCCTCCATCCACACCTTGATTGACCTGGCTGTGTGGCATGGAGCATTGTCCTGCTGGAAAAACCAGTCCTCAGAGTTGGGGAACATTGTCAGAACAGAAGGAAGCAAGTTTTCTTCCAGGACAACCTTGTGCGTGGTTTGATTCATGCGTCCTTCATAAAGACAAATCTATACGATTCCAGCCTTGCTGAAGCACCCCCAGATCATCACCAATCCTCCACCAAATTTCACTGTGGGTGCGAGACACTGTGGCTTGAAGGCCTCTCCAGGCCTCCGTCTAACCATTAGATGAACAGGTCTTGGACAACGCAGAAAACTGGACTTATCAGAGAAGATGACCTTACACCAGTCTTGCAAAACCTCAGCCTGGCTCTTCTCTGTTTCTCATTGACGAAGGGCTTTCTTCTAGCTTTGCACGACTTCAGCCCTGCCCCTAGGAGCCTGTTTCGAACAGTCCTCGCCGTGCACTTCACCCCAGCTGCCTTTTGCCATTCTTTTTGTTGGTCACTTGATATCATCCTACGGTTGTTGAGTGACATTCGAATGAGTTGGTGGTCATTCCGGTCGGTGGAGAGTCGTTTTCTCCCTCTGCCGGTCTGTAGTTTTGTTGTCCCCAATGTCTGCTGCTTGAACTTGTTCTTATGAACCACCTTCTTTGAAATTTTAAGGATGGAAGCAACCCGATGCTCACTGTATCCCTCTCCCAGTAAAGCCAGAATTGAACCCTTCTTTTCCTTACTCAAAACTTTCCTTTTCAACTTTTTTGGCATGGTCAATAGTTATTTTTTGATTCCAATTACTTTAGAGGTACTACTATCACTGTTTTTGCCACCCAGCTGGTGCTACTGCAAGAGGATAGTGATGACCACAGTGTTTTTTTTATACTTTTCCTTATTAAATAAGATTTGGTTCAGGTAATCACCTAATCAGCACCTCATTCAGTAGAATGAGATGTGCCTGTGTTGGAATTCAACAGACATTGAAATGGAATGTCTTCTATACTTGTAGAGATGCTGATTTAAGAAAAAATGGCAGTGGTCTCTTAATTTTTTCCAGGGCTGTATATATGCAGCTGAAGGATAAAAGTCGTATACACCTAGCATTGTTTGAGGGCAAGTAAATAATGACATAATTTTCATTTTTGGTCGAACCATTTAAAATAGACACTTCTGAATGTGCTGAAAAGCACTTCATTATTCATTGCAGTTTCATGGAAAAAAAACAACCAGTACACTATTAAAAAAAATATTTTTCTGTATTCCACAAAAGATAAAAACACATCTACAATGTTCCTATTAAAATATGACCTGCTAGTGCACTCACCTAGACTTGTTTTCCTCATAGTGGGCACTGGTTTTAATATAGCGGGCCAGTTCAATCTGCATGTCACCAAACAAAGGCACTACCTGCAATTGCTGTAGGGGTAGAGCAGAACGTCAAATCTCATCAAAATCTGTCTCAGGTGACCCTAACACAAGTGGTCAGACGAGACAGACCACTGTTTACATCAAGAATTAACATGCATCCTCATTTGTAAAGGTCTTAATTTTAATGACTATTCATATCATCAAAAGCACATAAACAAACCTTGAAAAACTTGTCAATCTTTGTGAGGTTGATTCTCTTCTTGGCTTCCAGTTTGTAGATGTTGCTGTTGGTTCCATCCATGAGATAGAGACCAAAGCCCATCACCTACAAGACAGTCACAAAAAGCTATGTGGAACAATGCCTTAATCATATCTAGGTTTTTAGTTGCCTTTTTGCGTTAAACTTTTTAAATCTGCTTGGCAACAATGATTGTTCAAATGTAATGTTGTTAAAAGAAATCTAATAAAAAAAATACATTTTTCTACATTTTGTGAGTATAAATAAAAACTATTTTTTAGTGGTCAGTAAGGTTTGTGGTCAGTAAGATTTAAAAAAAAATCTACTTTTCATTCAGCAAGGATACATTAAAATGACCAAAAGTAGCAGTATAGACAATTTTACAGAGGTTTTCCATTTAAAATAAATGCTGTTCTTTTAGGCACTCTATTCACAATAGAATCCTGATAAAATAAAATAAAAGATTAAGCAGCAGCAACAATTTTTAACATTGATAATGGGTTGTTTTTTCTTCAAGGACCAAATCATCATATTATAATGATTTCAGAAGGATCATGTGAGACTGAAGACTAGAGAAATGGCTGCTGAAAATCCAGCTTTGCCATCACAGGAATAAATTACATTTTAAAATTTAAAAGTTATTTTAAATGATGATAGTATTTAAACACTATTTATTTAACACCATTACTGTTTTTATTGCATTTCTGATCAAATAAATGCAACCTTGTTGAGCATAAGTGACATTAGATTACTACAAATCGTTTAGACCCTAAACTTTTGAACACTCATGTAGAGAATTCAATTATTCAAACTACATAGTAAATGTGCATTTTTCCAGATGCTAGAGGTTAGTGGGTTCATGCTTACTTTGAGTAGCATGTGTTTCTCACTGGGGGTGAGGTACATCTTGTTTTCGTAGTAGTCGACACACAGGTTAACAATGTCTGCCAGCAGCTCATCATATCCGTTAATCACCTCAAGCTGCTGCTGTAGGGACTGAAACAGAGATGCCGTTCAATATCAGCAACTCAGACACAGGACATATTTCAAGCACTGCCACATGTGTGTGTGTTTATTATGCTGCTGTAATATAGAGATTAGGAGTTAATTTATTGAATTTCAGTGTTCAAGAACTGTTACAAAATAAATGTCATCACAGTTGCAAAACAAATCAACACGGTTTCTTTAGTTTCTTTATATTCAATGCATTTTCTCAGTATTAAGTGCTAGTTTACAGAAGACGATGTGGCACCTGAGTGATCTTGTTGTGGTTGGCCAGAAACATGGATAAGTTCTGAGATTCCTGAATAGAGGATGGCTCGGACATTTTCCTCAGGAACTGAGCAGCTCTGATGGACAGAGAGGACAATAGAATTAAAGAATTTAGAATTACAGAATCCAAATTGCTGGATTTTATTAAAGAAAATCAAACATTTAATGAAAAATACAAATAATTTCTGACACTTATAAAAAAAATGTTGTTTTGTTTTCCGTTATGGGAACAGTGAAAATGCATGAAATGTCATATCTACTCAGACCTTGAAAGACAAACAGGTTTTTAAAAAACAGCGACAGAGACAGAGAGAGACGGCAAGGGAGTGACAAGAAACGTTAGTCGATATGAGGTGGAAAACTGGATGGGTGCTTGACAAATCTGACATTTCATAAAGTGCGCTCAGCGGGTGGGCATGCTGAAAATAAACTCAATTCCACACAAACACAATGAAAGAGCAGGGAGAATAAAACTAGATTGTTTTTTTACTCTCTTTAGGGATATGATGGCAAGCAGTTTCTGGGCAGCATCCCTGTTCTGTTTATCATAATTTTATAAATAAAAGCTGTACTCAAAGCATCCTGAAAAAAATTCATCATGATTTCCACAAAAATATTAAACAGAACAACTGTTTTGAACATTGATAAGAAACAACTGAGCATATTAGAATGATTTCTGAAGGATCGTGTGACACCGAAAAATTCAGCTTTGCCAACATAGGAATAAAATGTATTGTAAAATATATAAAAATAGAAAAGTTCACAATAATACCGTTTTATTCGTATTATTATTTGATCAAATGAATGCAGGCGTGTTATATATGACAATGTCGTAAACAATGTCTTTCAGAGACTAAAACCTTGAACATTAGTGTGTAACTGTAAACATTTTCTTGGTTTGAAATGTCTCTGTTTAATACCAATGAAGAACCAAAAAAATCATGTATGATGACAACTGACTAGATGATGTAGCATGACTGCCATCTAGAGGCTGTACGTATTAATGCCTGTGGTTACCTCTTGTAGGCGGAGTGATCATTTTTGACGCTGCACTTCATGTTCTTCAGTTCGTCCAGCACGGCAAACATATTAATGAACTTCCCTAGAGTGAGCAGATAGGCTTCAGACACAAAGTCCTTCCTCCGCTCAGCGTGACAGAGACGTCGCACTTCCCCACAGAACCGATCTATCGCTGTCCTCTGAGAGTGAAGTAAAATGAGAGCGAAGCATTAATGTACCTTAGAACATCCTGTACTCAAATCCGGAAAATAGTGTTAAGCTTTACCTGAAAGTACATGAAGTTCATAAGCTTGGTGACTTCAGGCTCGAGGACCTCCACTGTCTTCTCATAGATCTCCACTCTGTTAGGCTGTTCATTACACTTCACCTGAGAGAGGGACAAATGGAAAGGGTCAAATAAACAGACTAGCAGTCTGTGTTAATGGTGTTATGAGTTTTGTGAGTATTCATTTACCTGAGGGATAGCTCTTGAACAGCTTCTCCATGTATACAGCATCACAGCATACTCCTGTCCTTCCTCTAACATCTCATTCTGCAACATCAAAATGTCATTACGAAATTGAAATGCACTGCAGTTGGATAAATCTTTCCTTCCTTCCCCCATTCCTCAAAGAAATAAAGTTTTAGGATACTGAAACAAGTTCTGAAGTAAATGAAAAAATATTTAAGATTCTACATTATTTCTAGATTAGTCTATTAAGTGTTACGTCAAAAAAATCAAATATTAATCATTTTTCATATAGTCAAATTTTCAATTAAACAAACTGATGAAAATAATAATATGTTCTACTGAATACTACTGCTGCTACTACTACTACTAATAATAATACAAACTAAACAGATTTCTAGACTGGTGATCACAGAAGACCAACATAGACATGCATAAACTAGATTCTACAATAAACCTTTATCTCATGTTGAACATATTCCCAAAGAACAGATTAACCCACTTAATCTTAAGACCTTAACAACTTAGAAAATCTCAGATAGAGTAACAAAAAACCTTTCACTCCCTAATTCCCCCAAACAGTCCCTAACAGCATTACTTCTCACTAATAGAGCACAAAACAGTTCACATTCAACACAAAAACTTTCAGAGTGGCCCACATCGCTTGGCCAAGCTCCTAAAATGAGCATGATGAATGCAGACAATGAGAGATTCTAATGGGCCCTCTTGAATCATTTCAAGCCCCTGACAGACTTCTTTAGCAGGGCTTCCAGAGAAATGGCTTAATAGACTTACACAATAACAGCCGAGGTTAGCTTTACAGAGCTGTGATGGACTCGAGGTTTAGTGAATTAAAGAAGGGCAACCCATGAAGGTGGAGTCAAGCTGAGAGGATCTTACCATGTTGGAGTGGACGGTGGCCTGCTCGATATAGCGGGCAATGCCTGTCACGAAGGCATTCCGGTCCTCAAAGTTGGTGTTGAAGTTGGGCTGAGGGTGGCAAAGAGCAGCAGTGTAGTTACGCAAACAGTGTTTTGTAAATTTGGGTTTATAAATACACTGAAGATCTACGTTAAGTGTGCCGCACACATCCTGAAAAGTGAAGCCAAGGGATTTAAAAGGATTGCTGTATAGGTCATAAACGCCACACACTCCATGTAATCAAATACGACATAAGCCAAATTAAAAAAATCCAATTACACTTTAAATTATTTTTCCCCAAAGATGGTTTGTGTCATTTTAGGCAGTTCTTATCACACAAACAAATGTTCAAGTGTTCATTTTTCCCAGTAAGTTTTAGTTTGTTCTTTGATGCTATATAACGGGCTGCAAATGACAATCAATAATCAGCTATGACCGTTTCTGGATATCTTGGCTTCAGTTTTCTACAGTGGAAGGTAGTTGAGCCGTGTCTCAGTCTAGGTGAAGAGCAGTTACCTGGTAAATGAGAGAGGAGGGCAGAGGCTCGATGCAGGGCTGCTGATCTGGGAGCGGCAGCTCCTCCAGCAGGTCCACGTTGGACAAAGCATCTTCCAGAGTCACTGTGGATGCCATCACTCTACAACAAAACATGCAACACATATGAGACAACAAAAAAACTGGCTACATTCAGGATAGCACACTACTAGTGTTATAAACAAGATATGAATATTTTACTCATGCAGACAACTACATTTTTCAAAAAGTGCAGTATACAACAGATCATTTGACAGGAATACCGCATGCCTATCTCAGAAGGCAACACGCTTGACTTGATCTTCCACTTCAAAAGAGATGAATCAGAACTATTTCCCCTGCAATCTTTTTCTTGACTCAGTATTTGATCGTACTGCCAAAGATTTTGACAAAAAGACATTCTGAGATGAAAACTGGACATCACTTAATTGGAAGCGCTTATTGTTCCACACGGTTTTAAATAAACTATGTACCATTCAAATGTTGAGTGAGTGAGAAATTAAATTAAAGATTTATATTTTTACAAAATATTTCCATTTTAAATAAATGCCATTTATTTCAATATTTTATTCATTAAAGAATTCTGAGGGTAAAAAAATTAAATAAATAAATAATAGACACTTATTATATTACACACATATATATTTATTTATTTAAATATAGCAGACAAACTGCTTTGAACGTGGTTAATAATAATTCCACCACAGGAATTATTTACATATTTAAAATGCATTAAAATAGGAAATAGTTATTTTAAATATTTTTACTGCTTTTACTGTACTTATAAAAAATAAAAAATCTTATTGAGCATAATAGACTTTAAGTCTTTTTAACAGTAGTGTACACTCATTGTTACTATTTGTTGAATTGTTACTATTAAATAAATAAATGTTTAAAAAAATTATGTTGTTAATAATAATAATCACATTAATAAGTAAGATCAGTAAGGAATTCAAGACAGTAAGGTAAGGTCTGCAGTAAGGTCATTCAATAAAAATGTTTATCTTAAGTTGTTCTGCTCCAGAAGGCCGTACAAAACACTTCTGCCACTCTATATAGTAAACATTATTATAAAGGAATATTGGTGTTTGGACACCATGGCAACAGGGTAAACAAGCGGTTTAATGGTTGAGTAGGAATAGTAAGACCTTAAAAACCTTGCAACTTTGGCAACCTTTTCACACCTTTCAGCATCGACTGTCAGAATGAAAGTGCCATCCTCCTCCCACTACTTCCTCTCTTCCACCCATGGGGCAAAACCTCGTACGCAATTTCCCAACGCAATGTAAAAGTGTTCATGCTGCTGACACTGATTTAATCGCTACTGCAAATAGCTTTGAAAGATTTTACTAATGGATTAGTTCATTTCTGCAGCTGGTCCAGAACATGTACACTAAACAAACATCTGACTGGTTGTGATTTAGCATGGACAAACTGTTTGTTGCTTAAACCGGTAATGGCCAAAAGAGCACAGCAGTAACTGACGAGACATTTAAAGGACATCAAAAGAGGAAACAGAAAGCAGGACATGGAGAAGGGCTACTGTGGTCTTATAGAGGTAAACAACCGAAAACATTAGTCAGATAAACACTGCACACATCCATTTTTTGCAGTACACACTACAAACAAGCACACATCTAGACGCATTTAGGAGAGCACTAGTGTAACTGATCATGAAGCACTTCTAGAGAGTTAAAAGAAAGAGGAACTTGGAGGGGGAAAAGCAGAAGCAGATATGCGATGAGTAGAAGAGAGTGGAGCTCTGCAGTCTATCATGATGAACAGAGTGTCTAGAGAACTAGAGCGATGGTATCAGACACAAACTGCTGTGGTTGATTACATGTGGTTCACATCTACGCTTTTGACTGAACAAATGTACATCACACACTGAAGTAAAGCTGAAGAGTGTCATTTGTTTTTATGTTAACTTAAAATACAGTGTAACGTGCATAGGCAACAATCACAAGCACTCATAGACTAACTTCCAGAAGAATGTAAATAGGACAGGACTACTTGTTTGAGTGAAAGGGGAGGCATTTTGGAAATCTGTTTGGATATTATTCTTTCTGCCATCCAGTTTTGGAATGGTAAACTTCTACTTTAAGTTTGGAAAATGAAAGGGAGCTGAGATTGAACACAGATCTTAGAATTAATTAATATCTACTATGAAATCTAAAGCCCATTAGGGCTGCACGATCTGCTGCCATGTAAATATACTTTAAGAAACCGCTAACCCACACGATCATTATGTATGAATTACAAATAATTAAATAGCAGGATGAACAATTATAGTTTGGGCAATAACATTGATTTCAGTAGTGATCAAAACAAGAGTAAATCATGTTTTGAAAGTATTTTAATACTTTTTTTATTGTTATACCAGGAGGTGACGACAATGTGTTGAAAAACAGTCACAGAATCATTAATTTTTCTTCAAGATTTATTCACAATTGCTGATTTATCCAATTAATGAAACAAGTATTTATGAATGAGACTGAATCTCCTAATTTTTTTAATTAAAATGAATAGATTTTTAAATAGACTAAAGCAATAAACATTGTCACAGTCTCCAGTTTATTTTTTGAAGAATTGTTTTTTTTTTGTTCAGCTCCAATGCCAATAATGTTTTTACGAAATGACCAATGTTAAAATTCTATAACTTTTTGTTTAAAAAAAAAACAGTACAGACTCAAATCTACTAGCTAATTTAGGCATCACAATATATACATAGAATACATTATAATGTGCAATAACAGCTAGGCCAGTGGTTCTTAACCTGGGTTCGGTGTGTCAGTCTTAGGGGTTCGGTGGAGCAGTGGTCCCCAAACCCCGGTCCGCGGATCGTATCAAATGGTATTGGTCCGCCCATGGAAATACAATTACGTCCATTTTATTGTTAGGAGCTGAGCATCGCGCAACCCACAACAGTCGATCACTGCGCAATCTGATCTCTGACAATGAACTGAGAACAGCATAAAAAAGCTGACATAAGTTAGAACTGACATCACACGATTACTGCACCCTTCTCACGAGTTGGTGTTTAGGAATGTACAGTATGAGCTGGTGCTGTCATTGCAGTTGATATTATTTCCTGAAGTATTACAGTGCGTCACACCCATGATGAATATTTAGAAACAAGTAGCTAATCCATGTAGGACGCAACCAAACTACTGTCCTTTAAATAATCAAACATGGTCTTTATGAGATTGAGATGTTATTTATTTTTATGATGATGATTAATGATCCAAATTGAAATGATTTTTTTTTTGCAAGCTTAACACAACATGAAACCAAGCAGGTCAGCAACTTTTGTCAAAATGAAAGTGGGTAAGAGACTGTGGACAAGACATGAAGACAGCTCAATGTTGTGGGTTTGATCTGTCAAACACAGTTGCTGATGAAGTCTAGCACTTTTCAATGTAGGTCCATTTGTTTCAAACATAATGCAGACCATTAATCCAATTTGTATAATTAAATAACCTTTTTCTTTTATAAAATCGCTGTGGGGTAAAAAGGGAAGTTGTCTTGAGTGAGTTGAACTTTGTTCCTCTTTAATGCTGCAGTAGTTCCTTTAACTTCTTTTTCAGATGATATCTTATAAGAATAAAATGCTGACATGCAATCAGAAATCTTGTTTTTTCTTATCGCTCACTGGGAGTAAACAAGTTCATTAAGATAAAGTGGCCCCGTCATAGAGAATGATGCATTTTGGTCCATCAGACCACTGCGGTTAAAAACCACAATCATTCCACGAGCTTTACAAGCCTTGTCACGTCGCTAAAGTTCTACATGCCTGAATATTTCTGTATGGGGCAGGTCATGATCAAGCAGTCGTATAAATGGGGTGGAGGTAAAGAATTTAAAAACATGATAGAATTATAGACCAAAAGTTGTATCTACTATAGATCATCAAGAGTAATGATACTGATGCAAGTTTCACACACTTAAAAAGGGAAATTCAGAACGGGCAAGAGGGCTTTTAATAAGATTTAGCTGCCTATGCAGTAGAAAGGCAAAAACAATTGAAATGAAACATTTTACCCTAGTTATGAATGTAAATATTGATTGTGTAAGCAAACAGAAAGTGTTTTGTAAAATAACAGCAGGCTGCATGCACAAACATTCAGTACGATTCACAAATAAAGGATTCAGCACTTTATCAAAAGCATGCAACACAACAGCTCTGGTTCCTTAAATTTAGCTGAAAACATGCACAACCAGTGAAGCCCAACAAATGAAACAATAAAACTCAAACTCAACAGCAGCTGGTGGTTTGTTTAGATATTCTGCATCCTGTTTGATGTAAAGAGAATGGCCATTCACACCACAGTGTTGAAAAAGTCTCAAGAAAAGTGGAAGAGTAGAAGGTGGTAAAAGAGGAAGCAGCAATCAATAAAACACAGACCTGCAACACACTCATTATACAAACACGTGAATCTTAAAATATGACCACGAGTAGTTGAGGGCACCTTGATGCATTTTAAAAATATAACCCTATATGACCAGAAACTACCAAGAATGATGGAGAAACGCTGAAGAACATTTAAAAGTTCTAATAATATTTTAATCACATTTACAATCACTAGTCTCTGAAGACGAGGATTTTCAGAGCAGTTCACCCAAAGCACACACACTAAAAGAGCAAAAGTTATATCTATTGTGTCTTTTGCACTTAACCGGATAAATACACACATGGTTTACATAAACCATGCATCCACGCATGAGGTCTTAAATTGAGAGCAGATCACTGATCTGTATAATTACAACATTTAATGTTCTTTATATAGATCACTGCAACAGCCTCTTCAATTAACTTCAGCAGCTTCAATAAAAATCAGTTTATATATCACTTATACGATTAAATCTATATAGGTTTATTCAATTTCTTACTTGAATACTGCTGTTAAACGCACCTACCTTCTGTGAAAAATAAAGCACTGTTTAATTCATTTCTATATAAGTTTAAGATTTACATCTTCAATCGCCCTTTGACCTAAATGGTCAGTAATTCATTTTCTTTTAAATCTTTTAAGGCTTGTAAGGCTACATTTTTAAAATACAGTAATACCTCGGTTTACGAGTGACTTTGTATACGAGCAAATCAGTGTACGAGCATGGAAAGTCAAATCGGTGTACGAGCATTGTATCGGAGTGCGTTTTCCTTGCCCATGTGCATTTTTTGTGTGGAAAAGTCCTAACGCTCAGCATCTTCGCGCGCGTTTTTACTGGAAATATCCTAACGACAACCTCTCACAAAGCCCATCACCCCTTAACTCATTCATTCTCTCAGTGTCGCTCGGTTTGGTTGCATCATTCACCACAGTGATACTTTTATAAGTGATTTACAGCGGTTTTACCTCGTGTTGTTAACATTAATTGTGATCGCTATTGTTAACATAGTGAAATATATATACGTACAGTATATAGACAATGGCCCCCAAAATGAGTAAGAAGGTATGAAATTTTCCCTGTAATCAGTAAAACCCCCTCCTCTAGTCTCCATCACGCCAGCAGCGACGCTACTCAAAGCTGAAGTGCATTACAGTAAATTGTCAAGTATTTTTTTGTCTAATTGTCAATTATTAATTAGTATTTATATGAGATCTTAATGGTTATCATTTTAACTAATTAATAGGGTAAAACCAAAAAAAATATTCAAAATGGGCATTTATGGTCATGTGGAACGAATCAAATGATTTTTAGTGCATTCTTATGGGGAAAATTGTTTTGGTGTACAAGAATTTTGAGTTACGAGCTGCTCTTGGAACGAATTAAACTCGTAAACCGAGGTATTACTGTATAAGAATTAGTGTGGCTGCACTGCTCAGATACTTTTAAAATAGTAAAACCAATATGAAAAAATCTTAATAAAATTGTGAATTGTTCAAAAAAACAACTGTGATATTTTAGCCATAATCGGCCACAACTAATGTGAGTTCCGAACTTCGGATACTTTTTTGTATTCCTGCACACAGACAGTCGTCTTGACAGAAGGGTGATGCCTAACTCAAAAGTGCATTATGGTTGTTAAGGTTTTTGGCAAAACCCTTAACAACCATGAGCCCTTTGACTGATTTACTTTGCAGAGGTGTTGCTTTGATGTCTTTAGAAGCTTTTTGGTCAGAATAAGCTGTAAAAGTGAACCAGAGTCCATGCTGATTGTCAATAAACAAGACTGGATACTGCTAAGCACGTTCAATAATATGGTAACTACATTATACGTTGAACTCGTACGTCACTTGACGTTGGACTATCTCCAGTCCTACAGCCAGGGTGGAGATAAGTCGCTGATTCTGAGCATGTACATGAATTACAATCTCAAGAAAAGTGCAAGAAAAGACACTTTAGAAATAAACCTAAGAAAACTCTACTTAGAATATCCACACACAAAAAAAAAAAAAAAAAAATCAATAAGTGATCCAGTCTCATCCCGTATGCCCAGGTCTGGCCGTCTGCCCTGAGCTCTTTTACTACTGGACATCCACCAAGTAAGTATTAAACAAAGTACAGTGGTGCTCTAACACACTGAGAAGATCTCCACCTGTGTTGATGACCATCAACTGACCATGCCAAAGCATGACCTCAACTCCAGCTGCACACAGGATGAAAAAAGCCTCTTTTTTTGCACCACACGCTGTGCAGATTTTTGCACGTCTGCTTTACACGATGCCTTCCTCTGTGAAATGTTCACATCTTCACACATTTTCGTCTCGTGGCAACAGAGGTGGCGGCACACAAACAAAATCTTCAGAGTGCTCATAACTTTGACACATTTTAGATCACAATATGCCCATTAGAGAAAAGAACACCCTATCTTTGAACGCCATATGATGATCATCATCATATCTTGCTGCATTACACACACACACACAAAAAACATTTATATACGTCGAAGTAAACTTTTAAATACTTGCCACCAACTGCATTTGGCTGGATCTTTTAAGCCTAAAGATGCCTTTCCACTACCTCCGACATTCTGACATAAGTTTGTCCAACTTAAAACCAGTCGCGAAATTCACCATGGAAAAATGAATGAATAATAAAAGTAAGAATATGTACTACCAATACATCTGAAAGAAAATCATAGGTTTTCAAGGGCTAATCAATGTCAATAATTACAGTGTTTAAAGATTAACATTCTAGTATAATAATGTTGGTAATTCTTACCTCACACTCATAGTTTTGATTAGAATACATCACATCTTGTCAGGCAGTCACATACTTTGAATATTTTATTCAAAGCTCAATAAACAAAGATTTTCACACACGCATATGGTTAATACTCAGCACAGATCTCTCCATTGGACATTAATGACATCCAATCAGTTGTTTTTTTTGTCAAAGGGGGTAAAAATGTGGCTTAAGTTGTTCTAAATAAATCTGCTGAATCATAAAACCCACTCAGCCTGCCACAGAGGAAAAGCATCATCATCTCAAAAGGGTGTGGGATGATGAACAGCATGCTTGAACTTTCAACAGTCCTGCTGACCTCCGGACAACAAAGACATTTCCCTTTCTTTTCTGTCTTTAAGTCATTTTCAATCCAGAAAAGAACTGGATTAACTATGAGGAGAGGAGGGACTGACACCACAGAATTGGTTTACAGTCATAAACTAAGCCTACAGATCTAGACTAAAGGGATTTTCAAAGAGAATCACCCCTGACAGAGCGGTTAAATCCATGTCTAGCCTTAATCTGCATCCAGGAAACAAACTGACAGGGGTTTAGGAGACAAACGAAAAGTTTACAGAGCTGTGATTCAACTGAAGTTGACTGCTCTGATTGGAAGTTGCTCAAACAGCATGAAAACCAATACAAATCTTTCATTAACTTTCTGTTTCTGTAAACCTTTATCTTAGAAAAACAACATTAAACACATATTATAAATGTAGAACCGTGATGGAAATTAGCTGACTTTTTTTAAAGGGATTAAGGGATAATACTTGTCCCCTAGAATTTATTATTAGGGGCATTTTTCCTTGCTTTTCACCATCAACAACAACTTTATATAATTGGTATATTCAACAAGTCTTAAAGAGACAGACAGACAAACAGATAGATAGATAGATAGATAGATAGATAGATAGATAGAATCAGTTGGTGTATCTGACAGACAAGCATAGAAAAAAATCTAATTTCTAAAAGACAAGTATACAAAATAAAATAAAAAACTCAAAATAACTCCACTTGTTGTTCCATAACTTAACATACAGAAACACTATAACTTAGTTTCAGTAAAGTTAAGTAAAGCGGTTCACTCAAACTATAACGCACTCATTATAAACTACGAAGCGTTCTCTTGCGCTTCGAGCTTATATGAATGAGCGTTCAGGTTAATCGCGTCGCGTCGACTGTAGATGTTCGCCGTCGCGTGAACAGGCCCACTTCATCCACGACGTGAAACTTCAAACAACTCCAAAGGAGTTCAACCCGACAATACCTTCCCATTCTGCCTCGCGCATACCGAAACACGAACAAATACTAGGTCAAAACTACGCGAAAGCTAAATAATTAACTACATAGAAAGCGTTTGAAAAAAGAGACAACACCCAAAATGAAAGTAAGGCAAAGCTCCGCTCTACCCACCCTTACGTGAGATTTCCAGGACAAACTATCCGCTTCGACTGTTCATGCATGCATTTTCTGTTGTGATTTCCAGTTCTGGGGCGGCTGAGAGAATGAAGGTAACTCGTAAAACCGTTTTCGGTGGTTAATCTGCGGTGGTTTGGAGCGGTTGAGGGAGTTTGCGGAGGAATCCTGCTCGCGGTGAGGGTTGTCGCAGGCGCAGCTCAGGCTGGAAGTTCCTGTTGCTCTACAGGGAGATTCAACAGGAAACTCCAGCGCCGCAGGATCGCACACGGCCGGCAGGGGGCGTTCAGGAATTCAACTCTCCGTCAGTGCAGAATTCAGAACTTGTGAAATGTTGGTTTATCATGTGAAATCGAAATATAGGAAACAAACATGTACTTACATTTATACCCATTCTATTTGGTTAAAAAATGTTAACTTTACTTTTATTTTCTTATATTTCTCCATTTCATATTTTACCACGTCTTATGTATTTTCTTGTATTGCAGTACCATAATTATAATATCATGCCAATGAAGTTTGTGTTGTCATTGCAAGTGTGAGGTCCATATACAATTCAAAAGTGTGGAGTCACAAAAAATGCAAATGTTACTGAAAAGGTCACAAGGCTACATTAATTTGATCAAAAATATGACATACTAATTTAGTATGTAATTTATATATGACATACAAATATTAGTACAATTCTTTTCTACTTTACAATGTATTCTTGTGATGTCAAAGCTTTTTTTCTTTGCAGACATTTTTTTCCAGTCCTAAGTGTCACATGATGAAAAAAATTGAATATGCTGATTTGTTGCTCAAGAAACATTCCACATTATCAATGTTGAAAACCGTTGTGCGGCTTAATATTTCCGTAGAAAATGTTATACAGGTTTAATCAGGATTTTTTTATGAATACAAAGTTCCAAAGAAAAGAACATTGTAACATTTTAAAAGTCCTTGCTGAATAAACATTATTTCTTTCAAAAAACAAACCCAAAACTTTTGAATGCCAGTGTTTATGCAAAAAGAATGATGTGACATTATATTGTGTTTCAAAGTCAAGGGGAGTTTTTTAATATATGCAATCCATTTAGCACAATGTAAAACAGCTTTAAGCAAGCACAAAACATACAAATATAGGCTTGAACTGCATATAAATGTAGTTTACAATTTTCTTTGTTAGCTTATATTATGTACAGTTTTTAATTTTTTTTGCCATTTACTATTGCATGTAATATACATAATTAAATCACCTGTAAATGTAATATTTTTTGGCATGTGCACTTCACATATCCACTGCAGAGGATAATTAAGCTTTACATCTGACGTATTGAGCCACAACGCTGAAAAACAAACAGTCAGACTGTCCACAAAACATTACATTATGTATCTTGATGCAGCAAATGTGCTGTAGACAGAAGACAATTCAACACAAGTTTCACTGTTTACAGACACAAAGTGCTACTTCTGTACCAATGAAGTGCTATTGTGATTTTGTCTCATGTGCCATGATGTCAGATATTCTGGTACAGACACACAAAAACAGTACAGCAGCCGTCATACAGCAGTACAATAAATAATCTCTCCTGTGTTCAATGCTCTGGACTTAAAACCATGTTCAATCGGTTAACACTGTTCAAAGCCAGCCATCAGCGACAACGCCAAGGACTCCACTGTAAAAGAAAACAGAAACATGTATGGGGAGTAAAACTAAATATTTCTGAGTCACAATTAGGAGCAGAGGAGGACTTACAATGTGGAAATGAGCCTCTGCACACGGCCTTGTTCAAAATGGTCACGAGAAACATGTGACAGTTTTTAAAATCCGACTCCATTTTGTCAATCGACTCGATTCTGAGGAAACACATTTGTAAAAAAAAAAAAAAACTCAAGGGAAGTAAACCCTCATCAAGCTGAAGTGAAAGCTGCAAGATGAAGACGCAAACATCTAAAATTATCCGAAATGATAAGAGTTTTGAACTTACTTCCAGGCCCCAAATCCAGCCTGCCATCTGTCTGAGAAGATGAGAACTAAATTCAGCACTTTCATGATGGCCTCCTTGACAAAACTGACCTGCAAAGACGCAGTAACCCGAATTGATAGATCAGAAATAACACAAATGTCTATAACAGTTTAAAAGAAAAACTAGGCCAACCTCCGTGGAGAAGACAGCTTACTGAATTGGGGAAAAACTCAAGAATGAGCCAAAATCTAAAATAAGTATTATTTGTTTCCAGACTTAAATTTCAGCTTACTTTCTCTCTGAGAAGACATCGATCATGAATGGTGGACAAGTATCTGTAGTGAATTTTAATGAGCTGGTCCAGGTCCTTTGCCTCCTGCACTTGGTGTTGAAATTCTAGTCCTGTACTATGTAGGATCTGTGAATGAATGCACAGTAAACAAAAAAAATGACTTGGAAAAAAAAAAGTGAAATTCAAATCTAAACAAATTTATCAGCATTTAAAAAAAAAAAAGTCTGATCTCTATTGCAAATACAGTGATCCCTCGTTTATCGCGGTTAATGTGGACCGGAACCCCCACGATAGGTGAAAATCCGTGAAGTAGGATCAGCCAATCAGCTCACGGGATACATCCACTCGTGCTCTCATTTGTCGATCTCGCGCCGGGAACCAATCACGTGTCTTGTCTGAGTGCCCGTGGGCGTGTACAAAGCCTCTGAGAGAGTTTCTCTTTGTCTGGCATCCTGGGAAACCATTTCTCTCGTATCACGATGAAGCAACGCTGCTTTCCGCAATACGGCTGCCGATACGTTAGTATTTTTTTTTGATAAATATTTTTGAAAAATCCGCGATGCACTGAGGCCCCAAAACTTGAACTGCGAAGTGGCGAAGGATTACTGTAAATGAAGTCTATTTTCTGTATGTCACACTTGCCCTGGTCATAATGTAGTTGTGCAGGCTGTTGACAAAGTGCATGAGTTTGACCCTCAGGAGAAACATCCTGTGAATCTGCTGGTTTATGGGCTCTTTGGCTGTGCTTTCCTCAGATTGGCCTCCTTCTTGCTTCTTAGCGGCTACTGTCAAATCTGTGGGAAGACTTTATTTTAAGATACCATAACATCAAATGAACTGAAACCATCCTGAGAACTGTGTATAACTGTGTATAACTGTGTATACTGTGAGTACTGTGAATAAAGATATTTCTTATTGCACAAGGAAAAAATTATTTAGAATGGAGTTTACCCCAAAAAGACCTGTCATTCACCCTCAAGTTGCTCCAAACCCATATTCATTTCTTCTGCTGAACACAAAAAAATATATATTTTGAAGAATATGGGTAACCCATATTCCTATGTTATGGAAGTCCATTGGGGCCCATCAACTGTTCAGCAGAAGAAAGAAATTCATACAGGTTTGGGACAACCTGAAGGTGAGTAAATTAAGAATCTTTAATGACTTCAATATGAATTTAATGGCAAAAATATGAAGTACAAAGATTGTATTGGCTTGCACGTTTAATAGTACATCCTTTTAGTAATAATATGCACTAGCTTTACTTCCTCTTTCATTTTTATAAAAAAAGTAGTAATGAAAAGCAATCATAACTCACCACTGAACCGTAATGTGTCCAGACTATATTTGGCCCATTTGATCTGAAGCAACAGTAGGAAGACCTGATTGTAGATTTTCTGACACTCTGAACTAATAACAATATCTACAGGCCATGGAACCTGGTGAGAGAAATTATAGAACAAAAAAAATAATTCATAATTTATGAAAACAGGTGCATGCCTTTACATTTAGAAACAGATAAATTATTTCAAAGCATTACAAATGTGTTAATACAATTGAAATTAAATTGTAACCTTATAACTCAGAGTAAGACCATCGAGATTATTCACTGGCTGTTTTTTTCTTGCAGGATCGATAGTTTCAAGAAATATGGACAACCTAGAATCACGAGAAAGATAAACCAAGGAGAAACATAAGTGAACCACAGGATACGGAGTGGTGACAGGTAGGGTTGAATGGTAAACCACAGGATATCTAGAGTTCCATGTGCAGTACCTGCTGCTGTCCTCTGGGTGACGCTGTCCAACAGCTTCTTGCAGCTGCACGTTAAGGAACGCGAGCTGCTGCCAGCTCTCCTTCTCCAGAACTTTGTCAAAGATGGCTGTGTAGAAATCATACATAGTATCCCCAGCCTCCAACAGGAAATAGTTTCTCATCGCCTGCAAGTACCCTAGAAGCCTAAGATTAAAAAAAAGACAGGTTTAAGCATAAACGCTTTACAAAACTGTATTTTGAGGGATCCTCCTGTAGGATCTCACCTGTAGTCTTTCTTCAGGGTCCTCATGAGGTTCCCACAGCATTCGATGTATCTCCTCTCGATATGTGGATACAGACAGGAACGGAGCGTGAGCTCAAACGTCTGACATGTCACAGACTCGGAGGAGCGGTCCAACATCACACTGCCGCCAGAGAATTTCTCATGGAAGTCATTCTGCTCTAAATAAAGCCTACAAGAGATAACACGCATTACCTTATTGTGAATGACCAAACATAGTCTCTTTATATAGTGTTCAATAAAGACTGAAGTTTGAATCTTTGAAAACAAAATCAATATTTAACCACCTTGGTCACATTTTTGGGATACAGGTACGGTGTGGGACTGGTTTGGTGGTATTGTAAGGTTTGAGGGTGGGTTAAAGTGTAAGGAAAGGGTCATCAGTCTAATCATAATTGTAATTACAGAAATGAACTACAGCTGCAATTAAATGCAGATATTTTTAAAGTGTACTGCAAGTATAATGTAACAATACATATGTAGACAATAAGTGTATTGTTTCAAATGATGTAATGTAAATTGGGACCATATCCTTTTCCCTTTTGTATGTCCTTCAGTGACATCAAATCATTTATTCTGTATTCTGCAGTTACCTTGCAAAATTAATGGCCAGCAGGGGGTCATGGATGTCATCCAGCTCCAGATGACGTGCAACAATGGACTGCATCTTGATCAGGCTCTTCTTAGTGGCCTGTTGCTCGGTAACCGTATTCGTAGGTGAGTCTTCCCCATACCGAAGTCGTGTCTGCACTGACTCCAAGAAAAGCGTGTACAGACTCTTTCTTTCAGCATCTGCAGAGACACAGGTGTCAGAAATATAAAGATCATATTGAACAACGAATGAAAACAAAAAATATATAGAATTTAAAAGTAAAGATGATTCCTTCACGATTAACTAAAATGATACACATAAAATGTGAGCATGCAACAAACTTTACTGAAAACATAAAACAATAAGGAACCACCATGTGATGTATTCCATGTAATATCTGTCATACCCATGTGACACTACAATAATAAACAAGCATGAAGCAAAGTAGTAGCAGAAATTAAATGTATAATATAAAATTATATTAAAATGTTTACATTTTGTAATGTCAGTGGATTCAAGAACTATTCTTTCATCAGGATTCAATCATGAATTTATGCAATTTTAAACTCAATGTCACTTTCTCAGCATTTATTTCTCAAAATATTGTAGAGCTTGATAATAATAATAATGTTAAATTCATTTTAGATATAGCACTACTTAAGATTTTTTATATTTAATTTAGCAAAATCTTGTTTAAAATGTCCTAATACATTAAAATGTCCTTATGTTCTTAAATAAGAAAACAAATGAAAAAAGTAATATAAATGTCACATACCTTTCACCTTGACTTTTTAAAAACTTGTTTTGTCTTACATTAAATAATTTTAAGTCATTTTACAGCCCACTTGAAAGTGCCCTCCCAGTCCCCTTGTAAACAACTATTGTTTTAATTGATTTGAACACCCTCAAACAAAAGTCTTGAATATTTTTCTAGTCATAGTCTGTGCCATAAACGCAAACCAGTGACTAGTTGTTCTCAGACGTAACCTCCGGCTGATGCTTGATCTACACAGTTGAGTGCACTTATGATGAATCAAAAGTTGACGTAGATGCCAAATGTAGCAGCACTGGCACACTTATAAAACATGTCATTGTCAGTTATTGCTGTAGCGTCATGTTGTTATTTTTGACAATTTTGTATTATTTTGCATGAGTCATAGGCAAGAGGAACATATTTCACACTGAAATGGAAAAAAAGAACAAACTAAATTGAAAGTGAAATCCAAAATCCTTATTTTCTCTGCCACTGACCTCTGGAAGAGCCATCTGGCTGTTCGGTTTCCTTGCAGTCCAGGTTTTTCAGCAGCTGCATGGATTTGCCAGCCATGATGATCTGCTTGAGTACAGGCTTGAGGAAGGATACCATGGTGTGCTGTCTGCTGCTGGACGCCTGCTCCCCGCCAGAGCTTCCACTGGCAGCGTCGCTGAGCCTCTCCTCGCTCTCCACGGTCTCAGAGACGCTATACAGCGTGTAAGTGGCATACCAGAAGTCCCTGTGGTTTACTGGTACATCCTTGTTCCTAGTAAACATGTCCATATATTTCTTTATTAGGCAAACAGCTTTGTAAATAAGCAGGATGATGTGAAGTCATCTGGTCGTTAACCCAAAAGAGTGATCAACACCCTGACACAACACTTAGACACTTATATCACCCTGGCCTGAATGGATTTATTTTGCAATAACGACCGGCTGACTGTACGTAATTCCAAGATTTTTGAAAAGTCTCTTACGCCACCAAGGCTGCATTTATTTGGTCAAAAACAGTAAAAACACTAATATTCAGATATGAAATATCAAGCTAAAGACAAAAAAGGAAAACCTGTAAAAAATGTACTATCATTAGTACTGTTATTATTAAAAAGATTAATATTTAATAACCATTATAATAATAAAAGCAATACATTATAATATAATTTGTTATAATACAATTATTAACAGACTTGTTATTATTATCATTTTATTGCAGCAAGCAAATTTAACAGCAGCAAAATTTCAATACTAATACTTATGGTTTTCTTAATTACTTTGCTTTCAAACATTGAACCATTCAGCTTTTATTTTGGCGAAAATTACAGGGAAGCCTTAATGATTCTCTTTGCTGACAACAACAGGTTTATTAACGATTCTCATTAGGACTTTGAGAAGATGGTTGGTGCGTGTTGCATTCCCAGACTGTAAAGCATCTTAAACTCAAAACATCTCATAGACTCACACGTCACTTGCAGAGTAGCAATTACTATAATTCGAAACTGAAAAACAACACTAAAAAATATAGCACGTCAAATTATTTACATTTCATTAATTTAATTACATTAGTACTGTTGCAATTTGATGAATGCATTAAGGTCACAACCATGCATTGTCCAAAAACTAATGAGTAATGCCATTTCAACAGCGATTTTAACTTTCATTTAGCTGTTTGAATGTTAAATGTTAAGGGTGTCCTGCAGATGGCGGCGTGAGCATGCAAAGCGTTATCAGAAGTAATTAAATTGCATTATTACAGAAGTAGTGCATGAAATAAATGTATTAGAAAGTGGAACATTTTGTAATTTATTCAGTTATTGTTTTCAATCATAATACAGTAACCGTCGCCCCCAACCACTTTTTCCCTCTGATTTACACAATTCACGTAGGTCATACTTTTCAGGTTGGAAATATGAAAATCTGTATAAATACAGAAAAAAAACAACACTGAATATCGTGTAATACTGAATTTTCAGCAGCCATTACTCCAATCATCAGTGTCACATGACTATTCAGAAAGATTCAGGAAAAATAGGAAAAGTACCTTTGAATTATAAACTCCTTTGCAGGATCAAATAAGTGACCATGAACGATCCATTCGTCTACAATCTCAAGGTATGGCCGAACCGTTTCTACCCAGAGAGAGAAAAGGAGTGCAACCTGACAGGAAGGTGGGGGAGACTTTTTATGATGAGCAAAAAAGGAAGTGTGATACAATAATAAATGGACAAATTCAAGCATATACAGCTAAAAAAAACAAAAAACAGGCATACTTACAGACTGCTCAGAGGCCTCGCCTGCGCTGTCATATTCTATGATGGCCTTGTAGAGGGTGTTGAGTAAGTGTGAAGCTCGCAACACGTTAGATGTTCCAGGCGGCACTTCAGCCACTCCTGTGCAGAAAACCCTGTGCAGCATCGTGATCTGAGCCAAATGAGGACTTAACCGTTCCAGCACAGATGATAGAGTCACCGTCTCATCTATGAAGAATCACCATAGAGTTAATACTATAATCACACAAGATTAACTATGAATACATGTACCGACACACAGAAAAAGACAACCTTTAGCAATGATGTCTTTTTCGATAGCATTGAGCTCTTCTTTAAAGCTGGTGAAGTATTTATACAGAGCCCACACGAAGGCTTGGTAGGTCCGGAAGGGAGGCTCAGAGCTCTTCTTGGAGGAAGAAGAGGGCAATGTAGAGTTAAGACCTGGAGGACAGGGCTCTACGCTGTGGCCGGTCACTTCATCAATAAACCTTTGCAGACGGGAAACTGCCTGCCCATAGGCTGCTATGTGCTCCAGTACAGAGTGAAGACAGTTCTGTACACAGAGAGAAACGCAAACATGCACTTTGAACCATCATTCCTCTACACAATTACAAAAATAAGTGTTACTGTGTAATAAAAATGTACTATATGTATTTACTATAGAGTTAGGATTAGGGTTTGTTGCATGCAATCATGCGTAATTTATAGATATTACAATATGAACTAGTTGTTAGTAAAGTGTTACCATTTTCCTTTTACAAAAATCAAAATAACACTAATAAAAAATTAAAGATTTGTGATATACAGTATTTTCCCGCATATAACCTGCAGACGCAGATAATCCACACCCTCATATAGCCCGCGGGTTTTGGGGTTGTGTGTAAAATATTGTTGGCATAACCCGCACCCATAGATTTTTTTTTTTTTTTTTTGTAAGTTCACATTTCAAATGTTGCTCGTGTGACGTCAATTATCCATAACTGTTCAGGCTCGGTACACAGTGCTTGTGTGCGAAATTCAAACATTAAGAAAACAAACAAGTCAGAATCAGAACAAAAAGAAAAAGCAGTCTCTCCCGCTGTGCAGCAGCACGTCCCTTAAGAAGTGTATTCTACAGGTGTTGATCATCGGATGAGATGAGAAAAGCACGCCCTCACGTTGTCTTGCATGATCGTACAAGGGCCAGAGACAACAACCCTCGCAAGAAAGAAAGAAAATACCTCAAAAAAAAAACTTTACATCCTTAGGGACGTAACAAATATATTGAAATATTATTACATGTAAAAGATTTGTGATATAGCCCGCACCCTTATATAACCCGCACCCCCTGCATGGTTTGTAAAATCTGGTATAACCCGCGGGTTATATGCGGGAAAATACAGTACTGTATGTACTTTAATTAAATAAAATCTGAATGGCACCTTCCCTTCTTCACATGAGCATGGCAAATGACCATTCAGCCCCAAAAACTTGGGAGAACTACAGTATCCACTCACATTAGTTAGATGAGTGACCACCACATCATTCCTCACAGTCACCTTGCCATCACTGTGCTGGAAAATGAAAAGTTTTTTTACACCAGAGAAGAGCCTGAGGAGAGGAAGAAAAGAACACATGATCTTGATATGAGCAATCAGTCATCCTTGTGACACATTCTCTTCTGGGTGAGTGCACATTCAAGTGCCAACAACAAGTGTCAATGTAATGTAATTCCAGAACTACTCGTTCCCTGCAGGTTTAAACTTGCATCAAAATCCCAATCCAAATATGCAATCTCCACGAACATAACACATGTACTTTCCCCTTTGGTAAGAATTGCATGTGCGCGTGTGTGTGTGCACTTTCTTTCATACCAAAGAGTTTCCCGAATCACTTGTGTCTCTGTCACAAAAGACTTCTCCTCGGGCAGGTAGAGCGGCCCAGTGTTATACAGGTGCTGATCCCTGGGAAGAAAGACAGTGACTGAAAAATGAAAGCATGAAATCTTGAAAGCTCAAATTTAAAGCTTGAACAACATTTTCTTCAAAGCTCTAATTAAATCATGGCAGAAAGTTGTGGGGACGATTTGGAAATCTACTGCCACTTGTACATATATATATTTATTTTTCTTATTTCTTCATATATTCTTTTATTTTTCTTATTAGAAAGCCTTTCTTTACTTTTCTGTATTTTTCCATTGAGTAAGGATGAATATTGTCTGCATGTCTCAACAGATAGAACATGTTATCAGAATGTTTTGGGTAGTCTCTCTCTGTTGATAGTTGGAGCCTGAGCCGAGTTCAGCCTTGGAGAAGCTGTGTGTGTGTGTGTGTGTGTGTGTGTGTGTTAATATGGTCTGTATTGGTGAGGTGATTAACTGGAACCATAAGCAGACGGAATTACTTTTTCTCGACAAGCCACGTGGAAGGTTACTAGCTGAACATATGCTTCAGACTGTCTGCGCTTGTGTGGAAAATTACTAGTTTTGTTTATCTTTCTTAGCCAATCAGAATCATTTAAACGTCATCATTGACATAGTTAGTACCCTCTGTTAGAGCATAATTGCTGTAACAATGTTATTGTATTTGGGGCGGCCTACGAACTCCTTGTGAGACCTGAAGCTGGCTTCTGCTGATGAAACTGCAAACTAAACTTCACTAAAATTTCTTCCATTGACTGCACTTCTGACTCCTGGTCTTCATTCAACATATCTGGTCCTCGGGTCTTAACTGTAAATCCCCTACAAAGTCAAGGAAAGGGCTCAAAAGTCACAAAAATGTCTTACCAGACGTTGTAAAGGTTAGAGTGCAAGTGGAGGCTGTGTGGAAAGCGCGGAGAGTTGGGAACCCAATATGAAGTGACAATATGCTGCTCCAACCAAGACCTGGAGTCCGGTTCCCCCACTACAAAAACAAGACAGTAGGAAATAGGAGAACAACCTTTAAAAACTAAAGGCTACTGTGAGAAAATGTGTTAATAATGTCCCTTACCAGTCCAGGTGACTTGGACAGTCTTGTCATTCTGTTCGTGGTCCTCCTGTGGCGTTCTGTCTACCTGTATCCCAGAATCCTCTCTGCTTAGAGGCTGCTGGCTATCTTCTTCTTCACTCTCTTCCTCAGACCAGTCCTGCCAAAATATCAAATGATCTGTAGTGATCCACTACTGCTAACATACCTCTAATCACTATAGTATAGATAGTACAGTATACAGAATACTTCACTAAATTACAATTTATTCATAATTGATGCGTTACAAAAACTGTTAATGCTTCATTCTTTTTAGCGCATATTCATAAATATTAACAAGCTGGAAAAAAAAACCTGACAAATCATTTATAACCCATATTGCCCAGACTTTTAGTGTATGAAACTAGACAAGAACTGATCTAATAATTTATTAAAATTAACTCACTGGAGTGTCTAGAAAGGGCCCAGTATCAATATCTTCTCCTTCCATGAGGTACTTTGCCCAGTCAAACTTGTCTTCTTTCTCTGTAGAAATAAACATATTAATTTTTAAGAACATTAGGCATAGTGTTGTCCAACAGTATGCATGTGCTGACACAAAAGAGCATAACAATCTAACCGGTTTCTTTCAATCTGGGTCTCTCACAGTAGTTTGTGTTGGATGGAGAGTCAGACAGATGGAGTAATAAAGCCAACATACTGTAGTGGGCATCAGTCTGAAAACAGTAATAGAGATATTCAGCATATGTAGTATTTCAAAGACTCTCTGAATAAAGTCAGTGTTACACTACCTTGGTTCCCTCAGTATTAGGAAGCGGAGAACAGACAAATTCTTCAGTTAACCGTATCCAGCTCTCTGCTTTACTCAAGTCAGAGTGGACCATGAGTTTCTCATGAATCCTATAAGGAAAATATATCTCAATAATTAATTTTAATGATCAAAATATCAGCATAACAAAAAACAAAGCACACAGAATCGTGCAAAGCTTCAGACTTCCTACCCATTAATGGAGCGCTGCACATTATGTCTGTTGACATCAAGGAAATGGTGAAACCTATAAAGAGGAGAGGAAACATGATGCTTACTAGTGATTTTAAGTGCAAAAAATGAAATGTTAATGGAAAACAATTACAGTAATATCTCGAGATACGAGCGTCTCTACATACGAGTATTCCAAGATACGAGCAAGCCTTCGGGCAGATTTTTGCTTCTAGATACGAGTAAATATCCGAGATACGAGCACGCGTACTGATGCCATCGCACGTTCACTTCACGTGTTTGCTGACTTCTGTACGCATCGCCCGCGAGTAGGTAATTTTCTCTCTATTTTGTGCATTATACTTCATAATAGCGATGAGTTCTAAGAAAGTGAGTGGTAAGGTTGGTAGTGAGAAGAAGAAAAGCATGATGACCATGGAAACGAAGCATGAAATTTTCTATAAATATGAGCATGGTGCCCGCGTGAGTGATCTAGCAGCAGGAGCATCAGGAGGAACTGTCGACAGAGGAGTTGATCGAGCTACAGACGATGAACATACGCTGGTGTTGCAAGAGCTCAGCAGTGGCGAGGAGGAGCATGAACCAGAAGAAAACATTTCTACAAGTGAAATTAAGGAAGTGATGGCTATGTGGCAGAAGGTTTCTGATTTCATTGAAAAGAAACACCCTGATAAATTGTCTACTGGTTGCGCTTCGGCGTTTTTTGACGACACGTGCCTTACTTATTTTTAAAGAGAGACAGAAACAAATCTCCCTCGATAGGTATTCCGTTAAAAGGTCTGTGTCAAGTGAAAGTGAGGATAGTCAGGTGAAAAAAGGGAAGAAAACAAATCGAAAAAAAGCAAAACAATAAAACAGAAAAGTTTTTTTTTAAATACGTAAGCTAAGTTTAATTATGTTAATTTAAGTTTACATAAGTTAGTAGTGTTTGTGTAAGGTACAACACAAAATCAAGTGTCTGCGTGCCAAACCCCTTCCCCCCTCCTCCGCACTTGCGGAGATTAAAATCACATTTTATTTGATATCACATAAATCCTTATACTGTATACATGTACTATAATTGAGTGTGTCTATACAAATAAAAAACATGTTGTTTTTCCCCATTGTTACGGATCTGGAAGGGATTAATTTGTTTTCTATCATTTCTTATGGGAAAATGTGATTCCAGATATGAGCAATTTGAGTTACAAGCTCCGCCCTGGAACAGATTATGCTCGTATTTCGAGGTATCAATGATTTAGTTTTTATTAGTGTTCATTGTTTAGTTTCCTTTTCACAAATACATGCAAGCCATTAAAGTAATGAACAAATAGAAGAATAAATGCACCAAGTACTTACTTGAAATTGGACCAAGTAAACTTCAGAGCCATTTGAAAGTTTTGATCTTCCTCATCCTGAATGGCAGTAAAATGTGAGACGAGTCTCCGGCTCTCCAGTTCCAACTCCTTCTCAAACCTGCTCCAGTGAGCCATTCTGATGATTCAATGATCAACTGAAACAACATAGGAGGAAAAAATGATAGATAGATAGATAGATAGATAGATAGATAGATAGATAGATAGATAGATAGATAGATAGATAGATAGATAGATAGATAGATAGATAGATAGATAGATAGATAGATAGATAGATAGATAGATAGATAGATAGATAGAGACCTGCTTTTTTGTTGTGATGCTGACAGGGGCGAGCCGTTATGAACAGCTGCGGCTAGCAAAACAAGAAACCCATGAGCAGGGTGTTCGCTTCAAGTCACAGATAAAGCGAAAATATGCCTTCTATCTCTCGAATGTAATCCGATAGCAAGAGTCGAACTGAGCGCTGTGTTTAAATTAATTTATCTTATTATCATATTGCATGTATTATGATTTCCCCTGTTGCCGCCTCCATGACTTCAGACGCTTCTTCGTGCGTGACGCTGTGAGAACAACAATAACGCCGAGGGACGCTTTACTGCCACCTATCGACCAGGACAAAACATGACGAGACGAAACAAAACAACCCCGCCAGACAAAGACATCAAAGGTCCATTCACCTACTTCTGGCCAAAAAAATGGTTTTGCTATTTCAGTATGTTACCTTTAACCTAATCTACTATTGTTCAGACTCATGTGAAAATATGGCAACTTCATATTGCAAAGTGATGTTATTTCTATAATTATTGTTCGTATAGGTCCATTTATATTTAAAACCAATAAAGTGTGCTCGTATTTTGGTAGGTAGTGCTCCTTTCACTTGCTCGCTATTGGATACAATTAGCTCTGCTTTATGAGTGACATCTCAGCTATCCAATAAAAATCTTCTAATATGCAACTCCCACTAACCAATCGTGGAAAGGAGGCGGGGCTTATCACATTATGGTTTAGAGAAGAGATTCTACCCTCTAAACTTTACTGCTGTAATCCAACGGTATTCGTACAGGTAGGAGTCGAGCAGTTAGCTGAGATTCGCGTCACTCACTCCGCTGAGGCCATGAAGAGAAGGCTTCAGAAAAAATACATCATCTTGATTCTAGGATATTCCGTGGCGCTGCTTTTAATTCCCTATGTGTTAGATTACCGGAGCAAATCGTCGCTCGTTAAAGATGGATATCAGCAACAAAAGTGTCCAGACCTGGAGAGCACCATCGCCCTGTGGAGTAGCACCAGGACGGGCAACTCAACGGAGGTGGAGGACTATGGCAACAGGAGTCAGTCCAGGACACACATATACCTCCACGCAACCTGGAGGACAGGTTCATCGTTTTTAGGGGAATTGTTTAATCAGCACCCTGATGTGTTTTATTTATACGAGCCCATGTGGAACATGTGGCAGGCGCTTTATCCCGGAGATGCGGGCAGTTTACAAGGAGCAGTGAGAGACATGATGAACTCTCTGTTTAGATGCGACTTCTCAGTGTTAAAACTCTACGCGGGCTCGGCAAACGTCAGCACCTCTTTTATTTTCGGCTGGAAAACGAACAAGGTCATTTGCTCCGAGCCTCTCTGCAAAGCGTATAAAAAACACGAAATTGGGTTGATTCAGGGGGACGTGTGTGGCAAATGTCAGCCCAGGGATCTCAAAGAGCTGGAGAAAGAGTGCAAAAAGTACCCCGTGATGGTCATCAAAGACGTGCGGGTTTTAGATCTAGCGGTTTTGGTTCCTCTCATGCGAGATCCCGCTATCAACCTCCAGATAGTCCAGCTGTTCCGCGACCCCAGGGCCGTGCACAATTCCCGGCTGAAGACCAAACTGGCGCTGGTCAAGGAGAGCATACAGGTGCTGAGGAGCAAGAAGCAGAGCGACAAATACAAGCGGCTTCTGGTGCCGAGCAACAGGGTCCACCGAGCCGAGAACTACGTGTCGAGCGCAATGGAGTTGATATGCGACAATTGGCTCAACGACATGTTGCTCGTAATGAACGCTCCGCCGTGGCTGAGGAGAAACTACATGCAGCTGAAGTACGAAGACCTGGTGTTCAGACCCGCGGACGAGCTTCAGAGGCTCTATCGTTTCGCCAACCTCACCCTGACTCCGACCATGGAGAAGTTCGTGGTGAGCATGACCCAAGGAAACGGCTATTCGTCGGATAAACCCTTCCTCATATCATCCAGGAACGCCAAAGAGGCCATTTACGCCTGGAGGGAGAGGCTGAACGTGGAGCAGGTGAACCAGGTCGAAGCCTATTGCAGTGAGGTGATGAGACAGCTGGGTTATCAGAAGAGGAACATGGACAAGACCTAAACCCACCGAAACATAAGTCTATGGTATGTACATGTCCTAAAGGTCAACAAATGCAACATGGTTTCAGATGTAATTGGTGAGCTGACACTATGAAGACACGCTAGTTTTTGAGACTACAACAAAAATGTAAGTCATGTTACAGATATACAGTGTGAAAAGAGAACAGCTTTTTTTATTTTTTTGCAAGGATACCATAGTAAAAGCACAGTTGGTTTTGTTTTTTTGGACTTATACCATGGTAGTACCATTATATTCATGGAAACAGCTTAAATAACGTTTCAAATGTGAAAGTTTGGGGGTCAGTAAGTTGTTGTTTATTTGTTGCGCATTCATCAAAGACAAATTAGAAAAAATTCTCCTTTTTCACTAAAATAGTAACCGGCACAACCGTTTTCAACATTGATAATAATATGATGTTTGTTAAAATCAACCGTCATATCAGCATATTAAAAACTGTATTTGAAAGATCATGTGACACTCAAGACTAATGGCAGCTGAAAATTCTCGCATTAGCTTTTCACATATATTAAAATAGAAAACAGTTTACATAGTATTATTTTTTATATCAAATAAATGTAGCCTTGATGAGCATAAGAAACTTCTTTCAAAAGCAAAATAAGACCTTACTGACTCCAAACTTGTAACATTTACCATGGTACCGGTCACTATACATTTTTACAAGTTACTGAATTAGTACCAATCAATACATGTACCAAAGTATTCTTGGAATTACTATCATATTTATTAAATTACTATGCTATTATTACATCTGATACATCACTATACTATGGTACTGAATATAGCACTTTATTAAGGGAAACAGTGCTATTATAGATCTAGAGAGTTAATACTACTCTATTTTGTAAATCTGATTATAAATTGGAAAAGTACCATACTAATGATTTTGGGCACAGTATATGCATGGTATTTACAGTAGTGTAACGCCATACCATCACTGTGCACTTCCATAGTATATTTATGTAAGGAACATGCCTTTTATCACTATGGTTATTGAATTATATCTGCATGTAATATGTGAAATCGGGTCAGTGCATGACTACTCTGTCAGGTCAAATGGATATGTGCAAAATGTGGCATCCATGAGTGGAATGTGTTCTACTGTTTTAGGTTAGCACTAAGTTTAAAGTTGTTAAACGGGTTGATTTACACACATCTAGCACAACTATACATTGATGCTTCCATCCGTAACACGACAAGAGTGTCAGTCCCAGATTGATTATGCAATTGATCTATTTTGCAGTATATCTGAACGCCATGTCCATACACGCAGTATCTAACAGCCTTATAACGAGGGTTGAAGCTCACTTTCTGGTATCAGTTCTTATCTACATAATGAGTGCTGTCTTTTAGAGGACTCTGTTTTGATTGATTTTTTTTACGCACTGACGACGTGTGACGTCTACACGTGCAGACCGTGCGGGGGTAGAGGTCGACCGATAGTGGATATACAGATAAAGATAATTAGGTTAGACCACACTAGCTGATTACCGATTAATTAATTGATAGTTTTTAAAACGGAAACTGGATAAAAACAAACATTATATGCATAAAGTAGTTTCTACAAAAAAATTCAAAACCGCACTGAACCATGAAAGTGTACTGTACTTTTTAAATCTAAAAATATGAATATATTATATCTTATGTTAGTTAAGAGATACAGCTATAAAATGTTAATGTTGAAATTAACAATGTATTAACCTTAGTTAGTTACAAATGGACTCTTATTGTAAACCATTTCATAAATCCAAACAGTCACACTTATCTTTGAATATCTACACCAGCATAGCATTGAAATTTGACACATTCGCACTTTATTTGCTTTATTTTAGGACACTTGATTATCTAATAAAAATAACAAAATAAGCATTACAGTGACAAAAAAAAGAGAATTGAAATCGGATGCATTTCTGATTTGTTTGTCGGTTCTGTCCTTCTTAAGTTACGAACAGGCCTGACCAGTTTCATTTTTTACTCTAGTCAAGACCATGGGGGGAAAAATGCTGTAAGTGGAGTCAGCACAACAAATTTACCTTATAAAATTAAAATATTAGACTGCGGTATGCGTCAAATCAATTAGCTGTCATGCTTGAGTCTAATTTTTAATAGTAAGGCATGTAAACTGTGCTGAATAGCAGACGGATGGATCATAATACAGGCTTCTTTGTCATCGCTATCAGAGGCATGTGATGGGGGCTGGTGTGACCTAACAGACTGACCACACGTGGTTGGAACAGGCTGAAATATAGGGACTGCTTTGTGCCGGTTAGTCCCTGGAGGGACCAGTGCTCCCTGAGCTGAGCCTGTCACCAGCTCGATCTGCGCGGGCTCTGCCATGACTAACTCAGACATGTTGGCACCAGACATGCCTGACCAGGACAGACCTCTAACTGTCTCTTGGTGTCAGAGGCTTATTTTAACACAGCACATAAATTTTTTTTGATTGCTTTTGGGTTAACTTTACTCTTTGCGCATACCCAATGCATTCCATCTGGTAACATATTAATTTGAATTAATCTAATGTTCTACAGTACAGTTAGCTAGTGTTGAGCACAAGAATGAATTGCCAATATGGGGTGTTTAAGTTCGTCAGAACCTTGTCACACAAATCTTTCATTAGAACCATATATGTAAACAAGAGATTTATTGTACAGTGTAGGCGGTGTCATTGAATATAACGGGAGTTTTCACAAGAATGCAGAACTCTGTGAGCTAGCATTGAACTGAAGTCATTGACAGGTTCAGTAATTATAAAGGAAGTGCTCTTTGTTTGCGGTCTATTTATAACCTAGTCATAATTTGAAAGTTTTATTTTTCTTGCTGCCAAGTACAATTTAGGGTTTAAGTTTTTGGGAGTTACAACCATATATGATTGAATCCAAAACTGAAACCTAATAGACCTGTCATTTGTTCAATTATGTTCTTTTCACTAGTTCTGTTTAAAGCAACATTTACTTTAAAACATGAGTATGTAGCCTTCAAATAGTTGTTATTTACTTAGAATTATTAGTAGCATTAGTAATTCATGGACTTTGAAATATTTAAACAAATTATTTATATAGTTCATTTTTGCTATGGTATTGAAATTGGAATCATATTTAAGAAACAGATTTTGTTGTAAAGTCATGGCCATAAACTGCATGGAGAAAGGAATGCAGTGATCCCTCGTTTATCGCGGTTAATGTGGACCAGAACCCCCACCATAGGTGAAAATCCGCAAAGTAGGATCAGCCAATCAGCTCACGGGATACATCCACTCCTGCTGTCATTCGTCGATCTTGCACCGGGAACCAATCACATGTCTTGTCTGAGTGCCCGTGGGTGTGTACAAAGCCTCTGAGAGAGTTTCTCTTTGTCTGGCATCCAGGGAAACAGTTTCTCTCGCGCATCACAAAGCAACGCTGCTTTCCGCAATACGGCTGTCGATATGGCGGTATTTAAAAAAAATCTGCGATGCATTGAGACCGCAAAACTTGAACCGTGAAGTGGCGAGGGATTACTGTATTATTTTATTTCCACAGCAGTGAAATGATTGCTGGAAAAAAAAAAAAACTGGGAAGCCTTATGATGATCTGTCTTGCATTCATCCATTTACATTTATGCATTTGGTAGATATTTTTATCCAAAACGACTTCCGTTGCATTCAAGAAACATTGACATTCTAATCAGTTCTTGCTTTCCCTGGGAATCGAACCCATGACTTTGGCGTTGCAAGTGCCACTACTGTTTGAGCTACAGGAAAGTTTTGGAGGGAGGTTAATAAAAACACCAAAAGAAACAATTTTTTTTTTATTTATATTATTTACATATGATATTATTATTAGTAGTAGTATTTAGTAATGGGCCTAAAGGAACTGTGACAAGTTCTATCAGTCAAAAATTGCGCACTGTACTTTTACGACTTCCCTGTCACAATAACACTGCTCTCTATTTGCTGTAGGAGCCTGATGTGCTGTTGGAACCGGAGGAAAGAAGGGGAACAGCATGGATATGAAGCTACGCCAGGAGGTACTGACAGAGCTGAGATCAACACCCCGAGATCTCCTTCGCAGTGCCGTCACGGGGCACAAAGTAGACGACAGAAGAGTTTGATCAGAGAGCCACTTACAAACCAACTGACCTCAAACGATACTGACAAGAAAAAGACTAACAATAACAGAGGGGAAACCAGTTCAAATGAAATGACTACCAAAGGCTCAGTCCCGGTTGTGTCCTGACAGCCAGATTTCATCCGCAGTAATCCCTGCTCAATCCCCAGCAACCTATAATCAGCCACACGAGACAGGCGCTTGAGTCACTGCACACACACTAGGCCTGGACACTGATATCCCGTAGAGCGTTCTCAGTTCGCTGGGTGGATTTCATAATGAACTTTCCAAGGCGTTCTTTTGTTCATCGACCACGTATGAAAAGGGATTATGTATCATTGATACACCGCCCCAAAAAAACTGTGCAATTCAATGCACTAAAGAGCTAGAGAAAAGAGTGTGGAAAGTTTTCTCCCAAAGGACGACTCAACAACAACTCACATCAGTGAGAGTTTCCAGTTCCCCACCGACATAACGGACGTCTTACCGAAAGAACAAACTGGTTGTGTTCATCCATGTATAAAGAGGATAGGACTGCAACTTGGATAGTTAAATGGCCAGAACATTTAATGGAAAACTAAAACACACAATCGTACTTGGATGATACAGGTGTTATTGTGCACTAATAGAAATGCTTTTACTGGTCAAGAACGTTGACAGTATTTTCATTTTATTAATGTTGTTTTGTCGCCTTTTAAACAACATTTACTCTAAAGCTATGGGAACCATCAGAATTAATAAACGAACAAATGTTATTTATAAATAAAACTTGTACATAGTTTTGTAGTAAACACTAGTTTTCTTGTTTTATTATTATTTAATGACATATAAATACCTTATTTAGATACTGCTACTGAAGCCCATTTTGATATATTGGCCATGTTCATAAATGTACAGTTGTCACATTATTTGATTTTATGTATAAGAAAAATGTATTGGGGTGGGCGATTAAGTGGTTCTGTGCGACATTTAGATCATTGTGACCAAACACATAATAGACATAAAAATGGTAGCTTATGTTTTTTTTTTTTTTTTTTGGTTGTTTGTTTATATGGCATATATTGACATGCAGAACAGCAAGTAAAAGATGAGTGATACAGGAGGGAGTTACATATCCTAAAGATACATACAAGTCCATCAATAATACGGTGAGTGGAAAGAAGCTACCAGACATGTTGAAAGAATCATTCACAGAAGGAGTGATTTCATAACCCACATGTTTCAGGATTACATGTGAATCCAGTCTTTTGCTACAGCCGGTTTAAGGTTCTCCACATCGAACTGCGATTGCCACAAAGCTCATGAGGCTCAGCCGAAACGCCACATAAATAGTGCAAATCTCCTTAATTCACATTTAGGTTCTGGTCAGGTGTTGAACTAGATTCTGTTATCTGGTGATGCGTTTCCTTACACAAACAGCCCTGTTAAAAGCAAACGACGGACAGACGCAACTGTACAGATTATTTCATGGAAAGAGTGGAAGGTTAGTTTATTATGAAGTTGAATATAAATTGGAATGAATGATGGCATTTCTAACATTTGCAAGTTAGTTATTAACTAAAAGCTTGGACTTTAGACTTTTATTCATTAACAAGAATTCATTTCTAGACAAGAAGGATGAAAGGAATTGCACGTTGGCGGTTGATGGCACGGGGCCATACTTTTACCGTATGAACACAAATGGCTGGATCAACATCATGCCTAACATTCCAGATTCCTAATTTCAGAATCACAGACTGCCATATAGCAGCAAATCATACATAATGGAAAGATCCACCTACAAAAACATTCTAACGCGAAGAGGCGCAAAAACAAACGCCATACACATGAACTCTTAGATTCAGACATGAACTCTCCTTCATTTTTCATCATCCCTCATCATGTAAATTCTGTCTGAGAGTGTGCAAGTGGTAAATATTCTACGGTAATACAACATAGCAATACATGCAAAGACTGCAGCTCAGCTGCAGCTAAAGTGCATGGCTCATACACTCTGGTTGCATCCAGCTGTTTAAAAAGAAAAAAAACTGTGCAGATCAACATTCATATTAACAACGACCAGCACATCAACCTGGCTTTCATACAACCAAGATATTGAAGGAAATGTAAACTCCAACTGACTAAATTTGAGTATTACAAGGTTCCCATATGCAGTCATGAGATAAACATGCACTCATGTCAAACAATGTAGCTATTGTGATCGAAAGCCTTCACAAAATCCACTTCCATATATGGCCTGGAGTATTTACAATCACGAGCTGCTCACTCGTTTGCCTGATAGCAGAGGTGAGCATTTAAATGCAAAATTGATCTAATGTAATACTGTCTTTATACGTAAAAACTGATTTCCCTCTCAAGAAAAACTGGCTCAGTCATATATGTCAATCTCATTTACGGTTTGTGGCAGCATTGCTAACAGAAAACAAAGAATTAATGATCTAAAATGTTAATAGGTTGCAGGCAGTGATCATATGAAAGTGAATGTTAAGGGTAGCAGAGACCGGTCGGCATCAGTCCGTTATCATATAAAACAGAGATAAGGACATTTAATGCCCAAAGCTGTTCGAAATGCTTTCTTAACAGCAAAGTTATCTTTTTTCACACTTTCATGAGGAGACACTGAATCGAAGTCTGCCATATCATGAATTACGCCGCCTTCATCCCGGCAAAACTCCCGAGCCCAAACCCTCCTGCTCTCCATCGTTCTGTTTTCTCGTTTTTCAGACCCACTGCATGAGACATTTGGAGGGGTCATGAATGGTCAGATGGAGTTATGAGCAAGAAAAGTTAAGGTGTGAAGCACAGGGAGGCGTGGTGTAAGGGTTGGGGGTGGGTGGGATCAAGCGTGGTCCTCGATGGGGAAAACTAAACGTGTGCCACGGCTCAAGAGCTCATGTTCACGTGTGTCCAGTTCTCGCTCCAGAGCGTCTTCCGATGTGCTGTCGCTGCGTTTGCCATTCACGCCCCAGCTCCCAGCCGATCCTTCGGGCCCGGAGGACGACGAGGCTCCGTTGGCTGTGATGGCAGTGTCGCCGTAGGACAGAGTCAGGTCTCCTTCATTCAGGATGAGGTCTGAGTCACTGTCTCGCAGCGGCTCGTGGTTCTGTGGAGCACAGTGACAAGTCGGACATGAAGGGAGGAGGACAGGATGCTTGAAGTGCACACACACACACACACACACACACACACACACACAATTCAAGCACAATACAAAGGTTCATGAGGGACACTGTGGAGTCACAAAAAGACAGGATAAAAAGAGAAATACACTTAGATGTTCTTATGCAAGAGAAGAAAGAATTTTCATACACTTACCTGTTTGTAACACAGCCTTCAAGTTCAGTTGGAAATACCATAAAGTTATGCGCATACAAATGACCAACAATGTCATTTAGAACTGGAAAATCAATATTCGATACAGCAGTGTTAATTTTTTTAATATGATATGGTTAAGGTGCTGATGGCATGAGCTAAGCAACATCAGCAACGCAACCGCATTTCCGGTATAAACACTAGAAAAAGAATACAAATAATATGCAAGATATTTTTTTAAATCTTAATTTAAAAAAAATAAATAAATAATGAAAAATATCCATAAACAAATGCTTACCCTTTCAAAAAAAAATGATTAGTATAAAAAAAAATATATCTTTAATTAAATAAAGAAGTTTAAATACATCAGTTGTCTTCATGAAAATTCATTATTTATAAGAGACAATCCATAAAATGAGATTTTTATATATATATATATATATATATATATATATATATATATATATATATATATATATATATATATATATATATAAAAAATATTATAATGTACACGCACACATACACTATGTAAAACTGACGCATACATACTCATTTATCCTGATACACGGATGTACTGTCGTTCATTGTGTATTTGTTTTATTTGGACAACTTTGGCATTCTGTTTCCTGTTCGAACATGTGCCATCGCAACAAAGAACAACTTGAAATGTAGGAGCTTCCCAGATGGACTTGAAGACAGCATAAGCAATGATGGCAAATTTACACAAATCTGTTCACATTATGCGCATTTAACAAACACTGCAATAAAATAATTTTCCATAGTTTTAGAGACTTGCCATTCACTGATAACGGAGTTAAAATGGTACTTCATACAGTCACTGGATTCTGTTGAAGGGGGTTGTCAATGAAGCACAATTATACCAGGGGATTACACTGTCTGCCAACAAACTAAACTCTGTTATGTAACAGTCAGCTTCACATATAGCTGCTGTTCAAATCCTTTGAGAAGGATCTAAATAATGCCTGTTTCACGTTAATAGTTTGGGGTGGTGTGATTTAGTCTGTGAAGATCGCCTGTTTAAGCGCTTAAAGTCCTCTTATTGCATTGGACTTGCATTTGTCCAATGCAACAATTGACTGAAAGAAAGAGGTTCAGTGGTATCTTTTTTTCATGCAATATAGGATTTATTTTATTAAGTAATTGTGTTAGAATCGGAATATTGTACAGTTAAATCAGTCATTAAAGCAAAACAAACCTCTTAATATTTAACCCACAGCTAATAAATGTACATATTAGACAATGCTTCTTCAGAGCCCTTCAGTGATATAGAAACAAAAAAATCATTTAAAGAATGAGTTAAGTTCTTCACTTTTGAAACGATACAAAACAGGTTTAACTAGAGGAACTAAAAAAAGGAATAAATCAAATACATTTCTTTTTTCTCAGATTTAATGAGTAAGCAACTTATACGCAGATAGAGGAAGTAAATATGAAAGCTTTGTTTTTAAACGAGACAGCAGAACAGAGAGGGTGAAATGAAAATTTCCCAAAGCAAGAAATTTCAATACAAGTAAACGCTGAAGAGACTGTGAAACAAAGTTGTAATGAAGGCCTAGAGACGACAATCTTAACAGGAAGAGAGAGATAGAAATAAATATATATATATATAGACAGACACACTGGGGTACTTAGATGGCCTGACCCAGTTCAACAGGATGTAAATGATAAACATTATGACTCATATACAAAACCATCACCATTATAGGTCTGAATAACCCTTGGCTGGGTTTGCATCGTTCCATGCACTGCAGCTATGAGAGGCATTATTGTGTTAGGTGGGAGAGAGGTGGGCGATCAAGCAGTTCTGTGGGACATTTAGCTCATTGTGACCTAACAGCACAAAGTAAGAATATAAGACGTTTTTGAGCTCAGCTAAGCAGCCCGAGCTACAGTATGAGCACTGAGATGAATAGGGGAATTTGCAGGAGTGAATGGGGCAGTGACTACTGTGAATAACTGTGTTCTCCATGCTTGAGATGTTGGAAAGCCTCTCGGGCTCACCATCATCTGAGTGACATCATGAAAGGCTCTTTTGTAACCAGGCACACACTGAATGCGTCTTCCTTCGGGTCTGTGTCCAGTGTAAAAGCCCCAGTGCCTTTGTGCGACTGTCTGTCTCTCTCTCTCTTTTCTTTTCAAACAGGGTTTCACAGAGCAGCAACAACATTGGAAAGAAAGCTATGGAAACCAAAGCGTGCTGTTGAGGAACTCTAAGCTACTTCACAAGAAACATGGCAAAGTGCAGTGTGAAGTAATGACCAGTGTACTGGCAGATAAAGGGCCGTTTTGAGAATATTGGTATTGAGTTCATTCCAAAATGTATCAGTTTGGACCTGCCTCGTCAATGGACAATGTTTTGTTTTCACATATTGTGAATTAAGGTTTTTACATTTAAAATGTATTTACATACACACATACATACATACATACATACAAAGGATTATTAGGAACACCATACTAATACTGTGTTTGACCCCCTTTCGCCTTCAGAACTGTCTTAATTCTACGTGGCATTGATTCAACAAGGTGCTGAAAGCATTCTTTAGAAATATTGGCCCATATTGATAGGATAGCATCTTGCAGTTGATGGAGATTTGTGGGATGCACATCCAGGGCATGAAGCTCCTGTTCCACCACATCCCAAAGATGCTCTATTGGTGTTGAGATCTGGTGACTGTGGGGGCCATTTTAGTTCAGTGAACTCATTGACATGTTCAAGAAACCAATCTGAAATGATTCGAGCTTTGTGACATGCTGCATTATCCTGCTACATGTAGCCAAAAGAGGATGGGTACATGGTGGTCATAAAGGGATGGACATGGTCAGAAACAATGCTCAGGTAGGCCGTGGCATTTAAACGATGCCCAATTAGCACTGAGGGGCCTAAAGTGTGCCAAGAAAACATTCCCACACCATTACACCACCACCACCAGCCTGCACAGTGGTAACCAGGCATGGTGGATTCATGTTCTCATTCTATTTACGCCAAATTCCGACTTCGATTCCGTCTCAACAGATAGCACTGAAGCAACTGCCATGTGTTTGGTTGATTAGATAATTGCATTAATGAGAAATTGAACAGGTGTTCCTGATAATCCTTTAGGCGAATATATATATATATATATATATATATATATATATATATATATATATATATATATATATATATATATATATATATATAAACATTATTTTAAAATGTAATTTATTCCTGTAAAGGCAAAATTTGAGTGTTTGTAGAATGATTTTTGAAGGATCATGTGACAGTAATGGTTTCTGAATCACAGGAATAGTTTTTATAATAAATATTTTTGTTGATCAAGCAGATTGACTGATTTAATTATTGCGTGTACATATGTGGTCTTACCTCATAGGCCTGAGGGCTGGTCAGACATCGAGCCAGCGGACCGCAGCAGGCTGGCAGGGTGGAGGTCAGAGGGGGGCCGCTATGGGTCAGGATAGGCTTCAGATAACTGTGCACTGGTTAAGGGGTAAAAAATCTGCTAAAGTGTTAAATGTAAGGCAAATGTGAAAAACGAATCGTACCGATACATGAAGCAAGTAGGCTCTCATTGATGCCGACCAACGGTCCGCAACCTTACAGCACACAGAGTAATAATCACAGAAATGCGCAACTTTGGTCGTGCAAATGGCTTTTCAGATCTGTCTACTAGCACAGGTTATAATCTTACAGTATTTCTAGCACCTAACTTAATAAAACAGGGTGAGAGAATACGTGGAATGATAACCTCAAAATGTATGTCTGTATGCAAGTTTGAGGCCTTTATTTAAATTAAATTTAGCTATTGTCCATTGCCAGTGATTATCCCTCCACGTTGGCACACGTTTAACAAATAAATGTTAAAAATGCAAATGCAAGTAAATAATGAAAATGTTTTGTTATTGTTGCTGAAGTAGTCATTTCAAACATGCTATAAATTAATAACGACTGCAAGACTGTTACTTCCGACACTCGTCCAAGTCAAAGATTTCAAAACGTCATCAATTCAAAAATAGCATTGCTTATAGCAGAAGCTTTCAAAATCAGCATGGCAGCAGCGAGCTCTCCTCTCTAAACAGATATGATTGAGTCTCAGCATCATAATCATGAAGTAAACAGATCTTAATCACCTTAAATAGTTCACTCAGTCTAGTGTACACAAATCTAAAGCAGGACAACTAGTACGCATTTGGCAGCAATACTAAGTTTCTTATTTTTGACAGACGAGGATTAAAAATAGAGAAGGCGGTGGTAAAGTGTCAATGGCTTGAAACCAAGAACACTTGGTTGGATGGATTTGGAAGTGTGTAATATCTTTGAGAGAGAGAGAGAGATGAATGTCCCCTATAGGGCAAAAACGAAGTTGCCAGGTATCTCTGTAGGATGTCCAATAGCGTGGTCTGATACCGTAAGAGAAATAAAACGGGCTGCTGGCCAATTCAATTGCAGTGGCCTTTTGGAAAGCAAACAAACACACTTTACTTCACTCCCAACATCTGACATAAGCTCTGAGGACCTGTGAGTCACCACATGTGGAGCTACTAGCCACAGCTGTGCAGGAAGCGTATTGAGAAGTATGTGTGGAAATGTGTGTGCTCTACTTTCACCTTTAAGCATTATTTCTAGCAAATGTGATTAAATAAAGCCCTTTTATTTTGCTCCTTCCACCACCCACGACCATCTCGCTGAAAACGTACAGCTACATTAAACCACTCAGCACAAAATAATTGCAAGGACAGACCCTGCTGAGGGCTCAAGAGTCAACGATTGCTTCATTCAGGACTTAAAAGGACTGCAGCCACTTCTTTTGACTTTTTCCTGTACAAAACTTTTTTTACGTAACGACATGCTTTTTTCTTTTTTTTTTTGAGCAGGAGTTGCGTAAATGAGGTTGAAGCCTGTCGGTTTGGGGCTTTAAAATGTTCAGTTAAGGTCTCTGAGGAACGTCATCGCTGATCAAAACAGCTATCCTGTTAAATCTTCGAATCTACCTCACTCTCACGTCGCATTTAAATTCATCCTGATCTGATTTAGCTAGTTCAATCAATATGTGTCTCCTTTGTTTGCTGTCACATGTTTTTTTGCTAGTCATTTGCAAGGAGCCAAAGTAATCTTACTGACTAGGCTTACGGAAGAGCAGAGAATAGAACGCTGAAAGCAAGAAGTAATGCTCAGCCGTGCTTGAGTTGTTAATGACAGGAGCACAAAAGTGTGTAAGTGCGTGTTGTTGTGAATGGCATACTGAAAGGATACTTGTGGTCAAAAGTATACCAAAGTCTAAAGAGCCAGGCGCTCTCCTGCTTGGTCTTGCTCTGCCCTTCTGACTGGGTTCCATCCTGAGGAGAAAAGGAAGCAATTCTCATTTGTATAATTGTATAATCCAGGGCAGGGTTTGAAAACCTTACTATAGAGAAGCCCTAAATTAAGATAATTCATTATTGATGTAGACAAGAAAATAATTGAACAGATGTTACAGAAACTGACTGCAGAAGTCAATATATGGTTTTATTTCCAGTTTTGAACATCAGTTCAGGAAATGGCAATTCAGGCTGCAATCAGATTTGAGATAGCAGTAGAGGTTGTTCAAATACTGACGATATTAGGAAGTAAATCAAAGGTTTAGAAAGCTGAGCTCAAAAGTCTGCCTTTCAGGTAATAAAGGCTTCAAAGTGGAACGTGTATTTTCTGTGCTTAAATAAAAAAGGGTGAAAATATATTTTCCATCTACTTACAAGTCACTTGTCCAGCAAACTGACTGCATTTATATCTAATTTGCTGTCATTGTTTTAGATTTAAAAAGACTGTAATAATTAATAATCATTATATCGCTATTTGCTGTCATTAAACGGTTTTATATTATAAAAGTTAAAGTCTATAATAATTATTATATCGCTACAGAGTCTGCTCTTAAAAGTCTGCTAACATAAAATGTCAGCAGACTTTTAAATGGGTGGAATTAAGTCCAATACTTCACCAGTTATACAAAACTAACAGTTAACATGCTCAATATTCATCCATATTTATCAATTTACTTTCTATGTAGCGAAATCTTAAGTCTCGCTCGGTTCTTTCAACGGCCAGTTGGTTTATCCAAGTTCACCTAATCTCATGAGTCCAGCTTCAACTTCAGCTTCAGCTTCATTGCACTTAAAGAGATTACAGATTAACGCTATCACAAACAAGCTCACAGTAACACTATACGGCAACCGACCCTAATCTTGCCCCATTCCTTTAGCATTAACACTGTATTGAGGACCACTGTTAATAAGATAAGATGTGTGAAAAAGAGAGAAAGTGTACATCAACAAAAGTAAAAACTGTTAGGGTTGTCATGATACCAACAACCGAACACACTACTTAAAAAAAAACAAGTAGGGAAGCAGCAATATGAACATTTTGGCAAACACGATAAACCTATAATGACAGATAAATCTAAATCCACATTCTGACACCATTAAAAGGCATTTCACAAACATATACAATTCAATAGACTAGTTTGAACCGGTGTAAGACTTTACAATAAAGTTTAATTTAGTTAGCATTAGTTAGCATGAACAATATTTCTATAGCTTCTATTAATCTCAACATTTTGTAATTCATTATTAAAATCAAAGTTTTGTCTATACGAGTAAAAATATTTTAACAACTAACTTTAACATAGGATATTTCTCTCTGTCATTGGTCTACATTACTCAGACTACATATAAACAAACAATTTGTTTGTTTGAAATCGCCTCTGCACAGACAATAAGGAAATGATTTTAATCAAACCGTGTTGTTGAACTTCCGTAAGTTAAATGCTAATCAGGATGTGTAACTTCTGTTGTAGAATCGCACCCAAAGAATTCAAACATATTAAATTACTAATGGCATGCATGTACCAGTAGTAAGTTCGTCTTTTCCTCAGTACGGTTGTTTGATTCATATTATCTCATCTTTATTGACACTGTGAGACTCCATGAACAGATCTTGAAAAACATTCTTAATAAAAGCCTTATTTTTTTGTTTTCTTTTATTTAGTTCTATTTTATATATTATTTTGTAATGTACCGTATTTATTCGAGTATATCGCGCACACGTGTATAACGCGCACCCCTAATTTTCGATTAAAAATCGGTATAAAATTTTGTTTCACACCAAGCTTTGTAATTGACAAAAAACGTTGTTGAACACGTGCAGTCATGATAAAAAAAAACCATTTATTTATTGTATAACATATACTTATATAACATATATAACTTATATAACATATATAACATATGTTTATTGACAACATAAACTAATGAACACAATACCGAAAGAGAATTACCGGTAAAAATATTTATTTAAAATCCTTAGACGTCAGATTCCTCATCAGAGACACTAAAGAGTTGCTCCCATTCTCGCAGGTTGTCTTCTGTTCCGTCCATTTTATTGCTGATGCCTGTCTTCTCCGTAACGTGTGGGTGAGGAAATGAAGCGGCGAGGGGACGCTCGTTGTGCTAGTTTTTTTTCTTCGCCCTCACGTACAGTGAGAGGCTGCAGCCTGTGTTACGGGATGTAATGTATCATGCAATCGGCAATCGATTGCTTTGGGCTGTTGCGGTTGTTGCCGCGGTTTATGTTTGAATACAGTTGCTGAATTGCACTCACGAATCTGCCTTTTATTGTATGCATATATTGCTACTTAAACAGCCTGTAAAATGCGCAGCGCAACTCACAATTCGCCAGCGCCCTCAAAGGACCGGCCGTCAAAACAAACCCCACCCCTCTCCAGTCCAGCCCTCCTGCATAACGCGCATCCCTAACTTTGATTTATTTTTTTGGTAGAAAATTTTGCGCGTTATACTCGAATAAATACGGTATACTGTATATTGTAGTTCTGAAAATAAAATACAGACATTCATAAAAAACTATCCTAATTTTAGGATATTATTATTTATGAGCCAAAGGTATGACGCTAAATTCATTTACTGGGCTATATTAAATATTAAGCATTACAGATACATAGAAAACATTTTACTTCTATAGTACTTTTATTTTTTTATTAAGCATACCCGTCACATGTTTGTGTTCCAGATTTAAATAGTAAGGGTTGTAAAAAAGGAAAAAGAGACAAAGCAGATCCTCTCACCCACTGCCATATCCTGCTTAGGCAATATACAGAAACTCATTTATATACGTTTAATGTTTACTATCTGACATGATTAATTTACAGTGGAAAACAAAAAAGTTTTCAGCCCCAAGCTAATTTATTTTATAAAGAAAATATCTGAGAATATCTAAAGCATTTGTTTAAAGCATTCATACTGCACTAACTGTAGGGTGAGAAAATTACAGAATATTCATTTTGGGTGAACTAACCCTTTAAGAAGGTTTTCATGAATCTGGCCCAGATTTTTAGTCCTTTCTGTTTACATTTATCAACTCACCATTTTTATTAATAAGAGTGTTTGACCACTCACAGTCAGTTGCAAGCACAAGCACTCTTCAAAGAGCATGTAAACTCTGACTACAAACTTCACAAAGGCTACGGTTACAAAGGCTACACCTTTTATAATTTCAGCATTAACTTTGTACCAAATTACCAGTATGTTTGATATCCTCAGTCTTTGTGATACTAGTGCTTTCAGTCTGCATTATCTCTTTCTAAATGAGTGTGCGCCTTCACAGAACACAAGATGATGAATTTCTTCTACTGATCTGATTTCTGTCATTGCCCTATAATGGAACCAGTTTAAAGCAGGATGAACGGAAAAGAAAATGTCATTAGGCGTCACCTCCTAATTAGCTTTGCCATTCTAATTTGAGTAACAATTCATGGTATAAAAATGCAACTTGTGTCTCTACATTGGTGCATGAATGTGCACTTCTTCAAAGACAATCAAGAGTTTCAAACTCTGACAGTGTTGACACACACAATCCCAACAGATAAGGTGTGTTAGCTACCCCACTTTGAAGAGGTCTGCACTTCATCTTTGCAAGGATCATTGCACACTTTTTAGAGGCAGAAAACCGGAAGAATGAATTAAGTGTGGTCAGGGGGTAGAGATGCATGTGGTTTTCCATTAGTTCAAAAGGAAGTTATGATGTCATTGACGGCAATTCAGAATTACTTTTACATTTTTAAAAAGAAACACAAGTGAGATTTGTCAGTAGCATTACATAAAACTAGGGTGTTCTGGGTGGGTTTTAAGGTGTTGCCAAGTCCTTCCTACCTGAAGGACCTGGAAGCTGTCTCCACATGGCTGAAGATCCTGATCGGGGTCCACTCCAACTCTGAAAGAGACAGAAACTGAACGTCAGTCTGTCTCTGTGTGTGTGTGTGTGTGTGTGTGTGTGTGTGTGTGTGTGTGTGTGTGTGTGTGTGTGTGTGTGTGTGTGAGAGAGAAATATGAGCATTTAACCCACAGTGCAAAATGCAACCTCATATGTACTAAGACCTTTCAGCAAAGCCCACAACCAGCAGCAGTGCGATGAAAAGACAAATATGCAACGGACTCAAGCAGAGAGATATTGATCATGTTATGATCTGATTTCACACAACATTTCACACAACTGATTTCCGCCTACTGCAAGCAAGGCAAGCTTTACAATGGGAAGTAGTTCCAGAAATTAATTAAAGGTCTACAAATAAATCCAATTTAATTTAGTCACAGGCCTAAATTTCTAGGCCACATTATATACGTTTTATCTATGTTAAAAATAGATAAAACTACCCCTAAATAGCAAGTTAAAACTAAAACAACGTATAAAATATCAGTACCATATTTATCATCTGATATTAGAGATATTTCTATTCATCAATGTCAATAAATATTCGCAATATTAATTTGCTCGTGCTTATTTTCACAAATTTTTTACATTTAGATTAGTTTTCCATCATCTAACTTTCACTTAAATCTAAATAACAACTTAATAGCACTGTTAAGTATAATCTGAAAATATTATTATATCATTGTGATGCCTATATAAACGTTACGATTTATTTTAGTTTTTAAAGTTTTAGTGTCAAAGATTAAAGTTTTAATATCGACCTTTTATTCGTTTAAAAAACACATGTATTAAACTAACCAAATTGAAATAAAATAAAAGCTAAATATAATTTATTACAATGACAAAAAAAATAAGTAAAATTTAACAAAAATAAATACTATAATAGTATACATATTTAAACAACACGGATTGATTGGTTATTGGCCATAAGATGATATTTATTGGCCTCATCTAGAAATTACGTGTATTTTTATCAGCACATCCCTAAAACATCTGTGGTTCTTTGCCATCTATGTCGTTCAGTGTAAGTGGTTCTTGGCTAGAATAAGCTGCAAAGTGGACCAGACTTCTGTCTGCTCCAAACATGCTCTCCCATTCGCTTGACTGGCTGAAACAAGAGGAGAACCAGCAGACCTTTATAGCTCAAAGGGTAAGATTCTACTGAGATAAGTGACACACCGGATGAACTTTCACTTTGGCCTTTAAGCACATTTACTGAACTTTGATCCTATGGTTCATCTTTCATTCTCCTTCTCAATTAAAGCAGGGGATATGATGCAGCAACTGGCTTTTTAACCCCAAGGATCAACAGAGACTTCATTGTGATGTTAGACAAAGCTTGAGGGTTAGCAGATGCTCAGGCATTCTGAACATCTAGTGCCGCCCATGTGGACAAGCGGCAATGAAAATAAAAAGAGCTGACTTATCGCTTTTTGCTCTCGCAAGTAGTTAAACCTTTCCTGAATATCTTTTCACAGTCAAGGAAAAAGAGATTTCTTAAAATGTGGGGAATATTCGTTAAAATAGAGAATAAAAAAAAAAGTTCAAACTGTTCCAAGCCAGTAACACATATCTATGACAAATTGGGTATCTTAAGTTTCTGTTGTTTCAACCACATCTGGAAGTGAACAGTTTGTAAAACAAAAGACAGTTTTTTCTCCCCAATGGTTTACAAACTTGTCCAAACAGAACTTACAACTCTGGGTTGATTTGCTCACACGCAAGTTACATTGGGGAAGGGAAATGGTGAGGAAGGAAAGAGTTTGAACTCTATAGAAGGACAAATCTGGAAGCTAAAGACTTGTGAGTTCAGAAGTGGGGAAAAAATGTAGGTGTTAAGAGGAGGAAAAGAAAGGGTCACACTGAGGTCAGAGAAGCAAGTTATAACAAAAAAGCAAAGCAAAGATCGAGGGAGAATACCAAGTGCCATCCCTAACCACATTTGATGCAGAAAGTGAATGGATGATATCCTTCCTGTAAGACCGTGTCTGGGACTGCGGTTGCAGATGTACTGAAGCCGAGGACAGACGTCTGTTTGTTTTTAACGCAGGTATAAATGGAAACTTATTCATTTCAAATTCCTACTTCCTTGATATTACTCATCCAGTATGGAGTCTTTGCCAGTGAGCTTTGTGTACAGATTTCCTTCAGCACACCAATGTGAAAACTGGAGCGACAGCACACGCACACATTCTTTTCAAAGTGACTCCCACCAGTTTTAAACACAGCCATGGAAGAAATGCACTGGCACATCATGGAGTGTAACCATTAAAAACAAACATGAGAGTGCTAAAGAAGTTAACTGCCTATAAAGAGGTCCTGTAATAGTAAAAGGAGAAGAAGATTATTACGGATAATAACACAATAGAACTGACACCAGCCAGTTTTCAAACGAAACGGAAACACTGACAAAATGTGCTTCTTTTTTCTTGGTAATTTATATTTGAACAGAAACTAAGATAAATCCAGGCAACAACAATAAATATAGATAATATACATTTGCCCGTAATTGTGTTTTCTTAAACTGCCCCCATCATGCCATTTTAAAATTTTGTAATTTTGCTTTAGAGGTCTCCCTCCTACAATCAGTTCGCATGCATCCAAGTGGGATAAAAAAAAAAACTTTATTTTAACCATAGCATACACAGCAGCTTATTTCTGTTTTATAAAGGATTCAGTCTCTCTAAATCCCTCCTTTCCGACAGCTGCTCTGCTCTGACTGGTCAGATGTCTCAGCCGGTCATGATTGGTCTACTGCTTATAGCGCAAATTGAAAAAGAAAAAGCCATTATCATTTCAGCTTCAAAAGCTTCCTCAGCATGTGTATGCAGTGATATGAACAGTAACAATGGCATCAGTTTTCCTGAATCATTTCGAGATTGAGTTCTCATAGCCCACGCAAAGTGGATTTGCTTTCGAGGCAAAACAGTGTCCTCTCAACAACATGAGCCAAACTCTTCCAAGCCTCAGGTACAACTAGGGCAGGCAGCAAAAGCCACCATAGGCTGGCATTAAGCAAAATTGTAACGAACTTATATAGGTTTGTGCAGAAAGTTACATTGGAATAACTGACGACTCATTTCAGGCAGTTCAGAATTGGTTACAGTAATCCCTCACCACTTCGCTGTTTAAGTTTCGCGCAGATTTTAAAAAAATATCCGTTGAAAAACAAAAATTACAAAAATACCGCCATATCGGCAGCTGTATTGCGGAAAGCAGCGTTGCTTCATCATGATGCGAGAGAAACGGTTTCCCAGGATGCCAGACGTAGAGAGAAACTCTCTCAGAGGCTTTGTACATATCCACATGTATTTTCAGCCCAGTGTGTCTTAAACAGGAATCTTCATTTCAGTGTGTCTCTATAAAACTAAACAAGAATAGTAACAAGAGTAGAGCAGATTCAGCAAAAACACTGTACAATAGAGTCTTAAGCAACAGAGGGGACATACGTGCTTGATCAAAGCAGAAGCCGTGTGCATTTTACCAAGTGAGGTCAATAGATCACCACCACCTGTACAAGACTACAAAGTCCATCATCACCTGATGTAATTCCGCAGTCTACGCAGCCTCTCCTTCTCGACAGCAGAAGACTCTCCAACCCTGAGCACAACACACAACTCTTGAGACCAGGCCTGCAAACATCAAACATCCTGACAGCTTCTACACAGAAAAGTGAAACCTCTGATGTTTCTTCGACTCCAGAGGTAGCCATGTGTTGTGTTACATGTATATCTTTGTGTCTATGTATTGCTAGTTGTGCTTCTTGAAACATATGACACATGAAAAAGTAATTAAAAATGCTGAAGAATTTCACATTCCCAAAAGAGCGATATAACGTTATATAGTTTGTTTGGGAACACCGAGACAGAAGAAGTCAAATTATGTGGTTCGAAGTGCATTTAAACAGACGTTTCCTTTATGAAGGAATGTGAAGTACTGCACACACTTTATGAATTGGCTCTCTGTGCTCTGAGCTCAATGTTTATAGAGTAAGTGGAACCTCCCGGGACAGTTCTAGAGAGGGGAGAATTGGCCAACATAGAGGAAGAAAGTCTAAACCATTGCAGAAGAGAGCCTTTTGGCTTAGATCTTGAGCAATCACGGTCAGGCAATTTTTAAAAAGTGTCATAATACTGTATAGAACCCTCTCTCTAAATTTTCAAAGTTTAATTTGTTACTTTTTTTACTTTAATATTAGATTAAATATTCTGTAAAATAATTTACAAAAAGAACAATAGTAAAAAATTATAATTGCCATTTGAAAAACAGCACTAAACGTGAAATTGAAAGTGGCCATGATTTGCATTCTGATGTCTTTTTTTCCCCCAGCACTCAGACATTACATTGACAAATGCCTAAAAGTACACTATCGATTCTAGTTTTAACAGGGAGCTATGCAAAAGCTCTCTTTAATCTCAAGTGACCTGGTCAGCAATGGCAAAAAAAAAAGGTTTAAAAAAAAAAAAAACAGTGGCATGCCATCTGTTTCTTTGAGCTAAACACGAGCCTCTTCTCCCTTTCCTAAATAAGTACATAAGTGTTGAAAAATTATTTCAACACATTATCTGATTGCTTATTTTAATTGCACATTGATTAGCCTGCAGTTGCCCAAAGCAGGAGACAACCGCAGTCGAGTTAAGAATAGTCTGATGTGTGTATTGGAGAGTCGCCCTCACTCAACATGGAAAAATGTAGCGCGAGCAAGTCCAGGGGTCAATTGTAGTGCATTTTTGGAAACGGAAACCCTTTGGAGAGTGCGAGAGAATTACATCCATCAAATGTAGCTGAGCAATAGAACAAAAAGCCAGCGGTGGAATCCCTTAAACGCTCAGGAAACACAGCTGGCAGAAAAATCACTACTGTTAATACACTAATGCACCATGAGACCAGAGTACTGTTACTCTTACTGTGCAGAATTTAAATGAGAGAAACACCAAACATCTCTTTGATCCTTCTGCGTATTGTCTGATTATTGTGCTACATCCATTATATATTCTCCTAGCTTTAGTCACACTCATTTGCATGGTCTGCGGCATCCAAATTATTCACACACAACACAGGATTTGGCACTGGTTTTTACACCAATACCCTTCCTGACACAAAACCAGAACTGAAAGTGCTGGGACACACTCACAGTTACACACACTCTTATGGCCAATTTGGCATATCCAATCCACCAAGCATGGATGCCTTTGAACTGTATAGGGGAAACCAGAGCTCCTGGATTTAAAAAAAAAAAAACAACACTAACACAGGAAGAGCATGCAAACTCCACACAGAATGGACTACATGCTCAGGTGGGGCTTGAACCCTGGACCTTCTTGCTGTGAGGTGACAGTATTGTCCTACACCCATTACACTGCCAAACATCATGAATCTAAAGCTGCTGTGCTGTTTCTCTAAATAGGATAAGCATCTTTTTTGCATGCAGAGGGAAATGAGAGGCCCTTCAGAAAGAAACAGGAAATTATAGATATCTGCTTTGCATACACAGTAGACAGCGCATGCCGTGGTCCTTACCAAAATAAACATGCCACATTGATAAGTAAGGATTAAAAGTCCCTTCAATAAAATTAAATGCTTATTTTTTAAACTAACTTCAAAATCACCACCACAGTACTAGAGTAGTCAGGGTGTTCTCGCAGTTACTAAGGCACTCTGAGCATGATGGCTTAGATCTTACTTCAATGCAAGTACCGTATATGGAATTCTTTCCACCCATTTCAAATCACATAAAGGGTGAAACATAAGCCCATTTGAAAAGTATGTGAAAGGTTAGGGTTTATTCAAATCCCTAACCTAAAGCAATTGCTATAGTAAATTGTAGAACAACAAGAGAACAAGATTACGCTGCTCTTTCGCCATGACGTACACACTGGACCAGTGGATGCAGACAGCCGGACAATTCAACCTTTATGCTAACCATAGGATTGGTATTAACGCCATTTCAGAAGACCAAACCTGAACGGTTTAAAATGCATGATTGTTTACACAACTTCTACTTTTAGGATTGTCAGTGATTCGTTTCACCTCGTTGTTTCACCTCACCTTTTGTTCATGTGTACCTTGAACAAACCCTAGAGACTGTTTTTACATGAAAATCCCAGCAGAGCAGCCGTTTCTAAAATTCCCAGACCAGTCCAATCGGCACCAACAACCATGCCACGTTAATAGATCCTTAAATCACCTTTCTTCCCCATTCTGATGTACAGTTTGATACTTGCGTTAAATGAGCAGTTGAAGAGGTACACCTAATAAAGTGACAAATGGAAAGGGTATGTATATATTTTTTTAAACTCAGCTTTGTTTAAATGACCAAAAACTATTTCTTATAGTTTCATTCCAAGAAAAACAACCATTCAATGTTCAAGCAACATGATTGAGTAAATAATGACTATTTAAATATTATGCTGAAATGTTTGATGTCTGTTATTATTAGGATAGCTAAATATTAACTGGACCGTGCAAAATCTCTGAAACAGCATCAGTACATTGTGATCATGATCCACGGGACGCAAATGCAAATTAAACAAAAGAGCGTCATGTAGCAGCAGGAGACTCAAGATAATTACAGTTATGAACACGGTCTATTCTTACTCCTATCTAGTCTTAATTCCAGTCACCCTACGTAAGGCCAGTGCATTAGATCTCAATTACACAAAGTCATTTAGTTAGTGTTTGAAAAGAATTTAAACCTGTATCACCCTGATTCGTTGGCATTAAAGGACAAAAGGAACTCGTTGTTCAGATTCACCTCGCCATGGCTGTCCTACACATATCTGCGACTCAATGAGTGCACAGCAGTTCTGCAGATAATAATAATGTGAGCTTCTCAATCCCATTCTACATCAGCTGCCATCAGCATTGGTCCTCAATAATCCTCTTTATTCTGACAAACTAGCAGCACTTATTAACGGCACCATAAAAGCCAGCCCCTGTTGAGGACAGCCAAGCAAACACCAGCTCTTGGCGACATAACTCTGACTTCCTCTCCCATCTGCTTGAGAACAGAACTGTGGTTCATTTTCTGTGCAAATTTTCAGACCTCAGACCAAACTGGTTTCACAGTTGACAAACACTGTGAAACTAGCCACAGTCTAAACTTGATGCCTGTTATACCTGCTATAAATCACACCCCAAAATTATCATGAGAGGAAGGAAAATCACATTTGACCTCATTTGTCAAAAGCTGCTTGATTGATCGAATGAATAAACATGTTTATGGTGAGCTTCTCTGCCACCTGCTGTACAGTCTATGTAAATCTTTTCTCAATGTTATCCAAGACCATCCACAGTACCAATCGAAAAACTCAATTTTACATTGTCTAAGTTTTACTTTTTGATTTTAAACTGGACACCTAGCTGAACAACGCGATTGCCATTCTGTCACCAAGGTGTTCTGATTAGCTATTGGTAACTTACTGGTCCAGGTCAAAAGAGGCCTACCCAAAGTCTGTATGTTCTAGGGCAGTGGTCCCCAACCTTTTTTGTGCCGCGGACCGGTAAACGCGTGATAATTTTGCCGTGGACCGGTGGCCGCTCGAGATTGTTGACGGGGGGGTTGGGTTGGGTGCGAGCGAGCGAGATGGATGATGAGTCCGCGCGAGATTAAACACACCTCCTCACCGCCAAAGCAGCAGCGTCACAGGCGCTTGTAGACGCTCACAGACCGGTCCGCAGCGGCCCGGTACCAGTTCGTCCACGGACCGGGGGTTGGGAACCACTGTTCTAGGGCATTACCTTCCTATTTGTAAACACTTAAAAATACCTTAAATGTTCCTACGAACACAAGATAAAACGTCCTATGCATGAAAATGCTCCTTAAATTCATTTCACTCTAAAAGGGTGAATTCTTCTGAATTCTGACCTGATATGTAACCAGGACAGCATTGGTGTGGTTCCTCCTCCAAACACCCAAACTGTGAAGAACACAATGAGCAGGGTCGTGGTGAACATCATCTGTCGCGCATATGTGGCGGTATCGCGGATGGCCAGAGCGAATGCCATTGCCCCTCGCAGCCCTGCAGAGCACAAACACACACAGCAGTCACAATAGATTTTCGTAAGAATGGCAGCGCTGCTACAAATAGAATATCAGTGAACCTAAACAGTCAAACAGAGCCATCACACTCAATCAGATGTTTTAAGGGTACTGCACTTTGCTGCCCTTTTAGCTGGGTGGTGTTACTGATCTGGAGGGAGCTGCTCCACATCAAGAGCCGTTATTAGAGATGTTCTGATTCTGACGCCTCATTTCACTCTTAATTTAGATCTCGATAACCTTCAACAGTTTGGTAAGATCAACCGAGAGTTCACATCAAAGACTCTGGTACTAAAGGACACTAGAAAACTGATTTCATTTAGATTCTACTTCTTGATTTAATACTTCCGTATGACATCAAGAGTTGGAGAAGAGGAAGTAAGCTAGGTGTGGTCACCATACCTGCAAACATCATCATGTGTTGAAAGTTTCCACTGATTTTGTGTCTTCGGCCTAGATTGATCAGGAAAGACAGGGGGTAGATGTTCAAGGCCCGGCCAATAAAGATGGCTATCTTGTAGTCCAAATGTTAAGGAAATTTCATAAGACAAAATTAAACCTACAATCATCCAAAAGTAAGAAATTAATACTTTTATTCAGCAAGGATGGATTACATTGAACAAAAGTGACAGTACAGTCTGATTTGAAATGGAAAACTTTTGTAGCAATGTAAGTGAAGTTCTTTTGAACTTTCTATTTATTAAGAATTCTGGGGAAAAAAAGTTTCACAGTCGAATAAATGCAGCATAAGGTACTATTTTTTAGAAACATTAAAGTATCAAACTTCGGAAATGTATTATAGACTGTATACTTTAAAATGTTGGTAAAAAGATTTAAAAACAAAGATAAAGCTGAAGATCAATTATGTAAACAGGCTTATTTTCCAGGTTCAACATTAGATTAGAATCTGTTAAAAATATTTTTCCTGAAAAATAAGAAACTGCATTGTATATAATACTTAAAGCACACATATGAACCAGTCATACAAACCACTTTTATTGTGCTTTTTGTCCTTTTGAAGCTGTCTGACCATGGTAATCTTATTACAGATATTCCTAAAATAATAGAAAAGTAATTAGGTTTTTCTTTAAAATTTGTACACATTACCTCCTAGTGGTCATAATTTACATAAATAAAAGAGGTGATAAATTGATGTCTTGAATTTTTCTTAAATTGCTTGGTTCATGGGTAAATCATCTGTAACATGCTGTCAAACTCACAAAATTGTTAACAATCTGACTGAGGTGAATGATAGAAGTTAACAAGTTTAATTTAATTCGCCAAAAGGGAGTATCTGAGCATCTCTACCGCAAGCTGCCACAAATGAAACGAAAAGTTTGCCATCGAATCCTGAAGCTCAACGCACACTCTTTTTCATTCAGTAGTGAAACTAAATTACCGCACCAAGGCTGATGCCGCTCCCATTGCGGTCTTTGATCTTGAAAAAAAGCTGACGATAGATAAAATGCAGCTCATACAGTTTGTTTTTTTTGTTGGTGTGAACTCTGCAAAAATAGTCTTCATTTTATGGAGACACATTCATGTAGACAGATGTTAAATGCAACAGTTTGAACAAATCAGCTTGCTCTCTGATCAGTAAAAACATGACGTGACCAGGAGTAAACAGGACCAAGGATACAAAGGCTCCTACAATGAAAATGGGGCTAAAGACGTGATTCTGGAAGGTGAAGAGTGCCAGGCCCATATACGAGAAGATGAAGTTCTCGGCCAGGAAGTGCAGCACTTCAAACAACTGCAAAGGCAAAGAAACACACCACACATGAAGCAATCTGCTTTCACATCCTTAACAAATCGCACAGTTGTTCAACAAAACAGCTGAAACAACATTAACACAAGACAAATTACCCTTTAGAAAATCAGGTCCTAACTGAACTAGAAACGCATGCTCCTCCTTTCTATACTCTACACTCACTGGCTTATATAACACGTTAAAAATATAAAGCTGACACCGATATCCTCAATTTTTGTGACTAGAACTTCTCCCAGCACACTGCAGCTTTGATAACAAGGATTCCGGCCCCCTGGAAAGAAATCCGGCACAACAGGGGTCTCTGAATTACTGCATGCACCCCACCTCGCATCATCACATTGCACCACTCTGACGACACCACAGGGGTGCAGGGAATTCATTTAACACCATCCCTCAACTTACCGACCCCCTCGTATCAAAGCATCTTTTGAAGTAGAATACGTAGGGATTCCAACCCAAAAAAAACATCCTTCCTACACACTTTACTTTTTCAACTTTGCCACAGTTCATTTCACTCTGCTTTTATTCTGCTGCTCTGTTCCAGAATGCTCTAAAACCAGAATGCAGTGTTGATGTATTTTCCTCTGACTACAGCAAAAGTACTTTACCTGTTTAGTACGTTTGGTCGACTCCTCTGAGAGATTGTTGTAAGTATAGTGAGCCTGTGTGATTCCACAAAACAGCACAGCGACAACACCTGGAACAGTAGAGGACATCAGCATAATGTGTGGCTTTTTGGATGCAATTTCAATCCAGGCTTGAGATGACCATTAAAACAATTCAATGAAAAGTGCAAATGACTGCACACATTTACACATCAAGGATGTCAACATTCAGCCACATTTAAACAGTACAGCTGTTTACAGTAGAGTACAGTTTCTGCATTTAAACAGTACAGCTAGAGAGAGGACAGAAAGGGAAGTGGGAGAGAGAGGATAAAGGACCATGAGCCAGGACTTGAACACGTGTCACCTGAAGTGCAATTGTGCTAAATGTCGTAGTGTTGATTCACTCCAAAATTTAAATTGTCATCATTTACTCACCATCAGTTTGTTCCAAACCTGTATGCATGCATGCATGCATGTATGTATACACACACACACACACACACACTATGGAAGTCAATGCCCATCAGCTCTTATCAACATTTTTCAACGCATCTTCATTTGTTTCAGCAGAAGAAAGAAACTCATAATGATTTGGAACAATAAATCATGACAGAAACTTCCCTTATCCCATATTTTTCATGTTAACAAAGCACAATAAAATTCAACAGATTATCTTTGAAAAAACAGATTTTGACAATTATTCAAGTTGACCCCTAGTGTAAAAAAAAAAAAAAAAGCAAAATGCATTTAAAAAACATCTCATACTAAATATACTACAAATCCATTATATTCCAAAAATATTTAATGCCATATTGCCTGCGACTTACTGGTATAAATATTATATACTAATAAAGATCATAAATAGTACTTCTTTATTGGACAACGCACATTTCTTAATATTAAGCCTAAAATGAGTTTGAATATCCCTATTAGGATAGCATGATTACTGTACAATATTAGTATTTTAATGATAAGTATTTCAAGTCTACCTAAAGCATACTTGAAATAGTTTCATTTCAGCACAATCAAATATCCTTAAGTCTATTTTAGATGGATGACTAAAGTGCATTAAGTACAGAATGAGTTGTTCCAATTTTACAGACCAAGCATACCAAAAGTACAACACTTATATTAAGTACATAATTATGTAAATGTATTTTTAGCATCGTAAAAGTTTTGCTGTTCATAGAAGGGTTGCATATTTTGCACAGTTTGATCTCAGGGTTATATAGCGGTTTAACCACTATGCTTTCATCGACCAAACACATTAACACCCACCTGTGAATCCACATGCTTCAGCCAGGAGAAAAGTACTCCAAGACATGAGGAAGAATAGAGCAGTCTCCAGTAGCGGGAAACAGTGCAGCTTGGTGAATTTTGTCACGTGGGTAAGGCTAAGAATTTAAACCACACATCTGACCAACTATTCATTGCAACAACAATAAAACAAAAAAAGAAAGTAAAAAATAATAAGTGTATAAAAACATACACTACCATTAAAAAGTTTGAGTGTTTTTGAAAGACAAAAAAAATAAAAACATTTTTGATTCAATAAAAACGTATTATTACAACTTAAGTAATATTTTCTAAAATGTAATAATTCATATGCTGGCAAAGCTACATTTTCAGCGTCTAATACGCTGGTTTTGTGTTCAAGAAACATTTCTTATCAACTTCGAAAAAAAGCTTCGCTGCTAAATATTTTTACGAAAACAGTGATCATTTTTTCAGGACTTTTTTAAAAATATAAATAAAGTTGTAAAGAACAGCATTTATTTAGAGTAAAATGGTTGAACAAGTATTAATTTCTTTCCTTTTTTTATCTTAATTGAGCCCAAACTTTTGAACAGTGTATAAAAACTGTATTTACTAGGTCTAGGTAAACTAGTACTTACAATTTATGCAAATAAATAAAAGAATGAAACATCCCAATGCCGTCAGAGCATGAATAGTGTAATTAATTTGCATAAATATAGATTTAGAAACAGTTTTATGACTTGCAAAAGGATATGAGGGCAGTGACAACTCCAGTGACGGCACCCATGGCAAAAGAGCCACTGAAGATGCCCAAGAAGACGCCCACCGATTTGAAGAAGGCAGAGGCATCAAATGTGTGTGTGTTGGCTCCTGCAGGCTGATACGCCACAATTGACCTTCACAAAGACAAAATAATCCAAATTGACTGACTGTGATGCTCAATCAGCAATGCAGCCAATGAAACAAGGCATGTTTAGGATTACATATAAAAATTAATTCTTTGACCTCACTAAAGCTTAATGTGAATGCATAATGTTTTCGTTTTTTTAATGCATGTTATTTTTTCACACCAAAGTATAAACACAACACACTGTACTGCAGTGATATTCTGACAACAGGAACAAATTAAGTAAAAGGTGCTGAATCAGGAAATCAGAAACGATAAGCTCTAGCGCATTGGGTCCAAAAGAGGGAGCCAAAGCACCATCCCGAAATACCACTAGGGCTGCAGCATCATTATTAGTTTTTACTCTTCTGTACTGGCAGAATAGGAAATCCCGCCAACTGCCGCAGACAAAACACGTGACTTTACCTTCTTTTCTTGTAGCAACAGAAAGGGAACAAGAAAGTGATACTGTTTGAAGGGGGACTTACGATGAAAGGACTATGGAGACTGCGTCGTTCATGACACTCTCTCCAAACAGCAGTGCATAGAGATCGCCATCAGCATGGAGCTCATTAAAGATCGCAAGCACTGTTACTAAAACCACACACATAAATCAGTAACATTATGTATTCAAATTCAGAAATGTTATTGCTCTTCCATTTGCTGGTCAGTTTGATAAATCATAAATTTCAACATTTAAAAACAATAGCTTGTTTATACTATTAGAAAAGAGAAGAAAAAAAAGAAGAGACAAATAAATTAAAATGGACAAAGAGAGGGATAATATACCTGGATCTGTGGCAGATATAATGGCACCAAAGAAGAGACAGTCTGTGTAGTAGAACTTATCAGTGAGCTGACCGAAAACATGCATCAGTTTCACCACACCATACATGAGGTTTCTTAAAATAAAAAAATAAAAAACAAGTATGTTTAGAATAGCATCATACAAAACTAATCATCAGTGTTGGTAGTAAAGCATTTTAAGTAACTCAAGTTACAAAACATAAGTTACTTTTTCAAATAAGTAATGCAAGTCACTTTTGTTTTCCCATTCATTGACTGACAGCTCTCCACATGTTGAGAGGAATCAGTGTGTGAACATGATGATTACTGTAGTTCTAGACTAAATGTAAGTATTTACTTGCACAAAAACCGATTCAATATTCCTCAAAGTGAATAAAATCAGTGAAATGCAGAATCTTACAAACATCAGATAATTAAAAGTCAAATAAATCAAAAATTTGTATGCATTTAATCTCAGTTTGACTCATGTACTCACCGCTGACCTTCAATGATTCAGTTTAACCTTAAGCAAAAGTTACTTTAGAGGTTTTGTTTTTATTGGTGAAGTAAGAATTCAGAACGGCTGAAAGGTTTGTTTGAGCTTGACTATACACACACACACACACACACACACACACACACACACACACACACACACACGTGAATCTGCATTCCCTTCAGCCTTATTATTTATATTCTGGTGAGAAAGGGCCTTTACATTACTTCAACTTTTTTTTGTTATAGTTATTAAAAAACAATCAAACAAGTAACGCAATCCTGTAATGTATGAAACATTTTCTAAGTAACTTTCCCTAACACGTCTACAGTAATCATTATTTCAACAGAAAGGAAATGACTATGTATGAAATACACATATTCAATTACATATTAAACAATATTTTAAATATTTTTTTGACTCCTATTTAACACTGAGAAACCTTTAAGGATTCAGAATGGCAGGACAAAATGTGTTCTCAATCTTCCATTACATGCCTGAACCTGGCTCTGGCATTGTGTCATTGATTCCATAAAAGAAAGTATTATATTTACATGCTATTGCTGGTCATTATCAACTTCTGTATTTTTTTAACTACACTTAAATCATTCTAATCTTGTGACAAGTAATCAAAAGTAGACAACAGTTCACTCCTTAGTATAGTGACTATTAGTCGAAGGATTTTGAGGTTGCTCCCACTGTCTCACTGGAACACCATGAACCTTAGTGACTTACCCAATGACAAAACAGGAAATGGCGGTCCCCAGGAAAGCATAGGTTATAATTGATCCTAGGTTTCTGAAGAAGTGTCTCTGGAAGAACAAATAAGACGACAACCAAAAAAAAAAAAAATTTACGTTAAAAATATCCTTGCCCTGACAGCAGCTCAGCTTTTGTTGTAAGTATTTATATATATAGTATGCATTTATTTGATAGCAAACATAGTAGAAAACAGTAATATTGTTTAGTCAAATAATACATTTAATTAATAGTAATATTGTAATAATCAGATTATTACAATTTAAAATAAATGCTTCCTATTGTAACACGTTTAAAGCATATTTCATTCATGAAAAAAAAGCTGAATGTATTCAATATGATATTGATTTGTAGTCATATGATACTGATTTGGTGCTCGAGAAACATTTCTCAATGTTGAAAACAGTTGTGCAGCTTAATATTTTTGTAAAAGTGATTATAATATACATATATGGATTTTTTTTTCAGAATTCTTTGACTAATTGATTCTGACACAGGAGAGAACTAAATACTAATTTTATGTTAATGCATGTATCTGTTGTGATGTTTGGTTAATTTGTACAGCACTTTGGTCTGTGTGTGGCAGTAGAAATGTGCTTTACAAATAAAAAACTAAACTAATAGAAAGTTCAAAAGAACAGCATTTATATGAAATGGAAATCTTTTGCATAAATGTTTACTGTCACATCTGATCAATACAATTCATCTCATATTCGACAGACAGCTCTTTTTCTTCTATTTTTCGATTCTATCCTTGCTTGCTTAGAGAGCTTTTTTTTCCTGTGTGAGTATCAATCACAAGACGCTGAGTCACTCTGTTGCTACAAAGCTCAGCAACTAGAAGATAATTGGACGTTAAACTTCTCTTTCACTCTCAAACGGGCTTCTTCTGTTGCAGCTCTAGTAGAGTTCTTTCTGAGACTGTGATTGCTATCAGTTGCCATCTACTCATGGCACAGATACAAATCCAGATAGTTAGTTTTAAACTGAACCCGTTTTTAATTTTTTACACCCAAATTAATTTCAGCCAGCTAAACTAATTAAAACAATCAGCTTGGAACGCAAACATGAAATCACTAATGAAATAATTCATAGTACTGTAGTTCTTGACAGGTAATGACAATCATGATCATAGCGAGAAAGTAAATCAGTGCTGTGAGCTTAAAGAAACTAAGAAAGAGGATCAGAGAACAAACATTTTTATATTAGCTTCTCAGAGTAAATGGTCTTAAATCTAATGCAAGCCCATTAGTTATGGATTTCAGTTCACATCTATACTGTAGGCATTGTTGTTTATACCTGTATAGTATTTTAACATACGTTTAGCCTTTATTCCAATGCGTAGATGTGTTCATCCATCTTAATAAATAACTAATCTGTTAGGTGTATTCTCAACCGCTCAAACATAGGTCATGGATAGAATCTCCAAACTTTTCCTTTTGCAGGGGAATTTCTGTTTTCAGGGGAATTTTAAAAACAATACTGGCGGAAAAGATTTAATATTGTAAAAGCAGTTAAGTGGAACTGAGAGTAGCAGAATATTTTATACAGTAGCAAAATATTTAACAAGAGTACAAGGGATTTGCTCAATTTTAAGAAAACATTTCCCTTGAAAAATAAAGGGAATTTTCTGTGGGCGGATTAAAGTGAAACTTCTGCAAAATATGAAAAGTCGGTCATCATTTACACACCCTTATGCTATTTACAAGTCTGAGTGATTTATTCTTTGGCCAAACAAAAGACGAACACAAAAGACCAACATTCATCAAAATGCGAATGTTGGTAAGCAACCAAACAGACATTTCTTACAATATCTTCATAGAATAGTGTTTTGAAGAATGTTTTGGTTTCAATGTAAAAATTCAGTGTGCTAAACATATTCATTTCAGTTACTGCCAAAGTTCATACAATCTCTAAGAAACATACTTTTCCTTCAATACAATACTCATCAAAAAAAGCCAACTGTGTCACAAAGAAAGGAAATAAATGTAGCCTTGTTTGGTCTCAAACACACACAGCTGGCAGAATTCCGTTCCTCTCACTTCCTCAGGGCCTCCCTGCTCACTCAGCACAATCTAAAACATCATATTACTATACAGAAGTCATAAACATGATATTCATTTGACAATTAACTTAAATGGCCAGATACTGTGTGTACATTGTGCTTCACTCCATTTTGTTCTGTGTAACCATTGAAATTATGCACACTCTATGTTGGGCTGTGCGATTAATCGCTATTTTAATTGTGAACATGATTTTTGCTTTGTTATACAGAATCGTCGCAATATTGACAACATGCATGTTCGAGTTTATTGATCTCCACCGTGATATTCTGCTCAAATGAAATTATCATGGGTCATGCAGCCAAATTTGTGTTGCTTCACAAGGTCATTTGTGTTATACGTTGCTACCAAATCTGCAAGCAAACCTTCTCAGTGATGCATTATAATACAGTCATGGCCAAAATTGATCCAGAAAATCAAGTATTGCATTAACATGTTTATTCCCTTTGTGTGTGTTGGAATAAAACAAAAAAGGAAGAAAAAAGCTCATTTGAATATTTCACACAAGATGTTAAAAATATATATATATATTTTTTTTTATTTTTTTTATTGTTGGCACCCTCAACTTAATATTTGGTTGCACACCCTTTGGAAAAAATAACTGAAATCAATCACTTTCTAAAACCATCAATAAGCTTCTTACACCTCTCACCCAGAATTTTGGATCACACTTCCTTTGCAAAATGGTCCAAGTTCCAGGTCTCTCATATTGGAAGGGTGCCTGCGTTGCAACATTTCATCAATTTATCTCTTTAGTCCACGTCCAGGGAGATTAGCTACAGTGCCATGGTTTGCAAACTTCTTGATAATGTTGTGCACTGTGGATAAAGGAACATCTAGATCTCCAGAGATGGACTTGTAACCTTGAGATTGCTGATATTTTTCCACAATTTTTCCCTCAGACAGTTCTCTTCTCTTTCTGTTGTCCAAGCTTAGTGTGGCACACACAGACACACAATGCACAAACTAAGCCAACTTCTCTCCTTTTTATCTGCTTTCAGGCATTATATTTTTATATTGCCCACACCTGTTACTTGTCCCAGGTGAGTTTAAAGGAGCATCACATGCTTGAAATACTTATTCATCCACAATTTTGAAAGGGTGCCGATAATTCTGTCCAGTCCATTTTTGGAGTGTTGTGTGAAATTGTCAAATTTGCTTTTTTTTTCCTCCTTTTTTTTTTTGTTCCAATACACACAAAGGGAATAAACATGTGTATATCAAAACGTGTTTCTGTGCAATACGTTTCTGTGAGCAATACTTGATTTTCTGGAACCTTTTCGTGGTGGAATTGTGCCAACAATTTTGGCCATGTCTTTAAATCCAAAAATGAATCTCAATTAATTCTGTTTGCAATTGAGGTTTCTGAATAAAAAGCACTTAAAAACAATAAGCAGAATAATGAAGCGATGCCTCACTACTTCCACTGAGGCAAAACGAAAAGAGACGAAAGATCAGCTTGCCTTAGAATAGATCATATCTTAAAACTTCATGTAAAGAGATAAAGAAGCACCTTAACAGATGTACGTTCTACAAAACAACTGAAATGAAAGCTAAGAAAATAATCGCAAGATCACCTTTTTGAGGCTATATCCAGCATGGAATATGATGGGAGGTAGCAGAATGTTGAAGAACACCTCTGGGTCAAAGGTCAACTGCAACAACAACAAAATATTTCATTGTTACACACATGTTTTATATAAATGTTTAAATTATTAATCTGGTTAAAAACCTCATGAATAACTTGACATTGCAAGTGCCAATTCTGTGTTGATGTATTTTCTTTAGAAACAGGAAGTTGAGATGAAAAACTGTTGGTGTGTCCTTTTTTAGTTCATGTCATAATGATACCCTTTCAAATGAATAATTTACCATTTTTATTCATGAGCTGGTGTATGTTTGCTCTAGCAGGGGGTTTCAATAATTTAAATACATTTAATAAAAAAAAAAAAAAACATACTAACATCAATATTACTGGTCCATTTTCCATAAAGAAAATGATTTAAAACATATGTAAAAAAAAAAGCTTATTTTGTCATATTTTAAGAATACAATACCATATAAGACTAGGTCTTGAACACTAATTTTAAGAATACACAGCAGTGTTAGCATTATTATCTATTGTAGTAAATATTAATATTTTGATTGAGCTTTTCATCTAAAAGCTTTTCATCTTTGATCAGTTTTCATTTAAATTTTAGTTTAAGTTAATCATTTTGTTATGCGCTTTTGTCTTTCAATTTAGTTTATTATTATAGTTTATCGTTTATTTTTATTTCTGAGCAGGAGATAAATGAAAGTTAATTCTCTGAAAAACCTTTGCTGCAGTTTTATCAGAGGATTTTATAAATGTATATATGTACAGTATATTGTTCCTGATGTACCTTGCGCAGCATGTCGTTCTGCTCCACACTGTGGATTTCTCTAAGGTTGATCTCCCCCTTGAGCGTGTACTCAAAGAACTTTCCGCTAACGTTGAGAAGCACCGTGCTGACAGGTCCCTCCTTCAGAGTGCAACTCGGAGGAGATGTATTATGGTAACTGGTGGAGGGAATGCCATAGCGCAAAATAACACCCACCAACAAACCTGTCCAACACAGAAGATAAATCACTCACATATACATCCAATTTGTGGAGAGAGAGAAATTTTTGTATTATAATAATAATAAAACTATATTCTAAAAAGGCTTTCTGAAAAGGAATTTGTTTGGAGGAGAAAAAAAAAACACATTTTTGCAATGGCACTGAAATTACACTCTTCTCCTTTAAAAATAACTCAGTATGAGCAGACTTGTTTCTGTATGATGACAGGGAGTGGAGATGAGAACCTGCGGTGTCACATTTGTTGGAGGGTATTTCCATACAAATTAGGTGCCAGAGGAAGTCAACAGAACAGGCTACCGAAACAAGAACATACACCAAAAAAAACCACAATAAAATCCTGCTAAAAATCAGGTAAAATACAAAACTAAAAACAAAGCCATGACTACATAGAACTGATTTGGTGGGGAAACTCTTCTGATTTCTGTTGAATAAATGAATATTTGAATTCAATGAAATGTGTGCAAATACTTTACCTTTAGGGGTGCAATTACCCATCACTGGGGAAGTAACCTTAGAGACACGACTTCATTCCTTAACTACCCCTAAAAAGTACTAATAGTTAGATAACACTACTCTAAGGAACTTGTGTGTAGCTTTAAAGCTAGATTAAATACGAAGATGTCTCTTTAAGGTTACCACTGACAATCTGTTGTACCCATACGCATCTTCATTTTTTTTTCTTCTGCATGGTCAAGAAAAGCATAATTAAATTGGCCAAAATGTAATAAATCAACACACAAATAGTATGGATATGTAGAACTAACCATGGGTCTAATTCTGTATTAAAAATACAATCTACATCCACAATCCAGAGCCAGGATTAAGTGCCAGGGGGTCAAGGTTGAACAGGTTAGCATGAACCAATTAAACGAAGTTCGAAAGACGTGAGCAGCAATATACAGTTATCGAACATCCAATGCAACCAACATCTCATTAAGATGAATAAGTAAATATATGTGCTGCACACTTTCCTTTTAACAAAATAAACGCCAACCTATTAGGCAATCACAATGGTAGTACAAAGGTACAAAACGAATGAAATTAAGTTCTTTCAGCATGATTTAGTTCAAAATCACGTCACATCGGTTCATTCTTCGATTTCACTTATATATATCGGGCCTTAACAGGTTAGTGAACCAGTATGAAAGTGTTATTGAATGCTGCTAAACAGTTAATAAAGTTAAAAATAACCCATTCTTTAATTATCGTGTGCCATTTGGAAAGGATTTATCATCATCACAAGGACAACTTGAGCAGGACATTTCTCAGTGATGCGCTACTCAGTCTGACATTCATCATAAGATGTAGCTGTAGTTCCTCACCATCAGCATTAACAAGTGTACTGCATTTCGACCAACAAATCCATGTGTATATTCCAAATTTATTGCGGTGCACATGCGCCAACTGCATCAATAATAAAGCATACATTAATCAAGTACTAACATGAATGAGATGTATATATCACATATTACACATACACTCATCATTAATGAAATTGAGGATCAAGATGATCCAAATAAAGTGGGTACTGTCCCATCTTTAATAGTTAAGCGTTTTGTAAATCCCATTTAGATTTTTACCGAGATTTGAGAAATAACCATCAGAAGGTTGTACATCCTCATTCTTTGGAAGTGTTTACAAAGAGAATTAGCTTTTCAGAGCAGAAAACAGCATCCTCTCAACATGTACACAAAAGGAACCAGCAGCAAGCTACAGCATTTGAGATCGGATCAAGTTGTTCGTAGGCGAAAAGTGTAGAACTTAGGCAGGCATTAAGCAAATGTGTTACCCAGTGACGTGAAGCAGTCACGGAAGTGGGATTCAAATTCCTGACGACTCATTTAGGCACGTAGAGTCAATCCTCTCTTCTGAGAAACAACTTTTTTTACGCACTTTTAGCTTCACAACTTTTACATTTCATAGACAGCTACACTACACAGTGCATGAAAGGTAATAGTTGAAAAAGCATAATAGGGGCACCTTAAATAAAACATATTTCAGTATAGCAGCAAGCCTAATGTCTGCAGTGAAACTGAATTAGAGGGAAGAATGTGAATGCACATGGAGAGGAATAATGTAGCGTGTGTGAGAGGCATACATAACACACAAATCCTGAGAGAACTTTCAAAACTAAACTCAATGTACAGAAGCTAGTTTACAGTTGAAGAACAAAAAGACACAAACACACAGACACAGTGTGCAGCGAGGCTTAAATGAGCATGTGTAGGGCATTAGTAATTGGGTTAGCATTACATAGAACCCGGCAACAGCGAGTGACCTCAGATATCTCCCATCCAATCAGAATCCAGTTAAAGCAGCTTAGTGTTCGTCTTCCCCAGCATGTTGAATTTGTCACAGTACATAAAAGAAAAACACAATTACAGAACTTTCCTGGCAGCATCTCGTTCTTCATGGACAGCAGGTGTGGTAGAGCAGAAAGCCCCTAACAGCCCAGTACAAATGCTGTGATAAATACAGTAGACACAAGTGTAACATTACCATCTGTCCAGCACGTGAGCAGGTGTCTCCATTGTGTGAGCCAAAAAAGTGTCAATCTTGATTCCACACGGAAAACAATAAATACTACCTTGAGCCAAAGAAGTTCAATGCAAAAACTGAAGTCAAACTTGATTTATATTTGCAAGCGATTCATCTTAAAAAGACGGGAGGACAAGAATGGGGCAGATTAATGAGGAGGAAGCGCATACCATCAAAGCTAATTACACACTAGAGAAAGCATTTGATGGATAGGAATATGAAATATCCTATTTGAGGCTGCTGAAAGAAACGCCGTGGATTAAATCAAGTTACACAGTGAATACGAAATTTAAAAATAATCAGATCCAGAAACAAGGGGCTTTAAAATATGTTTCTAGCTCTTCTGTAATATAATAGAACAGTCTTGACATGCATGTTTGAAATCAGGGAAGTAGCAATAATTTAAACTTTTAAAACAATCTACATTAAATAATGTACACTAAAGTTCAGGGTCAGTAAGATTTTCTTTAATGGCTTTTGAAAAAAGAAAAAATCTCACCAAGACATGTATTTGATCAAAATACTTTTTTTTAATGGGTAATTTATTCAAATGGTGGCAATGCTGAATTTTCTGACATGTGCTGATGTACGGTGTATGTTGTGTACCAAGCCCAACTCAGATGAGAAGCATCCATTGCTGGAGCAATTGAGAAGGGTCCTCAGTCAAACAGTAAACCATCACTGACGCCTTGTGGAGTTTGTTTTGACACGTGAGACTGCATGCTGCATAGAGCAGGACATTTCAGATGCAGATTTAAAACAGACAATTAAGCGGCATGCATAGCCAGAACCATCGCAAAGGCTGTGGCAAGTGTGCAACAGCACAGGGCCCGGCCAAAAAAGTAAAGTGACAGCTGACCTGACGTACAGCCTATAAATAAAGTTCATGTTTTCATCCTTAGCACATTTTTAGAGAGCTTTATTCAGTCCATAAATTCAGATTGTGCAAGCCTCTGAAATGGGTCAAACCATAGATATAACCTAAGAATTTTAAGTAAATACACTAGAAATCCACAGTTATTCAAGGACGTACACTTATTGACCGAGAAAGCATAGACGCCTTCAGGATTTCATCTGACGCACAAAAGGTTTTTTATTTATCCCTAAATAAGCATATATAGCCAAACTATTACATACCTAAATGTTATTTAAATGTTTTTAAATCTGAAAACTCCAAGAAGCAACGATATGCCAAAGAAGTTGTCAGATATCCATTTTGCGCATGTTCACAGGGGAAAACAACTGAAAAACAGTGCTGGCTGTTCTCGCTACGGTCTGTGTATTATCGACTGGAGAAAAAAGATGCTTCCGATTATTCAGTGAGATAGCAAAAACACAAAGCGACTGGATTCAGAACGTATTGCTAACATGTTGGACTAATTCATAAATTTAAGTGTAAAATATGTGTGCAGTTCAGTTAACTGATTTAAGTTCACTTAAATGTCCATAACACAAACAACGAATTTTCTGTTACTAAATCAAAAGTAGACTCGTTACTATAGCATAATATTTTGTGGAAACCATACAATTCTTTACTGAAAAAGGTTCAACATTTATTTTGACAGAAATATTCTGTAACATTATAAAAGCCTGAATGGTCGCTTTTGATCAATTTAGTGCAAAACAAAAATTCTAATTGTTCACTGATTTCACTGTAAGTTTACTGCAAATTGAACTGGATTTTTTGTGACCTGCAGTCATTTAAAAGAAAAAGTTATTTTGCTGAACGTGGTTCTCTCTCAGTTTCGCCTTCTAATCTAATAAGCAAATTAGACTAGACACGATACTATATCTGTTTTCAGTATGTCAGACAGGTATGTAAAGACTGCCGGGTCACCATTTAAACTATTTAGATGCATGGACTTGTCAAATTTAACTAAACAATATTTACAGCAAAGGTTTGACTCTAAATAAATGATAAATTATATTCTTGTTTGCCAAAGCAAACAAGAATATCATGCTTGCAACAAACAACTTGCTCAAGAGGATAAAATATGTCCCTAAAAGTCAGCAAGAAAAAACTTGCAAGAGCCTTATTTCTTCCCTATTGCGACATACATCGGAGTGTAACGGCTTCTGGAATGACCACAAAAAACTAAACAAGAAGAATGTGATTAGATTTAGCAAACTAGGTCAGAGATTGCAGGTTCAACCCAACCTAAAAGGCAACGCCATCCATCTAAACATTTATAAGAAAGAATTTGATAAGTCAGACTGATAAAGTCTCTCACAGCACAGTTCTCAGAAAATTATTGTAACAACTTCAAATACAAAGGGTATAAGTTGAGGGTAAATCTAATAATGTTTACAGATTGACAGGTTATTTTAGTAATGTTCCATTCTGTAACGGCCTTTGATGCTTCGGGAATTGGGCTAGCTAGCAGCAACTTTAGCAATGTTATAGTCTTAAGTTGTTGAAATGCTGCCAGAGTTGTACGATTCCACCCCAATCTGTTTTTTAGAGTAACAAGAACATTGTGTTCAAAACCAAAAATGGTGAGAGTTATTTAAAAGCAAGGGACAAATAAAAGTATCACCGCCACATGCAAGAATATCAATCATTTCAATCATCAATGCTCCATTTTCAACTACTCCTCCCAATTCAAGTGGCAAATCGCGTCAATTGGCAAGTTTGTTTGAGATCTGGCAAACGCCTCATTTTGAATGTAGACGAAAGTGGGCGGCTGTAGTGATTCTCTAACTGCATTTGTGGCAGATTCCATTTGAGTAAGTGCTAGTATTCCACTATGCTGAAGGAAGTAAATACACCGCTTCGAGTCAAGACGAAAGTTGCATGACATCATGTGAAATGGGCCTATTTTTTTTTTATATGAGCACACATAAATCATTTATAATAAATACTGCAACATTTTGTAAAAAATAAGTATTGTCCATTTTGATTTAATGGTGACTTCAAGTGGTATCCGACTAAAATAATTACATAGGTCTGAAAATGATCCCCCATTTTTGCAGTCTACTGTAAACTGTCAGAACACTATTGTCTAGTAAAGAACTTTGGCCAAAGAAAGGTTTAACCAAATCAGACAAAGTGTGGTGCAAGTTTTACCATAAAGAAAAACCATAAGACATTAGGTAAACGACATTTAGCCCAATCTTTCTCTAGTGTCCAAGCAATGCTTTTGTACATCAGAGCATCCAATGATGAGAGAGATCTAATTTTCACTGAAGACAAGACACTGTGAAGACCTTGCCAAAGGCCTTTGATTTTTCACACCCGTCATATTGGATTAGTTCACCAAAAACATTTAATTATAATATTATCCTATTTAATTGACCTCATATCATTCCAAACCCATGTTTTTTCTTCTTCCATGGAACACAACTGGAGATATTTTGAATGAATTTTCTACATGCAATTGCAAGAAAGCCATTGAAGCGTCAGTAAGAAAGCATAAGCTGCACCACAACACTATCACAGAAGCGTCTTGAATGATGAACAGACCAAAGTAAACCTGTATGCTAATTCCTAATCATTATCTACAATGGGCAGTCAAATAGTGCAACTGGGTTTTCAGGATAAAACGATTAAAGATTCAACTCAAAAATATATACACATATCAGACATCACTCCTCTCAAGAATACTTGGGCAGATGGGAAGATTTTCAGTAAATAATGACTTAGATTTCCATCAGTTCCTCATACCAAACAGTCATAAGGGTTTTAAAAAAAGAGCTGGTATATGATCAATTAGAATCTCGTTTATGATGCTTTACAGTCTTTTTTAAGTCTTAAAAGCTTCAGTTGCCATTTATTGCACACGAGTGGAAAAGCAACCAGTACAATTCTGTAAAAAAATAAAAATACATTTTATATATAATGTATTTTTTACAGAATTGTACTGGCTGCTCTTCCACTCACTTGCAATAAATAACTGAAGATTATAGGCCTTAAAAAGGACAATAAAGCATCATAGAAAAGATTCTAATTGATCTTTATATATATATATAAAGCGTCATAGAAGAGATTCTAATTGATCATATATATATATATATATATATATATATATAAAGCGTCATAGAAGAGATTCTAATTGATCATATATATATATATATATATATATATATATACACACACACACACACTCTCTCTCCTTTTGTGCTGAACAGAAGAAGATAAAAAGGGTTGAAGCAACATAAGCGAGTAAATGCAACTTCGGCTTACAACTAGTGACTCTTGAGACAGATGCAGCTGTAGACTGACCTAACCTGAAATACAAAAGCTGTCACACTGTTCAAAGCCAGTATGAGGAACTCACAACTCAGTTATGACAGAAGCAAAACAAGAAAGGAGACCACAGCATCCGACATCATGAAAAACGTGGTATAAAACACATAAAATAGTATGCAATATCAAAACTATGGGATTGCATAAAGGCAAATCCGCGTCTCAGCTATTTTGCAACATTCAACAATATTAACAAAAACAAGAGGAGTGTATGTACATCACATTGAAACGGCATGACATTCAATCCGCAGGGTTTGTATTAGCACTCGTTCAAGCTAGCAAGCTACACTGGCTCATTCATTTGAGGCTTAGCTAAGGGGTTTACATGATGGCTGTTGCAAACCCTATGAGCTTCCTATCTAGACAAAAAAACTGCGCAAAAACACGCGAAGTAAAATGATTTAGCTCTGCTGACTCGGTACTATTACGGCCAAAAACGCTGTCGAGCTCAGCGGCCGATGTCTAACGCATTTCGCTACGTTAAAAAGACTCATTCTCACCGTATATCATAGCCAGCCCTGTTTCGTGCAGGAAGCGCACTCTTCTGTGTTTGAAGAGCCATATTGTGAGGATGGTGAGTGTCAAAAGCAAAATGAATGTAAGTAAATTCACGCTGTCCTGCCTGTGACTTTCCTCAGCTTCTTTTTCCGTGGCAAGTTCCTCCATGCCGCCGTCATCTGCTCTTATCAGACAACATTGGCTTAAAAGGAACATTAAAATAGGAAACAGTGAGCTGTGTCCTGGGGTGTTTAAGGTCCATGGCTTTGGTGCTGTGAGCGCCTCCATGGTGCAGGATGCTTGTGGCGGGTTCCCTCAGCTGCGTCAGGTAGAGTCAGAGGCAATCATGCAAGTACTCCTCGCTGCAGACTGTAGCGCGGTGACGTCCCGTATACATGACGTATATGCGTGACGGTACGTTTGTGACACCGCGCATGCGCCAAAACGGTGGTGACAGCGCATGCGTGTCCTACGCGGTATTGTCACGTGTTTTGACGTCCCATGTATTTAAAACCCATGCGAAAACTTGATATTAGTAGTCAATAAAATGTAGACATGTTAAAAACGCCAAAGAAATGAAAGAGCTATTGCCAAGTGTATTTGAACATACAAGATTTATTTTCTTGGTGCTGAAGCTTCCTGTGCACATATACAATACAACAAAAACATAGTAATAAAAATTCTAAGAAAAAAAAAAACTGCAGCAAAACTGAGTACACATAACCATGATTTTGACCATGCCATCTGTCATGTTTTTTGTTTATTTTTGTGTATATTTTTGGACAGTTTGTGTCACTTAAGCTGACTACATACAGTACGTTAAGTGTCTGTATTCCCATCTGCATACCAAAACAGAAAAAGAAAAACTGAAAACGGTGATAACTTGCTTTTATTTCATTTATATACACAATTGTAATTACAGAATTATGTACACATTATAAAATATACACAATATATAAATAATATATAGCTAGATAAATATACATTATATAAAATATATATTTATATATCATCTAAAACAATCTATATATAAATATATATTATCACATGAAAATTCACTCAAATCTACTGAAATTCCCCTCCATCATAAAAAAGTCAACAGACCAATAGCCTAACTGAATAAAATCCTCTTTTACGATTGTAATTACAGAATTATGTACACATAATATATACAAAATACAAATAATATATACCTATATAAATAATATATAAATATACATTATATATAGAATGTATATTTATACAGGTGTATATATATATATATACACACACACACATCATATAAAATTTATAAATATATAATATCAAATAATATATATATATATATATATATATATATATATATATATATATATATATATATATATATATATATATATTTATTTCACATGAATCACAAATTCACTCAATTTGTCACATCATCTGTGACAACTCTTATCAGGATCCGCCGCAGCAGGAACTCAGGTGGCATCTGTCTGAAATAGTCAACAGTTGTAACTTTATATAAGATATATTAAAAAGGGACACTGATAGATTGATAGGAGTTTATACTGTACTTACCTTGGTCCAGTCTTTGGTCAAGTGATCAACAGGGGGTTCTCATCACCTCTAAATTGTAAAGTAAAAATAAGTAGAATTATTTTCAAAACCCTGTTATTTGTGCTGTTCAAGAAATAAAGTGAAACCCACACCTGCTTTCTCTACTCGTCTCTTTTTTTGGAGTTTTTTTCTTTCAGCATCTGACCTTCAAATGTTAAAAATATGAAGGGTTCATGAAGACAGTTTGTTCTTAATGACATCCCCAGGACCAGGATCCACTTGGGTAGATTGATACATGTAATGATATTTGATGATTTATGATGATTTATTTTAAAAAGCAAAATGTTTATTTCTAAAAAGTTGTTCACAATCAAGTTGGCAACATTGTACAGACAGCACAACTTATTTCAAAGGGTAATTACTCAGAAGTAGCATGCACCACCACCTTCTAATTGTCAGCACGTCACTCTGTAAAACAGAGCACTTTTTAAAGAACACTGAAGAGTTTTTGAAAATGAAACCTTACCTCATTGAAATCAAAACACCCCTCCATTACAATGTAGAGTGCATACTACAATATGAATTAAAGCACATTAGAGCAGACACTAAATAAATGTACAATAGTATACTAAAACATGCACAATCTTTCCGATGTAGGACATTTGTAATACTTTCTGGTGTGACTTAGGTCACAATGCTGACTTACCATCAAAACAAACACAGTTATTTGATTGATGTTGTCTGGTAATGCCCTGAGAATTAAAAAAATAGAAATGTTAACAGTTAATGCATCAAAAGCAAGTAGGACTGTTATGCTTGGAATGGTGAGGGTATGCTAAAGGTCAATGTAAGTTTTCCTTCAACATGTTTTTCAGACAGAGTAAAGAATTTCATTAATAAATTGAAGGTAACTCAATACATCAATCTCTCAGTTTGTTTGTCTGTGTGTCCGTCAGTCAATCAATATATCTACTTACATATACAGCTTTATTACCATATATATATATATATACACACACACACACACACACACATATGCATACATGCATATACACACTTTATTAGCATAAAGTTTAAAAAAAGTAAGAGTTTAAAACTACTTCAATAGCTTTACATTACTTTTTAGATTTGCATTATTACATTTACATTATTACATTAATAGATTTACATTTACCCCCCCCTCACTTTTACAGATATTTAGCTCCCGAGAAACCCTGTAATCTCGAACGCTAACACGTATCATAAAATGTCATAACATCTTTTTAAAATCTTAAACATATTATAACCCACTCAATGGAATGCCTCAGAATACGTTAATACAAAAGCACAATTGTTAAAAACAACATAAATAATGCTTATCCACTTACTGCCATTGAATCCATCGCTTTCGACCAACATCCACGTATAAATTTGCGCGCATGCGCACTAACATCCAGGTGTGAATTTACGCGCATGGGCGGTGCCACACAATTACCGTCACGCATATACGTCACGTATACGGGACGTCACCGTGCTACAGTCTGCAGCGAGGGGTATCTCCAATCATGAGGTATCAGAGCAAACCGCAGCTCCAGCTCTTAAAGGCACACGCACACTTACTCCATCACTCTACTTTCCACGAACATTATGCAAAATTAGGCCAGAAAAAGTTATTTTTTTACTATTATTATTTTTCAACAGAAGGATGTGCTCAATCTACAGAAAATGTTGATTGTCATATGTCAACCAAAGAGGTACAATTAAATATGAAAGGCCTATAAGATGCATTTTATAAAAGCTTTTTTGTTGTTGCAGAAATACAGTTTACTACACTACTGGTTTTGCAGTTGTCTAGCAGTAAAATTATGTAAATTATGTAAAATTATGTCGCTTTGCATGGTTTGGCTAATTACTGATACGCTTCAATTAAAGAAAAAAAATTATAATATCTTTACAATAACTTGGGTAACAGGGTTGATGTTTGAGCTTGGTGACAGGAAAATTTTAAGAGGTGATACAAATATTTTGTTTAAAGCAGTGTACTTTTTTCTAAATTACTGAAAATTGAGTTGTTTTGAAGAGTGTGAAACTCAATATTATTGACCTCAGTGGACTTTAGCTGTCACAATGATTGCAACAACAGGAATTCTAGATTTCCTTTTTGCTCTTCTGTATGTATGCTATCACTGTAACATTATAATTATCATGTGACAATGGAAAGTCATAATTTTCTTGTTCTGAGTGTTAAGACTGTCTTTGTATTATTATAATGACTAACTCTTTTTAAGAGTATGTAATCCAAAAAGAATAATTCATATGTAGTTTTATATACAGACTTTTATATAACTGACTTTAGTTGCCAGAAAAGTTGCCTGAATTTTGTCACAATGCTGTAGATAGCAATTTCTTACTGTGCTTTCTGAAAAAATGTATTGTTCATAAAGTCTGTATTTAATTGTATCAGTTAATGTTTTTGCTGCTGTGTTATTTACTGCTGAGTTTATTTAATTTCAACTGAGATCAACTGCTCAGCAACATACAAGTATTTCCTGTATGTCATATATGTAATTCAAATTTCAAATGTGGTTAAGTCATGTACAAAGAAAACAAATACACCTTTTGTTTAAAAATACACGTTCTTTTCAGTGAAGTGGAGTAATGCACATGTCGACAGTCAGTTTCCTTTTCATTTCTGAGGTGTTAACCTCAGAAATGTTTTCATTGTCCACCATGTCACCTAAAATACCATGTTACCCAACAGAGAATCAATAAACTATTTTAAGAGGAGTATTGAAACTTTGCTCTTTCTCAAACCATATACAGTATATACATATACATTTACAGTATATTCTATATTTATATACAAACATAAAACAAATGAGTAACAAACCAGACAACCAAAAATTTAATCACATTCATTATTAATGTGGAAAGATGAGTTTGCACAACGCACACTTTTTTTGATGTTTCTTTTTTGTTGTTGTTTTTTTTATGGACAATTATAAGTAATAACCACCCCACCCCCCTTTTCGCAGAAACGGCTTTGCTTTGATTCGCTGTTACCCAGTAACGCGGTTCGCTGTAGTGATTGGCTGATTCGAGGGTCAAGGAAACGGGAAGCGCACAGGTTGCGCGTTCTTGATTACTTTCTAGGGAGGGTGAGAGAGACGGAGAGCCTCAGTGACCGATCGAGAGTGTTTCAGAAACGCGTGGCATTTACAACCGGAGGGGCGGACTGACACATCGCGCGATTGATCTGCCATAAATGGGGTGCTTCTTCTCCAAAAAATCCAGGAGAAAATCTCCGAAAAAAGAGCCCACCGGGGACGAGAGCGCTACGGGCAATGACCTCCCCGAAACCAACAACACTGCGCTGGGCAGCAACAGCAACCAGGAGGCTCCCAAGCAATACAGCTGGGACAAACGAGAAAAGGTGCGACGCTGCGTTACATCCCGGTTTTGTTTACCAGACTGTACGTAGGGAGGGAATATGTCATAAATACTTCAGCAATGATATAGAAGTCAATAGGAAATGGCTATTGTCATTTGCGTTTGCTCAGCTCTCCATGTTAAAGCCGTTTTACGCCTTTCACCACATGCGCAATCACGTTAGCGAAGGGTTTGGTCCTTGTTCAGTGTTTATGACTGACTGCCACTGTTACTTTCGATTGACCAGCGATACGAGAGTCTCTCTGCGGTTACAGGTTATCACACGCTATGGTAAATTATAGACAGAGCTTATTATCGGCTTAAAGTCAGGGCACGTAACTTGTTTGCTTGGCGCTTGCCCAGATAACGCTGAGTTAGGGATTAGCACATAAGTGGTGTCGCCATCAACATACATGACACTATATCAGAGGGAGGAAGGGAGAGTGGGAGTGTCCGTCTGCCCCTTTGACCGCAAATGCTTTGAGAGTGTTAGAGGTATGAATCTATTGTTTAAATATTGCCCTGGTCGATGCATTCAAGTGCAGATTGAAGGGTAGTACATGCACCAGACAAGTGAGACGGTGTGTCAGTTTTCTCATAGGTCTGTCAAATGCAGTGTCTGATTTTATGGATTAGATCAGTAATTCACATGCAGGGGTCAAGGCCCGCTAGAGGGCCTCAGCAAACTTCCAAGGGGCCCCTCACAAGACAAATGAAAAATTCTTTATGTAACAATAAATAATCCAACATGATGGCACTTTTCGTTTTATAGTCCTAATTCTGGATGGGAACTAACATTTTCACGCCTTTGGGAGTTTCCAATGGGATTTTACCTGTGCTATTTTAGATTTCTGAGTAAATTAGGATCTTTGGAAATAAATTCACTTCTGTTGTGTAAACTCATATTATAGATCTCATTGTGAATGGTTCTATGTACTATGTTCTTTTTTTCACCTTGTAATTTTAATAAAAATGTCATAACTCTGGTGCAAAACATACTATCAAAAAAAAAATTTGAGTGCCATGCCAACATCTCAAAATTCAATCAACAGCCAACGCATAGAACTAAGCCATCGCTCTATATTTGTTTCTTTTTCTATAACCCTTTACACTTGGATGGTCAAAGAATGGTAGAAAAGTTATTTAGCTACTTCCCTTTCATTACGACTTTAACATTACTTAGAGACTTTCACATTTTGTCATACGACATAAATTACACTCAGTCGTACCAGTTTTTAAATGCATAAACTGGTAATATGTCGCTAATTAAGAACTATATCTACGTAAAGGATACAAGTTTACATACTCTATGAATCTGACCTGTAGACTTTATAAAGGAATGCTTTAGCGACCAGCTAAGTAGATGTTATAAGTAAATATCTGGCCTGGTAATCCAAATGTTCCAGGTTTGATCCCTGGTTGGCAGGGACAATCTGTAAACTCCAGAGTTCTGTTTAACAAGGGAGTTGCCAGGATGTTGCTATGTGATTGTTTGGGTGTTCTGAGTGGTTGCTAGGGGGTTACTTACTGGCCTGAGTCAAAAGAGCTCTTAGTCAGCTCAGATCCCTCCTTCAGTTTAAATCTATGCGTCTGCCAGACTAAAACTAATTTGTGTCATTCACAAAAAATGCATATTCCAGAGAGAACATGTAAACTCCACAAAAGTGTTATAACATTATAAAGGTAAATCTTATGTTTACATTCTAAATGATTGTTACATTCTAAATGAATCATTAAATATTTCACAGCAAAACAATTAAATAAAACAGACTAACTACCAGAAGTTGTTTAGATGGACATAAGCATCATGTATATCTAACTATTAAACACACATCATGTTACATCTTGTTGCAGGTTGATCCCAAAGACTTCATGCTGACAGGCCTCAAGAATGAGACTGTCGGTCGGTTGCCAGGCAAACTCAATGGCCAGCAGTTTGTCATTCAGGAGTGTGAAAACTGTAACATCTACGTATTCGACCATTCAGCGACCATTACCATTGATGATTGTGTGAACTGCCGCATTATGTTAGGTCCAGTCAAAGGCAGTGTGTTCTTCAGAGACTGCAAAGATATCAAGTGTGTGGTGGCCTGCCAGCAGTTCCGCACCAGAGACTGCAAGAAAATGGACGTCTTTTTGTGCTGTGCCACTCAGCCCATCATCGAGTCTTCTACAGGTATGAAGTTTGGCTGCTATCAGTATTACTATCCTGAGCTGGCTTTCCACTTTAAAGATGCTGGCCTCAGCATCTTTAACAACAACTGGAGCAATATTCATGACTTCACACCCGTTTCTGGAGAGACCAATTGGAGTCTCCTACCGGAGGATACTGTTGTCCAGGAGCATGTGCCTCTACCAGATCCTGAGTCAGAATTCAAGTCTGTGAGAGTCTCTTCTGAAGCAAGTCGGAGCATAGTGCCCCTGACTAAAGGAGGCCGGCGTACAGAGAGTGAGGAGTCCTGCCTGTTTGTCTTCTTTGCTGGAGACTACACGACTGCTAATGCCCGCAAGCTTATTGATGAGGTTAGTACTAATTTTATAGTTGAGGCTGTAGAATTGTTATTCATGGTCGTGACAGTGGGCAATCTACAAGCTGACGTCATGTGCAGCAAATTTATTCTTTGAATTTTATTCTTGTTTGTCAAGCAGGAAGTTAATCAGAATTAATCAATTTCCTAATGTGGTATTTCTATAGAAAAGCTTTGCGTTTATGCCCTCAGTTTAACATGTTAATATTAAAAAAAATCACACTCGATTATTACAATTAATGGTAAAATAAATGTAAACTCATATTTCCTTTTGACACACTACAGCAAAAGATATAAATAACTGGTTTAAAATTCTTTTTGGGGAGGGTGAAAATACTACTATGCCTAAGACTTTTGCACAGTAGTGTATATTTAGAAAAGGGGATGTATCCTAGTCCCACTTCACAATATCACTTCACTATCAGTTCTAGTATGCTTTTTAGTTTTATACTTGCATAAATTAAGGAAATGACTGACTGTCTTAAAATATCTTTGGTTGTGGTCACCTGTATTGTCTGATCTAGTATTTTGTTACCAGAAACGGGAAAGGAACCCTTTGCTTCATAGTTTTAAGGATCTGATTTGACAATCCACAGAATAATTGCCTCAGTCATAGTTTAAAACAAAATGAATTCCTCTTTGGCTTCACGCCATGAATCCGGCAGTTATATATATATATATATATATATATAATTAAAATGCTTCAAAATTATTATAATGTACTTATAATAACAATGCATTTTTAGTTATCGACCCATTATTAAAAACATATTTATATACAAGTATTATCATATTATGCTGTTTTTTAGAACAGCAAAAGCACATTAAAGAAAGTTTTAAGGTTGAAGATAATCATTCTTATTAAGAGTAGAATAGGTTATACGTTTTCGCTAAACCCAACCTTGCATAAAATGTGTTCGTATTTTTTAATCAAGCTACTAAGTTCTCAAAAGTAGCAGCCAACGTTTAGATATCATGCAAGCAGATGTATGAGGAAGAGACAGAAATAGACATAGTAATAGCAGTCATGTGACCTTATTGTCACTGGCTTCATTTAGAAATGATAGTAGTTATTTTGATGGTTATCAAAATATTAGCATATTGTTCTGTTTCCACCTGTAAATGCAGGTGTCCACCAAAGGCTTTGTCCTCATTCAGACCAAAGAGGTCTCCATGCGCCCTGAGGATGTGAGCCGAGTGTTCCAGAATAATGCAGAGAGCCTCACTGAGTGGATAACCAAAGGTGCTGCCATGCTGCTTTTTTTTTTTTTTTTTTTACCAAATGAGAACATGGGAACTCCTTCTTGGAAAAAGAAATTGTCGGTTTATAAATATAAATGTTATGACACAATGATCTGTTTTCTTGCAGGTCCAGTGGTAGCCCTTGAGCTGAACGGAGATGGTGTGGTGGAGGTGTGTCGTTCCATTGCCAATGAAATGTTTAATGGGACTAAGGTAAATATACAAGGAATCTGTTGCTTATCAGTGTTATGGGGTAACAATTTACAAATAGCACAAGTTAAGAAATCAGATTACTTTTTTAAGTTACTAGTAAAGTAACCCATTACTTTTTTACATTTACAACAAACAATTCCTAATTATGGGGACGAGAGAAGTCTCAGTCAATAAATCGTGAAACAAAGTAACTTGCATTACTTATTTGAAAAAGTAACTTAAAGTTTTACATTTGGCAAAAATATAACTTTTTTTTTTTCTTTTTTTTTTAAACACAAGCAAGCCCAGCTGAGAAAAAAAGTAACTTAAATGTAATGTAACATTACTTTCCATAAAAAGTAACTAAGTACTGCAATTTTTACTTTTACGGAGTATCGCAATATTGTTATGCATTACTTTTAAAAGTAACCTTCCCCAACATTGTCCATTTATGGAGGATGTGCTCTGATTATGTAATGTTTTCATGCTATCTGCTGCTTTTCTTGCAGGTATTTGTTTCTGAGAGCAAACATACTTCCTCACGTGACGTCGACAACTTTTTCAACTTTGCTGACATGCAGATGGGACTGTGAAACTGCCGCAGTGGAGAACTTTACCTTAATATGGATTTATATTTGTTTGGCTTTGTCAGTCTTGTCATTTTAGTGAATTTGAATTACTTAATATGCGAAGCCACTGATATATCAACTTTTTGAAGGGTTTATAACCACTAATTATTCTTACCAGACAATTTTGGTTTGTGATATGACAATTTTACATTTTCAAGCCTGTTCAGTTAGGCTATCTGGATCCAATCAGAAAGGCAAGTGCCTTTACATAGAGAACAAAATCAAAGAGAACTGGAACTTTAATCTAATCAAACATTGCTGTGGACAATTTTATCACTTATGCTGAAAATAATTATGATTATATAGATATTTATTTAGCTTTTTCGATAAATGTATAGCTGAAAATTGTTTTATTCTCTTGCTTAAATACATTTTCATTATATATTGTATAGTATTTTAGTTTGTGTATACTGGATAGCTGTAAAAAATTACTATAAAAATGTCAAATGCCAGAAAACATGAATTGCTGAAAATGTTTTTATTTACCAGATATAACCCATGTTTTTGTTTTGTTTTTTCCCCATTAGCATGGCTTTTGACTTGTCTCCAAGTTAAATTTTCTGTTTGTTTTTCGTTTTTGTCAGTATTTTTTATTATTATTATTGTAAACGATACATTTGTCATCCATGTAAGTTTGTACGGTAACACTGTTCTGAAAAGAATGTAAAAAAAGTTAATACTTTGAATGTACTACTAAAGGAGTTGTCTCCTTCACAGTGCTATATTTTTGTAGGAACGTTTTAGAGAGCACAACTTTCCTGTGACCAAAAAGACATGAGAGAATCTTAGGGCACAAATTTTTTTTTTTTTAATCATTATTATTTCTAAACGGTTCTTATTTGAACAAGACAGTTTTGTAGAGTTGAATATAAGCTGTGATTTGTCAATACATTCATTTTGGTCTAAAGTTATGTCTCATCTATTTTCATCTTTCATCTGCTACATGAAAGTATTAAGACAAATATCAATTGCTATAAATAGTTTTTGCAGTTTAGTACAAGATATTGTGATTTGCTATACATTTCTGGTTCAATATTGTTGTGTAACCACAACAACAATTTGTAGACCAACCTGGAAGGTTATGTGGTGAGCATTATAAATGACACAAATTCCTAAAATCTGGTGTCAGTAAGAAACTAATACTTTTATTCAGCAAGGATGTATTACGTTGATCAAATGTGACCGTAAATACATTGTTTAAAAATATATTTAAAATTAAATTATTTAACTGTTCTTTTTTTAACCTTTTTCCATTGTTCAAAAATTCTAAAGAAAATTTAACTAAATTTTATATTAGCAACTGTTTTCAACTGTGATTAGTATTTGTGCATGTATTTTTTGCAAGCAAACTTGATCAGGCATGCACATTCTGCAGTATATGTGTGTGTATATAGTAATACCTATATAGCATAATCCGTTCCAGGACAGAAAAAAATCATCTCAAATCATTTTCCCCAGAAACGACAAGGGGGAAAAAATCTGCTACGGCCCTCTAAAATAACTCCCTTATTACTGCTAATAACAATGGAAAAAAAACATGTTTTTAATTGCTATAGAGACATGCACACACACACACAAAATTATAGTACTGTATATAAGGATTCATGTGATATAAAATAAAATGTGGTTTTAATTATGAGCTCTTACCTTCGAGACAGATGATACAGTAGCAGCTAATGATGGCTTGTGTGGAGGAGAAGGAGGGAGGGATAATGTATATACAGTAATGTAAACACAATATGGAAGAGTAGTGTTTTTTCCCTTGTAGTCTATTGGATGGCCTCAGAACCTCATATTTATTATTATTTAACACGCATAACTCGTGCTGCTCCCAGCTTAATACTTGTGAATCTCTTTCTAGTGGATAATTACCCCATAAATGAGGCACCTTGAGCTGCTCCGAGTGCTCAACTATCTAGCGTCGGTTTCTGTAAACATCTGAAATATTTACTCGTATTTCAAAGCAAAATATTTGCTCGAAGGCTTACTCTTATCTCAGAATACTCATATGCCAGGACGCTCGTATCACAAGGTATTACTGTATGTATGTATATACAGTATATCTACAAATGTAATATTTTTCAACTATTAAATACAAAAAATGTTATATTTCTTGCAATTATAACAGTTGAAAAATAATATTTAATATATATATATATATATATATATAGGCTTGTACATTCTGCATTATGTATGTGTGTGTGTAGTGTATATATATATATAATAAATATATAATGTATATACATACTGCAGAATGTGCAAGCCTGAACTAAACCTGTTACTTGAAAAAGCATATATGCACACATATTTAAAAAAAAATTCATGCATGTACATTCTGCAGGCTACAGATATATAATACATTATAGCTGCTTATAGGTTGCTAAATTGTACTTTAGTCTGTATTCTAGCCCTCGGTAGTGACAACTAGGGGACATTTAACTACCCCAGAAAAATAATTCTGCTAAGCAGTTGCACTGGCGCTCAGTCTGTCAGGAGGCCCACGAACATCAGGAGTTTAGGACCCAGCGATCGGGTAGTACAATAGAGCTGTTGTGTCGTGGTGAGAGGGTGATTTCTGCTTTTGGGATATTGACAGTGGGACAAGAAAGAAACAAATAACGAAAATACTGCTATTTGCTGTACCTCTTGACTGCTGACCTAAACACAGTCTTACGGAGTCTATCGCCGTGTGCGATCGTCCCGAAACAGCAGATTTTTGGATGTGAGGTAAGGGTGCTGCATGAACAATACTGCTCGTGTCTTCACACAGGGTTCAGTGTGCCAGTTATCCAGGCAGCGGGGCCTACTGCTTCCTACAAATCCTTTATGAGTAGGGTTTTACGTCCACATTAGACAACTGAGACAATAATGTTAGCAGCGAAACCGTTACGTGTGCGTTAAAGTTTACAATCACGCGCCGAATGCTGTTATATACACACAGGAAGTGTTATGGCAATGGAAGGGATTGTAGTGACTGGAGAGGGTTCATCATGTAGGGCGGCTCGAGTTTGGCGCCAAGGCCATCAGAAACCCTCGCGCGTTCAGCAATGGTGGACGCTAGCACATAACCCTCACACACACACGGTTTAGTGAGACTTTACAGTAAAGCACTGCTGTGTTCACCGTTTGTATCCTCTACTTAACCGTGCGAACTTGCAGATATGTTCTCCCAGCATGGACATAACTTAAATATTCATAACTTTAGGGCGCGCTAAAAATATTTCTCCTCGTGTCACGCTTGAGGTTTAGAGAGTTTAAGGTTTAAGAGTTTGAATCGTTTTAAGTCTCCTTCATTTGTGAATGGACACTGTTTGTACGTAATCCAATTTTCGCTGGAATTTGTCGCCCGCTTCTCATGTTCTGCACGTGAACGGTGTGATCAGATAAGTTTGGGTTTAAAGCCTTGAGACATGTATTTATCTTCCTCGTTCGGTAAATAACTCTTGGACATTTTAATGTAGTTCAATGGCGCAACGGCTGACAGAACGAACACTTGGGTAGAAATGGCGTGCACGGTGTGAACTTGAATTAAAAATGACACGAAGTCAAATCTGAACTTTAATTCTGGAGCGGTGCAAATATTAAGTTTGGAGCGGAAGTATAGTTGTTGGAATGCGGGAATGTCCTCCTCGAGCTTCCGTTCCCCCCCAAGGCTTCCCGCGGAATCCTACGCTTCTCGTCGTGGGTTGATTCAACGTTACAGAATAAACTATTGGCATATTAACACTTTTGCTTAAAGTTGGTAACTAGGGATAAACGTTGCTCCTAACAGTCACTAAATTAAGGTTTTCTGGTGTGCGAGGTAGATGTCAAGGTGAAGTAGTTTGAGCACAAAGTACGCGAGTCGAAGCTTCTGAATCATTTCACTAAAAAGATTTGTTTATTGAATCGTTCAATAGAGTTTTAATATGAATGGGACACCTACAGCCATCATAATGCTGATATAAATGACAGCAAAGCCTTTTTTCTCCTCCATGTTGCCAGCTTTTGAGCTTGACTTTTATCAACTTATAGAAAAATCTACAAAAATAGTAGCTTAAATAAATTGAGTTTCACAATCTTTCAAAAGTAAAGTTTTTTTTTTCCTGACGTTTATGGTTCCATGAAGAACTTTTAGCATTCCTGGAAACTTTCGGTCACATTAAATGTTCTTTAGATTATTATTATTTAAATGTTTTCAAAAGATTAAAGGTACGGTCACGTTTATGGTTATTCCAGTCATTTTTATAGAAATCCATGTGATCTGGAGTTCTGTGTGATTTTCCCCATGCAGATTTCACAAGAAGTACATGTTGGTCGACTGGATTCACAGAGTGTTTTCTGTGTGATCTGTGCTTCATAAATTGCTAATAGACAAGGGACACTTTTGCCCTCAAAACTTTAATTATGTCACTATACACCTTAAGAAAAGTGGTTATTATAAAAGCTGACCACTGAAAGATTTTATATATATATATATATATATATATATATATATATATATATATATATTATAATATTTTTATATATATGGGATATTAATTCAAAATTCATCCTTGTTGTGAATGAGGCTGACTCGCATAACAAACTACTAGACGAATGACATGCCCTGTCTTGTTCGAATGGTCAGCAGATTCTTGTTCAAAAATAAAATCTCACAAACATGATGTCCTATTTCATGAGTTTTCAATATTTTAAATGCTTCCTAAAATGATCTTTATGTGAGGGACCACCATTTTAAAATGTAAAAGCCAATATATTTTCATGTGTAAAGACCAAATTCATACTGTGAAAAATTAACATTATAAATGTGAAAATATAGTTACATTATTAAATGTACTGTAGCTCTGGACTGTTCTATTTTCAATTTATTTATTTAGATTATTTATATTTTATTTAAAGTCTTATATATTATTTATTTTAATAACATTTTTTTTTTTCTCTCTAAACTTTTCCACAGACACACTAGCACTCCTTTGTGTTACCCAGAGCCCCAGATTGAAAACCCTTATCGTTATTTTCGTTCATGTTTCTTTTAATGCGGGTTTCGGTCTCGTTCGTTCGGTTAAGAGGCGTATGCTTTTAATGGGTCCACAAAATATTGTTCTGGGCTGTGTGCACCTGAATACTATTGGTTCATCAAGCAGTCAATCTTTGAAAGAAGGAAGTGAAGGAAAACTAGTCAGTGCTTGGAAATAAACAAGAACATTTAAAAAGATTTGTTTTAAAGCGTTTTGTTTGCTAGCAAAACACCACTACTTAAATATAATTCATCTTAAGGGTTAATGCCACACAAAATTAATAGTAAGTAATTATAAGATGGATAGGAGAGAAAGATCATTTTTACAGTGCATTTCTAAAAGAGCTAGTCAATGGGGCGGTTTGTTGGCTCTCTAGGTCAGTGTGAGGTGGGGGTGAAGTATCTCAGCAGCCGCTGATCTGTTAGTGTTGGGGTGTGGGGTGGTCTGTCTGGGCTGAGCATTGTGCTTTATCATGGTGCAGTAGGAGTGGGGGTTGGTTTTAGGACTGTGTCATTTTGTCTTACCATTTTGAACTACAATGCAAGGCCATCCAGATTAAATGGTTTCCCCTTGCAACAAATTAAGGTTTGCCTTAAAACCTTGCAAATTTGAGAAAAATGTATGTTTATCTTCCTAATATGTCTCGATTTAATTGGTCTTATTCACACAACCACACAATATGGATTAATTCTAGGTGGATGTAAGGCTATGTTCCAAATAAACTGATAGATATAATGAATTCATAATTATCAATGTGATGAGTTATTCACAGCCATTGTTTCCGCTTTCACTGTTTCAGTTTACTGGTCTCAGTCCTTCTTCAGTATAGAGCCACAGACCGTCAGCACCCATTCACTCTCATTAGTACTTCCTTTTTAAAACATTTGCACTGTGCGAATGAGGGAGTGTGTGCGTCAGAAGCAGATGTTCTACTCTGCGTTTGAAAGCTGGTCTGTTATTGCCACAAATATGGCTAGATCCATGTCAAAAGTTCTTCATGGAGAATAGAAGAGGTAAATTTAGTGCTTTTTCCGTTTACTTGGTCTAGAGATGTTGCAGTGCACAGCAGTCATGCAGAACATGCGGTCTAAAAACGTATCTTATACGTTTGATCTAATTTAGAAATACTTGTTTAGTTCAGTAGTAGCAATACATACCAGCTTGATGATGGTATTAATTAGGATTATAGTAGAATTATGTTTACCAGGTGAAGTGTGTAAAGAATTGATTTCATTTACGGACTGTTTCCAAACCTCTCTCTACTATTGTTGGGGAAAACAGACAACCTGTCCTCAAACACAAGCCATTGGTTAAGTTAAAAGTTGTCTAGTTATACTATAGTAGTCACTCACATTAAGTTTATTGTTTATTTATATAAGTAGAAAATACTCTATTGTTTAAGCGTTTGTGGTTGGCAAATTGAATATCCAGTTATCTCTTGCCTGGAACCTAACACCCGTGATAGCCGAAAAAACGCGAAGAAGCCTAGATATAGAAATGTACGGTAATTTTTTTTCCGTAATTTTTCTTATAAATTTTTATCTTAAATTTAAGCTTTTGTAAACCCTCCCAACAATTATAAACCCTCCAAACAGTCTTATATAAAACTCTTAAACAATTTTTTAAACTAAGAATTTAACATGAGTTATGTAAAATATGAGGTAAAATGTACTGCACTGCAAAGAAGAGCATTACTCCAGCTCATCTGAAAGCATGGCTTCATCAGGTGCTTCGAAAGGTGCTGCAATATCGCCGTCCAGCATCGTAACTTCCATTTCCACTGTAGGAGTACCAATGTTTTTGTTTTTTGTTTTGCGGGTGAGGAACTTTGTGATCGGCAGTTGCTGACACTGTTTTTTCTTTTGTGTAAGTATGTTCTTATACTCCTGCATGGCACCTTCGATTGCATTTCGGAACTGCAACGAACAAATCATCTTATCAATATAAGACGTATCTGCCCTTAGAAACCGGCAATATAAAGAGGAGTCCGTGATATAGATTTACATTTATAAATCCGCGATGTACCGAGGGCGCGATAGGTGAACCGCGATATGGCGAGGGATTACTGTATTGCAGAGTTTATTTGACCATACTCTTAACCTTTAAGTCTGCAAAGTATCAGAAGAGAAGGTGTTAAATTACTCAAAGCACATAATGCTACAATAATAGTGAATGTAAACAACTTACAGAGAGCTCTGATCTGTAGCACCTGACTGCGTTGATGGTGTTGTTTTGGTTCCGGAGGAACTGTAAGAGGCAGCTGCTGTTTGTTTGAGCCGTTTTGTTTCCGTCTGTCTACAACTCTGCATAGGGAACAAGTAGCACTCTGATGGCGTGTGATGGCGCGGAGGTATGGAAATACAGATTTACATTGCAATGATTGGACAAACATATTTTGGTCCTGAGACTTCACAGAAGATCTATGTAAATATTTATATTAATAATAATATTTATACCATTATTTATTGCTATCAGGATGTGAAGAGAGTTTCAACTAGTGTTTATGAAAATAATTTCCAAACCTACCTTTACTGAGGTGACATTGATGGTTTTTCCTATAGACTACCATGTCAGAACAACAGTTCTATTTTTGGTCACACCATAGTTACAAGGACAGGCACAATAACTAAAGAAGAATTGCAATTTATTTTATATTTTACCATGTAATGTATGTTATTGAGAATGCAAGTCATTGGCTGTACATCTGAAGTTTCTAGACTGTAGGGGGTCTGAACAGACACCACTAATACCCCATACTGTATGCTAAACTGTTACATAACATAGTCACTCTTAGGCCACGTTCACACAAAGCCGGTGCAATCCCTATCCGATCATTTTCCTTGTTCTAAAAAAAGATTCCGTAAACATGGCGTCGTCTCAAGAAATATCAGCATCCACACGAAACCACTAAAACCGACTGAAAACGGTGTAGTATATATGCCAGACCAGTATGGGGTGCTGTAATTCTGCCACAGATATACACTATACACAGAGAAGAAGACTTTGCGCATGTGCATAACCTTGAGCGCTGTATATGAACCAAGAAAAAGAAGACGTGTGACGCAGCCGACACGTGATATGATGACATCATCGTTTCACAAAATATACGGATTGGCTGTACACACGAAACCGCAAGGGTGTCGTTTTCAGATTTATCCACTTTAGGACCCGGTTTCAAAAAATAGCGGTTTCAGTCTCCCAAAACGCCGGATGCGTGTGGACGAAACGCCAATATGATAAAAAATGTATGCGTATACAGTGATGCGCGTCTCCGTGTGGACGGGCCCTTATTGTAGGTTTTCGATTTGATATGATGGTGAATTCCTCTAAATTCTGTAAATTCCTGTTATGTTTGTGCAGCGAGTCCCTCTGGGAACACCATGTCTTTTAATTCACTATATAAAACAGCATTCTGCTAAATGTGATTCCATCTCGACTCATCTTGTCCTGTTTGTGGTATTTATAGCGTCCACTCTGTCAGGCAACTGCCTCGCCACTACCACAGGAATAACCAATTCAAACAATAGCACAATATTTTCAAAAGTCGCTACACAATGGTCAGAGACGCCTGTCTGCATTTTTATGACTATAGCAGCTTTTAAGATGCAACTTCTCCCAGAGGTTTACTATGCCAAGTGTCTGACAGCTAAAGCTTTTTGAAAAATGTCAAAACAATACATGGGGGGAAAAACTCTAAAATGAATCAACTAGTCTTTTTATGAATCCTCTATTGTGTGTATTATTTTAATCCAAAGTGTAATTTTATTTAAAAGACTTTTCCTTGCTTAATATAAGCTGTCCTTTCTAGGTGTGTCTGTTCATAGGTTTATATGTGTGGTTTGGCTGCAATTGCTTCTAGTGAACTAGGTTAATATTTATTTAAGGAGGCCCCTCAGTCAGGTATTGGAGCCTAATAAATCACAGTACAGGCTCTGCTTTGCTGGGTGTCTATCAGTCCTGTTACTCTCCACTGCCTGTTTAGCCACCGCACATTTTCATTTAGACTGTAGTTTGTGTGCTCTCATGTTTTATTCTCTTTTCCAGGCATGAGTGAGAGGCAGATGCACAGCAGAGGAGAACAGTAGCATGCTCTTTGAATTTATGGTACGTGAAAACAACTCAATGAAAGGAAAAACGTTAAAGCCGTCTATGGTAACATCATTAGATGGGGCATTGATATATATATTGGTATTGATTTATTTCCATGTTCATGTGACATTTATTTGCATGTATAATTTTTTATTTTTTTATATACTATGCTAGTACCATAAGGGCTCTGATGCAGTTTGGAAAATACTTTTTCTAATTTTTTCTCTATTTTTTTAAATGTTATTTAATAATTTTAGTGATTGCCTAACACGAATCATGCACATGTTTTCATTATTATGTTTTAAATGATATATTTACGGAATATATCATACTAAAATATATCGTACTAAATATAAAATATAATGTTTAAAATAATGCTGTATGAACCATTTGTGTTTATTGTGGTCTAAAAACATCGGAAGAAGTTTGGAAATTTGAGTCTGTAATTTTGGAATGGAATTTTTTTTTAAAAACATCCCTCTTAATAATCTAATTAATAATTAATAACTATTCAAACAACAACCACAATAATAAACAAATATATTTTTCCAAGTAAATGTAAAGTGGAATTATTTTGCATTATGTCTTGAAATTCTATTATTTTTCTTAATATGCACCAAAATAATGATTGGTAATAAACAGCAATATTTACACTAATGTTCAAAAAGGTCAATCAGTATTTTTTTTAAAGAAATTCATACTTTTGTTTTGCAAGGATGCATTATATTTATCAAAATTCAGAATAAAAAAAGCTGTTTTTTAATACTTGTCAGTGTATTACAAATCTTCAGCACAAATCTTTTTTACTTATAATAATAACAATAAGAAGAAGAAATGTTTCTTGAACAGCAAATCAGCATATTACAATGATAATCATGTGTAGGATCATGTGACACTGAAGATTGGAGTGATGATTGCTGAAAATTCCCATCAGATAAAAATAATAGTAATAAATACAATTTTAATAGTATTTCACAGTATTACTGTACTGTATCAAATAAATGCAGCCTTGAGCAGCATAAGAGACTTAAACAATAGTGCACAAATTCCTGCCTCTATAAATCAAGTTAAACTAGCATTAACAACTACTGTTTAGCTACTAGTTGAGGCAAACTACTACTCCCCCCGCACCCCTTAATGGGAAAGCGAATATGTTCTTTCAGTGTATGAGAAATCATTGGTTTGAGTAGAACGTGGCTGAGTTGAAGACTTGTTTGAGCTGGACTTCTCTTTCATTTCACAGGATACGTCAGGATGAAACGACTCAGGACTTCAAGCAGCAGTGACAGTTCAGACAATGAGAGTGAGTCAAACCGAGCCTTTCAGAATGCGGAATCTTTGTGCAAATTTGATAGAGAACAAAAATATATATTTATTCTTGGCTCTCTCTGTTGTTAAATCATAAAGGTCCCTCGACGTCCTTTTCCTCTAACAAGTATGGAAGCAAACCAGGCACCCCCGCCTCTGCTCAGAAGAAACCAGCAGAGGTAAACACAGAAGAATCTTACTGTAATCTATTGTAACACCCTTTTTATCAGCAGATTTTATAATAAAATTGGTTATATAACTCTTGGGTTGATATTTGGTTAATTCTCTCTTGTAGGTGTTCAGAAAAGACTTGATCAGTGCCATGAAGCTGCCAGACTCTCACCATATTTCTCCAGAGGATTACTACCTGTTGGCGGACACATGGAAGCAGGAATGGGAAAAAGGAGTTCAAGTTCTTGCCAGTCCAGATACTATTCCTCAGCCCTCTGTGAGGTATTTCACTTTGAATAAAAGCCTGTAAAAACAGGTTTTCGGACATGTATCATCTTGCATGTGACTTGAAGGGATGTTCACACAAAAATGAGAATTCTGTCATAATTTACTTGCCCTCAAGCTGTTCCAAACCTGTATGAATTTCTTTCTTCTGCTCAACACAAATGAAGATATTTGAAGAATGTCTGTAAGCAAACAGTTGATTTATTTTTGAGTAAAAAGCTTTCTTGTAGCTCAAACAGTAGAGCGTGGTGCTTGCAATGCCAAGGTTGTGGGTTCGATTCCCAGGGAAAGCAAGAACTGATTAGAATGTCAATGTGCATCTTGAATCGCTTTGGATAAAAGCATCTGCCAAATGCATAAATGTAAATGATGACAGAGATGTCATTTTTTGGGTGAACTGTTCCTTTAAAGTCAGCATGGAAGTGAACTTGTGATTTTCCTATTGTGACGTATGTTGGAGTTGGAGTAAAACAGTTTCTCAAACTGTAAACACTCATAACCCAATGACACTCATAGAGCAATCAAAAAAGATCCATATCAGTAAGTTACCAAAATATACTAAAAAAGTTCTACTGGTATTGCAAAAATGCTGGTATAGTCAGCTTTTTTAAGTACCAACTGTACACTTTATAACCTTAATGTGCTTGGATAAATAATTTATAATAAATACTGTAATATTCAATTTTATTTCTATATAGAATAATAGCAGAGAAGCAAAAGGAGGTCCTCTTCACAAAACCGAGGAAATATATTCAGTGCTGGAGTCAGGACTCTACAGAAACGGGTTATGTCAACATCAAGGAGCTGGCGGAGGCTATGTGCAGATATGATCTAGATGACATGGATCTATACTGGCTCCAGCAGCTCAATGCAGAGCTTGGAATGATGGGTAAGAGAGGATATAGTCTTGTCTGGTGTCTTCCCAGTAAGATTTGGCGTCATGACTTGCTTCAAGGAGTAAAGTACGATGTGGTACATTTAGGTGATGGGCCGGTGGATGAGCTGACGATGGAGCGGGTGTTGGAGGCATTGGAAAGACAGTGCCATGACAACATGAACCATGCCATCGAGACTGAGGAAGGGTTGGGAATAGAGTATGATGAGGATGTCATCTGTGATGTATGTCGCTCACCTGACAGCGAGGAGGGCAATGACATGGTCTTTTGCGATAAGTGCAATATATGTGTGCACCAGGTGAGACATTTGTTATCATCAGTAAATTGTCAAGAAATTACAGGATGGCTTTATTTTAATTTTTTTTTTATTATTGTTTTTTTTTTTTACAAACTATGCTGTTATGATTTATTTATTTATTAATAAATATTATAAATATTAATATATTATATAAACTACTGTGCAAAATGTTAAGGTCAGTAAGTATTTTTTTTTGTTGCTGTTGTAATGAAATGAATAGGTTTATTCAGCAAGAATGTTTTAAATTGATTGTAAGTGACGTAAAGACATTTCAAATAAACTTTTAAACGAAGAATCATAAAAGAAAATAAGCATCACTTTTTTTACCATTGATATAATAGAAATGTTTATTGAGCAGCAAATCAGCATATTAAAATTAATTATTGAAGGAAAGTCCATATTCTCTGTAATAGGAATCAAATACATTTTAAAATAAATGAAATTAGAAAGCAGTAATAATATTTCACAATATTATTAATTTTTTTACTGTGTAACCTGTATATGATTGAATTACCGTAAGTATTGTAAACTAGAAGCCTATCATTTTATACTAAAACTCATTGCATGTTATTTTGTCGCAGGCCTGCTATGGCATTGTGAAAGTGCCAGATGGAAACTGGCTGTGCAGAACTTGTGTGCTTGGTATCAACCCACAGTGCCTTCTGTGTCCCAAAAGAGGGGGTGCAATGAAGGCCACCAGAGCGGGCACTAAATGGGCTCATGTAAGCTGTGCCCTCTGGATACCAGAGGTAAGTTGTGGATCACAGTGGAATTGCACCTGCTTTATGATCTTAATGTTGCTCCATTAATAATAACATTATGAAACTGAGCTTTCTTTCCAATGTCAGCATATTTCCTATTTGTTAGTTCATATAGATAGTCTCACTAAAAGCCACAAAACTCAAATTATTATTATTATTAAGAATTAGTTTATTTTTAGGTGAGCATTGCATGCCCGGAGAGGATGGAACCCATCACCAAAGTGTCTCATATTCCCCCCAGTCGGTGGTCGCTCATCTGCAGTCTCTGTAAACTCAAAACTGGAGCCTGCATACAGGTAATGCTGTATAAAAATAGAATAAAGTAAATTAATAAAGAAGTAATAAAAATATATTTTGACAGTCAGTTATTATTGCTTAGTTGGTAATTTAGCACAGAAAACTTCCTGCAGTGATGCCAGTTTTTTACAGTAGTGGAATCGAGTGCAATACAATTGCATAGTTTTTATTTGAATATTTGATGCAAAATGTTTGGCTAATAGTAATTGTATTTAATTGATATCAGAACAGTATCTCATGAGGGGGGGGGGGGGTTAAATTAAATAATTAAAATGTATAACCAGTTTGCCTGACAGTTTAACTTTTTTGTATGCGATATGTAGCAGACACTCTTTCATTTAAGTTTTTTAACAACCATTAATTTGTGTATTGTTTTGAGTGAGCTGGGTTTATTTTTGGAAATAAAAATGTGGCATTTTCTACTTAATGAAATAAATAATTTGTTAATCAATTATTAAACTAATGGTTCTCGCTTCATCTTCAAGACGGTCCATGTTTTTTAACACTGTTTCTCGTCTTCCAGTGTTCGGTTAAGAACTGCACCATCCCTTTTCACGTCACTTGTGCTTTTGAGCACAGCCTGGAGATGAAGACCATCCTGGATGAAGGTGATGAGGTTAAGTTCAAATCCTACTGCCTGAAGCACAGCAAACCTAAAGCAGGAGAAGCGGGTTTGAGTCCGGCCCGTCATAAACCTCCGACTGAAACAGAGAAACTGGGCTTGAGGGCGCAGAAGCTTCAGGAGCTGGAGGAGGAGTTCTACACACTCGTTCATCCCGAGGAAGTGGCACGAAACCTTGGTCTGCCGCTCTACCTGCTGGATTTCATCTTTCAATACTGGAAGATAAAGAGGAAAAGCAACTTTAATAAGGCCCTGCTGCCACCTAAAGAAGATGAAGAGAACCTCCTCCAGCAGCCACAGGAGGACAGCATCCACACGCGAATGCGCATGTTCATGCACCTGCGGCAGGACCTGGAGAGGGTGGGTACTCCCGTCAAAGTGGATGAGTGGATTTTTATTTTATTTATTTTTTAGCCATGGGTGGTCAGTAGCAATTTTCCCTATATTATCCATGTTTCTTTTTCTTCTTTGAGTTTAGATCTGTGCTTTGATTGGTGTCTGATTGGGCTTCCTCAAAATCAAGAAGTTGTCAAGACAATCCACGACTAGTAGATTTAGAAAATATGTAGTTTTGCACATACTTCTTATTACATGTGGTTCTCTCAAAATTAATAAATGCACAGGTCAGATGGTTTATGTACACTACAGTTCAAACGTTTGGGATCAATAAGATTTTTTTTTTTTTGAAAGTCTTTTATGCTCTGTGTGTGTGTGTGTATGTAGGAGTGTGTGTATAATTAGGGGTGTGAATCTCTACTTGTCTTACTATTCAATTCAATTTGATATCTCAGACCTCAATTACTGCACATAGCAACATTTTTGTCAATGAATAAAATAATAAAATTGTCATATAAATGAACTCCCTTTTATTTTATTATTACACTTCCTGAAAGTAGCTCACGTCAAAGAAAACTTGGGTCTGAACACTGCAGACAACGAGCATTTAGAACTAAATAAGACTGGTGAATACTGAAAGCAAATTAAACTGTCAACTAGTGTACTTAAGTTGCAATAAAACTACTACTCACAATAACACTCTGTAAAGTCAAATAGTGGGTGAAGTTTTGTGCTTGGTTTTGTGTTTCGCTTCCCTTTGCCATTTCACACTATGCCATGCAATGAATGATGTCAAAGGTCGGTCAAAATGAACACGTTATAATATAGTATATAATCACGCTATCATTAATTCAACTGCTATTAAACCTTTCAAGTACAATAAGACACACAGACAAAATAAGTTAAATCTGTACTGGTGCACTGTCTGTGAACCGACAGACACACACAGGGCTCATGTGCATTGAGGTCTCTTTCACGCTTGAATAGACAAATATACACAAAAGTGTGCCCAAATGCTTGCTTGAGTTACATAAAGTCTTAAATGACTGTAAAGTTGTGAGGACTTCAGATATGTCCACTTTATGTGCGGCAGGTCTTAAAGTGACAGCAGGTTCTCTCTGTTGTCAATGATAATCAAAGAAAGTCACTCACTGCTCTTGACTGCATAACTTGTGTAGCTTTAATAAGGATTAATCTGTTTTTAAATGATCGTTTATGCAGTGAAAACTGTGAAGTGTTTGATAACTTTATTCTACAGAAATGTCACATTATTACAGTATAATGTTAATTAAGATAAGTTTCTTTTAGCGATTGACAGCATTAATATGATCCTTATTTTTGTCCTTGTGTTGATCTATCATTTTGTCAGGTGAGAAACTTGTGCTACATGGTGAGTCGAAGAGAGAAGCTGAAGCTGTCCCAGAGTAAAGCACAGGAGCAGATTTTCAATCTACATGTCAAGCTCATTAACCAAGAGTTATCTGCAGGTAATTTTATTTTATTATAAAATAAAACGTTTTTTTTTTTCCTAATTTGTTTATTTAGGGATAATTTTTTTGTTTTGGTTAGTTTTTTAGCTTTTAAAATATATTTTCTAATTTTATATTTCATTAGTGGGTAAATAATTGACTAGATTATTTAAATAATTTACTAGATTGACTAGATTTTCTGGAATTCAAATTAAATTCATGCAGCCAAGTAAATCTAATTGTGATTTAAAGAGAACTAATCTCACATAACCTGTCTTTTGACTCTCTAGCACAGGGGTCTCCAAACTATGCCCATCTGGCGAGACCTTTTTGTCTATTTGAAACTTGCATGTATCCTGCCAAGATCGGCCGCCACTTTACATGGACGTTATGTTTTTACCTAATTAAAATAGAGGCACGCAGTAGTGTGTTCCCTTTTGAGAGCGGGAACGAGACGTTGCAATGAAATGCATTTAGGAACTCCTCCCCTTCACGTAATTTCTGAAACCTTATAGGAAAACGCCAGTTGACAACTGGCCAATTGTAGTGCGATGCGACTCTGGCTGACAGACGGTATAAATAGCATACGCGCTGCAATTGCGTCAGAATATTTCCTTCACACTTCTCTAAACGGAATATGGAAAATTAACCGTGGTTATGATCGTAACCGGAGACGTTTTCCAACCGCTCACTACATTACAAAACCTTATTCGCTGCTTACTTTTTCAACTTCCGTTCACCATCAATGAGATGATATAACGCCATCTAGTGACCTCCTTAGGGACAAATTCAAAGAAGGACTGGTGGGTTTTTACTAGTTTTTGCCCGACTCTCCTAATGTCAAAACTTTTTTACCAAGGTACCTCTCAATCTTTGAAACAACATACCTGTGTGAACAAACATTTTCAGAAATATCTGCTATTTTGCCGTCCATGAATCAATTTCACCATTCCCACTAATACAGGTGTTCATGTGTAGTGTATCAATGCGTTATTAAATAATAACTGACTAAAATAATATTAAATAAAGTTTGGAGACCCCTGCTCCAGCACCACTGTCTGACTGACTTCTGCTTTTATTGACAGGGCTTCCAGTGACCTCTTCTTTAGAAAACCTGCTCCACCCTCCTCCCAGGATAACTCTAAAACTCAAAATGCCCAAAGTGTCTCTTGGCAATGGCAAAACCACCTCCAAATCTGGTAACGGACCCCTGTGCCCGGATAACAGCAGCAACGTGTATGACACTGGTGAGGGAGGCATCGGACAGGGCAAACCGCAGCTCCATCTCGGACGGATCCGGGTGGAGGAACGCGCCAACGGACTCTTACCCGCCTCGGTCTACATACGACGAGACGGTGGGACTCCCCCTTTAGCCATAAAGCAATCAGGCAAACCCCTGGCTCTGCATGCTGCCCTCCACGGTCAATCCTCCAACGGGAAGGGCAAGATTGAACCAGAGAAAACCTGGCCATTGAAATCCAACGGCATTATGGACAAGCCCGTTCTCCAAAGAGACACTTCCTGCCAGACGCCCACTGAGAAGGACACATGCAACAAGATTTCAGGGAAAGGTCAGTCAGGTGGATTCCACAAAGCCTCTCTTGAGCACTTCAGTAGATCTCTCAAAGAAGCCACTGTTAGTTTAGTACGAACTGAGGACCTTCGGGCCTTTGAGAAGAACGCACGTAAGTCCTCCGCATTCTCTAAACCTGTTTCCAATGAGCAGCCGCTAGGGGGCAGCAGAGCAATGCAGGAGAGTGACGGTTACTGCCCGGACGCGGAGCTCAGTGACTCTGAGCCCGAAGCTAAAGGGAAGTGCCGGCAGGGAGGGAGGGGGCAGAACCAGAGAGGTCCAGCCGGGGACTATGTCAAGCCAGCCAGCCGAGCAAAACTATCTTTTGGCTCTAGAACGTCAGTGCAAAGGTGACAATCTTCTAAAGCATCTCAAACCCACTGCCATAAATTACCGTAGTCCTTTGGCGGTAATTGGAAGTGCCATATTCTGTTTTCCTCTGTTGAGGATCAGCCGATGGTTTTTAGTGTGGTGTGCCAAAATACCCTTGCTGGCTGATTGCAGAAGTGCAGATTGGTCTATTTTGTGGACTGATATACATCACTGTGTCCCTCTACCCAGCCATAGTGTTTCTGCTGCAGCGGCACTTGGATTCAGCACATGAGAGCATGTGTTAAGTCCATGGGCCGTGAAGCAGTGTTTCTGTACATAAGAGGAACCTCAGTTTTTGTCTGTACATAGTAGTTTGTGCTAAGATGTGGAGCACATTGAGATGCTTTCCACGTACTGAAAAATTATCATACTTTCTTACTGATATGCTTATGCAAATAAATAAAGACTTAAGAACTCCGATCTGACAGATCATGATTGTTTGATTGTTCTGAGGATCTGCTGGTCTTTCTTTTTCTGTTCCTTCGTCTCTTTGGTCGTTGTTCCTCTGTTGTTTTTAACTTCTTTGCTAATGTTAGAATTGGCATGCTTTAGTTGGAGAAGAAAGTGTTTGTGTGAAACTGAAATGGTCTTCCATCTGTCTTCAGAGTTTGAAAGGACTTGTATCAAACCTTACTGTTTATATTTAGAGTAAATTCTAAGGAGAACATTTTTTTATTTTATTTTTTTACTAAAATCCATTTTCTGTCACTTATCAATGCCGAACGCTTTGTTGTGTTTGTTAAAGATCGTTAAAATGGCTTGTAATAAAGAGAAAATTGATTTTTATGTGCTCGACATGTAGTATTTTAGCACAAGAAAAATTATATTTTGGCATAAAAGCATTCGGATGTCAAATAAACTGGGGTCTATGGGGATCTATCTATTAATTACAAAAAATATTGAGAGCTCCTGAGAGCCGGGCACAAAATTTTGTCTACTGTAAAGGACATTTTTTTAATAAAATGTCTCTGAGAACATACATGTGACAGTTTTCAGTCTGGATGTACTGCACATTCAGGGCTTTCAGAGATACCAAATGTTTGGAGGTTTGACCATGACAACTCCTTCTCCTTGGAATTTAATAATGACTGATATTGACTGAATTGTCAAACATAGCACTCTTAAATATGGTAATATTTTGAAATTATCAATTAAAACTTGACTTATTTTCTAATTGTTTGTCCTAATTAAACTTCTCAGGAGAATCTTATGCGATTTCAAATCTGAATATGATTTTCTGTTATGAAACTGTGTCGATTGCATACATGTCTTTATTAGAGACAATACAGGTCAATAGATTAGAAGTTGTATATCAATATTCCTATGAAATATGAGCCAAATTGCTACTCCCGTTGCCCCAAGAACACATTAATATGAAATTAAATACAGTATAAAGATAGTATAGAATGGGACAGTGTCAGGGGTTCTGCCACATTCGGTCTAGTAATATCTTGTTGTTGTGACAGAGCTCTGACACTACCGTAATATCTTGTGGTTTGTGTGTAGGTGCGCGGCTTCGAGAGTCTCGAGTCTGTGTAGCGTCTTATGATGTCCTGTCCCCAGACTAGTCTTGTTCAGTTTTGTGTCGGGGTTCGGACATTCATGACCCGTATGTTCGTCCTTGTCGTGTACACTCTCGTGTCTTTGTGCATTGTTGTAAGCATGCCGTTCGTGTTTACATCAGCCGTGTGCTTTCATTTTGTGTTTTTGTGTCGCGCACAGTTTAGTTTTCACCAGCTGCGCGCTGTGTTCGTGTTCATGTGAACACGTGACGATTTGCGTCTGCATTGGCTGCGTGTTCATGTCTTGTCATTGTGAACCCACCCACCTTGTTCTCCTGCTTAACTTTGATTTGTCCCAGCTGTTTCCGGTTCAATTACCTCCCTCCTGTGTCTATTTAATCCCTCCGTATTTGCTGTCTTGTGCTGTTTTGTCGTCATTTAATGGCTGTGCATTCTGGTTCTCGGTCTTGTGGAGTCAGTCCAGTCTTGTTTTTCCCCATGGGGTGGTTTTTGTTGCGTAAAATCCCTATTCTCTTGCATTGAGTCCTCGCCTCATCCCCTTCCACTCTCCTGACAGACAGCCCATTTATGTCCATATTTGCACACATATTGTATAAAGTAAAATAATTGTTACATATTTCATAACATAGTTGAGAATCATCTTTATACAAAATTTAGTTTAAAAACTCTTTGCTTGACACTTTTGTTTGGTGAATGAAAAAAAAACATTGTTTTTGCTTTTACATGTCTTCTCATGTATTTTCATTTTTTTTTATAATACTACAGAAAACATAACATATTATTTATATATATATATATATATATATATATATATATATATATATATATATATATAATCCTTTTGTTTCTTATGCTCCAAACAATGTTTTGACAAGAAACTAAATTCATAAATCTTTTCTTCAGGTTCAAAGATACAGTAAAGATATTTAAAACAAGATTTCAAATGAGTTCTTTCTACTTATCAAAGTATATTGTAAAAATGTTTCACGGTCTACATATAAATATATTAAGCTGCGTGACTCTTATTGATGATAATAAGACAAATATAATGTTGATAAAAATGTTATTTGATCACCAAATCAACATTTTAGAATGACACTGAAGATGGGAGTATTGTCTGAAAACTAAAAACAGTTAATGCAATAATATAATGTAATATTTCACAATTTTACCGTTTTTATTTTTGTTCACATAAATGTGAGCATGGGATTTTGCGACTCCAAATTTTGAATGTTTGTGTGCATCCGCCACTTCAAATTGTGAAGTCACAAGTCATGTTCATGTAAACCTCTAAAGTAGTGATTTATCTGTCATTTTCCTTCAACCTCATTCTTCTCCAGGAGCCCTCTGGCCAGTCCAAAATGGAAGTGTTCTCCACAGTTTTAATCATTTTCTTCGCTCCAGAAACCACAATTTCTGCACTCTGTGGTGTTTCCTCGGGCTGTACCTACCTCCTGCTGTCAACTAACACAAGAGAACTTGATAATCAGTGAATCATTTACAGTCTGATGGGATTTTGTTTAGTCATATAAACTGTGCTTATTGGTAAATGATTATAGAACAGTTAAAATCCTTGATTTTTATGTAAATGTCTTACCATCATAATTCTGCCACATTTGAGTCATCAGATGTCCTTTATGCTTAACTTGCTTCACTTCTAAATACCATTCGCTATTGCTGCATGGATACATTAGAATTTCACTTAAATATTGATATGGATTGACAAATAACACCGAGCTCCACTGTCATCTGATGTTCTTTTCAAGCTAAACCAAGTTATATTCAGACTCAACTGATTCTTTTGGTTGAGCGGCTGCTGTGTTTGCTGCTACAACAGGACTTCAATGCTGCCTAAGGCTTATTGATCATTTGAAGCAAAAGCTGAGTTTGACTCCAGCTGAACAATTGCAGCACTTTCTCTGTTGACAAAGAAATATAAATCATAGCCAATAAAAGAAACATCCACTTCTGCAGTTTTTATAAGGATAAAGTGCAGTCAGTATAGTAAAAAAACACTGGGAGCTATAAAATAAAATGTAATATAGTTTTGAGCATTAAATTGTTTGTTTAGAAGTTCTATTTGCAAATGTTTGTGTTGATGTCCATGACTGATTTTACTGTAAATTACAGTATAATGTTAATTGTCAGTGGAATTATAGTATTAGTACTAAATGCACTGAGTAATCCAGAACAAGTGTAAAAGTTTGTGTGTACCACTTTGTAAGAGATAACAATATTGATGTGTACTTTGTTCAACATTGACACTACAAAGTATAAATCAATTTTAGCTTTTCAGAATGTTTACTACTCAAGCACTGAGTACTAAAATACCTAGCAATACAGCCGTTTTCAACACTAAGAAATGTTTTCTGAAATCAGCATATTAGAAAAATTTCTGAAGGATCATGTGACACTGAAGACTGGATTAGTGATGCTGAATATCCAGCTTAGCTATCACAGCTATATTTATATATTTGACAGACGCTTTTATCCAAAGCAACTCACATTGCAGTCAAGGAACACATTGACATTCTAATCAGTTTTTGCTTCCCCTGGGAATCAAATCCATGACCTTTGTGTTGCAAACGCCACACTACTGTTTGAGCTACAAGAAAGTATATATATATATAAAAAAATTGTATGAAAAACACTATTTGCCAATCCTTCAAATAATATTATTACAGGAGAACATACAAGCCTGATGTTTATTTTTCCAAAGTAGCCAGGCCTACTGGAAAACTGATACCTACAAAAATGCTCTGCCCTGAAACTGTAATTTGTTTAATTGTTAATTACAAGGAACGAGATTTGTCTGATCACTTTCTATCACCATGTGCAATCTATCTACAGCCACTGAAAGACTGCAGCTTGGAGCACAAACTCTGAATACCATCTGCTTGTGTTCTGTACTAATGTAATGAACATTAGACTATTCTCATCACTGTTCTGCAATTTACATAATGTGCAAAATCCCTATTGTGCTATGCCTGAAGTACTATATTGTCTTGTTCTCCAAACTTAGTCTTTAAAAAGGATTTTGTGTCATCATACAAGACAAAGAAGCCCTTGGAGCCACTCCATGCTATTCTTCTGGATTTCCAGTGAAGCAAAAAATGAAGGTCAGCTGGAATCACTTTGCCATAGTGAAGTGGACTAAGTTGGCTTTGTCAAATTGAAAACAATGGAACTGCACTACGGGAATGAATAGGTTCCATTACTTGTTTTATTTTATTTTTTAACAGACCAATTTTAATAACAGACCAAATTAATCTGCATAATAGTGCTATAGAGATTTCTCTTCTGTGTACTGTAGTGATGCTGTGAGGTATTAAAGAAAAGTCCCGTGTCATCGCGAAATACTGGTTCTCTAACAACACTGAGGTCAGCAGTTTTGCATTCTGCCTCCCTCACAGCAGCAGAGAGGAGCTGCATCACCAGTCCCGTCTAGAGAAAACAATGTAGGGAATTAAACTTGTCCAACCAGATGTATTCAGTATTAAAGAATGTATGTTTCGCTCGTTACGAAAGCTAGAACCATAGCCTCGTTATAAAGTACAGAAGTATCTTCCTAAATATTAAACCACTCCTTCGTCCGCTCACATAACAAAACATGAATCCTACTATGGGGAAGGTTTATGAATATTAACGACTCAAGGCAGGCGACGCTTCCCCGTGTCTGGCCAATTGCTAATTAATCTATCAAACTAGCTAGTTAATATTCATGAGCGAAGTTTTCCGTTCGTGAATTTGTTAGCCGTCTCTCCCACTTCTACCTTTCAGCAAATCATTTCGCCCCGCGTCTCGTTGCGTCATTATTATTCATGAGTCAAGTTCAGCCAATCGTTTCGTCTCACTGTCCGAGCGTCTCGGCACGTCATTAATATTAATGACAGCAGCCTTCGCCGTAGTGCGTTTCTGAAAATGTCAGGTTGGCCGGGTGGAGAATGCAGTGGTCAAGTGCGCCGTTTTTATCACCATTTATTTTCTCCATCTCTTCAGTGGACAAATAGCCGAAACGTTCAGTAGTGTGTAGATTCGCTTGATGATTGAAATGAAAGGAAAACTCCGAAACAAGTTTATCGGCATCATTACTCGGTGAAAAGAGAGTTTCTTCCGGACTATTTCGGCAACGCCGGATTATGTTGTGGATACCCTGTCCTGTTCAACCTTGTGCCGCCAATGACAAGTTCAGCGGCGCGTAACATCCACCTCACTTTTACACGACCACTATGTTGCTTTGGGAATCATTGAAGTGGACGAACATACATGTCATTTCCTTGCAGCATCCAAGTCCTTCAGCATCAGAATTTATTGAACCTGTACTCACGTGTCAAGTGTACCGAATAAAATTACTTTAAACACTACTGCTGAAATATTCTTCGTGGACTAAGAAACATCCTGGTAAATCCTGATATTTTATATCTCACGACTGTACATTTGAATGAAATCCTGTATTTGCATAGCCTCTAGTCTTTTCCCTGCTGAATTTCCATTGCTGGTTTGGTGTTGGTCCAGATGGTGGACCAGTAACATGAAGCTGCTTGATCCAGGGAGACTTTCTGGTTGAGCCTTTGCTTAAGCTAGTGTGTTTTAACAGGGTGGTCTCTTTGTGTTTATTTTGGATATGTATTCAAGTTTAAGGTGCAGTACACATTCTCTCAACTTTTATATTTTGACAGTAATCCAAGATGACATCGGGGAACAGCCAAGTGTCATTGAGTGAGCTTCCCATGGATAACTGGATGGCCAATCTGCCCAGTGCACTGTTGGATACCCCTCTCTGTTACATGGCTATTCCAGGTATTTAACCTCACATTTTCATTTATATATTAATTTCAATTCATATAGACTTTTTTATGGTGTCAATTAAATATAAATCCACAGCTATGTGTTTTTGGATCTTGCCATTACTTAATGAGAGTGACCGCAGTTTCAATTTTTGATTAACCATAAAACTTTTTCTTCTCTTTTTACAGTCTGCTTATATTTGCTTAGTTTAGTTCATTACCATTAACGCTTATGGTTATTGTGTCACTGTCCTGATGGGTTTGTAGGGAGTCATAATGCCATAACCTACTGCCTGGATAAGAATGACCGTAATCCAGTGGACCTCACTCAGCCAGATATGTTGCAAAAGCTGGACAAGTACATGAAACCCATCATAAGGCCATTTGTATACAAATGGGCAATAACACAGGTACGTAGTTATCATTAGGCCCTATCACAATTATTGATAAATCATCTGAAAGTGATTATTCAAACTATTTGCAATTATTAGAGATATCTGTAATAATTGAACTTTACATTTTAATCACATTCTGCCTTCCAAATAAGAAAAATTATATTGCAGTTATATAATATTTTATTATAAATAACTAATTCAATAAATATTTATTTTTATAGCAATAAAGTAAATTATATATGTCTTTTTCTATTATAAATTTTACTATTATTTTATGTACGATTCCTAGTAAAAAACTATAACCATGTCTTGAATTTGTTTGTTTTAAAACAGTAAAAGAAATAAGAGTGTAAAAGAAGTTATTGCTCTAATTGTAGTGGTAGAGTAATTTAATATTTTAATATATAATATATATATATATATATAATATACTTAATAATAATATTTTATTTTAAAGTATGCACACATTCTCTTTTTATTTGTAAATTCCTGTCTCATGACATTCAGTTATAAATTGGATTAATCATGTAAATCTAACATATGAAAAAAAAAACGTTGAGTAGTTTGCATGAATAGATATTACTGTCTGTTGTTTAGCATTTCTTTATAAAACAGTTGTCAAATATTAAATGTCTAGCTTACCATGTACAGTAATACCTTGAGATATGAGCATAATCCGTTCCAGGACAGAGCTCATAACTCGAATTGCTTGTATCTCAAATCATTTTCCCCATAAGAAATAACAGAAAAAAATTAATCCGCTACGGCCCCCTAAAAAACTCCCTCATTAGTGCTAATAACAATGGAAAAACATGTTTTTAATTGCTATAGAGACTTACACACACACACACACACACACACAAAATTATAGTATATAAGGATTTCTGTGATATAAAACAAAATGTGGTTCTAATTATGAGCTCTTACCTTCGAGACGGATGATAAAGTAGTGGCTATTGGCGGCATATGCAGAGGAGAAGGAGGGAGGGACAATGTATATAATGCAAACACAATAAGGAAGTGTAGTGTTTCTTCCCGTGTAGTGTATTCGATAGAGTGTAATGAGTGTAACGTATGCCTCAGAACCTCATATTTCTTACTATTGAACACACATAACTCCTGCTTCTTCTAGCTTAATACTGGTGAATCACTTGTCGCCCCCGGTAACCCCGCTCTAAAACTACTGTGGCCTTCTAGTGGAGATCATGTGCAATTACCCCGTAAATGAGGTGGCTTGAGCAGCTCCAAGTGCTCGACTACCTAGTGTCAGCGTCTGTAAGCGTGCTCGTATCTCAAAGCAGAAAATAGCTCAAAGGCTTGCTCGTATCTCGGAATACTCGTATGTGGAATTCACACTCATCTTCTGCGAACAGGAAGGATGGTCTTCTTTGTTTTGATTGGCTATCTCAATCATTGTCACATTGACGAGCGCCGTTAGACTGATGAGGCGAACCAGTGTCGTCACTGACTTTTTCGGAGAGTGCGTTTGCATTTTTAAAATTAGTTATAGTTTTACACTCCCCATTATATGTTTCTGTGTTTTCCATTGGATTACATGGAACCGCTTTGCACAATTCACATTTTCAATTACATGAACAAATAGTAAACTGTCTGGGTTCATTGAAAGCCTTGGTGTTCTTCATTATGTTAACATACAAAATCATTATTAAATAAGAGAAGGCATGATCAAATTATTTATATCATCAAATCATTTTGACTTAAATGCAGATATGCTGGATACGGTATCAAGTCCCTCATGAGGTTATAGACCAATTTATGTCAGCATGCATCAGCAGATTCCTGTAGAGCACGACTCTCTGAGATGTATAAGCTTGAGAGGCAATAAATGGCTATCTGTTGTCGTGGAGAAATCAATCAAACACTCAGTGGCTTTGCTACTGTGAAAGCTTTGAAAGCACAAATAGATGCTATAGTTATTACAAAAGTAACATTGATGGATGAGCATCGCCCAAATTCTATAGGATACATACAGATCAGTTATGTTATTACAGAGATGGTTATGTCACTTTCAATGGTTTCACTCACACTGTGAGCTGTTCAATACTATCTTCACCTGCACCTGCATTGTTAATGAATGTGCTTTACATTATTTACCATAGGAGGCTTGCATTAGGGCGCAGTTAGATTGTGGAGTGCGATACTGTGACCTGAGGATAGCACATAGGCCTAATGACAGCTCAAATGATCTCTACTTCTACCATGGTGTTTATACCACTATAACTGTGGAGGTAAGGCTATGAAAACAATTGATCAAACAAAAGATGTACATTTGAAAGACTGCCAAGGCATTTAATGATTTAAAATATAGCATAACATTTCCCAGTGTCTGTTTGTTGTGTAATTTGATATGTGCAGTAGTTCTAATTTGTTAGAGTTTGATGATTGAATAATAGAAATAATTGCTTTTGAATCAAACTAATTTATTGTGTTATTTCAGATAGTATTAAAAGAGATCAGAGAGTGGTTGGACGTTCATCCAAAGGAGGTTGTCATCCTTTCTTTCAGCCACTTCCTTGACCTCAGTCCAGATCTTCACACGCTGCTTGTTTCAACTATAAAGAGTGTTTTTGGTACCAAACTCTGCCCCAGAATGGTGCGTTGATCGATTTTCATTGTTTTATTTTAGAAATAGACGATGGGAACCATGTATATATACTGTACAATATAAATAACAATATATTTCTGAATTTTCTGTCTGGAGCATGTGACATTAAAGACATTATGGAGCCAGGGTCATCAAGTTATTGTTTCGTATGACTACAAAATTGCCTTAAACCACAGAGAATTGTGGTTCCATATACCCTATTGGTGGGCCAACAAGTGCAAAGCTGAAGCGCTGATCGAGGAATTTGAACGTAGAAAACAAAATGACAGACCAGGTAACCGTTAATGATATGCCATTAATTAATTTATTCTCTCCATAAACATATTATCTTTGGAAAAGTGAAAATGTAGCAAAATCTAACAATAATACATATGCTGTTATTTTATAAATTATTCACTTGATAATCCTTGGAAAAGATAAATAATTCCTGCAACAGTTACTCATATTTTTTTTATTATTTAGTATATAATAACATATTATTATTTTATTTTATTTTATTGATAAAACTCTCATCTTTGGAAAAGTGAATGTTTCCTGTGACAGTAACTCATTATTTTATGTTCTCGACAAAACTATCATGCTTGGAAAAGTGAAAAAAAGTAATCATCACATCGTTCTCCTCTACAGACGGCTTTTTTGTGACTGGCATCAATCTTACTGAAGATCTGAAGTACATCTGCTCCCATCCCACAGAATCACTGAAGGATATGGTGATGTCTACGTATCCCACATTACTTAGCTGGGTCAAGCAACAGAAGCCTGGCTCTAGCACCGGGTCCCTCAACATCATAGCCGGGGACTTTGTGACAGAGAGCGAGTTTATACAAACCGTTATTGCACTGAATGAAAATCTGCTCAATAGGACCATAATACCAGAGCCTTGACACTCTTGACCCTGTTAAGTCTGCACAATCTATTTAACATTTTAAAAAAAAGAAGTGCTTCTTGTTCTTGTGATGTTTTTTTATACTAGTCAACTTTGCACTTTTTTTATAAGGGTGCTTACACACTAGTATATGCTGTGTCAGCTCCACCATTTCAATAGTGATGGAACATTGCAAGGACTTTCCATGCTGTCAAAGTGGATGCTGTCCACCAAATGCTCCGTCATAGAGCTGTATCTAGTTTGTAAGCACCCTGAGGGTGATAGATAATTTTGAGTTATGGGTAGAGTAATGTAATGCACTGACTTTTATGACTTGAATTTACTGTCTTAAGCTTATTTATGCAGTCTCCGATATATATACCTCTGATTTTACAAAAATGTTCCAAGTGGATGTCATGATCAAGGTCTCAGTAACCAAGCCGTACAGTTCAGCACCAGACACAAGCACATTACACCACAAAATAAGTTCCACAGTTTGCATGAGAACTGCTGAATCACAAGTAGGATTATAAAACACTCAGGACTGTTCATTCTTTATAATCTATACTCTTCAAGTGCTGTGTGTAATGGCAATAGACATATGATTCAAATAAGTACATATCTGCATGGTGCACACAATCAAAAGCATGAAGAGACACTGAAATATTTTTGTGGTTGCCACAGTTGCATGCAGTTATGCTTATACTAACACAATATTTATACTTAAATATGCTTATACTAACACAATATCAGCAGTTGAATGGAATATAAAATATTCATTTAATATTTGAAGATTTGCAATAAATAAACATATCTAACCATATTTAAGTAATTGTTTTATTTATTTATTCAGATGTACATAAAAATTGTCAATTTTTGTATGTAATTTCTTAAAAAGCTTTCAATATCTAAATTTAAGGCACAGTCCTTCAGGCTGTTCTGGTTTGATGTTTGTTTTTGGTCTGTTCCTAGTTTCTGTTTTTTGAAAAGATATTTTAGTCTTGATTTTAGCCCTCATTTATACAAAGAAGCAATTATGTCTTGTTTGACTTTCAGTGTAACATTAAGAACAACAGGGGAGTTATTAATACTGAAGGATTCTCTGAGCAAGAATTACCTGACATGGAAATGTAACTATGGTATATGCTTTGTTCTATTGATTATGGACTGTGCTGAAAGCCTTTAATCAAAGTTAACTTTTGATAATAGAGTTTTGTGTCAGAGATGATAACATGATGAAAGGTCACCAGATTTGGAAACCACTGTTTGGAATAACATGTTTAAAGAGAGTGAGTGAGTGAGTGAGTGAGAGAGAGAGAGAGAGAGAGAGAGAGAGAGAGAGAGAGAGAGAGGAGAGAAAACCAAACTGAATGAGTATTGTGTAGCCATAGTATGTCTAAAGGGATTATAATGTACTTTTATGCTCTATTATATATTACTGAATAATGAAAAGACAGGGGTTGACAGCGTACATGATAATTTTTTTAATATAAATACATTATTTTACGATTAGAGAAATTAAAAAGAAACATCTGCAATATGCTTATTAAATTGCCTTGTTTTCTACGTCAGAAATTCATGAACACGTAACAGAACCTTTTGTAATATTGTGGAGGGAAAAAAATTGCATTAAAAGGAAAAAAAAAATGTGTTTGTTTAAAAAAAAATGTGAATCTAGTATATTATCCAAAATACCTAGACTCAGGCTATGTGACGGAAATGAAAGTGAACTGCAGAACAGGAAAGAACAAGATTTCTATGTTTTGGGGCGGTTTTATCTACTCGTGAACGCAAAAGCTGTTTTGCAGGCAGCAAAGGAACAAGGAAATACATAACTAACACGCCAAATGTCTTTCATGTCCGCTCCGAAAGACTTTTGTTTTTGTCTGAAAAGACTTCGCTAGCCGGTGAAGTGATGCGGTCGCGAGTTGGGCTTTGAGCCTCGTTATCGATGCTGTGTTATCTGTTGTCTCGCTTAAACACGGACTGTTTCAGCAGATCAACTCATTTTGTTTTCAAACGCAGCTAGAGGCATTTGTAAAGAGCTATTGCTTTTATACACACCGGTAAACTGATGGATCACATTAAAGAGGCTGAAATGAACTGTGAGGAATGGATGTCGTGTTTGCCAGAGAAACTTTGGGACGTCCCTTTAACGAACCTCTCTATACCAGGTAAGCCAATGGGATTACAAGGAAAGTTTACTTGTTAAAAAAGTTTGAAAGTTTACTTAAAGTTTACCCCCCTCCCCCCTAGATATAGGCGATTTTGTATATAAAATGTTATTATTTTGTAACCTTTAACCATTTCTTTAAAGTCACCATGAGATCAAAATCGACAATTATTTTCAAAGGAACACTGCTGGATTTATTTTAAATTATTTATCTGTGAACATTATTTTTTGTTTTAAGTTAAAGTGCCCTAAAATATTGTTTAGCCCGTCTCTTCACGTGATTATGACGTAATTAGTGGCACGAGGGCGGGACAACCTCTTAGTCACGTGAGATCAAAGACATAGCACATGACAATCAAATCAATTCCAGATGGATGAAATCATTTTTTGTTGTTCAATGTCACAATAATAATAGGTAGACTATTACATAATTACATTATAGACTTTAGCTGTCATAATAAACATACATACAGTGCATTTCCGGGCCTTTAAGCATTTCATGTTGCACTTTTTGGGTTTTAGTTGGTTCCGAAAGGTTTACGTGTGATTTAAATTAATTTATAAAATGTGGTTTGAAAAATAATATAACTATAATATACTGTCTTTCGAATTGTCATTCTGGAACTACAAAAAAACCCAACATAAAATACACACATTTCTGTCATACACCCCAGTTGTATGATAGAAATCTTGGGAAGATACAATGATAAAACAGATGCAAAATAGTCTCTTTTTTCCTGTCCGCAAAATTCACAGGGATAATGTTAATGTTTAAATCTTTCCAAAACTTTTGTTTTTTTCTTCAGGTAGCCATGATGCAATGAGCTACTGTCTGGATATCACTTCTCCTCTGCTCCGGTCTGAGTCAGACACCTTTAGGTTGCTCGATGGGGTTTTATGCTGTTTGACCCGGCCAGCTATTTACAGATGGGCCACTACTCAGGCAGGCATATACGTTAATTTTATTGTAGAACAAGTTGTTTCTCCCATTGCTCGCAAAGCAAAATCATTATATATCAAAATCAAAGCCTCTTATTGTGTTGCAAGCAGGTTCAAAACATTGTGGAGCAACTCACAGCAGGCATTCGATACTTTGATCTTCGAATTGCCCATAAACAGTATGACTCTTCCAATGAGCTTTACTTCACTCATGTCATTTACACAAGTGCGACCGTGATTGTAAGTATATGCGTATGTTTAGATGGAATATTCAAGTTTGCCTTTTTATTCTTTATTTTGTAAATTTTCTGCTTTATAAACTTTTATTTACAGAAAACTCTACAGACAGTTACTTCATGGCTTGAATCTCATCCCAAAGAAATCATCATTCTGGCTTGTAGTCATTTCGAAGGGATGGATCATAAAGTGCATGAGGGACTCATCTACTCTCTGAAGAAAATCTTTGGCTCTAAGCTGTGCCCTCGCAATGTAAGAGACCATTTGGCAAATATTTTCCTTTAATTTTATTCTGATAGGACGATAGCACGATTGATACATGACAGGTTTAGAATAATTACCTTTTATTTTTATGTGTTTGGGGGGAAAAAAGTGTTATGCTCACCAAGGCTGCATTAAAAATATATATTGAAACTGGTAATATTGTGAAATAATATTACAATTTAAAAGAACTGTGTTCTGTTTTAAATTGTAAAATATTCCAGTGATTCAAAGCTGAACATTAATCCAGTATACATATATCCATTTAATCCAGTCTTCAATGTCACATGATCCTTCATAAATCATTCTAATATACCGATTTAGTGTTTAAGATTTTTGTTTTTAAGTTATTTACAACAGTTGTGATGCATGATATTTTGTGAAAACCGTGATACACCAGCATTCAAAAGTTTGAGGTAAACAGGGACACATTAAATTAATCAAAAGAGACATTTATAATATTACACACGATTTCTATTTCAAATACACGCTGTTCTTTTGAACTTTTATTCATCAAATAACCCTGAAAAAAGCATCATGGTTTCAACAACAAAAACTAGTTTTAACATCAATACCAATAATAATTGATAATAAATTAGCACCAATAATAACAGACATAAATGAGCATCAAATCATTATATTAGAATAATTTCTGAAGGATCGTGTGACACTAAAGACAGAAGTAATGATGCTGAAAATTCAGCTTTGCCATCACAGGAAAAAATGACATTTTAAAATGAATAAAAAATTTTTTGGGAAAATTTTAATTGGAAATATTATTTTGCATTACTGTTTGTACTGTATTTTTGATCAATCATAAATGCAGCCTTGGTGACCATAAAATAATTATTTCTGACTACTTAATCAGCAACAGGTTAAAAAAAGCTTACAGATTTTTTTTTTGTCATATTTTTAAAGGAGGTCCTACTGACCTTGCGGAGCCTGTGGACATCAGGCTATCAAGTAGTTCTATCATATGAGGACCAGTCAGCAGCACGCCATGTGGAGTTGTGGTCTGCTATCCCGTACCATTGGGCCAATAAACCTAATGCAGAAGAGCTGATTCAGTATCTTGAATGGCAGAAACAGCTTGGTAGACCTGGTGAGAGAAGCTTTTGTCTGATTGTAATAAGAAAAAAGAAAAGAAGATGGTTCCACATAACTCTGGTCTTAAATATCTGTTAATATTTCTATTGCCCAGAGGGTTTTTTCGTATCAGGCCTGAATTTGACGGCAGATCGATGCTTCATCGCCTCGCACCCTCGGAAATCTCTCCAAACTCTGACCATGGAGAATTGGAACTGTGTGATGAAATGGCTAGAAGATCAGAAACCAGGAGCTGAACCCACGAGTCTAAACATAATAGCAGGAGACTTCATTGGACCCATTCCACTTTGCTCACTTATTATTGCGCTCAACAAAAAACTGCTGTAATCAAGGAGCTGTTGAAACACATTGTGTTTAGATGTTAATGTCTTTTAGGTGTTGTTCACAAACTCAGATTTACAGCCTAAAGCCGGGTGCACGGTGTACAATTTTGTGTACAATATTTACAAGCCACATCACACTGTGGGATCTCAGTCCAGAGTTTTACATCATCAATTCATGACATGTCCTATGACTGTGAGCTGGATTACATGCACATTGAAATGGTGGCTTAGTAAACAAAAACAATCTTAAGCATTAATATTGATCATGGCCTCTCTTGAAAAGAAAATTGGAAAAAACACAAAGACGATGTGTGTGGAGTAAGTGACGGTTTGTGTCGTCAGGTTCGGCGCTCCTATTGATTCTTGATTTTTACAGTTGTCGTAGGAGAAGCCACACTGCGTGACTGTACATCAAATCTGACTGCCAGAACTTTGTCGAAGGTAAAATTGGATTGAAATGGTCATTAATCAGCTGTCAGGGATCTTTCAGGACACTCAGATCTTGCAGGATTCACACAATTTTTCTCAGTTGGTCAAATTGTACCGGTAGTCAAAATTGTACAGTGTGAACCCGGCTTAAAAGTGTGTGTTTAACATTTTAATTCTTACATGTTTATAGGAATATTGTGCAATGTTTAATCCTAAATGTGTTTACATATGCCTTTTACTGTATCATGCTGCTAAATGAAATTATTTTGATAGTATAAATGTATTTTATTACAATATTGTTTATATTAACACAAATCATTTGTGATTCCTAATGTCTGATTTTATTGTAGTAAAATATTTTAAATACATTGTTCATGAAGCCAATAAATATTTACACATCATTACTGTGTGAATTATTTTGGATGTTGTCGTTCTGGCTGTGAAACGGGTCAGCTGTCACTAGGTGACCTGAAACAGCTTCCTGTAGCGGCCATATGCAGCATGGCTAATGATGACCTTGACATTGGCGGCGCAGTCGTTTCCAACATCATCTACCTCCTGAACCGTCGCCTCCTTATACAGCCAACTGTAAAGAGCAAAGGGCACTGCATTATCAATTCTGTTGATACAACTATTTAATCCCTTATTCACTATTACTTAACTTACGCTAATTGAGGGGTGTTGAGCTGCACCCTGAGGGTCATTGTTTGTTTGCCAGTATACTTAACAACAGCTTCTTCGATCTTTTCTTTTAATACCTCCAGTCCATGCTGTTTAAGAGCTGATATGGGGGTAACATCAGGATCACTGGCCTCATACCTGTCAAATGTATATAAAACATTTATATATTTATGAAATAAATAAAATCTCACTCATGCAAAAATGTCATTGCTATGTGGTTATTAATGTGTTCTAAGTGTTTTCTTTTTAATTAGACAATTTAAGTTACATGATTTAAAAGGTTAGTTTACCCCCAAATAAAAATTATCCTATAATTTACTCCTAGGTGTACATAACTTTCTTCATTCAGCCAAACACAATCAGAGTTTATATTAAAAATATCCTGGCTCTTCCAAGCTTTATAACTAAAAAATGAAAGCAAAAGCTTTTTGAGAAAAAATGATCCATTATTATAACTTTATTCATTATTATTCTTTATCCATATGACAATTATCCATTATCATAACTAACCAGAAGCTAGTGATTATGGTTTATAAACTTATGAAATTTCGTTTATAAGATTATGGATATTTTTCTAACAAAAACTTATCGGTACGCTTCAAAATGCCTAAAAAAAGGTACCATCCACTCATATTATAAAGCTTGGAAGAGCCAGGATATTTTTAAATATAATTCTGATTGTGTTTGGCTGTATGAAAAATTAGTAAATTATGGGGTAATTTTAATTTTTGGGTGAACTAACCCTTTAAGGCATTATTCACATATGCAGCATAAAATTAAAGGGGAGTTATGTTTGGAAGTTTAATACTTAAGGTTTGAAAACAGTTTCAGCAATACTGACTGTTATAGCAAGCTCCACTAATAACAAAATGTATTATTTTAATATTTGTTACTAAATGACTGACTACATCTCTCACCCTTCAATGAGGTCGATCTTATTGTGCACCTCTATAATGGAGTTGAGAAGTCTTTCTGGAATCCGAAGATTCTTTAGGACATTCAGTACATTGACCTTTTGATTCACAGTTTCTGGATGACTGATGTCTCTCACATGAATTATGAGGTCCTGCAAAAGGAGAGGGTGTTAAAAATTCCATAATTTTTGTAACACTTTACTAAAGCCTTTATATATAGTGCATTATAGAAGTACTTTTAATGCATTAATAATGTCTTATAATCTGCATTACAATGCATTGTATGGATTCATTAATAACTGCAATAATAAGATAGTTACAATACTAATCTATTAATTGAACGCACCTTTAGAAAGTACTGTATAACCAATGTCAGATGTAACAAATCATGTACACATACTATAATGCATTTTACCTTTGATTAAAATTATTTATGAAAAGATATAATGTATTCACTGATCTATATACATTTATATAGATCAGTGATTGCATTATAATTTACATCATGAATACCTTTATTACACACAAAGGCTTTAAATAAAGTGTTAGCAAATATTCCATAACATTGCTAAAAATAAAACACTTTTATTGTTGTTATGGGTACGTACAGAATGCGTGACATCCTCCAGCGTGGCAGAGAAAGAGTCAATAAGCTGGTGAGGGAGCTGGGACAAAAAGCCAATGGTGTCTACATACAGTACGGTCATGTGACTTGGCAGCTGTCCAGCATGTACTGTAACATCCAGGGTGGCAAAGAGCTGGTCTTTAGGCTGAAGACCAGCATCTCCAGTCAGTGATTTAATCAGAGTTGTTTTACCTTCAGAAACAAAGTTGTTAATGTTACATGTGACTGTTAATGTGTTTCTTACAATCTCATAAAACAGATTAACAAGTTGTTTATCCAAACCTCACCACAGTTGGTGTAGCCCATGACAGAGATGATCGGAAAGTTTTTGTGTTTGCGCTGGGAGCGCAGCAGGTGCCTCTTCTTTCTAAGTCTCTCCAGGGCCGATCGGATCTTCAGCTCTCGCTCCTTCAACAATCGCTGCTGCATTTCGTACAAGGTTTCACCTGCAAACATCATTTTAGTTCCAGTTAAACACATTAACCTGAGATTAAAAATGCCTTTGGATTAAACGTTTCCTTACCTGAGCCCATAATGTACCTTGAGCCGCCACCTTGCTGGTCTAAGTTTGCTACTTCATTTCTCAGGCGTGACCTTATGTGTTCAAAGAGCAAAAATATGTTAAATATGTGTTTAGTGTTACTTGTGGCTAATTGGCTTTTATTGTGTCGTAAGGTAAACTACCATTCAAAAGTTTGGAGTTAGTAAAGAATTTTTCGAAAAAGAAATTAAAACTTTTTTTCAGCAAGGATGCATTAATTTGATCAACAATGACCGCAAAGACATTTATTAAAGATTAATCTACTGCAAATAAATGTTGTTCATCAAAGAATTCTGACCAAAAAAAGTATCACAGTTTCCCAAAACATATTAAGCAGCACAATGGTTTACAATGTTGGTATTAAGAAATATTTCATGAGCATTAAATCAGCGTATTATAATGATTTCTGAAGGATGTGGCACTAAAGACTGGAGTAATGATGCAGAAAATTACAGGAATAGATTACATTTTAAAATACATAAAAATGTAAAAAGTGTATTGTAATCATACTTCACAGAATTACAGTTTTTACTGTATCTTGATCAAACAAATGCAGTCTTTGTGAGCATAAATATCTAAATGCAAAAACTTAAGCACTAATCTTACACTTTTAAATGGTAGTTTGCCAGAAAAGGATTCTTGAGTTCATCAGGAAACTATATATATATATATATATAAGAAAATTGGTGAACTAATATACAATTTACCTGAGCAAAGGAATCTCTGCTAAAGAGATCTGTAGTTTGGCTTCTTTTGTTTTAGCGTTGCATCGGAAAATATGCAGAACAAGTGAGTATCTGTCAAGAACTTTTACTCCCCAGGCTTCCTGTAATTCTTTCTGAAACACATGTGTTACTTGGTTACTAACATACAATAGATCAAATTGATTTTCTTTTGTGCACAAGTTTTAAAAGCCTTTGAAGCAAACATTTATACAATCAGTGTCATGCTCTAAATACTCACTTCAGAGGAAGGTGAAAGACGCTCCACGTTCACAAAGACAGCCGTGACCCCAGAAGTAGCTCTGATCTTTTCTTAGTAGTGTATCAGAGCATGGAAAATATGTCAGTTTGTGTCTAAAATATAGTATTTATTCAAAACCAATCGGCTACATACCTGTCAGAGTCTGGAAGTTTCCCTTGCCGAAAATTCGTCTATTTTCTGGTGTCTTGGTGGAAAGGATGATCTTGTCAACAACGCTCCATTTGTCTAAAGTGTTCACCAGACCAACAGCCTCTTCCATCTGAAGTGCCGCTGTTAAAGGGAACAACTTTGTATTCTGCAATATGCCATATTCATACACTAAATCAGTTCAAGTAGTATACTTTTTTTTTATACCTGTGGTCAGATACTGCTTTCTGCTGCCCCATTTCACATCAGGATGAACAATGAAGATCCTGTGGTCTTCTTTACCAATACCTGTGGGGATCTGCTGCTTGAATAGCTCCTCTATTTCAGCTTCATCAATATCATCTTCCTCTTCCTCTAGACTGTCATCTGTGCTGTGATATTTGCTCTTGTACATACAAGCTGTCAAAGACAAAGTCCTTGCTGGAAGAACTTGAACTGCAATCCCAGTCTTTAAACTTTGTTTTCTGCATGGTAAGATGGTACTCACTAGTTCTGAAGAAAATATGATTGGTTTACTTTTAGCAAAACTTATGTACCACCTACCCACGACTTTTTTGCACTGAAAGACATGTTTGGTCAGGACACTGATCTTGTTAAGATTCATCTGCTCAGGTTCAAGTTAAAATACATGCAAGAAAGCCCTTTATTTTACAGTAGCTACAACTAACTCTTCGCCATGCATGTTTTGGTACGTCTTCCTCTCTTGTGATTAACACCAGCGATTGCTCACACGCGCCACCCGTAGGATTCATGCGGTATTACGTAAAAAATTTTTTTTAATTAATATGCGGTTATTTCAACTTCCTGCATTCTAATAACGTGGAGGTAAACTGAGCAGAAATGTAAGCGTTTATAATTTGTTTAATATTAATAAATAGTCCATCCACACGAAGAAAAATATGACGTTCGAGCAAGGACTTTTATTTTGATATTTTGGTGAGAGTTAAGTGTCCTGCAATGCATGATTGTCAATGTACTGTCTGTTCTGAGCATTGGATTGTGATGTCTGGTGTCTTTAAGGCAATGTCGAGTGAGTAGATATATATTTATATATTCACTTATATTGTTTTTTCTTCGAATATACTATTTCATATATTTTAGTTGCTTGTTGATTATCTAAACGTTACATCTATCATTTCACTTTGCATTGAAAATTGAAATGTGCACTGTCAAGTTTTGGACTGATTAAACGTGCAAAATGTTTGAACCTAAAAACATTTTTTAGTTTGTTCATGTTTTGACTACATGTGTAGTTCACATAGTTATCTTCAATCATCCAAACCTACAAACATGGTTTTTGTTTTGACTGCATTTGCTTTGACAAAAGTGCAGAGTCCCAAAACTCTATCCAACAGAGAGAGGTGGTTTAAATAGTTTAAGGGTTGTGAATCATTTATCCTGGAACAGTTAGATAAACAAACTTTAACTTCTGCTCCCTAGAGTTTCGTCTGGCTGTGGTGCAGTTACATGTGTCAAAGATTAAGGCTGACAATTTGGGAAGAGCACAAAAACTTGTGAAGGAGGCTGCAGGCCAAGGTGCAAAAGTTGTAGTCTTACCTGTGAGTATTAAATTCTACAGGTATTACCCCAGACTGTTGCGTGTGTTTGATTGCTACATAGACATTGGTTTATTGAACAATGTGACATTTAATAATCCATCATCCAATTTTTTTTATAGGAGTGCTTCAACTCCCCTTATGGAACTGGGTTCTTTGCTGAGTATGCTGAGAAGATCCCAGGAGAGTCCACACAGGTGTTGTCAGAGGCAGCCAAGGAGTGTGGGGTCTATTTAGTGGGAGGTCAGACCCTCAGACACAAGCCAACACATTGGTGTGGTTGATGTCTCTTATATGATTGTGTCTATGTTGTAGGTTCCATTCCTGAGGAGGATGGAGGGAAGCTCTATAACACCTGTTCAGTTTTTGGACCTGATGGAAAGCTGCTTGTCAAACACAGGAAAGTGAGTGACAGTAAAGACACGTATAATGTCACAACTTTCTCCTCCCCAAGAGAAGGGGGGCGGGGGGGGATGAAAAAGCAAAAGAACAGGTCGACTGAAGACTGGAGTAATGGCTGCCATAGAATAAATTATAACATTTATTTTAAAAATTGTGATAAAATTTTACTCTATTTTTGATTGAATAAACGCAACTTTAGTGACCATAAGAGACTTAAAAACAGTTCAAATAGTCAACATTAACATAAAAAAGCTCTTTTTTAACAATCTGCCACTTTCTAAGGTTATTGTGTGTGTGTGTGTGTGTGTGTGTGTGTGTGTGTATGTGTGTGTATATATGTGTATAAACGATTCAGAATGTATTCAAATTGAGTGTCATAAGCTTTTTTAGCTTTTTAATAATTTGTCGAAAATGGAACATACTACAAAAAATGACTGACACTTTATTTTTCATTATTTCTTTATTTTTTTCACTCTTTATTTCCTTCAGATTCACCTCTTTGATATTAATGTACCTGGGAAAATACAGTTTCAAGAGTCTGAAACATTAAGCCCAGGAAACAGTTTATCCATGTTTGAAACACGTGAGTGTTATAGAAGTCTTCACCAATATTAGAGATTTATTTATTTATCAGTGTCAATGTTGCATATATATCAGCAGATACTTGATTTGTTACATGCTTATTACCACATTTTAAGCATTTACTCAATTTGCACAATTTCACCTATATACAAATACAGCCTTTAAAACAATTAATTTCAGTTTTTAGTATTTTATTTTAAAATTATCTAGATAATGTATGTCACAGTCGTGTTGTCTCGTCACTTCCTGTTACCTCCTGTATGATCCTTTGTGTTTCCGTCTCGTTTGCCACTCGCATTGTTAGTCATGTCAGGTGTGTCCCATTATTGTATTTAATCCCTCATGTTGTCCCTTTGTTGATTGTTAACAATCCTATGTCGCTGTTCCTTTCGTGTCTCCATGTTCCCAGTTATTCTGAGTTTCCGTTGGTTATGCAAAAGTGTGCCGTTTTGTTTATATGTAAAGTGTTTTCGTTTTCGTTTAAAGAGTTTTACGTTGATCCCTTGTTTCCTCCCTTGTCATTCACCTCGTGTTACAGTATATAAGTCAAATGTAGGTAATTTATCAATTATCGCATTAACAATATTGGGCAGAATGTAAATATAAGTTCATTCCCAATGTTTCTTTTTATATTTTTGTTCTTCCCAGATGTGAAGTCACACAGTTTTTGTTGTGTTTTGTTTTTGCAGCATTTTGTAAAGTAGGTGTAGGAATATGTTATGACATCAGGTTTGCAGAGCTTGCACAGATCTATGCCAAGAAAGGTGAGAATTTTTAAACTGACATATTTGGATAAAATATAATTTAGGTCTGCTTGATATGATTTCTTCATATATCTATCTACCGGTATGTAGGTTGCCAGCTTTTGGTGTATCCTGGTGCCTTCAATATGACCACAGGTCCAGCTCACTGGGAGCTTCTTCAGAGGGGGAGGTCAGTGTCCCAGAAAACCTAGAGTTACTCAATTATTCCGTTCCCCATGTCTCTTTAAGACAGTTTGTGTGCTTTTCACAGGGCAGTAGACAATCAGGTATACGTGGCCACTGCTTCACCAGCAAGAGATGAGACTGCCAGCTATGTTGCCTGGGGTCACAGCTCTGTGGTTAATCCTTGGTAAGTGCTTTCTATCTTATTTGTTAAAGGTTATGCATACATTAGTGTAGATTATCATGGTTTGGTACCTGTGCCCTCGTTCATTACAGGGGGGAGGTAATTACCAAAGCTGGGTCAGAAGAATCTGTTGTATATGCTGACATAGGTGAGGTTCAGTGTTTTACATTTATTTAAATTGTGAACTATATAGAGCCAGTTGAGCTAATGCAAACATACTATCCCTCTTCTGCTTGTAGACCTGCAGTATTTGGGTGATGTGCGTCAGCAGATCCCAATCAGCACACAGCGACGGAATGATCTATACAGTGTTAACAGTGTTCAGGAGGGCTGAACACTCGCACAGACGAAGCACTGCATTGGACATTAAATCTTGACTCATGGCAGACTTAATCAGCACTTATCAGATGTTAGAGAGAAACTTTCATCAGTGGAATGTGGGGAATCGCACAACATAGATGTTTTGATTATTGTGAACATAATCCTCATAATGGACTCTTGCTGATGTTCTTACAATGAAAATTTGTATTTGGAATAAATAAAGGAGGGCCTTCATTTCTTTGTTACCATCTTAATATAGTGGTTAAAATATTGGACAGTTATTCCTGGACTGGTTAAGTGGGGCATTAGAAAAAATATTAAACATGATATTAAGACAAGTGCTTTTCAAATCAAAGTAATTGCCTTTTATATTGCATCTAAAATAACTGATTAAAATATTATCTGAAAAATAATTACTTCATATAAATTGCATCTTGAGATTTCAGAGACTATTGGAGTACGGTAAATGGAATTTTTGCTAATACCTTTTGCCAAAAAGGTCAATTTACTTTCTATGCATTTTAAGATTATAGGTAACACTGTAAGAAGCATTGAATAATGAAATAAATAACTAAATTAAAAATATTGCTTCCGGATTGGAAAGACAAAGGATTCAGGAATTTTCTTTTTTTCACGTCTCTGTGGTTTACTCACAAAGATGTGTTTTCTAGCCTAGTGACCGGTTATGTTGTATGGGTTGGCATGGTAACTGTGCTCTCTTTTCATACAGGGGTGAAGTTGACAAAAGAGAACAGGCTTTTGTATAATTGCTGCTGACATAGTAATTGTTCCATTTAGATTATTTAAAATAAGGGCTTAAGGGGTTGCTGCTTTAAAACTGCAATTCACAAAAAGCTATTCAGTTCGCAATATGACATGGTCATCTGTCTTGATTTAATACACTTTACTTATTGTACATACAAATGAACTACAGATAATGGCAGAATACATACATGTTCATATAACCTCAAACAAATGCAAAACTGAACTGTAATACCATACATTCGACATCTTAAAAAGCTAAAATGCCTAAAATGTACCTTCAGTAATCTTCTTATGCTTTTAAAAGTCTATCTGTTGGGGTACCAAAAAGTACCCACATTAAGTAAAAGTATTAAAGTAGGTTACAACATTTGATTTATTGACAAGAACAAATACTTTGTCGTTTGCTCTTTGTTACTAATTACTAATAATGTTTATTCCATTTACACAGACAACAGTGAGAATGACATGACATGACAGTGGAACATATGACTAATACTGTAACTCCTTTCTACTCAAGCCTGTCTAACTGCTTTGGGAAAAACAGATGAAGTTATGAAACAGGAACCAACAATACATGTTGTAGATATTTGTTTTGGTCTAAAAATGTAATGTTTCATCCAAATATACATTCTGAGGCAAGAATGTGTTGTGTATCATGTCTAGATACTTGATAAGAATTTTTTTGAGCTTTTCATTGCAGATCAGTTCATATTCTTAGCTTGACTTGTTTTATTCTATTGTAATCAGCTGCAGGTCTTTTGTTAGTATGGAAAAAGTGGAGTATAAACAAATGGCCTTGAATTAGGTTTGTGCAATCTCAAGATGATTCATCTCCTGATTCAGATTATGAAATGAAACTGAATCATTTCCGGTCATTCACAGTGTGACGATGCATTACGGAACGTAGTGATATCAACCCAGAATGCCTTTCCAAACCATATTACACATCCGTCTCTGGAAGTGAAGCCCATTGCTCCAAATCGAACACAATCATGTCAATGCCCTCGCTAGATGAATAATCTGCAGCACAAAGAAATGATCATCATATAACAAATCCATATAGTTATACAATCAAATAAATAGGTTTTTGCTACCTCTACATCTGTGTTGCTTTCTCTTTTTATCTTGGTCCCATTTCTTCTGGAAACCCAGGGACGCAGCCACCAGCACGAATACAATCACACACAGAGCTGCACTGAATACCCACATGTGCTCTGACAGCCGTACTGCTGTACATGATTGAACACCAACTGACCACACAAAAAAACTCACAGTTTTCTCATCTCAGGATGAATCAAGTTCTGAAAAACGTATTGTTCACATTCTGGTGTATGCAAAAAATCCCACCACCATTACGGAAACTGACAAGGTACTTACAGCTCGTTTCTGTTAAAGTTTCGTTCAAGAGGTTGTTTTCTATGACACAGGTTACAGCAGTGTCTCTTGATATATTGATGGATAGGACACTTGTGATGTTGTAGAGTTCAGACTGTGGTAGAGTATTTATATATGTTGTGACTAATGTTTCTGGAGGACGTTGCGTTTTGTTAACTAGCCAGTGGACGGATGGAGCAGGAAATCCTCCTCTAGAGTTGCAAAAAAATCTGGATTCGCCACCATCCACTCCATTGTCTCTCAATAAAGTAGGACGGCTGAAATGACCTGCAGATGTAAATAGGTTGAGTGCTTGAAACCAAAATAATAATCAGAATTAAGAAGTTCAAGTAGTTAGACTAGCTGCATTAAATATTTATATCCTTACCTGCTACGGTGAGACAGACATTGCAAAGAGAGCAGCTTTTTTCACCGTGAAGCTTAAGATGAAAACTGTAATTATGTGTATCTGATAAATGTATATCTTGCAACTCCATGGAGAAATCTCCAGTTTTGGGGGCTAAAGATGACACTATAGTCCGGATACCGTGGGACACATTTTGATTGTCCAATTGTCCCTCTATCCAGTGTGCAGAGTGTATTATTTCCATACCTCTTCTCCATTCAGATGAGATGTGGAAGGAGGTCAAATTTTTCACCCCATTGTAAACACAGGGAAGGAGGGTACGCTCCCCAATCACTCCCACAATGCATTCATCAGCTAGATAGTAGATACGAGTTAAAATATAATTCTTGAATCTAAAGTATAGTCTACAATGTATTAAATATACAGGTATCAAGGCAGAAGGAAGAAAGTGGATTGAGCTGGAACTAATTCAAACACGCACAGGACTTACCTTGTACTGAGACAACACTAGTGATGCTAAGCAGCAAAGCACCAAACCATGTCTCGGTCATCGCTGAAAGACATTCATGTGATTTTTGTCAAAAGCCCACCTCAAGGAGACAAGTAAAGCGAACTACTATCAAACTGCTATACAACTGTCTTCACTTCAAGTTGTTGTTACATCATACTTTTGGGCTGTGCCCAAAACCAAGATGACATGCCAAACCGCCAACAAACCGGTCTAGTTTCCTTAGGCTGTAGCGCAAGTAATAGAAGAAATGGAACTTCCTGGTGGGTTTTAGAAAGTGTAAAGGAATACACTTGCTTTAAGCAACCAATTTTTTTTAACCCATAAACAATCTGATTTTTTTTTTACTTGTCTTGTTAAATCTTCTCAAAAACTGTCAAAGGCTCATATGTGACATCATATACTGTACTTGCTTCAAATAACAATTTGATAGACCGACAAATAGATAGATAGATCTTATCTTAAGAATTAACTAGGATTTTATGGTTGGAAAAGCACTCAGTAGACAGCTTGGTTTTGATTTTGAGATGTAAATGTTGCATCATCAGATCACTATCACTGCGTTGAACTCTAACACTGATCACGTGACCCAGCACACCCCTGGGTAATCGCCAATCCACTTCACGCCTTACACTATACATGTAGTGATTGGCGTAGGTTTTGTTAGTACAGACCTCCCGTTTACTGTACACCACTTAGCTGTTCACTCTCCTGTGATCTGCCGTATCCTGTATCTCATCGTCAGCCATATCCGCAGGACGCATGGCTTCACACAGGGAGGACGACAGCTCGCGCGGCTTCCAACCGGTCTTTAAATCGTTCGCCACAGACGCGATCCACGTCGGTTCAGAGCCGGAGCAGTGGAACTCTATGGCCGTAGTGCCTCCCATTTCATTGTCCACTACATTTAAACAGCACGGCCCGGGAAAACACGCGGTAAGTCGTAAGGAATTGTCACAAGTGTTGCTTCCTATTTCATTATATAGCTTGTGATCGAGTGACAATACAGCACGCGTCTGTTGTTGTGCTTTGGGGCGTTTCCATTTAAATGTGTTTTAATGTGAAAAGTAAGAGATGACGCTACTTTTAATGTGACGGTAAGGAATGTTTAATTTTTTTTTTAAATATACACTAATATACCAGATACATAAATGACTCGCAGAGTTAAAGTTTTTAATCATTAAAATTGTACAGGTGTGTCAGTGACTAAGCAAAAAGCTTCTCGTAGTGTTGAAAAACCAGTCGAAACCGGCTTACTGGTTTTAAATGGTCTTTTGGCTGGTTTGCAGACTGGTTGTAGAGAAGCCTTTCTCTACAACTCTCTACAGCTCGCCTTTACTCTGTTGGAAGGTCCTCACCACAAGCCAGTCGTATTTGTTAACACTTGATGAATTAACGAACTGAACTGACAAAACCTCGGGTTTACGTTATAATTATGCTTAATGGCCCTGCTTAGCCAGTTGTTAAGTTAAGTTTAGCCAGCTGATTTAAATTGGTCTCCCAGCACCACACCAGTCAACAGATAATCAAATTTAGGATACCTTTTCAGCGGTTACAGATTATATCAGCAAAGATGCTGCAAGTTGACCGAAGATTTACCCAAACACAAGTCATGAGAACAGCCAGGTGGTTCAAATAAATGCATGTGGTGGCTTGTACATCATTTACATTCTTTCTTTGTTGCTCACTCAAAGATTTGACACTTCATTTGGACCATACAATTCGCTTTTGTATGTTAACAACATTCGGAATTCAACACTTTATTTCTCTCTCTCTTTTATTTGCCAGGGTTTTGAGTACAGTAGGAGTGGAAATCCCACAAGAAACTGCCTTGAGAGAGCGGTTGCTGCTTTGGATGGTGCACAATACTGTAAGTGCATCATCAGCACTAACTCTTTATATTATTTGTACAAATGATATTGCCATAAAACTAAAGCTCTGACTTTCCTTAAAGGTCTCGCTGTTGCCTCTGGATTGGCTGCAACTTTGACCATTACACATCTTTTTAAGTCTGGAGATGGAATTGTATGCATGAATGATGTTTATGGAGGTGAGTTACTACTAATGATAAATAATACAAATAAACTATTTTACTTCATATAAAAGAGTAAAAAGCTGAGATTCTATCTTTTTCCTCTACCAGGAACTAACCGATATTTCAGGAAAATAGCTGCAGAAGTTGGACTTGATGTTTCTTTTGCTGATCTCACAAAGCTAGAAGAGCTAAAAGCTGCTCTAAAACCAAACACAAAGGTACGCCTGAATAAGAAAGCTGTGTGTATGTGTGTATATATGTGTGTATGTATGTGTATATATATATAAATAATGTAATCAGGTTTTCAAATATTCCTTCTTTTTTTTTTGCCAGTAAATAGTTCTGCATTTGACAATTACTGTCAGAAAGTGAGTGCATGGGGAAATATTTGCTCACGCGATTAAACCTGACAGCACATGTGTTCATTTTTTTTCTAGGATGTACAAAAAGGGTAATAAATATTTGTGTTTCTACAGATGGTGTGGATTGAAACACCCACAAACCCTACTATGAAGGTCGTGGACATTCAGGGCTGTTCAGATATTGTCCATGAGCACAATAAGGACACAATTGTTGTTGTGGACAACACTTTCATGTCCGCCTACTTCCAGGTACAGTATACATATTTATTTTCATGGTCTTTTAACTTGGGTAGATAACTAAGGGCATGAAAGACCATTAAAAAGTGAGTTCACTATGGGAAAAGTACATTTTAATATAATACAAATTCAGTGCAATGATTTCCATTATACAGAAACTACTTATTCATTTAAATGTTTAAAAAAATTAAAAAATTCTCATTTCTGGAACAGCGCCCTCTTGCACTCGGAGCAGACATCTGCATGCACTCTGCAACAAAATACATGAATGGTAAAAACAAATGAAAAATGTGAATTACTTAAACCTTTTATACAATCAAAAACATGGTTGAGCAAAGTTAAAATTATATGTATAATTCCAGGACACAGCGACGTTGTCATGGGGTTGATTTCTCTGAACCGCGAAGACCTCCTTGAACGGCTCAAGTTTTTGCAAAATGGTTAGTCTTTCTTTAATCTAATCTGAAACTGTCAGCTTGATTTGTGCATTGGGAATTGACTGGATAGTTGGATGTTTTAGGAACAGGCTGTCCCGACCTCACACCGAAAAACATGTCATTTTTGTAAAGAGCAGAGGAGGAGGAGAGGTTTTTTTCTATTAAAGATTAGATTATGATTGATTACGAGGTCACATTAATTACACCCGGAAAAAATCATATGCAAAAATTAATCCTTTAGAAATTAATGCTGCAATATTTAATTAGAAATCATCATAAAAGTCTAAATCGTCCATTTGGAATTTATGGAGAATCTGTCTGTAACACCCTTATACATCAGCTCTTCTCTTGACTTGATGGCTTGACTTTGTGACTCAAGATCAAAAGTGCTGATGTGTATTTCACAAGCAGTTTATAGCATGTTATTTAATTAGAGAAGTTTATTGCCCTTTGAAATAAAACCAAATTATTGGAATGTACTAACAATAGAGAACAAATGGCTTTATTCTACAAATTGGCTATATATATATATATATATATATATATATATATTCATATACATCACATGCATGCATGCCCAACCAATACATGTCTGCGATAGATGATTGATGCATACTTATTTGGTAAAAAAAATTGTATGCATCTTTGAAGCAGATCGTGATGCTGATTTGAAATCTAATCTTAACAAACATCTGTGAACAATCAAGCAATAAAATGTGCTTAAACATCTGTTTATGAAGTCCTAAAACTGATTGTAGCTTTGAACTTTTTTTTATGAGATAATTGCAAGGCCGAGGAATCATAGATCACTGAGCTTATCACCAAAGAGTGTTAAAGGTTTAATGTTATAATGTACATGAATACGTTGTTTAACATGCTAGAGAGGCACTGCGTTTAATCTCCAAATATAAGTTGGAAAAGAAGGAATTCTAGAAAGAATGAAGTTATATCATCAACTCTATTGGGGGTCTTTTGTAAGGGACAAGAAACATGTTTTTCATTCTTTTGAAAAGAAAGTCGCTTGTCCTCAGGTAAAAGTAATATCCTGTTTTAATATCTACTGAAAATTTCCCTTTTGTTATTACCTATTATCTTGTTGCTAAAGCAAAGGTTCATTTTATTGCTTTAAGTGAAAATGAGTTTGACTCAGAAATAGGTTTTTATTTTTTTCTCTCTTCTTTTTAATTCAGCACTTGGGGCCGTTCCCTCTCCATTTGACTGTTACATGTGCAACCGTGGCCTGAAGACGCTGCACCTGAGAATGAAGCAGCACTTCAAGAACGCAATGGCAGCGGCAAAGTTTCTAGAGGCTGACCCAAGAGTGGACAGAGTCATCTTTCCAGGTGTCTGTGATACTGTCACATTACATAGAAGTGTTTGTTGTGCAAATATGACGCATGTTGCCAATTGTTCAAAAAACCTGTCTGAGTATAAGATTAAAAAAAATTAATGCAATGGTAAATGTTTGGATGATGCGATAATACTGTATGGATGTAATATTGTGAATTTATATACACTACCCAAAAACTTTAGGGTTGATGTTTTAATGTGTTTGAAAAAAGTCTCTTATGATCAAATGCTTTTATTTTTTTATTAAAAATTAACTTATGATTTAAAATAATTTTTCTATTCCACAAACGGTTGTGCTAATTAATATTTTTGTAGAAACTTTAAGATTCTTTAAGTAGAAGGTTTACCTGATACCTTTTTACCTGTAAAAACATTTTAAAAATCGTTCAAAACTTTGTTCCTTGGAGTGGCCTGAGAATTAAGGACTTAAGATTGAGCTTGAACTGGGAATACATAGAAAAATGGACTAGTTTAATGAGAATTTTCAAATAAAAATCAATCAGTCACAATGCAGACTGCACACAGATATAAAGTGGTTAGATTTGAATACATTGCAGCCCAACCTCACCACTCCACACAAATGAAAATGAAATTATAACAGGTTTTTGGAAGCTGTAACAGCTTCCCCCTGCTGTCAACCTTAGTAACTTGAATGACACTTAAGTGTATATATAGAAAAACTAAAAGAATGCTAAAATATCACCAAAAAAGATTTTTATAGCATCTAAATGGATACCAGAGTGCATATTGAATTAAACTTTTTGCTAATTTTAACTTTGTTTTAATACCCCCCCCCCCCAAAACTTAATAATAGCCTACATTATTTTAATTTAAGCTTCAAGAATGTGCTTAAATCATTTATTTTATTGTTAAAATCTAGTAATTTAAAGGTAAATAAAATAAAAAATATGCATATAAAAAGAAAAAATATTATCAAAATTAAAGTTTTCTGGACCAGTGAGGGAAGGATGAGGGAAATTAATTTGAAGTAAACTTAACACAACCACTTTTGTAAAAATGGGAAACCCTTTACTGTCTTTTTTAATCCAATTAATGTATCCTTGCTGAAAATAAGTATTTAATTATTGTTTTTGTTTTACTGATCCAAACTTTTGAATGGTAGTTTATGGGTTTCATTGCTATAAAACCACATGTGGTCAACATTGATTTTTTTATTTAATAAAAAATAATATATTTTTTATATATATATTGAGAGATTCTAGTCAGACATGATTGACTCTCGATCATCTCTTCTTTAACTTCAGGTCTTCCATCTCACCCTCAGCATGAGCTGACGAAGAGACAGTGCACAGGCTGTCCTGGAATGATCACTTTCTACATCAAAGGAGAACTGGAGCACGCCTCAACTTTCCTCCGCAATCTGAAGGTGTTTTGAAGCTACATGTATAGTATGAAAATCTTTTCCATCCTACATTTTTAAAGAATTTATGTTGTATTTTGCGTTTCAGTTGTTTGCGCTTGCTGAAAGTCTTGGTGGTTATGAGAGTCTAGCAGAACACCCGTAAGTACTGTCATGGCAAATCTGCACAAGCTCAATTCAATCTGGAAAAAAAGGCTCAGAGTCTAAGGTTCCAAATCTTCAAAGATGTAGTCTTTATGCCAGGCAAAAAGAGAGATGACAGGTTCAAAATAACCAAACATCATCTGACTTCACAGTCCGATACATCGCACATTATACCTTTTTCTTATCCTGTATCCAATAGGATTTCTTTAAGTATCTTTTTCTTTCGGTTTGACCTTGGTGTTCCACCACCACTAAATATTTCTCATACATCCCTTCATTTTTATTGGTGGAAAATAGTCACCAGTTTTTTAAACAAAAGACTTTTGACTTTTTGTCCCAATTTAATACACTTTGTTCAATCCCTGGTTATGTTCCCAAGGGCTCACCTGATGCTTTTCGTCATCTTCAAGGCTGACAAACAGACTCAACTCTGTGTCTAACATTTACAAAGTTGCATTGCTCAGAGTTCATATGAGTATAAATTTCTTCATATAAGTATCTAAATCCACTGACTGTTATGAGGGAGCTGATTGAAATCCAGAGTATATAGGGAAAAAAAATAAGTATATTCACTGTCTTTTGGTTTGTGAAATGCATATGCCAGATGCACTTAGTATACAGAGTGTGAATTTATGTGTGAGCACTTTGATGTTGTGCTAAGCCAGAGGTATCCAATCTGGGTGAATTTACTCGGATTGAACTTTTGGTTCCAAAACCTGAGGCAACTACCAGCATATGTAAGGAGCCATAGCAACTTATTCTCTGAAGGGGTTAGTTTACTTCAGAGGTATTCTACGAATATGTGCTCCAGTGGACTGGTTTCGCACTATATGTATAATTTGGTTATAAAGCAGTTTAATAACCTAAAGCAATGTTTATTTTACTCTTTTTTTTCACACAAATCATGGATCTGTACTCAAAAGGTTTTTATTTTTGCAAAAGAACATTTTCCATATAATAAAACGAATGTGATGTATCTCACCATACAGAAAATGTGGAAGCTTTTTTATTTATTAGCATCATACAAACAATATAACTTTTGTTCAAAGTATGAAAAAAACTGATTAAAGTAAAAGATATAAAAAAAAGACAAAGGACTATAAATTTACATCGCCATTAAACCAAAGAAGGAAGTACTGCACCATTTATCGCTTTCTTGATATCACACCTGCACCATTGTTACTATGATGTATCCTGGGAACGAAATATTTGTCAATCAAACTGGTTTTGAGGGCACGTGTATCAACCTCCCTTTCCTGTGTTGCATTTCTTTTCCAGAGCGATTATGACTCATGCTTCAGTGCCTGAGAAGGACAGGAATGAGCTGGGCATCAGTGATACACTCATTCGTCTGTCGGTGGGTCTGGAGGATGAGGAAGATATTATTGCAGATCTAGACCAAGCCCTCGGTGCTGCAGTGAGTGTTTTCGCTACACCTTTGTGCATGTATATATGTGCACTTTTGTTTTTAGATATTATATATGAACACATAGAAACTTTATTGATAAAAAGAAAAAAATAGAATTAAACCAAATACTAATTTCATGTTAAAATGAAGATATTTTTTTTGTTGTAATGTCATCCATTCTGTTTCTTTTTTAAAACAGCATCCAAAAAAGTGAGATCAATCGGGAACAGCAATGATGGCAAATGTGGATGAGACAAGAACACTTTTTTTCTTTTTTTGAAAAAACGTGTGTGGCACATTTATAAATGATTTGGTATTTGACTGAAAATGTAACCGTATTTGTCAGGGAACAAAAAATCTCAAGAAACTCCTCTTTTAATTCAAAGTACAGGTGATTTTGTGTTTCTACTTTTTGTAATTATAGTTTGATAAGGTAGTAAGACTAAACGAATCAAGCTATTCAAGTTTTAATACAGGAAAATACCAGGACTGGAAGGGAAATCTGATATACATTGAATGAAGATTTGTATTTTTTTTAATAGACTGTTCAAATGAGTAATTTAAGTTAAAAGTACAAAACAGACACCCGCTGAGTTCTCAAGTAACGCACAAGGACACAATTTTCTTTATGAAAGATGCAAGCCACCTCATAATGTTTAAAATCAGCTTTGTATTTTAAATACTAGATATTGACTAGACGCCTAAGTGTTTTCAATCCTAAAGGGATCATATCTGATCATTGTCTGTTCTGCCAGACCCATTAAAAGCCATTAAAATGTTTAAAATTTGCTCTCTGTTTTGTCTTGTTCTTGAACGTCTTTGATGGTTGAGGCACCATATACCATAACCAATCACTTTAAAATCAACGAACACCACATGTGTAGTTGGAAGATAAACCGTAAAGGACAGTCTATTGAGCTTGAACTGAGAAGTGATTATTTCTCTGCAGTATCAGGCTTACATTTATTTCTTCAACAAGCATTACCTAATAATTACGTTACTAGTCTTGACACGTCTAAATCGCTCTTAATTTGCAATGAAAGCTTTTTAGCGTATGCTGAAAGAAAATATTACATATTGAATATTTATTTGATTCTTGCCAGTCAATTTAGTTTTTAATATGCAGTTTTACTGATAAGTGGGAGGCAGTTAAGGCATAAAATTGTCAGAAAGCATATCAATGCCTGTTTTCCACCATCTTGCCACAAGGCATATATTCTTAATCAAATGAAAGGCACCTCAATTATGTTATTTCCTGATGAAAAGGATTTAGCAAATGCACACAGGAAGCAAAACATCATTAACCCAGGTATTCTGTGACAAAGGTTGTGCTCAGAGCCATTAACTTGCATATTACTGTCCATATATCTCAAGTATTTCCATTCAAGCTTGACATTTCCATTTAAGCTAGACGTAGCACACGCAATGTCATCTCTAATCTCTTAAGGGGTCAGGACTCGGGGTGTAAAGTTCATTCCATAATGTTTTTCATTTCAAATACTGTTTAACGTTTATACTGTTTAATGTTTAATTTTCATACAGTTTGGGAGCAGTATGTGTTTGTGTCAGGCCAGAAATAGAAAGAATTGTAACATAATTGCAACAGAAAGAAGTTGCACCTCTTGTGTGACCTAATGTTCTCTTCCTTCATCAAGATTCATGCTTGATCTTGCCAGGCTGCTTTCATGCTCTGCTTTCCAATTTTCACAATCATCTAAAGGCAAAAGTATTTTTTGATTCACACACAAGCCTATCACATCAATGATGGATGATATCACATGACAATGATTTTAGCAGGATGTTCCCATTAACATAAATGCTAAATATTTTTTGTCAGTTATTGGTGTCACAACCAACTTCTAAACTATTTTTGAAACTACCTTACATTTTCAAGGTAAGGTTGGTGGCAGCATCAAATCCTAATTTTTATCCTGACCTTTGATTATAAAATTAGCCTACTTCTTTCCTTTACACCCCACAGTTTCATGAATATATTTTATTTCAGATCTATTTCGAGCAAGCAACATTGTATGTTAGTCTAATGGACCAGACCAATATTAGCTGTCATATGCTAGTAATAATCGGCTGTGTTCATAAGTTTATCATAAAGATAATAAAAATTACATTTTTGTTTAGGACAGTCCTTAACAGATGTTTACATATAGTCCACAAAACAAAATAACTGCGTTTACACAACTGAACCAGTTCAAAAGATTACAAATGCTTGATTTTTAATACTGTGTCGTTACCAGCTGATGATCATCAGCTGTTTTAATGTTTTATGATTGTTAGTCCTGAGCAGTTAAACAACCCCCACCCTCCATTTTCTTTTGCACAATATGGAAGGAAAAATCTGTTGCTATTTCAGTTGTCAGAACTATAATAAAATAAGTACTATGTACGCATTATTTGGTTTTCCTGATGGGTAAACGGTTAAATGTATTGTATAAGCAATGTGCCTGGATAAAAAGTAGAACCTGACATTTCAGTTAACGACAGAGTGACGCCAGTGAAGGACGAGAGAGGACCAGCCCTGGATTTTATGTTGTGTTTTATTTGATTATCAAAATGTTAAACGTTCGTGGGTTCTTGCCTCCTTCCTCTCTTAACAATCAACTGACTTACACTTACCTTTGAGCAATTTTATAAATGTAAGGCTTTACCAGTGCATCATGCTATTACAGGACAGACTAAATGTGATAGTGAATAGCCATTTAATTCTCTGAGATGTATTTTGCATTCATACCACAGTGGAGTTCACTTATCTCAACCTCGGTTAACTCGCCAACCCTATTATGTCGACGTTTTTGAAGTGGAACTTGAGCACAAAAGAGGGACAAATTCGCCACTTCACATGGTTGTCTCGTGATTAATAATCGTACCTAGTTCACTGTGCATGCACTGACGTCGCATACAGTGCCGTACAGCCGCAGTAGAACTCGCGGTCATGGAAGTGGTGGAAAAATAAATCCTTGCAGATGCTATCTTGGAAGAGGAGACGCAGGAGTTAGCATCATTGTCCAGGAATTCCCAAATTACATTGACATCGACAAAGACGTTGTTACTGATAGAAGCATTTGTTTTCAAGCAGACCGTTAAAGGCAAAAAGCATCAAAGCATTTTAGAGTTTGTAAAGAAACCATAGTAACGTGTGTGCAATACTTTTCAGAACTGTGTAAGAGCGAAATGACTGTGCTATGAGCGACTGTGTTTATGTGTTTTGTGACTGTTTACGCTGTGAGCGATCATTGTGTTTGCAATGTTGGAGAATATAATTAAAGGTTTGTATCGAGAATCAAAGGTGTTTTTTATTGTATACTGGTAAATCTCTGCTGTTAGTTGGTGCACATATGCCTATTGTTGTTAGCAAACATGTACAGTGTTGCTTGCTCAGTTAGGAATGGCCTGATCCTCCTGATGTTTTGTAGTGCAAACCTGCATGATCGAGCTGTCTTTGCAATATGGTCTTTGAAGGTCAGTTGGTCCTCAAAGATTACTCCAAGATTTATGGCAGACATTGATGGGTTAATCGTTGAAGAGCCACTCTGGATGGTGAAGTCGTCCTGCAGAGATGGATTGGCAGTGAAGATGAGAAACTCCGTCTTTGCCCGGCTGAACTGCAGGTGATGCTTTTTCACCCATGCCAAGATTGGGTTAATCAGCCAAGCATGTGATTCGCGCAGCTAACTGCTTTCACAAAAACACGTTCCTCAGAGTGTTCCTCAGCTCTGGCCATGTAGGGTCATTCAGGTAGATCAAGTGGAAAATTACTCTGGTAAACTTTTGAGCCTTCCATTAGTTTAAGAAAGTAGTTGACTTTAATCATTATTAGACAGACTCAAAATTTTAATCAATGGTCAATTATTTAATCAGGGCGTTTCTTGCTGGGGGGTGGGGGAAAGGACAAAGCAAAAGATTAAAAGATCTCACTCTACTTTCGTATATATGGATTAAAACTATATTAAATATATATTTGTTCTATAAATGTTACTATAAGAGCTGCACAATGGTTATGTAACACAAGGTATGATTTGTTCATGTTTGTTGTTGCATATTTACACTCACTGTATGCATATTTTGTTCTCTTTTCCTTGATCCTATCTTTAAAATCCATTATGCACTGCAGCTTTGTTAATTCTTATCACCTCTTAAAAATAATGTTTTCATTTTGAACTTTGCCCAAAGTAACAGAAAGGGAATCAACAAACCAGAGGCTTTGAGTACTGTTCCCCACCCTTGCTGTTTTCGTCTTGTCAACATTAATGCTCATCTTTTCTACTTCTATTAACTTCTAGCTCTCAAATATTAATAGTGTTCGCATGTCTGCCAAAACTTGCTGAACTATATTTCCACTGGGCGAAGTACAAAGCAGAGATCAGGCCATCTCCATTTGGAATGATCTTTGACCTCCATCTGGAAGGAGAAGCCACTCTTTGAAAGCCCTAATGGGATATTATCCTCTCCTGCTGTGATGTAATGGCAATCCAGCTGCACTCATTATCTTAACACTCAGCTATCCAGGGATGTCTGTCACAAAATCCTGATGTATCATGAATAGGACAGTTCATTTATTTAATGAAAATTCAAGCTCCAGTCTTCTTGAAATGACAGGCCTTTGTACATATATTATTTATATTTTTAAAAGAAGTCTCAAACAGATTTATTTTTGAACATAATTGTACAGGAACAATAAAACATACACATACATGGGATTATTAAATAGTACAATACATTCAAGTCTCTGTTATTTTGCTCTACATTGTTTTAAAATTGACCACACATCTAAAGGGATTTACCATATCATCATCTTGTTCGGAGTGACAGTATAAATACCGGTACTTGGAAATAAAGCTTCATAATTTGTTGAAGCATCCACTTCTGACACTTGGAGATCCTGTAAACCGTTAAAAAGCTACAGATCACACAGTTGAGCTCAAGTTCGGTGGCTTTTTGACATGTGCATGCATGTATAACCTATATTGTTGAGCTAAATATTAATTTAGCCCACTTTTAAGTCCCTATCTTTACTGTTTCAAAATACATGCTGTTAATGAAAACACTTTTGAATCATTTACAGAACGGATAAAAATTATATTATATAACACAACAGTGAATAGCTGTACACAAGTCACATGACCCAAACCGCCCCTGCTTAATCTCCAATCCCCTCCTTGCTCTCACAGACACATTTTTTTGGCGTACAAAGGTTCTGTTATTGAAATACTCCTACTTTTTGTAAACCATTTACTCTCCAGTAATATCGGGGATTCTGTGTCTCATCCACAGCCTTATCCGGAGGACGCATGGCTTCACACAGGCAGGACGACAGCTCGCGAGGCTTCCAGCCGGTCTTTAAATCGTTCGCCACAGACGCGATCCACGTCGGTTCAGAGCCGGAGCAGTGGAACTCTATGGCCGTAGTGCCTCCCATTTCATTGTCCACTACATTTAAACAGCACGAGCCGGGAAAACACGCGGTGAGAGGAGGAGAGAGAGCGAGCGACCATCATCGTATTAAAACATTGAATCCTATCCGTTGTTTTCACGGACGTCACAAAACCTGCGTAGTTACCCACCATGCACTGCGCACCGCCATTTTGATTCCCTACTGTCAGTGTCAACTCGTATATCTTATTGACGATCGTCGCTAATTTTACTTGTTATTATACTCTTTATTACTCTAATACTACATATTTGTAGATTGTAAATCAAAAACAATTAACATAAGTGACTTCTGTTGTGTTTATGGATACACGCGGTGGAATGAGGACAAGTTACCGCAGTTTTAGAACGCTCTGTACTTTCACATTCATGAACCTCTCCATGGACTGAATTAACATGAACAATAGTGTTTTCATCACTGCTCTGTGTCTTTAACGCCTAAAAAGGAGATATAAAATATAACGTTAGGTGTTATTTTAACTGCTGAATCGAATTTCAATATAAAGGACGTTAGACAAATTGGTTGAATTTAACTTGTATTATTTTAATTGTTGAATATGTTTCCAATTTATAACAATAAACAAAAGGTAAAGGAATGTCAAATACTGCTAAAGGTTAAGTTTATTGAGTTACGAAAGCATTTTGGGGAAAGTTACTAATTAGGACAAAGTGGGTGAGTTATTGTCTGTCGACTGTAACACATTTTTACTTTTGGTATAAATTGCAGCTTCTAAACATATTAAATATTGTCAATACATTTAAACTTACCCCCTACAAAATGTTTAGAGCATATGATCGTTCTATTCCATTTTTCTTCAGTCTGAATGTCAGCCCTGTTGATCGCAGCTTTCCATACACGTCGCCTTTCTTCTGACAAAATTCGTGTTCTTTCACATTGTCCAGTTATCACTTTTGGAAGTTTAAAAAATCTTACATCTGTACTTACTCCTGGCCTATTTGAACATCCAAAAATTCCACAGATAGGCATTTGTGAGCATAAGTTTTGAATATACAAGCTTTGTCGTTGCTTTGCATAGGGAATCAAAATGGCGGATATGCCGGTACGCAAGTTTCGATGACGTCACGTGAAAACAACGGATAGTAACATGAGTAAGACAGGTTTCCTATGAGGTTTATTTAGTAACTTAGTTCTCCGTGTATGTTCATCATCACAGCATTTATATAAAATATATATATATACACTCACATTTAATATTAGGCCAACATGATTTGAGTTTGTAGAGACTTCATATTCTGATATTCTGATCGAGTGAGCAGTACTGTTTCTGTGTTTAGTGCTGTTCCTATAAAATAAAATAAAATTAAATAATGATATTATATATAATTATAAACTAATGTACTAAGGTTAGCTACTCTCACATCATACTTGTCTCATATCCTGCTGAAAATCCAGTCTTAAACTGGTTGACTGTTTTAGATGGTCTGGTTTCCTGGCTGGTATAGAGGGACTGTGGGAATGTTTGTGTCTGACCAGACAAGAAGACCAACAGACCTTGCTTAAGGTTTTGTTTTCAGCAGGGTAAACTAAAGATATAGAACTTGTCGGCTTTACTTTGTTGGAAGTTCAGAACCACAACCAGGCCAATTTGTGTCAAAACGAAAGGATGAAATGAAAAAGCCACAAACTAACATTGCCAACTGTACCTTTGACTGTTTTAACTTTGCTTACTATGAATTAAATGTACATTTTTATTTTCTTTATTGCTCACTCATAAATTTGTCACTTTGCATAATTCAAATAACTTTTATATACATATTTAGTGAATTTTTAATTCTGCATGTTTTATCTGCCAGGGTTTTGAGTACAGTAGGAGTGGAAATCCCTCAAGAAACTGCCTTGAGAGAGCGGTTGCTGCTTTGGATGGTGCACAATACTGTAAGTGCATCATCAGCACTAAATCTTTATATTATATGTACAAATGATATTGCCATAAACCTAAAGCTCAAACTTTCCTTAAAGGTCTCGCTCTTGCCTCTGGAACTGCAGCAACTTCTGCCATTACACATCTTTTTAAGACTGGAGATGGAATTTTATGTATGAATGATGTTTATGGAGGTGAGTTGCTGCTCCTAACAATCAATAAAACAATTTAAACTTTTCCACTTTAAGAAAAGAGAGTAAAGAATTGAGATTTACTGAGAAATACTGAGACTGTCACATTTTTCCTCACCAGGAACTAACCAATATTTCAGGAAAATAGCTGCAGAATACGATGTCTCTTTTGTTGATCTCACGAAGCTAGAGGAGCTAAAAGCTGCTCTAAAACCAAACACAAAGGTACATCTGGCAGAGACAGTAGTTGCTGTTTTTTTTTTTGAATAATGCAATAATTTTTCTTAAATATTTCTTTAGTTTTTTTGCCAGTAAATAGTTCTGCATTTGACAATTACTGTCAGAAAGTGAGTGTATGGGGAAATATTTGCTCACGCGATTAAACCTGACAGCACATGTGTTAATTATTTCTAGGATGTACCTCTATAACTAAAAAAGGGTAATAAATATTTGTGTTTCTACAGATGGTGTGGATTGAAACACCCACAAACCCTACTATGAAGGTCGTGGACATTCAGGGCTGTTCAGATATTGTCCATGAGCACAATAAGGACACAATTGTTGTTGTGGACAACACTTTCATGTCCGCCTACTTCCAGGTACAGTATATACATTTATTTTCATGGGCTTTTAACTTGAGTAGATAACTAAGGGCATTAAAGACCATTAAAAAGTGAGCTCACTATCTGAAAATTACATTTTAATAATAATAATAATAATAATACAAATTCAGTGCAAGGATTTCCATTATACAGAAACTACTTATTCATTTAAATAAAAAAAATAAAAAAATCTCATTCCTGGAACAGCGCCCTCTTGCACTCGGAGCAGACATCTGCATGCAGTCTGCAACAAAATACATTAATGGTAAAAACAAATGAAAAATTAAATACAAATCTTTTATACAGTTGTAAATTTGGTTGATCAACGTTAATAATCTGTATAATTCCAGGACACTCTGATGTTATCATGGGGTTGATCTCTCTCAACCGTAAGGATCTGCTTGAACGGCTCAGGTTTTTGCAGAGTGGTAAGGTTCTACTAAATCTAAACTGGAACCTTTAATGTATATATATGTGGTAATCTGTCTGAAAACATCATTATTTTTCAGCTCTTTTCTTTATGGCATGACTTTGACTCAAGATCAAAAGGGCTGTAGTGTATTAGTGCATTTCAAAAGCAGTTTATTGCATATAATTTAATAAGAGAAGTTTATTACCGTTTGAAATAAATGTTTTGAAGTCCTAAAACTGATTGCTGTTGTACTATCAGCTTTGAACTTTTTTTTAATGAGGTGATTGTAAGGCCAATGAATCATAGACCACCGAGCTTATCACCAAAGGGTGTTAAAGGTTCAGTGTTATACTGTGCATAAATATGCAGAAGATGTTATGTTTTAACACGCTAGAGAGGCACCAGGTGTAATTTCCAAATATAATTCTGTGAACAAAATATTCTAGCAATTACTTGTTCTCAAGTCCTTTCATCAGCCCTATTGGGGTCTTTTGTAAGGGATAAGAAAAATGCCTTTCGTTCACTTAAAAAGAAGGTTACTTGTCTTCAGGTGACAGTAATAACTCCTTTAATATCTGGTGGCGATATTTCCCTTTTATTATTACCTGTAGTCTCATTGCTAAGCTGTTATGTAAAATTAAATTTATGCAAATGTCCTTGCACTCCTTCTTGATTGCCAAGTGTTGCCAAGTGTACCATTATGTTGCTCAGAGAAAGTGTCAGGATTATTTTTTTTGCTTTTTAGACATTAAAAAAGACATTACAATAAATCCTTGTTTTATCCCTGTATGTATAATTTTAGCAAACTGTAATTTTATCAACTTCATCACACACCTCCTAACTGTTACAGCCCTGATGTCACGATTAACCTTGTGCTTTCTCTTAGGTACACTCCAGATTTGGTCCTGACTGTAACACTGAAAATGAGCTTGATTCATTTGCATAGCAGAAGTAAGAAGGTTTATTTTCATCTCTGTTCCCCTGTCTTCAATTTAGAGCTTGGAGCCATTCCCTCTCCATTTGATTGTTACATGTGCAACCGTGGCCTGAAGACGCTGCACCTGAGAATGAAGCAGCACTTTAAGAACGCAATGGCAGCGGCAAAGTTTCTAGAGGCTGACCCAAGAGTGGACAGAGTCCTCTTCCCAGGTGTCTGTTTGTTGGGATAATTTACATTTATTTGTTTAGCCTTTATCCAAAGTGACTTCCAACTTATCCAAAGTGACTCACAATACAGTTTCAGACATTATATAATACAATAAGTTTCAGACATTGCTTAGAGTAGTATAGGTAGAAAAAGGAGGGATTTAAAGGAAAGGTTAAGGTATGCTGTAATTTAGAAGAGATGGAAAATTACCTACCCTACCTTTGCTGTGTTTGAAAGAAGCCACTTGTGATCAAAGGCTACATTTATTTTGTCAATACATTTTTTTTCCTTTATCAAACATTATTATGATTTTAAAATGAATTTATTCCTGTAGTGGCAGGATTTTCAGAAGCCTTTTCTCCGGGCTTCAGTGTCAAATGATCTTCAGAAATCATTCTAATATGCTGATTTAGTGCTCAAGAAACATTTCTTATTACTGGTATTATCACAGTTGAAAACAGTTTTGCTACTTAATATTTTTTGTGGAAATGGTGTGTAGGGGAATTACAGTTAAGACCCGAGGACCGGATATGTTGAATGAAGACCAGGAGTCAGAAGTGCAGTCAATAGAAGAGATTTTAGTGAAGTTTAGTTTGCAGTTTCATCAGCAGAAGCCAGCTTCAGGTCTCACAAGGAGTTCGTAGGCCGCCCCACATACAATAACATTGTTATAGCAATTATGCTCTAACAGACGGTACTAACCACGTCAATGATGACAGTTAAATTATTCTGATTGGCTAAGAAAGAAAGAAAGAAAGATAAACAAAACTAGTAATTTTCCACACAAGAGCAGACAGTCTGAAGCATATCTCCGATTACGGGTTAGTGACGTGGCTTGTCGGAGAACAACAAGTCATTCCGTCTCCTTATGGTGCCAGTTAATCACCTCACCGCACACACACACACACACACACAGATACACAGCTTCTTCAAGGCTACAACTATCAACAGAAACAATACCCAAAACATTCTGATAACATGTTTTATCTGTTGAGAATTGCAGACAATATTCATCCTTACTCTATGGAAAAAATATTTAAGTAATAATTGGGTTTAATTGGTTACATATGTGATAGACTGAATTGTACAAATAAGGAAAAGAAAAGAATATATATACAAAATAAGAAATATATATAACACTGAAGCTGGAGTGTGATGCGGAGAGACAAGGAAAACACGGAAATCCAACAGAAAACACTTTAATCGGGAGCTAGGAAACATGCATCCACACACAAAACAGTTTGTAACGTTACCAATCGACAAGGACAATGGAGCACATGACGGTATAAATAGCTGGGGGAAAACAAGGAACGGCTGGCAGCTAACAAGGGGGAGTGGTACAAGACAATCTATGGAAACACAGGAGTGACACATAACTGTGACAATATACAAGTGGCAATGGATTTTCGAATTTCGGATCAGGTGATATAATTTTTTTCAGGATTCTATGAATAGAAAGTGTTTATTTTATGTTACAATGTAGAAATCTTTACTATCACTTTTAGTTTAATGTGTCCGCACTGAATAAAAGTATTTAATTAGAAAAACCTTTGAATGGTAGTGAATGGGTAAATGTAATACTTGATATTGAGAGATTCTAGTCAGACATGATTATTCTCGGTCATCTTTTCTTTGCTTTTTTTTTACTTCAGGTCTTCCATCTCACCCTCAGCATGAGCTGACGAAGAGACAGTGCACAGGCTGTCCTGGGATGATCACTTTCTACATCAAAGGAGAACTGGAGCACGCCTCAACTTTCCTCCGCAATCTGAAGGTGCTTTTCTTATTCTTTGAAAATCTTTTGCATTTTAAATTTTCAAAGAATTTATGTTGTATTTTGCATTTCAGTTGTTTATGCTTGCTGAAAGTCTTGGTGGTGTTGAGAGTCTAGCAGAACACCCGTAAGTACTGTCCAAATCCACTGACTGTTATGAGGGAGCTGACTGAAATCCAGAGCATATAGGAAAAAATTCATTGAGTATATTCACTGTCTTTTGTTTACGGAACAAGTTTGCCAAGTATGCTTGGTTGTGATCAATGTGTAAAGCCTTAAAAAAATGGCTTGAGGGCTTATTTTGGATGTCCACAAGGTGGCACAAGCACTTTAATGTTGTACTAAAAAGAAATTGCAGAAACAACACTTTTGTTGTCTGAGCTTTTTGCGTCATTGTAGAACATCATTCAGCAGGAACTAATGGAACATTCCTTTAGGCTATTTTAGTCAGCTTGCAATATAAAAACAAAGTTAAGGTCAATTGCCAGGTGGCTTTTGAAACTTTGCTACATTAATGACACTTGTTGCTCACATTTGTGTAGTTCACTAGAATGCAAGATATAATGTCACTGAATTATCTTGTTACATATTTCTCAATATCGCACCTGTACCGTTCTTATCATGATTTGTACTGGAAAACAGATCTGAATTGATCGAAAACTTGTTTTCAGGGCACATTTTATCAACCTCCATTTCCCATGGTGCACTTTTCTTTTCCAGAGCGATTATGACTCATGCTTCAGTGCCTGAGAAGGACAGGAATGAGCTGGGCATCAGTGATACACTCATTCGTCTGTCGGTGGGTCTGGAGGATGAGGAAGATATTATTGCAGACCTAGACCAAGCCCTTGGTGCTGCAGTGAGTGTTTCATGTTTTCAACATTGATGATATTAAGAAAATAGATTTCTGAAGGATCATATCACACTGAAGACTAGAGTAATGGCTGCTGAAAATTCAGCTTTGCCATCACAAGAATACCGTAAATTACATATTAAAATACATTAAATAGAAAAGTTATTTTAAATGGTAATATCTCAGAATAATACTGTATTATTGTCATGGTGTACTGAAGACACAGAGGTTAGTATGCGATACTGGTTTATTGAAATCAGACACAAAGCAGTGAATATCAAAGTCTCTTAGCTTGGAGAGATGAGCACTGAGAATATCCTAGAGAGTAGAGATCCTTGGGAGTATTCCACGGCATACTCGAGCGGTAACAGAGAAGGGTGGCGAAGCAGTCTGAGTAACATGAAATGAGATCAGACAATGAGTGCATGGTGAAGACAGGTGATATAGGATTCCAGTGATGGGGAACAGGTGCAGGTGCTCAGTATTCCGGGGATTGGGAACGAGTGGGTGGAGCTTGGGAGTCTGGTGCAGGGGGCGTGGCTGAGTCTGTGACAGTACCCCCCCCCCTCACGGGCAGCTCCTGAGGACCGCGGCGGACGACGGCGAGGCCGGCCTCGGCCCCGAGGTGCTGGACGGTCCGGGTGTGCGGCGTGGAAGTCGGCCAGAAGAGAGGGGTCCAGAATATCATCCCGCACTACCCAAGAACGTTCCTCGGGGCCGAATCCCTCCCAGTCCACGAGATATTGTAGAACGCCGCCTCGCCGTCGGGAGTCGATGATGGTGGTGACTTGAAAGATGTTTTGATCCTCTGGGTCTACTGGAGGGGGAGGTGTCGCATCTGCACCAGACTCTGTGGAGGAAGGGAGAACAGGGTCAGTGTATGGTTTGAGGAGGGAAACGTGAAAAGAGGGTGCAATGCGGTACTGTGCCGGTAATTGTAACCTGTAGGTGACCTCGTTGATCTGCCTCAGAATTTTAAATGGACCTATATAGCGGGGACTCAGCTTGCGGCTGGGCAGCCGTAGGCGAATATCCCGGGTTGAGAGCCATACCAGCTGGCCGGGTTGATACTGGGGGGTTGGCCCTCGCCGACGGTCAGCTTGAGTCTTCTGCCTACGGACTGCCCGTTGCAGATGGACGTGTGCTGAGTCCCACACCCTCTCGCTCTCCTGAAACCAATGGTGGACAGCTGGAACGTCCGTGGGCTCTCCAGACCAGGGGAACAATGGGGGTTGGAAACCTAGAACACATTGAAACGGGGTGAGGTGAGTGGATTCTTGACGAAGTGAGTTTTGTGCGTACTCAGCCCACGGAAGGAACCGGTTCCAGCTGTCTTGGCGGCGACCACAGTAGGCTCGGAGGTATCTCCCAATTTCCTGAATCTTTCGCTCAGTCTGGCCGTTAGATTGGGGGTGATATCCGGAAGTGAGACTGACGGTGACTCCCAGAAGTGAAAAGAATGCCGTCCAAACCCGTGAGATGAACTGTGGACCCCTATCAGAGACTATGTCCTCGGGGATACCGAAATGCCGAAAGACGTGGTGGAAGAGTGCCTCAGCTGTTTCCATGGCGGTGGATAGTCCTGGCAGGGGTATGAGTTTACATCCTTTGGAGAATCGATCCACTGCCACAAGGATACATGTGTGTCCATCGGATGGGGGGAGGTCGGAGAGGAAATCAACGCCCAGATGAGACCAGGGACGTCGAGGAAGGGGTAACGGGACCAGCTTGCCTTCAGGTAGGTGACGGGGAGTGTTTGTGGTGGCACAGACTGAGCATCCTTGAACGAAGCGGGAGATGTCACGAGCCATACTGGGCCACCAATAACGTCCTTGTAAGAGCGAGAGGGTTCGCTGGCTGCCTGGGTGTCCAGAGCCCGGAGATGAATGAGCTTGATCCATGAGGGACGGCCGGAGACTAGCTGGGACATAAGACCGTCCCTCAGGACACCCCGGCGGAACTGGGTCATCGTGAGTTGCTTCGGCAATTCGGCAGTTGCTTAGGCTTCCTTGAGATGAAGAAATGCTTGTTGGGCTTCTGGGGTCCAGGACAGGGACTTGGGGCCTCCTCGAAGTAGTGCGGAGAGGGGTGCAGCGATGGTGCTGAACAGATGAATGAACCGGCGATAGAAGTTTGCGAAGCCCAAGAAGCGCTGAAGGTCTTTTACAGTTTTGGGCTGGGGCCAACTCCGCACTGCTCGAACCTTCCCCTGGTCCATCTTGACGCCGCTCTGGTCCACGATGTATCCGAGGAAATGGGTAGAGCTGCGGTGGAACTCGCACTTTTCGAGCTTCAGAAACAGGTGGTTCTCTCTGAGTCGTTGGAGGACCTGCGCAACGTGATGGTAGTGTTCAGACAGGTTGTGGGAATAAATCACGATGTCGTCTATGTAGATGATGAGAAATTTATTGAGGAAGTCTCGGAAGATTTCATTCATGAACCCTTGAAATATTGCGGGGGCATTAGACAGTCCAAAGGGCATGACTTTGTACTCGTAGTGTCCTGCGGGGGTTATGAAAGCCGTTTTCCACTCATCCCCCTCTCGGATTCTGATAAGATTGTAGGCGCTGCGCAGGTCCAACTTGGTAAACCAGCGAGCTCCCCGCAGCTGCTCCAGAGGATTGGGTGAAGACCTCTCGGAAATGGCGAGTGAAAGCGTCGATAGACTGGGTGACCGACCCACCGGACTCCATAAGGGCTCTGGCCCATTGGAGCGCTCGTCCAGTGAGATGAGTGACGATGAAGGCGATCTTAGAGCGATCGGTGGGAAACTGATGAGCCTGCATCTCAAAATAGAGTGAACATTGCAAAAGAAACCCATTGCATTCCGCCGCCTCACCGGCATAGGGCGCTGGTCGGGCCACGGGACTGGCTGAGGCAGTCAACGAGGAAGATCCTAGCTGCAGGGCGTGGAGGAAGGCTTGAGTGATTTCGTTGAGTGGAAGCGGGGCTGGCGACGGGGAATCCTGAGCCACTGCTTCGGCCTGACGGTTGGTCTGATCTTCTGTCATGGTGTACTGAAGACACAGAGGTTAGTATGCGATACTGGTTTATTGAAATCAGACACAAAGCAGTGAATATCAAAGTCTCTTAGCTTGGAGAGATGAGCACTGAGAATATCCTAGAGAGTAGAGATCCTTGGGAGTATTCCACGGCAAACTCGAGCGGTAACAGAGAAGGGTGGCGAAGCAGTCTGAGTAACATGAAATGAGATCAGACAATGAGTGCATGGTGAAGACAGGTGATATAGGATTCCAGTGATGGGGAACAGGTGCAGGTGCTCAGTATTCCGGGGATTGGGAACGAGTGGGTGGAGCTTGGGAGTCTGGTGCAGGGGGCGTGGCTGAGTCTGTGACAATTATTTATCAATTTAGCCTTGGTGAGCATAGGAGACATATCTCCAACAATGTGAATAAAAAATGTATTACAAAAAATACACCTTTCCAGTCTCACTGGTCCCAAATAGATCTACAGCTGGCCGGGACATTATGTGTATGTGATTCTGATGTTATTTTCTCTAAACTGAAGCCATAATACGTAATTGTGTGCATTTCTATTTGTAGATTTTCATTTTCTGACCAAAGGTGCTTTCATGCGTTTAATGGTGCATCCTCATGTAAATTTATTTTATTCCCTGAAATATGGCATTTTTTCTACAAGCGGGTGTCAACACCGAGATCATTTCAGCCCATAAAGTTCAGTGAGCCATCTCTGAGAGTACAGGCCATTTCCCCTCTCTCTAAAGTGCAAAGACAAATAAGGTTCCGGGAAATAAAGACAAATCAGATCAGATCAGATTTCTGAGAATTATTCCCATAGAAACGTGTTTGTGAGGAGAAAGCTAGTAGTTGTTGAGCTCTGCTCTGTGCAGTCTCTCGGGAAGCCCATTCGCTCTATTGGAGTCTTCAAGCGTTATATTGCAGCATTGCAGACATGTGAATGGATGCTTATTAGAGAGCAAATGTGCTATAGTATAGATTGATAACTAGCTTGCTGATTTAGAAGAAACGCAGTGCTAATTTTACAACTCCTACATTTTTTTTTCACAAAAAAAGTATTTTCACAAAACATTTTAGCACTAAAACCAGCTCCTAAATCTGTGATAGGTGAACAAACGATCCTAAAACAGGCCATAGAGCCTTAGGTGCTGAGCCTTCTCCCCTTATAAATGCAATAAAAAATGTGATTTATACATTTTAATTTGCAAAGACATAAGATAAAGGCTCATTCATGTGCAGGCAAAATGCATTTAATGACGGACAATAAAACATTGCAGTTAAGTTGAAAAGAATGCCCCTTCGTCACCATCGATGGTCTAGGGGGCAGCTCAGGTAATCTGAGTACAAGTAGTGTTTTCTAGCATTTTCCAAAAGTTTCTTATCCACTGTAATGTTGGAAAATGCAAAATTCACCATACTGTGGATGCGTAAAACCTCATAAAAGCTCACTGACATGATACAGTCTGAATAGACATAATAAAGTTCTCATGCTGTTCTTCTGGCAGGATCAATTTATTGATTTATTTTAACCCTATTAAGCCAAACACTAATTTGAGTGCCATGTGAAAACCAAGATAGTTTTCTGTTAAATATTTGATGAATCTAATGTAATCAATCCGTTTCTTTTTTTAAAACAGCATCCAAAAAAGTAAGAAGCTTATCAAGATCAACCAGGAACAGCAGTGATGCCACATGTGGATGAGACAAGGACACTTGTAGTACATTCATCAATTACTTGGTATATGACAATTATGCTTTAAAAAATAATTAATTGCCATCTTTTCATTCAAAGTACAGGAGATTTGCTGATTTTGTAACTGTAATTTTATGAGGTATGGTGAGACTAAATAAAACAGAAACAATCTCAAAAGGCACCCTTGCCGTTCTCAAGTAACACAAGCACAAGCACACAAACAGTCTTTATTTTCTGCATCAAAGATGCAAGCCACCTCACAATGTTTCAAATCACCTTTCATTAATCAGTTTTGTATTTTAAATAGTAGATATTGACTAAATGCTTAAGTGTTTGCATCTGATCATTGTCTGTTCTGCCAGACCCATTAAAAGCCATTTGCTCTCTGTTTTGTCTTGTTCTTGAACGTCTTTGATGGTTGACGGCACCATATACCATAACCAATTACTTTAAAGTCAACGAGCACCACACGAGTAGTTGGAAGATAAACAGTAAAGGACAGTCTATTGAGCTAGTCTTACAATACCATCAATAATGATACAAGGACAGCTTGAACTGAGAAGTAATTATTTATCTACAGTATCAGGCTTACATTTATTTCTTCAACAAGCATTAAGTGATAATTGCGTTACTATTTCTGACATTTCTTAATCGCTCTTAATTTGCAAAGGAATATTTTTAGGTTATGCTGAAAGAAAATAAAAATGAAGAAAATATTACATGCTAAGTATTTTTTCGATTCTTGACAGTCAATTTAGCTTTTTATATGCACCGATGAATGACTTTCAGTGGGAGTCAGTTAAGGAATAAAACTGTCAGAAAGCATATAAATGCCTTTTTGTTTGTCACTATATTTCAATGCCTGTTTTCCACCATCTTGCCACAAGGCATATACAGTATTCTTAATCAAATGAAAAGCTATGTTATTTATTGACGCAAAGGATGTGCATTTAGCAAATGCACACAGGAAGCAAAACATCATTAACCCAGGTATTCTGTGATAAAGGTTGTGCTCAGAGCCATTAACTTGCATATTACTGTCCATATATCTCAAGTATTTCCATTTAAGCTTGACGTTTCCATTTAAGCTAGACGTAGCACATGCAATGTCATCTCTAATCTCTTAAGGGGTCAGGACTCGGGGTGTAAAGTTCATTCCATAATGTTTTCATTTCAAATACTGTTAAACGTTCATACTGTTTAATATTTAATTTTCATACAGTTTGGGAGCAGTATGTGTTTGTGTCAGGCCAGAAATAGAAAGAATTGTACCATGAGCAATGCTGAAGTTGCACCTCTTGTGTGACCTAATGTTCTTTTTCCTTCATCAAGATTCATGCTTGATCTTGCCAGGCTCCTTTCATGCTCTGTTTTCCAATTTTCACAAATCTAAAAGAGAAGATATTGATTCGTAGCCTATCACAACAATGCTGGATTTTCCATTAACATAAAATGCTAAATAATTATAGTCAGTTATTGGTGGCACGACCAACTTATAAACTATTTTCACAAGTCAAGTCAAGTCAAGTCACCTTTATTTATATAGCGCTTTTTACAATGTAGATTGTTTCAAAGCAGCTTTACAGGAAAAACAATATAAACAAAGTTTGTTTGGCTGAACAGAAGCCCCAAAAGAGCAGGTGAATCAATACAATTGATGAATTTTAAGTGTTAAGTTTCCCCAACTGAGCAAGCCATAGGCGACAGCGGCAAGGAACCAAAACTCCGGCAGGTGACGTAACGAATGAAGAATAGAATGGAGAAAAAACCTTGGGAGAAACCAGGCTCAGTTGGGGGACCAGTTCTCCTCTGGCCAACAGCCAAACAGTGCATGATTATTATACAACAATTCAAGTTCAATATGAAGTCCAATTTGGTCCGGTTAGAGGTGGGTTCATGATCGTCACAGGGGAGGGTCTAGTAGAGTCACGGTCTCCGCAGACACTTCAGGGCAGTGCTGTGCTCGTGTCCAGGTGCAGGTCCTTCATCTGATCTGGATACGGCCCGGATCCAGCTGACCACGGTAACCTCGGAATAAACAGAGACCAATATCAGCGTTGATGCCATTCTTCTTCTGATGTATCGAGTACATCAGGTGTTATGGGAATGTTCCCGGTTCCGGCTTATCTAAATTATGCAGCCTAACAATCATTTTACATGATTTGGATTAAAAATTTATGTATAATGTGTTATGTGTATGCCAGGTTGAAGAGATGTGTTTTTAGTCTACATTTAAACTGACAGAGTGTGTCTGCTTCCCGAACTGTAATAGGAAGACTGTTCCAGAGTTTAGGAGCTAAATAGGAAAAGGATCGACCGCCAGCAGTTGACTTTGATATTCTAGGTATTATAAGCTGGTTAGTATTTTGGGATCGCAATAGACGTGAAGGACTATAATATGTTAAGAGATCGCTCAAGTACTGTGGAGCTAAACCATTTAATGCTTTGTAAGTAATTAGCAAGATTTTAAAATGTATTCGGTGTTTAATAGGAAGCCAGTGCAGGTTTGACAGAACTGGGCTAATATGCTCATACTTCCTGGTTCTAGTAAGAACTCGAGCTGCTGCATTTTGGACCAGCTGGAATTTGTTTATTAAGCGTGCAGTGCAACCACCTAGTAGAGCATTACAATAATCTAGCCTTGAACTCATGAACGCATGAACTAACTTTTCCGCATTTGTCTTAGAGAGCATATGTCGCAATTTAGATATTTTTTTAAGATGGAAGAATGCCGTTTTACAGATGCTAGAAACATGGCTTTCAAATGAAAGATTGGTATCAAAGAGCACACCCAGGTTTCTAACTGACGACGAGGACTTGACAGAGCAGCCATCGAGTGTTAGACAGTAGTCTAGATTATTATGTGCTGAACTTTTTGGTCTAATAATTAGAATCTCTGTTTTTTCAGAATTAAGCAGTAGAAAGTTATTAGTCATCCAATTTTTTATATCAGTTATGCATTCTGTTAATTTAGTGAATTTGTTTGTTTCATCAGGATGAGAAGAAATATAGAGCTGAGTATCATCAGCGTAACAATGAAAGCTAATGCCATGCTTCCTAATAACTGCACCCAAAGGAAGCATGTACAGGGTGAAAAGCAATGGTCCTAGTACTGAACCTTGAGGAACTCCATACTGAACCCGTGACCGATATGACATCTCCTCATTTACTGCTACAAACTGATAACGGTCAGATAAGTATGACTTGAACCAGGCTAATGCAACTCCACTAATGCCAACATAATTTTCAAGTCTATTCAGAAGGATTTTGTGGTCAATTGTATCAAATGCAGCACTAAGGTCCAGTAACACTAACAGAGAGATACAGCCACGATCGGATGATAAGAGCAAATCATTTGTAACTCTAATGAGAGCAGTCTCAGTACTATGACATGGTCTAAATCCTGACTGGAAATCCTCGTAGATGCTGTTTCTTTCTAGAAAGGAACATAGTTGTAAAGATATTGCCTTTTCTAGAATCTTTGACAAGAAAGGTAGATTCGATATCGGCCTGTAATTAACTAATTCTGTAGGATCAAGTTGTGGTTTTTTAATAAGTGGTTTAATTACAGCCAGCTTAAAGGTTTTTGGTACGTATCCTAATGACAAAGAAGAATTAATAATATTAAGAAGAGGATCTATGATCTCTGGAAGCATCTCTTTCAGTAGCTTAGTTGGTATTGGGTCTAGCATACATGTTGATTTTGATGATTTAACGAGTTTAGACAATTCTTCCTCCCCAATAGCAATGAAGGAGTGGAATTTTTCTTCAGGGACACTAAAATTTACTGTATTTTGGAATATTGTAGTAGACGGTTGCATGGTTATAATTTTCTCTCTAATATTATGAATTTTGCAAGTAAAAAAGTCCATGAAGTCATTAGTGCTGTGCTGATTTAAAGCATCTGGGGTTGAGGCTTTATTTCTTGTTAATTTAGTCACTGTATCAAATAAATACCTAGGGTTGTATTTGTTTTCTTCTAAGAGGGTAGAAAAGTAAGTAGATCTAGCTGATCTTGGAAAGCGCCTTGTGCACCTTTTGGCTGTTTTAAGGCGCTATACAAATAAAATTTGATTGATTGATTGATTGATCTTAAGGCCTTTCTGAATGCAATAGAGCTGTCTTTCCATGAAATGCGAAAAACCTCTAGCTTACTTTTTTTCCAGCTCCGCTCCATTTTTCTGGCTGCTCTCTTGAGGGCCCGGGTGTGCTCGTTGTACCACGGTGTTGGACTATTTTCCTTAATCTTCTTTAAGCGTAACGGAGCAACAGTGTCTAAAGTGCTGGAAAAGAGAGAGTTTATAGTTTCTGTTGCAACATCAAGTTCTTCTAGGCTATTTGGGATGTTAAGTAGATGAAACTGATCAGGAAGATTATTTATAAAGCTATCTTTTGTGTTAGGAGTGATAGTTCTACTATATTTATAACAGGGAGTTAGTTTTTCGACTTTGGCTAAAGGTAATCTACACGCAACTAAGTAATGATCTGAGATGTCATCGCTCTGCTGCAGAATTTGAACAGTATCAACATTGATCCCATATGACAATATTAGATCTAAAGTATGATTACGAGAATGAGTGGGTCCTGATACATGTTGCGTAACTCCAATAGAGTTTAAAATGTCTCTAAATGCCAATCCCAATGCGTCTTTTTCATTATCTGTCAGGGTTGCGTTGAAGGAAGCTGTGAGGACTCAAGGATGCAGACGTGAATGGGGATTTTTAATAACAAAATGGAAACAAAACTGAACAAAAACCACCCCGAGGGGGAAAAACAAGACTAGACTAGGACTTGGACTTGAACTTGATACTAGACTAGAGACTAGACACTTGACACAGGAACATGAACACAACCTATAACCGACGATAAACCAGCACAAGACAACAGACACGGATGGATTAAATACACACATGAGGAACGTTAATTGAATAAGACACAGCTGGGAACAAATCAAACTAAAGCAGGGAAACATGGTGGGAGGGTTACACACTGACGAGACAAAGACGACGTGCAGCTGGCGACAGCCAAACTGCGCGTGACAGAAAACAAAGCACGCGGCCGATTGGATGCGAACCGCGTGCCAAACATAAACACACGGACGAGAGGAGGCGCGGCTCGCGCAAGGCTTGAAACCGCGCCCACTCACATAACGTAGAGCTCGCAAGAACGAGTTCTCACGAGCTCACGACAAGGACTAACACACACGAGTTACGAATGCCCGAATCCCGATCCAAAACCGAAACTGAACCAGACCCAAGTATCGGGACCGGACATCATAACTCGTACGAAAGACGTCACAGACAAACGCGTGCGCGCGGCTTGAATCCTCGACGCCGTGCGCACACACACCAAACACGAGACATAACGGTAGTGTCAGAGCTCTGCCACAAAACCAAGAAATGACTACTAGACCGAATGTGGCAGAACCCTGACACTACCCCCCCTCTAAAGGGACGCCACCTGGCGTCCCTACGAGGAACAAGACAGAGACATGACAACAGAGAGCACGAACATGACAAGGGGAAAAAATAAAAATGAAAATAAAGAACACCAAGACAAGGGGAGAGAGGGAAGACAAGACAGGCTAAGACAAGCAGGCAAAATAAACAGTACTCAAATCAACATCATGAAAATAACTCAAAAAGTCCTCGAAAAGATACTACTTAAAAGGTCCTCAATGTCATGAAAAATATAACTCAAAAGCAGGCCCCAAGCATCATGAAATCCTAACTCAGAAAACAGTCCAATGCGTCATGAAAACGTGATCAACCTAAACAGTCATCAATCCCATGAAAAAAAAACCTCAAAAAATAGTCCACCATGAAAAACACAGTCCAGGGAGGGAGAACTGGAGGGATGAGCCATGGAGGCTCAGACAGTACCGGGTCTTTAGCAGATGGCCAGGTTGGAGCAGGGGGAACGAGCCAGGGAGGCTCCAGGGGTTCAAGGGTCCTGGCAGACGGCCAGGGTGGTGCCGGAGGGGAGAACCAGGCTGGCTCCGGTGGTTCTGGAGTCCTGGCAGACAGCCAGGGTGGTGCTGGAGGCACAGACCAGGCAGGCTCTGACGGGTATGGAGTCCTGGCAGACGACCAGGGCAGTGCTGGAGAAACCGACACCTTGGTCGGGTCAGGCAGGACCAGCTGAGACTCTGGGAGGAGGTCTGGCAGGTCTAGGCGTTCTGGCGGGACTGGGAGGTCGGAACGAACAGGCGGGTCTGGGAGGTCTGGACGAACAGGCGGGTCTGGGAGGTCTGGACGAACAGGCGGGTCTGGGCAGACTGGCGAGTCAGGCAGCCGAGGCTCTGGGTCAGCCGGCGGGCCCGGCAGGACAGGAGGCTCTGGGTTGGCCAGCGGGTCGAGCTGTGAGGGCTTGGCTGGCGGGTGCTCGAGGAAGGCAGCCCGGTGCATCTTCCAGGCAAGCAGGGCAGCCAAAATAAAAAACAGATCCACAGCCCTCTTGGCCATGGTTGGGCTGACAGGTACTACCGGAATGGTCTCTTGGTCAGCAGGGAGCTGCTCTGGGGCAGCGACGGGCTGCTCAGGGATGGCCTCCTTGGCCATATCAGTGTCAGCAGCTCTGTGCTTCCTCCAGGCATGAACAACCGCAATAATAAAAAACAAGTCCACTGCCTTCTTGGCAATGGCAGGGCTGTCTAGGGGTGCTGCAGCCTCATTGAAAGTCTCTGGGGGCGCTACAGCCTCTTCTGGAGTCTCTGGGGGCGCTACAGCCTCTTCTGGAGTCTCTGGGGGCGCTACAGCCTCTTCTGGAGTCTCTGGGGGCGCTACAGCCATCATAACCCCTGCATCACAGACATCATAACTCGTACGAAAGACGTCACAGACAAACGCGTGCGCGCGGCTTGAATCCTCGACGCCGTGCGCACACACACCAAACACGAGACATAACGGTAGTGTCAGAGCTCTGCCACAAAACCAAGAAATGACTACTAGACCGAATGTGGCAGAACCCTGACAAAAACAGCACATCTAGTTTATGATCTGTAATCATATAATTTACAATAAGTGCTTTTGAGGAAAGGGATCGTATATTCAGTAACCCAAGCTTTATCATTTGTTGTATCATTAGCGCAGACGTGAATGACAATGTTAGAATATTTACGATTAGCCTTAGCCAGCACTTTTAAATTTGCTTTGACGTCAGGCGCTCTGGCTCCCGGCAAACATGTGACTATGGTGGCTGGAGTCTCTATTTTCACATTCCGAGTAATAGAATCGCCAATCACTAGGGTACTTTCAACAGGTATACAATAAACAATTCTCACAATTCTTTGGTGGCAATTCCCGCAGTTTCATGTGTATTGTTATGTGTAGCTGCTGTTGTGCGATCCGGAGCAAATGAGGAGACTAGAAGTCCAACCAAAAATACTTTATTTACAAAACCAAAACAACGCGTACACAACATTACATAACAAGATACAAAGACATGAGAACACAGGAGGGTATAAATTGACAAACACGGGATTATGAACAGCTAGACTTGGCCAGTGATTAGACACATAAAGGGACCTGAAAGGGAACAACACAGGACAAGACCGTGACATGTATATGTTGTTTCAGAACAATGTTAAGTGAACTGTTTAACCAAACAGCATTGTATGTTAGTCTAAATTGACCAAGCCAGTGTTAGCTGTAATATGCTATTAATAATCTTATGTAGTCATAAATGTATCATAAAAATTTGATTTAGTTTTTATTTATTACAGTCCTGAACATATAATTACAAATAGTCTGCAAGACAAATTAATAGCTGATTTTACAAAAATATTTGGTCAGTACTGGAGTGTACTTACAGAGTTCTTGCCTAAGAAAGTACTGGTTACTATAAGGCAACTACATGGGTTAAGGATAGGTTCAGGGTTAGTACGTACTTAGTTATTACTCAGTTATTATAATCACTATAATAAAGTACATAGTATGCACATGTGGAACAGGGCTGTAAAACAAAGTGTTACCACATATGCTTGATTCTTAATATGTTTCCTAGATGATCAACAATTGTTTTTTATGTTTTGTTTGAGTCCATTTTTGGTCCTGAGCAGTTAAACTGCCCACTGTCTTTAAGTCAGCATGAATAGAAAATCAGTCTGAAAGCATCTTATTGTGAACCATTCCTTCATCATTAATATGTTTTTTAAATAATTTTTGACCTTGTAATTTTTAATCAGAATGTCTTCCCCTTCCTTGCAATTAACCACAAGCTTGCATTCAAAGCTGCCTCCATCCAATCAATCCAAATGAACACTGAAATCTCCAATTTGCATTTATCTTTTTCACAATATGGAAGAATAGATTGGTATGCGTATTATTTGGTTTACCTATGACAGCAATTCTACATGGTGGGCCACAGTCTGGTAAACATTTAAATGCTTTATATATGCAACGTAGCTGTATAAAAAAAACAGAAATGTTATTTACACATTCTAATAAACCTGCTTAAAAGCTTACCTTTGAGCAATTTGACAAAATCGAGGCTTTACTTATAAGAGTCATGGTAATAAAGGACAGACTTTGTGATTAATGAATAGCTATTTCATCCCCAAAGATTTATTGTGCTTTCATATTTTGATTTACAATGTCTCTTTCAATAATTTTCAGATTTCACTTTAATGGGTAATAACAATCTCTCCCCATTATAGGTTCAGGTACAAAAAAATAATGAAAAGTGACTTTGGCCAGTATTACACATCACATTATTAAAAAAGTTATAGTGTAATTACTGGATGATGACGACACGTTCCTCAGTGTCTTTGTGAATATGTGCCAGTTCATATCCAGCTCTGGTCATGTAGGATCATTCAGGTAGATCAAGTGGAAATTTACTCTAGTAAATTGAGCCATCCGTTTGGTTTAAGAAAGCAGTTGGCTTTAGGGATTAGACATCCTCTAAAAGTGTAAATTGTCAAGGATTGTAATTATGGTTATGTAGCACAAAAGGGTATGATTTGTTAATGTTTGTTGCATATGTACACACACTGAATGAGTAATTTTCCTCTTTCCCTTGACCCTATCTTTGTAATCCATTACACCAGTGGCCAGGAACCTGTGGCTCATGAGCCTCACCTCACTCTGACAAAAATCAAGTGGCTCGCCAGGTCTCGCAACCTTTACCAACAAATGATCCGGTAATATGTGAGCCATTTCAAGAGCTACCAAAATTACAGTTTAATATCAGAACATGAGCAAAGCTCACTTATGTTCACTAAAGTATTGAAACGTTACCGCCAGTGATTAATCGCCCCGCCTCCAGCTGAACCGGACGTTTTGATTGGTTTTGCAACCGAGTCAGGCCTGTCAGTTATCTGCGACACATTTGTCTTGTTTGTACGTAGTACTAAATGTAGTGAAGTTAAATATTTTATCCAACTCATGTAAAAGTACCACCATTTAATTACACTCCAGAAAGTAGAGGGGAAAAAAGAAAAAAAGAAAGAAAAAAATTTACTCAAAAACTGTAACGGAAGAATCTGTAATTGTTGCTTTCCACCTCTGCCTATAAATGTCTCATAGTTAAGACAATCTGCACATCTTTTAGTTTACGATACTGTTTGTTATTATGTAAGTTAATAATAAATAATGAAACATGAATGAAAAAGAAATAATCTTTTTATTTGATTTAGGACTTTGCCCAAAAAGCCATTGGTAACATAAAGGAAATTCGTACAAACCAGGAGCATTTAGTTCTGCTTGAAACCTTGTTAATGCTAATCGATTTTCCTTTTGCTAAACTTTTAGTGCTCCAATCATAATAGTATTCAAGAGCATGTCTGACAAATCATGCTAAACTCTATTCCCAATGGACAAAAACAGCTTAGAGCTTCACAATCAATAATGTCATGTTGTGTACATCTAACTTCTCATCATCAGGTTCTTTCATTTATGCTGTTGTCACTGCACTTAATAGACTGTCATGCATCAATCTCTCAGATAGGCAATGAAGGTAATTGTTTTGGTTATCTTTGTTAACTGGAAACGATTCCTCTCCTACTCATTCATATACTTCTAAATATGAGGGATGCAAACAGTGTTATTTCTACTCAATTAAATGTGTTGTTTTATGAAACCATACAGAGTAACCATGAAAATATATTTTTATTCCTTGCTGTGAAGGAACTGGAAATGTAACCTTGGTGTGGAACTCTGGAAATGTGACTGCTTCAGTGCTAACCTTTACTTTAAATTTCACGATTATGTTGGTTAAAATAATAAAATAATTTTGGTGCCCCAGGTTCAACTCTGTAATGAGTGAAATCAGTCATGCATCACAGGGTACAGAAGCATCTGTTGAGTTAGAGACAGGAGTTTCATCAAGGGAACATTCAGTTCTGACAGAAACAGGATTCACTCATACAGAGTTTCACTCTGACGCACACTAGAATAAAGATGACTTCTTATTCAGTGGAACACAATGCTGAATAATTTTCTGGTGTTAGGGTATTGTCAAATGCATCACTGTACAGAAGATGGACCACTGTCCTTTACACTAAAATATGAATTTATCATAATGTAATATCACTGAAAATTGGTCATTTTCTTCCTTTCTGGGATGCGTTATACTCTTATGAAGCAAAACAATACATTTTCTTAATTTTTAATTGTTGTTACTGAATTGTTTAGAACAAAAATATGACATTTCTACATGACAATGACAATCTTAAAATAATTATTATGGCAATATACATACACACATATTCACACCCACCCACCCACAATTTCCTTGATCTCTGAAATTTGTTTAGTTGGGAATTTATGGAGCCTCTTTAAGGCCATTAGACTGGAACTGGTCTAATCATCTGCTCTTGTACAAGGTGAAACTTATTTTCAGATTAATCAGTTAGATAACAAACTTCTAGATAGGGCTTCTTGGAACATAGAGTTCCCTAAAAAAAAAATCAGGAGACAATTTTGCAAGCCAAAATTGAGTTATAATTCACCTTGGAACTGGAAGTAGGTGTCTTTCAGTATGTTACAAAGAAAATGGTTTTATATAATATTTTAAACATTTAAAATTTAGTATTTTTTAACATTCATTTAGTTTTTCTCTCTTTATTTCTGACACAGGCTGAAATGTGATACAATATTTTGGTTTTATAGTAAACTTAATAATACATAATAAACTAGCAAAAGCAAGAAAAAACATCAAAGTTTCCTGAAAATATGATGACCAGTACATCCAGCGCAGCTTAAAGCAGAGTTTTGGACCAGTGCAATTTAGAAATTAACTTTGACCTCCATCTGAAAGAAGCCTCTCTTTGAAAGCCCTAATAGGATATTATCCGCATTTTCTGCAGAGATACAGTTTCAACCCCACCCCACTCATTGTATTAACAGCTATCCAAGGATGCGGTGAAATGTGGTGTGTTTCATGAATGGGGCAATTCATTCATTTAATGGCAAATCAAACCACAGTCTTCTTGAAGTCGCAGGCTTTTGTCTCTCACTCTCTCTTTCTCTCTCTAGCCAGAGTGTCCGAGGGCTGAAATAGATCCGGTGTGACTGAGGACAGAGGTGATGCCAAAGGGAAGGAGGAGCCCACTGAAGCCATTGGGGTGGAGGGAAGGAGCGCAGCAGACAACCCACAAGTCTGTGGCAGAGGTGGAGTGACAATTAACAAGAATCCGATGGAGCCACAAGGTCGAGGGTCTCTGGTGAAGCAGAGGGTGAGAGGAGCCACGGTGGAGCCAACAGGTTGATGGGGCCGAGGTGGAGCAAAGGTATCTGAAGCTGGAGGCGGAAGCACAGGATCTTCTCGCTCAGGCAAGGTTGGAGGCAGCAAGGCGTTCCCGGTGATGGCCCAGGGCTGCAGGCATCCAGTAGAGGTGGGGCTGGAGGACTGGCTGAGCTCTGCGGTGGACATAGTGGTAAACTTGATGATGATTCCAGTTCAGAGGTGGTTAAGGAGAGTTCAGGTGCTAGTGGGCACTCAGGTTACCTCAGGTAGGTTTGGGGGCTATAGGGTGCTTGAGAGAGGGCTTAGCTTCCTCCACAGTGGTGTGTGCGGCCCACATGCACAACAGTGCCGTGGCAAAAACGACCAGTACCCACCCCTCTGGTGGGCACTCGGTTTTAGTGCTCGCAGGAACAGGTTGAGATGTTGAGAGTGCAGGAGTCTTTGTGCTGTCTGTAATCAGATGGTTGTGAAGGGTTGGCTGGTATTGGGTAGGATAGGGTGTGAAGCAGTGCCTCAATGTCCGTGTTTGTAAGCCAGTCCTCGTTGCTCGCGTACACTGGGATTTCCTCTGTCGCTGCTGTTGCGGGCTCACACCCCTGGTCAGACTCACTCTGGGGCTCCTCTTCCGGGGTGAGGGTCAGCTACATCCTGTCCTCTGGCTCTGGCTGACACGTTGCGGCGGGTGGTAGCTCCCTGTCTGCAGGAGACTCATGCAAAGTTTCAGTGGTCAAAGGTGGTGCGCTGGGCTCTGGCTCTGGCTGCTTACCGGATCAGGGCATGAAGCTCTCCAGATGGCCTCCCTCCAATCCAGTCCTAAGATGTCTGAGAGCTCCCTGGGATATATGTAGCTTTCCTGTAGCTCAATCGGTAGAGCATTGGTGTTCACAACGCCAAGGTCATGGCTCCGATCCCAGGGAAAGCAAGAACTGATTCAATGTGTTGCTTGAATGCAATGTAAGTCGCTTTGGATAAAAGCGTCTGCCAAATGCATAAATGCAAATGTAAATCTAAGTTCACCCAGATCCGGTATAATGACTTGATCTCACCGTCCAAGATGACAGAAGCGTTCGGTGAACAGATCGCAGCTATTCTGTGCCTCCACTGCGATCTGTCTTGAGAGTTCAAAACTAATTTTTCCTTTTTGGTTGGTTAATCTGTCAGCAGAGGAGGAAGACGACAAAGAAGGTTGAATGTAATAAACAGGTTTATTCAAAACAAACCAAAGTAAATCTACAATGATGAAAGTTCAACAGCGTGTCCAACATTAGCCTTCATGACACAAACGTTAACCAACAAACATGTGGTAGAGAAGCGGGTATAAATAGGGTGAAGCTGGGTGAGTGATGATAGGAGTGGATGATAGGAATGCCGTGCAGGTGATGACCAGGGAGGATCATGGGAGTTGTAGTGCTGAAGGTGACATGTGAAGTGTGACAAGTACCTAACAATTTTTTAAAAGTACATAATAGTGAAAGAAATATAATATGAAATGTATATACTGTAATGTGACAGTACATGATATCTTTTGCAACATACTATGTATAATTTGATTGAATTAAATTTTGTGTTTAGTTATGTTTAGTTGTTCAGTATTAGTGTGTTTACTGGGAATTCTCACTTAAAAGGAAGTTGTGAGAAGGATTCAGTTCATTAAACTCTTTTAAAAAGATAAATTAAGCAAAATCCATTTTTTCATATGAACCCTCTAAGGAAGTGTATAGTATAATTTATTTGTGTATAATAACATTTGTGGAACAGAGGGTAGAATATCTCTCTCTCTCTCTATGTACAGGATTCAGTGATACAACTACTGTAGATGTAGCCCTAAAATGAGTTAATTGGTTTTCCTCAAGACTCAGTATCCTGGGAAAGCCATAAGCAGCACTTTCAGTGCACGGTCATAAATCAAAAAGATGCACCACAGCACCAAACAATGGCAGCTCTTATCCGTAGACTTGGACTCAGCAACATACTGTGTATAGGACCGTCCAGCCTTAATTATAGGGTCTTCATTCATTTAGACAGTACCTCCACATGTCAGGCAGAAAAGTACTTCAGTATACCTCAAAACAAAATATCTTCCTCTTTGTTTATTTCTTTCGTAATATACAGAACAGCTGTAGTCCTCAAAGTAATTCTTTAGACTTAATTTTCTAATTTTTAAATTTAGAAAAAATTCTAGTTTTGCGAAATTACTGTGTGTTTCTTTAAAATGGTTTACTGATATGGTTTACAGATAAAGAATATGGTCCACCAATCCAGATGCTTAATCAGTAGAACTGATTATGGTGAGGAGGTGTGTCCGCTTGCATTGATCGACGTGAAAATGGAATGATGAAAAATGACTCCCAGATCCATGTTTGAACATACAAGGTCCTATAAGTTATTGCAACATTAGGATCCTTTTATACTGTTTTATGTAATCTCATATTGTCAGCTTTATGTGCAAACTGATATTTATTATTAGCTTCTACTTAAGAATACAGACCACATTATAATTATGCAAAAGCACTAAACGAACAACCTAATCAATTCTGAAAACGCTTTTAGGGGAGTATTCTGGCCAACACAGCCAGTTATTTAAAGCCCTTATAAAACACAGATTTAATATACAGCTCCAACTGCAGAAATGCTTAGCTTTCTGCTGTGGTTATTCAGCCTATATTTCACCTCTGCAGAGGTCAGACCAAACTGCAGTAGTTGAAAAAGTGAGTAGTTTACAAAACACTTTAACATGAGTCTCTTATCTTAGTGGACAGATATAAGGGTCTCACAGGTCTCTTAATGCAGGCAACATAAACTATAATACAGTCATGGAGAAAATTGTTGGCACCCCTGAAATTTTTCCAGAAAATCAAGTATTGCTCAGAGAAAAGTATTGCATAAACACGTTTAGTCCCTTTGCGTTTGTTGGAACAAAACAAAAAAGGAAGAAAAAGATGCTAATTTTACAATTCCACATAAAACAACAAAAATGGGCTGGACAAAATCATTGGCACCCTTAACTTAATTTTGTTAAGGGGTTGCACATCCTTTAGAAAAAATAACTGAAATTAATCGCTTCCTATAACCATCAATAAGCTTCTTGCACCTCTCACCTGGAATTTTTGACCACTCTTCCTTTACAAATTGCTCCAGGTCTCTCATATTGGAAGGGCACCTTTTCTTATAACAGCAATTTTAAGATCTCTCCACAGGTGTTTAATGGGTAATTGCTGGCCACTTCAGAACTCTACAGCGCTTTGTTCTATTCCTGGGTGCTTTTTGAAGTATGTTTGGGGTCATTGTCCTGCTGGAAGACCCACGATCTTGGATGCAAATCCAGCTTCCTAACACTCTGCCCTACATTGCGACCAAAAATCCTTTGGTAATCCTCAGATTTCATGATGACTTGCACACAGTCAACGCACCCAGTGCCAGAGGCAGCAGAACAACCCCAACCCCAAAACATCTTTGGACCTCCAATATATTTGACTGTAGGTACTGTTTTCCTTTCTTTGTAGGCCTCATTCCGTTTTTGGTATACAACAGAATGATTTGCTTTACCGAAAAGCTCTATCTTGGTCTCATCTGTCCACAAGACGTTTTCTCAGAAAGATTTTGGCTTACTCAAGTACATTTTGGCAAACTGTAGTCTTGCTTTTTTATGTCTCTATGTCAGCAGTGGGGTCCTCCAGGGTCTCCTGCCATAGCTTTTCATTTCATTTAAATGTCGACGGATACTTCGCACTGACACTGATGTACCCTGAGCCTGCAGGACAGCTAGAATTTCTTTGGAACTTGTTTGGGGCTGCTTATCCACCATTCGGAATATCCTGCATTGCAACCTTTCATCAATTTATCTCTTTTGTCCACATCCAGGGAGATTAGCTACAGTGCAATGGGTTGCAAATTTCTTAATAATGTTGCACACTGTGGACAAAGGAACATCTAGATCTCTGGAGATGGACTTGTAACCTTAAGATTGTTGATATTTTTCCACAATTTTGGTTCAAGTCCTCAGATAGTTATCTTTTCCTCTTTCTGTCGCCCATGCTTTTTTGTGGCACACACACAGACACACAATGCAAAGACTAAGTCAATTTCTCTCCTTTTTATCTGCTTTCAGGTGTGATTTTTCTATTGCCCACACCTGTTACTTGCCCCAGGTGAGTTTAAAGGAGCATCACATGCTTGAAACAATCTTATTTTTCCACAACTTTGAAATGGTGTCAATATTTTGTCCAGTCCATTTTTAGAATTTTGTGTGGAATTGTCAAATTAGCTTTTTATCCTCCTTTTTTGCTTTGTTCCAATACACACAAAGGGAATAAACGTGTATAATAAAATATGTGTTAAAGCAATATTTTTCTGTGAGCAATACTTGATTTTCTGGAAAAGTTTCAGTGGTGCCAACAATTTGGGCCATGACTGTAAATGCTCTGCTGCACATAGAGTTACAACTTGTCCTTTATTTATCTTACAAACAATTACTGTACGATTTGTGCACAACTAGTATCGTAAAACTGAATTGCTAAATTATTAGAGAGGTATTCGTAACACTCTTCTCTCTGCTGTTGGTCCTCCCCAAACTCACACCATTGATTTAGCCAAGGATGAAGTTCAGATTGAAAGATTGACATGGGTCTGTATCATTAAGCCTATGGAAAAAAATATAATTATAAAGTTACTATCCAGAGATATACAATTGCAATTACCTCTAGCTTTTTAAAACCTCGGAGGCAGAAAAAGATAATGCATTCTCATTATTGTATACGTTATCCTAAATGAGTCACATGTCAAATGACTCCTGACAAAGTCAAATGGCAAAGCCAATCTGACTGTTTACATTCTCATTCATCAACTATATTGTTTTCCACAGCTTCAGGATGAAGCTGACCAGCAATCCAGGGATCAAAATCTCTATACGGTACTTCTCGATGAAAAATCAATTTCTGTAATAGTCTGTTTTTGTCAAAAGACCAAAGCTCAGGAAAATAATGACGCCATTGAATACACTTTTATATTACATGCAATTATAGAAAATAAGACTTTTTTACACAACAAAAGCACATTTCACAATAATAATCACATAGTTTTGAAAGGATTTGAATCTATGAATTTCCCAAGTGTTCCAGCTTTTGAAGCACATTTCCCATTTTTTGGAGTACATGCTAAGGAACTACTTTGCCATGGAAATAACCTCAAGCTTTGAAGAGCTATGATGTGCAAATGAAAAAAAGAGTAATGATTTACATGAACAACAATTTAATTAAATTGTGTAATTATTCCTGGAGCCGATAAGAAATACCTCAAGGAACCATAGAGAGCCCAAAGGTAAAGGGTCTCTCAGTGAAGCTATGGTTACTGTCACGGTGAAAACCAGTGACTACGTTTGTGACTAATGCACACACACACACAACCCCATCACATGCACACATACCCTGTTAATACAACCCACACCGGCATTAACAATCTTAAATGTATTGTCTCTGAGCATTGTTGTAATGTGTCCTGCATAGTTGATATTGAAGTGGTATCTTTTGTGCTTAATTAAGCAGCTGTAATATCAACATGTATGGTAGTTTAAAAATGAACATATCACATTACCAGGTATATTTGATCCAACATCGTTTATTGATAACAGTGTTGTGAGCCAGCAAATGGCCTCAAAGAGACATTTACAAAACCTTTTATAGTTAAAGTCTGGTTTATTTGTTGATTTGGATTGTCGCCATTTTAGTGGTGCGTCACACTTGCATGTGACATCACAGGGGATTCTATTAGTTGTGTTTGTAAAATGTATATATTTATTTTTGATTATATTGGTTTTGTATGTCTGTACTGTTATGTATTGCTTATGATATGCATGTTGTTGTTGTTGATTTTGTTTATTATTATTACATATGTGACTATGTTGAGGGCTGCTGGTATGCGCGCCTCGGCATCACGTGGCTCATCGCTTTCGCGCGCTTTTGCTCCTCGGAAAATCTTTCCATAACCGACTCGACGGCGCCTCCTGCCCTGCCTCAGTGCGGCGCGGAGAAACAGTATGCACTTGCTCCCTCAATAGTAGACGACATTTCCCCGCCGCTCCCGATACTCGTCGAGCAGCGTGCACCCTACCCTCCGCATCATCATTTCCTGGAAGCTTGGAGGGCCATTCTAGGCATCTCAGGTTGGTTGCTAGGAATAATTCAGCACGGTTATTCTCTTCAGTTCAGATGCAGATCGCCCCGTTTCACTGGTGTGGTGCCGTCTCTGGCGCTCCCTCAGAGCGCACCTTTTGTGAGACAGGAGGGTAACAGTCTGCTCGCGAAAGGAGCGATAGAGCGCGTCCCTCCGAGGGAGCTAGAGAGCGGATTCTACAGCCGCTATTTCGTGGTGCCCAAGAGAGATGGAGGGCTCCGTCCGATTCTGGATCTGAGACCCATCAACCACGCGTTCAAAATGACAACGCTGAAGCAGATACTGGCACAGGTACGTCCCGGGGACTGGTTAGCGTCAGTAGATCTGAAAGTAGATCCGTATTTTCATATTCAGATTGCGCCACGCCACAGGCGTTTCCTGAGATTCGCGTTCGAGGGCTCAGCATACCAATATGCAGTGCTCCCATTCGGACTGGCATTGGCACCGCGCACATTCTCAAAATGTGTGGATGCAGCACTTTCCCCCCTCAGAGCAAGCGGAGTGCGCATTCTAAACTATCTGGACGATTGGCTGGTTCTAGCTCATACAAGGGAGGTGCTAATCAGACATACTGCTTCATCATCTGGAGTCACTGGGCCTGCGAGTGAACATGCAGAAGAGCATGCTCACCCCGAGTCAGTATACAACATATCTAGGTGTGTGCTTCGACTCAGTGGCGATACGAGCCCGCCTCGCCCCGGAACGCATAGAGACCATATCTTCGGCTCTACGTGGCTTCAGACAGGGCCGGTCTGTTCCCCTGAGGGATTTCCAGAGGCTTCTCGGTTTTATGGCGTCAGCATCTTCAGTGTGCCACCTGGGTCTGCTGCGAATGCGCCCGCTGCAATTGTGGCTGAAGACCCGAGTCCCGTGGAGAGCGTGGATATTGGGGCGCATGCGCATCACGGTCTCCCACAGCTGCATCAGCGCTCTGGAACCATGGTCCAATCAGGAGATGTTCAGCCAGGGGGTTCCCCTTGGGCTGGTGACGACACGCACCGTAGTGACGACAGACGCGTCGAGCTCAGGTTGGGGTGCAACATGCGAGGGCGTTCTGACTTCCGGTCTATGGTCGGAGTCACAGAGCGAGTGGAATATCAACCGCCTGGAGCTGAAAGCGGTATGTTTAGCCCTAAGGGCATTCCTGCCGCAAATAGAACAGCAGCATGTGTTGATTCGCACCGACAACATGTCCGTGGTTTCATACATAAATCGCTAAGGCGGCGTGCGCTCCAGGGCCCTGTTCGAACTGGCAACGAGCCTCCTTCTGTGGGCAGATCAACATCTCCTTTTCATTAGAGCATCGCACATCCCGGGTGTACTAAACCGCGGAGCGGACATGCTTTCGAGGAACGGGATTCCTCACGGAGAGTGGAGGCTTCACCCCAAGGTGGTGCAAATGATCTGGGATCGCTGGAGGGCAGAAGTGGATCTGTTTGCGACGAGCAAGAACGCGCACTGCCTGCTGTTCTTCTACCTGTCGCACGCCCCACTAGCGGGGGACGCTCTGATATCGCATTGGCCGAGAGCCAGGTTGTACGTGTTTCCTCCGGTAAAAATTCTGCCTTTAGTCCTATGCAAAATAAGGGAGGAAAGAGCGTCGGTGATCCTTCAGCCTTGGTCAACTATCGTTGACGTGAGAGACACGATTGTTGACGGGGGGGGTTGGGGTTGTTAAGGTTTATTAAGTTTGTTTTAATGGAATTTATATGCATTTATATATGAAATTTGGGCGGGTTTTTCATCAAAAACCAGCCCAATGCATTTTTTTCCGGTCGGACGTGACCAAAAGGAGCTAACACTGGCAACACTGCTCGGTACACAGTGCTTGTGCGCAAAATTCAGGTGTTGATCATCGGATCAGAAGAGCCCGCCCTCATGGCAGCACAGCCAATCACGTATTCTTGGATGATTGACAGATCAGACAGCCTATCAGCGCCAGCTGTCAGAGTGATATTTTCTGTATTTTCTTTTAAAAGCGCCAGAAAGACAATACAGCGCAAAAAACGTCTAGGTTACTAATGTAACCCCCGTTCCCTGAAGGAGGGAATGGAGAAGTTACATCGGACTGACATCATGGGGTCTCGCTTGGGAGCCCAATCACCTCCAAGTTTTATAAAACGCGCCAATGAACATTGGCTAGTGAGATTTGCATGCCGAGTCCCACCCACCCGGCATACGGGTACAAATAGGACCGGTATTACTCACTTCATTCATATTTTGCTGAGGAGCCGAGAGAGTATCCCGGCCATTCAGCGGTAGTTCAGGACTGTGGCACGGGGACGTAACGTCTCCGTTCCCTCCTTCAGGGAACGAGGGTTACATAGTAACCTAGACGTTCCCTATCAGTCAGTCACGTTCAACATTACGTCGGACTGACGTCATGGGGTCCCTATGGAAAACGCCACAGGCACTGAACTGTGTTACGAGTATTGGAGATGCAGATGTTGGCAAGCTATGGAGTGCCCTTAGGCAACTGCTCTCACGTAGTCGTAACCTACCCAGCGCCCCAAGTAAGCCCGAGCTTAGTCCTCCATGCCAATCGGGATGGAAGAGACAGGACATACTGCGAGGATGGTCAAGCTGCTGTTCCTTAACGTGACATTTCACGGGGGAAGAGTGCTTCAGATCTCAATTCCCCCTATTCAGCTCAATCAGTGTTGTTAACGCTGGGAAAGCGTCCAATGGGGGACGCTACGGAGACCACACCCTACCCAGGGGGGAGGTAATGTGCGGTAATACACATATGGACTGACCCGAGGGGCAGTACGACATATGGAAAGTCTCTACGGTAGGTCCTACTCCCAGGGAGGAACACGTACCAAAGAGACCGGCAGAGCAGAACTGCCAAGGGAAAGACACTGGTTTACCAAGAGGGAAACCATCTCGTGGAGCTTACACATATGGGATTACCAAGAGGGAATCTCACCATATGGGCATCTAGTCCAGTACAAGGGCTGACAACCGGGGCATGCACACTAGCACTGGGCCTGGCGTCAGACGCCTCCGCCAGTCCGCCACCGAAGGATGCAGGAGGAACTCGAATCAGGGTTCGCCAGACGGGGAACTCACCTGAGGAGTAGACAAGCGCTTGTATCCCCCTGTTAAGGGGGAATGGCGCTGCAAGCAGGACACCGAGCCTGTTCTTCCCAACACCACCTGTTTGTTCCCAGCACACAGGAAGAAACTGGCTCCACTCTGAGATTGCAAAATCTCGTGAATGTATTAGGTGTCGCCCAGCCCGGAGCTTACAGATGTCTGTCAGAGAGGCACCATGCGCCAAAGCCCAGGAGGAAGCAAGTGAGCTTGTGGAGTGAGCCCTCACCCCCAGGGGGCACGGCTCGCCCTGAGCCTGGTATGCCAGGACGATGGCATCCACTACCTAGTGGGCCGACCTCTGTTTGGAGACAGCCTTTCCCTTCTGCTGTCCCCCAAAACAGACAAAGAGCTGCTCAGAGCTTCTGATGCTCTGCGTGCGGTCCACAAAAACACGCGGATGGGACACAGCAACGCGAGGGCTGGGTCTGCCTCCTCCCAGGGCAGTGCTTGCAAGTTCACCACCTGGTCCCAAAAGTGAGTGGTGGGAACTTTGGGCACATATCCATAAATCTCATAAACGTGAGACAAGGCCGGCCCGAACTCACGGCACAATTCGCTGACCGAAAATGCCTGCAGGTCCCCCACCCTCTTGAAGGAGCCGGGCGCGGTCAGGAGCACTGTCTTGAAGGACAAGGTCTTGAGCTCGACTGACTCCAGGGGCTCGAAGGGGGCTCTCTGTAGGCCTGTGAGGACAACAGAGAGATCCCAGGAGGGAAAGAGGGGCGGCTTGGGAGGTTTAACTGTGAGGTTTAACCTCCTGGCCCCTCTCAGGGACCTGATGACCAGATTGTGCTTTCCGAGTGACCAACATGGCGCAACTAGCAAGACCTGCTCCTCGTCCTCCCTGACCTTGCACAGGGTCTGTGCAAGGCAGCTCACTGGGGGAAACGCATATTTGCGTAGGCCCCGGGGCCAGTTGTGTGCCAGTGTATCCGTGCCGAGGGTCCCGTCGGTCAGAGAAAAGAACTGGCAGTGGGAGGATTCCCAGGAAGCAACAGGTCTACCTGTGCCTACCCGAATCGACTCCAGATCAGCTGAACCGCCTGGGGGTGGAGTCTCCATTGTCCTGGGAATGTGAGCTGTCGTGAGAGCGCGTCGGCTGCATGATTGAGCTCGCCCCCAGAATGTAAACGGCACGCAGCGACCAGTACATGTTTGCCCTGCAGCAACGGTCGGAACCGGCGCAACACAAGGTGTACTGCTAGCAACTCAGAACGTTTGGAATATGCCACACGGAATATGCCCTGGTGCCAAGCCCACCTCGGGACTCGGTCCCGTAACCAGTGTTGAAGTGGTCTCATATGCATCAACCTGAGCAGCGTTACAGCGGCTACGGACGACATATGCCCCAGGAGCCTCTGAAACTGTTTCAGTGGGACCACTGTTTTCCGCCTGACTACTTTCAGGCAGTTCAACACGGACTGTTGGTGAGACGTGCTGACATGGAGACCGAGTCCAACTCCAAACCGAGAAAAGAGATGCTCTGCGCAGGGGAGAGCTTGTTCTTCTCCCAGTTGACCCGAAGCCCCAATGGTTGAGGTGTCTGAGTACTTAGTCCCAGTGCTCGCACACCTGATCCCACAACTGGGACAAAAATGAGCCAGTCGTCAAGAGTTCAGGATGGGGATGCCCACCTCCCTGAGGGGGGAAGGGCAGCCTCTGTGCCTTTGGTGAAGGCGCGGGAAGACAAGGACAAACCAAAGGGGAGTACTTCGTACTGGTATGCCCGACCCTTGAACGCAGAGCGGAGGACGGGTCTGGACAAGGGAGTACTGAGACATGAAAGTACGCGTCCTTCAGGTCGATTGCTGCAAACCAGTCCTGGGAGCGGATGCATGTGAGGATGTGTCTCTGCGTTAGCATTTTGAATGGGAGCCTGAGCAGGGTCCGATTCAAGACACGCAGATCCTGGATTGGTTGTAACCCACCGCCTTTCTTGGGAAAGATGAAGTAGGGGCTCTGCGAAGCCCTGACTCCATCTCGGCTGGAGGGACAGGCTCGATTGCACCCTTCGCCAAGAGGACAGCAATCTCCGCCCGTAGTACAGGGGCGTCCTTGCCTGCCACCGAGGTAGACAGAACGTCGCTGAATCTGGGGGGCCGCCTGGCGAGCTGAATCGCACAGCTGAGTCTGATCGTCCAACTGAGCCAACGAGACAGAGTGGGAAGCACTGGCCAGGCTCCCAAGCTCCGAACGAGTGGCACCAAAGGGATGACAGATGTACCCGCGGGGGGGCAGCAGGGAGCTTTGAGGGAGCAGGGAGCTGACCCGGGAAGGATAGCGTCCCGGAGTACAGGCGGTGAGTGTGGTGCACTTACCTGGCTCCTTAGACCCCGTGAGGGGCTGGGGAGGGAGGCGTAAGGAAGCAGAGCGTCCTTAAGATGCCGACTCCCTGTCTGTGGCGATTGAGAGGCCGGCTGAGAGGAAGCAGTGCGTTGCTTACTGTCAGCTCATGCCCAGTGTGACCCAGAGGTAGAGGAAACTGCTCTTTTTTTGAAAATGTGGGTACCGGAACAGAAAGCTTAAATAATATTCTCCACCCGGTCCTCCTCCAGGGGGAGGAGTGGTGCGTCCACCAGCTCCTGGCATAGAGCAGCTCCTTCCACCTCCAAGCCACCCGTCTCAGGCCGCTTTGATGTTCTCTTTGAGGACCTAGTGGGTCTGGACGGGCTGCGTGACCTTCCTGCAGGAGGCCCGGGTTGGACGGGGGGTTTCCGGTCCCGCCGAGCTCTTATAGCCGCAGGGAGGCCGGCCTGGGAGATGGGGCATCGAGAAAGCGAACTTTGTCGGCATCCCTCTTAGCCAGGTCCGACCAGCAACAATGTTCCTGGACCACCGGAGTGGACATCATCTGGCCGGGGGCCCACGCCTTGACGGTCAACACCCAGAGGGTGAAGTCGGTCGCAGTGTGCAGCTCCTGCAAAAACCCCAGCTCAGAACTACCCTCGTGCTGCTCCTTGAGCTTTGCCAAATGTGCCTGCAGGATGGCCATGGCATGCAGGGGAGAGGCAGCCTGTCCAGCGGCACTGTAAGCCTTAGATGCCAACAATTCCGTCAGGTGGCAGCACTTTGTGGGCGCGAGCGCACCACAATTGCACGCCATTCCTGGGGAATTTCCGCATAACCCTTGGTAGCCCCACCATCGAGGGTAGTGAGAGTGGAGGAGGCAAAAGAGTAGTTTCCGGCAGTAAAATGTAGCCTTCACAACCTTTTGATTTCCTCATGCACCTCCGGGAAGAAAGGGACTGGAGTGGCGCGTGGCTATGAACCACACGCCGCCCCCAGAGACCAATCGTACAACCGCGAGCGCTCAGGATGGAGCCGGATGCCCACGGCCACCCGGGAAAGCATAACCATCAACTCCAAATCCGATTCCACATGAGCCGCCAGCCCAGAGCGGTGGCGACCCGGCTTCCTCTTCCTCTCTGGAGGACAAAAGCTCACTTTCTGATGCAGCGATCGTCATCCGATCCTCACCCAGAGCACCAAATGAGATGCAAAGTACTTCACGTGAAGGACCTGCATGATCATCTAGTAACTCGGCGGCACATGGCATGCTAGAGGAGTGGGAGGTTCGTGAGAACTAGCCTGGCGAAAAAGCTCCCACTATTACCCTCAGATCTCCCAGATTGCTAACCATTCCCTCATCTCTACCATTAGAAGCAGAAGCAATCTCCCAGATTGCTAACCATTCCCTCATCTCTACCATTGGGGGGGGGGGGGGGGTAGCAACAGAGGGGACTCGTGCCTCCGTACTGAGGAAGGAGAGTCGCGATCGCAATGCCAACATGGACATGCTCCTGTAATGAGAGCATGCACCATCCACAAACGCTCTCACAACGTGCTGTTTACACAGACACGTGAGACAGCGCTCATGGCCGTCAGATGAGGTCGGAATCGACCGCATCCAGAAACACACGGACGAAAAAGACGCTGATCGTCCGTGCTGCTCTTTTAGGGTACTGTTCAACTGAAGCGCTGAGGGGTGAAACGTTACACTCTGCGTGCACGGGAACTGGTTTTCGTCACACCGCTGAATATACGGTCCTATTTGTACCCGTATGCCGGGTAGGTGGGACTCGGCATGCAAATCTCACTAGCCAATGTTCATTGGCACGTTTTATAAAACTTGGGAGGTGATTGGGCTCCCAAGCGAGACCCCATGACGTCAGTCTGATGTAACGTCGAACGTGACTGACTGATAGGGAATCTTACCTCCTTAGGGACGTAACAAATATATTGAAATATTATTACGTGTAAAAAATGTGTGATATAGTTTGTAAAATCTGCTATAACCCATGGCTTATATGCGGGAAAATACGGTATATATTTACTGACACACTGCCAGTAAAAAAATTTTTTTTTAAATGTAAGTTTTATATAAAATGACATAAGAGTAAAGAAATGTGAATATTTGTTCTTTTAACTTTTAATGTTTACTTTATTTCTAACTTGTATAATTTAGACAGGATATATATATATATATATATATATATATATATATTTTTTTTAGGTATTTTTAAATATTTTATATTTTTAAGTTATTTAAGGTATAAGTTGATTTATTCCGGAATAATATTCCTGTCTGTTTGTCAATAAATGTTTATCCTGTTCGGCCCGCGACCTAAAGTGTTTTTGGATTTTGGCCCCCTGTGTAAATTGAGTTTAACACCCCTGCTCTACAGGAAGATCTTCATCGTTCTCCAGAGGTAGATCTTCATCACTCTCTACAGGTGGAAGACCTTCATCACTCTCTAGAGGTAGATCTTCATTACTCTCTACATGTGGATTCTTCACTTCATCCATCTGAAATGCAAACAGAAATCAGGTTTATTGTCTAAATACATTAAACAAATTTTATTGAAACGTTTTTTTAAAGAAAAATGAAATTTAAGAACACAGGTAAAAATATTTCAGGAAGTCTGCAGTTTCATGAATTACATTTTTAACATTTAAAGCATGTCTCACAATTTAAAGCATGTCTCACAACAGGTCTGACATGTCAAATGCAATAAATAGTGAATATAAGACACACTAAGAAGGCTTGGATAATAGAAAGTCATACGAGTATAAATACAACAATAATGATCTAGATAGATATTGTAAGTAATGAAAATCGTTACCTGAAGACCATCTTCCAAACGACTTGCTGCATGTACAGTTCCAAAGCCTCCGTCATCCAGTTGAACGCCAATTTCATAGTTGAAGGAACTGATGTCTGTTAAAAGAAAATTAAGAGATGATTTGAAGCAGTGACAGCATCAACTTTATCTAGAACTATTTTAACAGATTTGTCTGAATCCTATATTGAGTTACTAAATTGAATATTTGTTCTCAAATTCTGTGTAAAAAATACAAATTCACCCAAACATATACACTAATTTAAATGAAACCTTGTTCAATGTAAAAAGAAAAGAAGTTAATTTCTGTGTTATCAACTACCCTTAAACAAAGCATGTTTTAAAGTCAATTTAAACTATAAACCACTGAATAGTTGATTAAAGAGAGTGTGTGATGGGTTATGTTAAAAAACTTACCAATGATTTTTCTATTATCATCCTTCTGCTGGCTCAACTGAGGTGCCACAGTGTCTGGTAGACTGTAGCAGATGTAGTCATCTTGAAAGTCAGAGTTAGAAGGTGGAAGATATTCATCACTCTCTACAGGTGGTTTCTTCACTTCATCCATCTGAAATGCAAACAGAAATCAGGTTTATTGTCTAAATACATTAAACAAATTTTATAGAAAATAAATTTGCAAAAAAGAAAAACATTTTTTTAAGAAAAATGAAATTTAAGAACATGAGTAAAAATATTTCAGGAAGTCTACATATACAACACTACTTGTCATCTGAATGAGGATTGACTAGACTGTTGCAGCAACTACAACTACAACTACAGTTTGATAATTAAAACAAATCAAAAAGACTTACCGGTAAACATTTTTCAAATGTAACTAATACCTTAAACCAGTCGTGGAGACTGACTTTATCCAGTTCAATCCGCTGTTCTGGGTCCAACTGCAGACAACAGCAAATAACATCGCAGCATTCTGTGGAGAAAGAAGGAGAGAGGTCTGATTATTACCTTAAAGTTAACAAATATCAACAGGACCATCATTTATGAAGACACTAGGCTCAGATGATCCATTCCTGCATTGTTTTTAATATATAGTAAGATTCAGGATTAAAATTGTCCTTTTGTTAAATGAATATCTCACCTTGTGAAAGGCCATCTTTAGTCCAGTTGTTTCCTTTGATGATCTTGACCAGGTCTTGGATCTTTGGAAAATCCTTGCACAGCATTACAAACAGGAGCATCCCGAGTGACCACACTGTTGTTGCCTCCCCATGATATATGCCATTTATCCAATATTCTGGGGGACAGTATTTTTCTGTGCCTGGAGGAAAAATATATCTTATTTGTAAGTTTCCATTAACACAGCATTTTGATTAGAACAGTCATTCCGATGCAAGAAATAAATTGTTGCTAATTAATTCACAACAGTGAATCCCATTTTTAACTTCATGTGTATATATATATATATATATATATATATATATATATATATATATATATATATATATATATATATAAAATCATACATACCAACAAAGGATGTGTAACCCGCTGGGGTTTGCTCAACACCACAACCAAAGTCGTTCAATTTGACTTGCCGGGTGTGCGGGTTAATCAGCAGGTTTTCCATCTTGATATCACGGTGGAACACCCCACGCTGGCAGCAGGTTTGAGCTGCAAATATTACCTGCCGCATTATACCCCGTGTCAATATCTCATCTACGGTGCCCGTGTAGTTGTCCAAAAATTCATCCAAGGGCTGACAGGGCATGGGCTGCTCAAGAACCATAATGTATTGGTCAGCCTTGTCCTCCCAGTCCAGAAGCTGAATGATCTGAGGAACCCTGGGCTCTTGATTTGCAAGCATTTGCAGAGCTACCTCCAGTGGAACGGGTTTCGAATAATTATCCTGGAAAAAACAGTTAGTAGTAGTAGGTGGACATATGATTTAGACCAGTTCCAAACTGTTGACAGTGGCAGTTTGTCTATTGTAAAATCACTGAAATAGTCTGTGATTATTGGTAATATGAGATGAAATTGAAAACAGTGACAGAGGAAAAACAGTGTGAGCATAGCATACGTACAACCCTGCGATATGTTGCATGCTTTTTGGAGACAAACTTCACTGCCACCTGATGAAATGGATATGCATTAGAATTATTAACACTTCATTTGTTCAAAATTCACATATTTCAATTATTAAACCTGAACAGACATGTACAGTTTCATGAATTACATTTTTAACATTTAAAGCATGTCTGACATGTCAAATGCAATAAATAGTGAATATAAGACACACTAAGAAGGCTTGGATAATAGAAAGTCATACGAGTATAAATACAACAATAATGATCTAGATAGATATTGTAAGTAATGAAAATCGTTACCTGAAGACCATCTTCCAAACGACTTGCTGCATGTACAGTTCCAAAGCCTCCGTCATCCAGTTGAACGCCAATTTCATAGTTGAAGGAACTGATGTCTGTTAAAAGAAAATTAAGAGATGATTTGAAGCAGTGACAGCATCAACTTTATCTAGAACTATTTTAACAGATTTGTCTGAATCCTATATTGAGTTACTAAATTGAATATTTGTTCTCAAATTCTGTGTTAAAAATACAAATTCACCCAAACATATACACTAATTTAAATGAAACCTTGTTCAATGTAAAAAGAAAATAAGTTAATTTCTGTGTTATCAACTACCCTTAAACACAGCATGTTTTAAAGTCAATTTAAACTATAAACCATTGAATAGTTGATTAAAGAGAGTGTGTGATGGGTTATGTTAAAAAACTTACCAATGATTTTTCTATTATCATCCTTCTGCTGGCTCAACTGAGGTGCCACAGTGTCTGGTAGACTGTAGCAGATGTAGTCATCTTGAAAGTCAGAGTTAGAAGTTGGAAGATATTCATCACTCTCTACAGGTGGTTTCTTCACTTCATCCATCTGAAATGCAAACAGAAATCAGGTTTATTGTCTAAATACTTTAAACAAATTTTATAGAAAATAAATTTGCAAAAAAGAAAAACTTTTTTTTTTAAGAAAAATAAAATTTAAGAACATGAGTAAAAATATTTCAGGAAGTCTACATATACAACACTACTTGTCATCTGAATGAGGATTGACTAGACTGTTGCAGCACATATTGAAAGGTAGCATAAGAAAGCTAATGTCTACAGTTTGATAATTAAAACAAATCAAAAAGACTTACCAGTAAACATTTTTCAAATGTAACTAATACCTTAAACCAGTCGTGGAGACTGACTTTATCCAGTTCAATCCGCTGTTCTGGGTCCAACTGCAGACAACAGCAAATAACATTGCAGCATTCTGTGGAGAAAGAAGGAGAGAGGTCTGATTATTACCTTAAAGTTAACAAATATCAACAGGACCATCATTTATGAAGACACTAGGCTCAGATGATCCATTCCTGTATTGTTTTTTCTATATAGTAAGATTCAGGATTAAAATTGTCCTTTTGTTAAATGAATATCTCACCTTGTGAAAGGCCATCTTTAGTCCAGTTGTTTCCTTTGATGATCTTGACCAGGTCTTGGATCTTTGGAAAATCCCCACACAGCATTACAAACAGGAGCATCCCGAGTGACCACACTGTTGTTGCCTCCCCATGATATATGTCATTTATCCAATACTCTGGGGGACAGTATTTTTCTGTGCCTGGAGGAAAAAGATATCTTATTTGTAAGTTTCCATTAACACAGCATTTTGATTAGAATAGTCATTCCCATGCAGGAAATAACTTGTTGTTAATTGATTCACAACAGTGAATCCCATTTTTAACTTCATACCTATATAGATATACATCATATATATGTAGTTATATAGAAGTTATATATATAGTCAAATATACCTGCAAAGGATGTGTAACCCGCTGGGGTTAGCTCAGCACCACAACCAAAGTCGATCAATTTGACTTCAAGGTTGTCCGGGTTAATCAGCAGGTTTTCCATCTTGATATCACGGTGGAACACCCCACGCTGGCAGCAGGTTTGAGCTGCAAATATTACCTGCCGCATTATACCCCGTGTCAAATCCTCATCTATGGTGTCGGTGTAGTTCTCCAAAAATTCATCCAAGGGCTGACAGGGCATAGGCCGCTCAAGAACCATAATGTATTGGTCAGCCTTGTCCTCCCAGTCCAGAAGCTGAATGATCTGAGGAACCCTGGGTGTTTGATTTGCAAGCATTTGCAGAGCTACCTCCAGTGGAACGGGTTTCGAATAATTATCCTGGAAAAAACAGTTAGTAGTAGTAGGTGGACATATGATTTAGACCAGTTCCAAACTGTTGACAGTGGCAGTTTGTCTATTGTAAAATCACTGATATAGTCTGTGATTATTGGTAATATGAGATGAAATTGGAAACAGTGACTGAGAGGAAAAACAGTGTGAGCACAGCATACGTACAACCCTGAGATATGTTGCATGCTTTTTGGAGGCAAACTTCACTGCCACCTGATGAAATAAACAAAAACAGAAAATGGATATGCGTTAGAATTATTAACACTTCATTTGTTCAAAGTTCACATATTTCAATAATTAAACCTGAACAGACATGTACAGTTTCATGAATTACATTTTAAACATGTAAAGCATGTCTCACAATTTAAACAGGTCTGACATGTCAAGTGCACTAAATAGTGAATATAAGACACACTAAGAATGCTTGGATAATAGAAAGTCATACGAGTATAAATACAACAATAATGATCTAGATAGATATTGTAAGTAATGAAAATCGTTACCTGAAGACCATCTTCCAAACGAGTTGCTGCATGTACAGTTCCAAAGCCTCCTTCACCCAGTTGAACGCCAATTTCATAGCTGCAGGAACTGATGTCTGTTAAAAGAAAAATAAGAGATGATTTGAAGCAGTGACAGCATCAACTTTATCTAGAACTATTTTAACAGATTTGTCTGATTCCTATATTGAATATTTGTGCCATTCAATTAATTTGTCACACTACAGGACTATTTAAGTGAACTGTAGCAGTCATTCAAAAAATTCAGTGTAAAAAATACAACTTCACCCATACATATACGCTAATTTAAATGAAACCTTGTTGAATGTAAAAAGAAGAGAAGTTAATTTCTGTGTTATCAACTACCCTTAAACAAAGCATGTTTTAAAGAGAATATAAAGTATAAATCATTGAACAGTTGATTAAAGAGTGTGTGATAGGTTATGTTAAAAAAATTACCAATAAGTTTTCTATTATCATCCTTCTGCTGGTTCAACTGAGGTGCCACAGTGTCCTCTGGTAGACTGTAGCAGATGTAGTCATCTTGAAAGTCAGAGTTAGAAGGTGGAAGACCTTCATTACTGTCTACAGGAAGATGATCTTCATCGCTCTGCAAAGGTGGAAGATCTCCATTGCTTTCCAGAGGAAGAAGGCCTTCATCGCTCTCCAGAGGTAGAAGATCTTCATCACTCTTTACAGGTGGAAGATCTTCGTCACTCTCTACAGGTGGAAGATCTTCATCACGCTTTACAGGTGGAAGATCTTCGTCACTCTCTACAGGTGGAAGATCTTCGTCACTCTCTACAGGTGGAAGATCTTCGTCACTCTCTACAGGTGGAAGATCTTCGTCACTCTCTACAGGTGGAAGATCTTCGTCACTCTCTACAGGTGGAAGATCTTCGTCACTCTCTACAGGTGGAAGATCTTCATCGCTCTCCAGAGGTAGAAGATCTTCATCACTCTCTACAGGTACAAGATCTTCATCACTCTCTACAGGTACAAGATCTTCATCACTCTCTACAGGTACAAGATCTTCATCACTCTCTACAGGTACAAGATCTTCATCACTCTCCACAGGTAGAAGATCTTCATCACTCATGTCCACATTTTCCCTTTCTCTCTGGCAAAAAGCGTACAGTTCTAGTAACGTAAAAAGCACCATTTTGATGCCTGAACTACGCTACCGTAGACTGCAAAATCTGAACAGAGGTCACCGGTTTCGATCAAGTCGAGATAAGATACCGATAAGATAAGAATTGTGTAACATTGGCAAGTCTAATGCACAATAAATGATGTATGAAAAATGCAAGCAAGTTATTGTGACTCAAGCAGGAATCAAGTGAGCAACACAAGAAACACTAGAATGAGCAACCAACAGCAAGTTATGCAGATCAAACAAAGTAAGCACTTTTGTACCTGGCTATTGTGACGTTACGTATTGTGACGTAACGAATGTGATGTGACGTCCGTTCTTAATGTATTCCAAAGCTGCAGAGAAGCTCAGACGTGATTGGTCCATTTTGCGCTGTGGAGCATTCTTTGAAACTGCGCAATTCCTAGCGTTTGTCCATTATTGTACTTAAGAGAAGCAGGATAAAGCAGAATTATTTAAGAAATCATCTGCGGGGGGATCAATGCTTTATTATTTAAGTCGTTTACGGGCAGGGCCGTAAGAAGGGTTTTTAAAATCATCGAGGTCCCACATTTGAGCTAGTTAGCTTGTTCGGCCTAAATGCGTTTATTAAATTAATGCATAATGTGTGCAGATTAATTATTAATCGTACGCCTAATATGATGAAAACAGCTTCGTTTCGGTTTTTTGTCTTCTCACATTCAATGTTACTACTTATTACGTTACATAAATCACAGAAGATAAAGGCCTGATTTCGTTTAAAAATGGCGAAGTTAAACAAAAGTGTATTAGTTTTGACTGTTAGTTTTCGTCGGTCGTTTAACATTCCTGTCCTAAAACAACTTTCAGATATGAAATTTTTAATTTAGCTGTACTTACATTTTTGTAAGCTGTTTTTACATTTTAGCATCTTGTCACCATAAAGCCCGCCTAGTTTGATTTGATTGGTCATCCATCAAGATATTTTGACTTTTTTTGCTGCAAGAAAATAAACAGCACTACATGGTATATATTATCATAAAATGGAAAGGGACAAATACACTTACACCGTCAAATAATAATAACGCCTCAACCAATAAGAAAAAAAATCTGATGAAACTTGTTCTAATTGTTATCAATGAGTTTTAGAGATTTACAACAAGGGGAATCTCAGCGATAATTAGCGAAAAATCTAGGCAAAGTTAGTTTTTGTGACAATTTAACTACCTCAATAGGTTGATGCAGGAGAAAATGAACGAAGCATCAGGGAACATCTGCGAGATATGAAGGAGGAAACAGAGAATGTTCGACCAAACACAGAGCTCTTCAAAGAAATTATGCCGCTAATAAAATGCAGCGAATTTTTGTGTCCAGCAACAACACAGAGGAAATTCTTAGTTCCCATATTTCACTGGCCAAATGGTAAGCACAGTAGCGTGTTATTTGCTTCATTTAATTGAATGAGTTGTGACTATATTTTAATACATACAACGTTAGTTCCTTTGGGATCTGAGAGACCACACCAATGTTTATGTGGACCAAATTCTGTGGATTCAAATTATCCACCATGTTGTGTTAACCTAATGATGTTATTCAGTTTAAAGGCCTACAGTTGGAAGCAGCTTTTCTGTAGTTAAAGGTACAGTAGTTAAAATAAATGTGACTCATAAGGTTTGCCTTTCAGATTAATGTTATTATCCCCTCTCCCCCAGGGCCGTGCTAATACCAGCCCCCGTGAGATCCCACACCTGAGATGGTTCTTAAAGGCTGCAGGGAATCCCAAGCAGTATGACAACATTGTGCTCCCATTGGATGACCAGTTAATCACAGAGGTGAGTGAGGACATCTCAATGGCACAATCCTCCTGTTTGTATATTTTGAGTTTGGAATCCAGTATCCTAAAGGACTGAAAAAGACACTTTTGGACCTTTTTGGAGCATGTCGTTTTGAAATTGGAAGGATGCATATATTAGGATTAGAATTAGGATGCTATATTTTCACCTTGTAACTGTCACTCAAAGCTGCAGGAATAAGGGTAAACGCAAATACAGGCACACAAACATTACCGAGACTGGCCATGTGACTGAGACTGTGATGATAATCAGTTATTATGAAAACATGGAAAAACAAGGAAGATTGTCTGCGGTGAAGTGGATTGAGGAATAGCCATGATGGTGACTTGGTGGGCATCATCTTAGTGTAGTGTATCTACAAATTAACCCTTGACAAGTTTCCTTATTACACTCAAAACTGAATGTTTCAACATATAACTAGGAAGCATTATTATTAACATATATAAACATTATATGTTAATATAGAATATTTAACATAGCAATATATTAACATTACCAGCATCTAAGATGAAGATGAAATTGTTTCTGTTTGAGTTTGAAAAGTCCACTACTATTGCCTCTCAATAAAACTGGCCATACATACTAATCATATTTAGACATCGGGGCTTTGATAGGCCTGCAGGAGAATCTGAATGAGAAAAATACTGCTAACAAAATACTTATTGTATCTAGATAAAGCCCTATGGATCAGCCACTCTGGAATATAAATAGATGACAGTGCGTATTAGCCGAGCCAGAGTATTCTGACAAAGTTTTTGCCATCCAAATATGGTAACAGTAAAGGCGTTAAATAACAGCACATTTTTACTTTTTTCATAATTGTTTCACAATATTTCCCAAAGATTTTACAATATATACAAATAAAATGTCATATACAAGTTATATAAACACTGTAATCGACTGTTTGAGCTAAAGAATAAACACAGATAATCAAGCTGTCATAAAGTTATTTCTAGATGATTTCTCTAAGGGAGTGTACATAATTATAATACATAATCTTCAACCAAGGGACCCTTAGAACAGTGGTTGTGTTTTGAATCGAGCTTATGTCTCTCTGTCTGGATCTCAATAGATTAATTTGTGCTGAATATCCCACTGAATTATTTATGAAGTCAGACAAGGCAGACAGGATCTAAACAGCTCGATAGCGTACAGTGCGAGCAGTTTACTGAAATCCGTCATAATACTGGACTACAGTTTGTTTCAGCATTATATTTTCTGCCCATTATAGATTGATCGTTGTAAAAGATATTTAAAATTGCACTATGACTAATGATGCTAACAGAGAAGCTACTGGACACTTACGTATTGTTAGAAATGTGACTATTTATCCTGTTAGTCTGCTGAATAGCATTCCTGGTACGCTCAAGTTCAACATTATTTCAGCCATCTGGTGTATTCCTGGCTCATCCTGCCAGAACATTTATATAAATTATTCTATGATGGTTTCTGTTGCAATGTTGGCTGTGGATGGTTGATCCTGAAGGTCTCCTCAAGCGCTAATTTATTTACACAGGGCACTGAGCTCATGGTAACCTCAGCTCCATCTGTCTCGAGAACTGGAGAGGAAGTTTAATCACCTGCTAGATTTAGTCAAATGCAGATATGTGTGTGACAACAAACAAGTGGTCTGAATAATCAGCAATTAACAAACCATATGGTATTTTTAAGTGACTGTAATTGTGACAGTATTTATGAATAATGCAGCTAATGACACAAAACCATACAGATAAAAATGATTCTGTGGTGAAATAAATACTACAGAAAAAACAAATGTAATTTCTACATGAAAGAATTAAAAAACAAAGTAAATTCTATATTAGTACTCAATTCCAGCTTGTAGAAATTAAAGTGTAAATGTCAATGTTATAAAATTAAGCAAAACGTACGTACTCAATTTTTCTGATGCTGGTGTTTCCATCATGCACACAAAATTGCTTTTATTGGGTGTGAATAATTAATAAGGTTGATTTTCTGCTGTTTTCCAGATATACACTGCTGTTTATCATTGCTTTTATTGTTAGTTTTTTTCCCCGCAATAGCTACAGTATTATTTATTTCAATTTTTCATAGCTAAGAATGCACATTAAAACCATGGTATAATTCAGCATCATATAGCCTGAGTAAAAAGTACTACAAAGTTAACTTCAACTAAGTTGAAATTACTCTGACTGGAAATGTTTAATGACCAAGTTAAAGTTACTTCTTTTCTTCATTCATTTGACATTAATTTGACATAACTTGGTTAAGTAGAGTGTATTTTTTCATTCCACATGTGAAATCTGAGTACAAAAGCTTGTGAAAGAAGAGAAAATGTTACTTATTGTTTCTTTTAAGCGTCAGTTCATCCAGTCTGCATGCTTAATAAGTATGCAGTTGATGCGAATGACTGATCTCCACCTCTATTATAGTAATAACAAGATTTGATGCAAGTTAGATTGGCAAGAAGTCCTTTCATCTGAACTCTGGAGGACCTGGAGACATCAATCCAATGTGTCTTTCCTGGCAATGCTCTGGGCATTCAGTTGCATATGATGAGTCCAGACATCGATTGTATTGTATCTGAAGAGATGTTTATTGCTTTTTTCTGCCCTTTATTGCATCATGCATCATCCTATATCTATCAGTATTACTGCATGGGGCATAGCCCATCAATTATTTAATTTTAACTTTTGATCTCAGAGCTTTGTTGATTTCAAACTTGTGACATATTGTACTATTACTTTTGAAAAATGTCAGAGCAAATATTGATGGTTTCAGGTCCACAAACCATTAGTAACAAAACTATTTGATTTTTTTTTTGGCATGTGAATATAGGTTTAGTAAGGCTAGATTAAAAAATGTATTACATGAAAAGTGTCAAACTCGGTGGTGTTGATTGATTTTAAAGATCAGATCCAGTTTATCTAAGATTCATGGATTGCTTCATTCAAGTTTAAATGCACATATGGACCCTAAATTGACTTTGAACAGACATGACAGCCTAATTAAATAGCTACGGCTGGTTCATTGTTCTGCTTCTGCAGTGACAGAAAGAAAGTTACTCTGCTTTCTACATGATACATGGATACATAATGCTGTAGACAGGCTTTATACTTTTTAAATATTGCTTAAAAAAATCTAAGTACATGTAAATGGTAGAACAGTTGACTCTCTTGGAAAATTGGAATATTATATTTTCAGAGCTATTTGGTATCTTGACCACCTCAAGATACCAAAAGATATGTTGCTTGATTTTCGAGGGTATGATGTTCTAATTGTCCTAAAAAATGATACAAAGAGTTTTGTAAGAATAAGATTAAAATTAACTTTTAAATTTACTATTAAAATAGTATTCACTGTTCATGAACTAACATTGTATTGTAGAACTAACATCATGCTTTATTTTCAACATTAATGTTGTATTTCACATCTTTGCTTGAAAACCATTGCAACTCTGTATTGCAGGGTGTAGAAATGCACTTACATTTATCATTCAGACAGACTGGCATGAATCACTGTTGCAGAGGTTAAATGAACTATTAATAATTTATTTATGGTTTCTGCATGCAATTTATTTTGTGCCTCTAATGGTTTTTTATAGCATTTTATAGATTGAAAGAACATCACTACATATAACAGTATATATGTATTCTATGATAACATTAAGAATTTTTTGTTTTTGTTTTTCACAGTTTTTACTTTCAAAACACAATCCGCCTTTGGAGCAAGATATTTTCTCAGCAAAGTAACCATAGCAACAGAGGCACATCTGGTTATATGTAGCACTTATGGAGGAACAAACAAGTGGTCAAACAAATGAATGAATGATTTTAACCAAACAATTTTTGGAGTGGCCCAGAAGACTGCATTTGTATTTTATTGATATAAATAAAACAACTCATTCAAATAACATTGTACTTTTCAAAAATGATACAATCCCTGCTGTTCCTATTATGCAGTGTCTATTTTGTCCTACATATTTCATTTACTTTTTCAGTAATTGTTTGTTTTGAATGTGTCTCTTTGGAGACCTGCAGCGGATCTGTTAAATAAATAATATGACCTCAGTGACAGTATATGAACACTTTGATAAAATCCATTTGCCATGATGAGTCATCAGGAATTAAGGATGTATAATTCCTGGATGTAAAGTCCTGACACCTGAAAGTGGAACTAGCCAAATGTAGAGCCTTATAAAATTCCAAGTGTTTTAATTATAACATTAATCACATAGTATCAAATAAAATTTGGCTTTTGTAGTTAATGTAGTTAAAATTTTATAGCATTTTTTATTTTGTTCAGTCGGTGAATGGCAGTTGGCCAGTGAAGTAAAAGGTTTCATTACATTTGATCAATCTTCCCCTGGCACACTGGCAATGCCCAGACATTTAGCAGGTGTTGATAACCTTGAGTAGTCCAGGAAACACCTCCTCATCTCAAACAACAGACTCTCTTAACAATATAAACAGAGGACTAAACCTGACTAAACGTTTCTTCCGGGGAGGCAGTGTTTACTGAAAAACAGGATGATAAAATAATCAATATTACAAAACTAAAACAATGCTAATATTGCAAAATGCGACATTGACAGCGACACCCACAGGCGGGTGGGGGAACTTGAACGGGGGTAAAGTCACGTCAGACGAGGCAATGCCTCCATTGGATACGATCGATTATAATCGAATACGATGATATGATAGGTTCGTACAATAAATCCCACCTATTGTATTGTTTTCACAGGGGTTCTCGTATCTGCCTGAATGAAGAAGTGATCACGTTAATAGGAAGACTAATTAAAACGTAAGTAAACAACTCATCCTCAACTCATCTGCCTTATGTTATGTCAAAATCAAACTTAAAATGGCCTGAAAGTATAATGACATCTTTGTGTCTGTGACCAGTGTGTACAAGCTTGATGACTGATTGAAATAAGGTGAATATTAGATCACAAATTGGTCACAAATAATATACAGTTTAAATTGTTAGTCCCTTTAGTTATTATTTTGGAATAAATGTAAAAATGTGAAATGTGAACGAGACAAAATCTATACTTGCTTTTAATAAAGAGAGCATTACATAATGTAAAAATACAAAATTGAATTGTCATGTTTATTTAACCAGGAAAAAGAAGTGTAACAGGGACATACATTTACATTTGATGTTTGTAGGTATGTCAATGTATGTAATGTATATCAAGTTTGATAATCGGATAATGTAATGTACAGTATATCAAGTTTGTAATGTAGGCTATATCATGTTTGTATGTATATTAATGTATGTAATGTATATCAAGTGTACTGTAATAACTAGGACTTGATTTAGAAACATGAGTTACATGTATGCTATAAAATATGTATGTGTAAGTATGCATAGATATGTACATGCATACATTTACATTTGATATATATATATACACATGTTTCTAAATGAAGTCCTAGTTATTACAGTACACTTGATATACATTCATTACATACAATAATTTTGTTTACTTGCATCTACATTCACTGGTTTATTTGGAAAGAAGGATTTGATGAAACACTGCATTGACATCAATATTCAGGACAGCAGACAGGCATGCAGCTGTGTTTTTCTGAGGTAGCAATTTTGTACAATGCATTTGTTGAATTTTAACAATCACCACAAGCTTTCCAGCGAACAGACTGGACATCTTAAGTCTGCTTAGAATACGAAGGTCAGGCGAATGATGCTTGCCAGATAAAGGTCTGTGAAGGCATGAGTTTAATGTCTTTGGATGGCGTTTCCGTTCCAGTCCTGTGTGACAGATATTTGGCCAGTGCGTATGAGTAGTGAGAGAAGATGAGATTAGTGAAATGCTTTGCAGGTTCTGCTGTGGATAAACCCAAGAGCAAATGTGACACCCGGAGAGCAGTGTCTATCTCACTGCAGTCACATGTCTGGAAAGTGTCTCAAACAAAATGGGTTTTACAGTTCATTACTCTGTGAATTGGTCACCAGGTTAGTGCATCTGCTTGATTTAACTGGTGAGTGATTGCTTTACATGTACAGATTGGCTACAAAAAAAGTGTAATTTGGGAAGACCATATTTAAAATTATTCAAAAAGGGGCATTTCAAATGACACTTCTCGCTGTCAAGTGCTGGACTTTATGATGCATTTTGGAAATAGGTTGGTATGAACCACAAATTACATATTATAAATTATATTGAATATATAAATATAATCAATATTACAAATTATATTGAAGATTATATTCATAATCCTATGGTGTGTATTAGGGAACAATTAAATAAAGCTGAAAGAAAGGAAAGTGTGTTATGAGAATTGTGGGACTGACACTAAATTAATCTTCAAAAAGTATGACAATTTTTTGTTCTGAAAATGTTAAGATGCATGAAAAATCATATAATTGCTATGAGATTATTAAGTCTCTGTAATAAAAGAGTAAAATAATTCAACGCTCTTGAGGTGGTAATGAGTTTGACTAATCCCAAATTGTAAAGGTTAATTACTAATTTACTGATAAAACATAACACGTTTACTGAAATGTGCTTTAAATAACAAAAATAAACTTACTAAGTATTATGTTTAATTAAAGTGGGTACAATTGTGATAGTTATAAAAGCTGGAAATAAACTAAAACTCCAGATGACTTTAAATTACTAAAGCTTGAAATAGCGTCAAAGCTTCAAGGTTCCTCCAGTGACATATAAAGAAAAAATATATTAGCCTGTTGTTTCTAAATGATCATAAGTATCTTGATCTACTTTTAGATGAGAAATTACCGAGCCCCCTCTGCCTATATTATATAAGTAATTTTGAGAAATTTTAATTTTATGAACTATTAAAAGAAATACTCTTCATCCAAAAAAGAAAACAGAGGTGTTTACTGACTTGAGGCATAAACATTATATAAACATGAATACTGATCATCCTCAGATGCTTGTTAATGCGTATTCTGGAGTTGTGCTATGCCTAGGAGGATACTAACGTAGGCTAATAGAGGTAGAAATCATATATTTTATAGTAAACAGAACTTTTGGAAGTAGCAGAGTAATTACAGTTATTGACTATAACAAAAATGAGCTTGAATGCCTATTTCTTTCTGACTGGCCCCCCCAATAAAGCTTAATGAGGTTTAATTGACTAAGATTAGTGCTGCCCCCTGCAGACTTGATAACTGTGCACAAGAACTGCAAGCAATAAGAAACAATCAGTGTAATAATAAGCTTGACAGAGAGATTGTGAATTTAACTGAGCAGCCATTTGTTGTTAGGAATTAATTCTGAGATGTTTGTATTCAGAGGCCAAGAATGGGGCTTTCGGTAAATGATGGTCTTTTCTGGCAAATAATCTTTTTTTTTTTTTTTTATCTCTCAAAGATCTATTTTTATCTATTTTCACCAGATAATTAAATTACATGCATGGGGGAAAATCAGGAATTGCAATACTGTGAGAATTTGTTTTGAATTAATTTACAGTGCATTAATAAATGAACAAAATTGATGACTAATGATCCTGTTCCTTAGAAAATACTTGCACAGACTCAAATTTACAGATAAGTCTTTATTACCTTAGTGCTTAGGATGTTAGTTCAAGCATTTGGCTGACTTTGAGACTGAGATTGATCATTTCAACATTAGCTAAATTGCTTGGAGCAGAAACGCAATTGTCCAAAAAACCTTAACATGGTCAGTAATACTATAATATCAGTTTATTGAAACAGAGTACTGCTACATACAAATCAAACAAGATACAAAAAATGTATAGAAAAGTTCAAAACAGAAGCACAAAAGTCTCTTTATTTTGTTGCATTACTTTTGTGGCGACACAATGTCTGTTATTGTTTTTTTTTTACTGCAAAAAGCTTTTACTACTAAAGGCTACTAATATATGCTCATTCCCTCAAGACTGATAGTAAGAACTTAAAATCTTTTAGTAATCTTTTTAGACTAATTAGTAATTTAAGCATTCAAAGTGATAAACTGATATGACTCTGACATTGATTCTCTTGCTGAGATTTGGAGACTTAAGTGCTTCATTAACAAACTCCCTTAGCTTGTCACTAAAAAAAGTTGCAGTCATTTTACAGTATATGCATATATTACATAAAATAGATATTATATTAAAGGTATTTGAACTGGAATGTCATAAACGGAATCCATGGTGAGTTTGATGGGATAAAAACAGATCATATGTCCTTCAGCGTGCTTTCAGAGTGACCTTGTATATACACTTATTAACTCTGTCACGTAACTGAAGAATGAAATGCACTAGAAATATTTCAATACACCAAAACAAGTTATATTCTGGCCAGGAATGGAATGCAAATGGAGCAACAGTCCCTAAACCACTGAAGAACTGGCTGAACATTTTGACTAATTTCAGACTGCAACCTCAAATGCTTCCCCTGGAATTCACATAGTTAAATTTGTTGAGCTTTATTTTAGACATCTCGCCCAATCAGTGGTCAGGAACCCAATCATTTGATATTTAGTGAAGGTCATCATTCTCAAGTCTCAATTCAGACATTTGGTTTTAATGCTCCAGTGCTTCCTCATTTCTGGAAGTTTTAAATATTTATAAAAGAGACATTTTGTGAAAAATGTTTTCATCTCAGTACTGCATGTTTACATAAATTGCAATTAGAAATCTATGACGCAGTGGAAGGCTCCTGGTTTGTAATCTGTGACATCATCTTTTATAGATCTTCATCTCATCATAAAACAGATGCCAAGCCATTAGGTATGGCATTTTTATTTAAGATCTGTTTGTACATGTTGCCAGCCACTGCAAAAAGGCATTTATTGTCAAGGTGGAGATTTTTTTTTTCCAAGTGAGTAAAGTATAAGTGGGTAAACTTGAAATGCACATTAGTAAATTATTAATCATGGTTGCCTATAGCAGTGTTCATCCTTGAACAATCCCATTTCTGCTTTATAGTTACATTAGTAACATGATGATGTAAAACACAAACAGACAGCCATAAAAATTGCTGTCCATTTCCCTGTTTGTTAGTAAGTAGATAAGCATTATCATAAGAGTCTAGAATTCTTTCATCTTTAAAAAAAACATTTTTTTTGTGCATTGAAGAAACAGAAAGACTGGGGAGAGTCTGATGTAAGACCGGCGGTTTGCAGACTTCACACTATTCCAGTCCTAAATCACACCTTCCAATGTTCCTTGCTTCCTGACTGATCTGAAGAAGCTGTACTTTTGTCTCAGTAGTCCTCGTCTAATTGCTTGCAGCCTCTCAGCAGCCTGGTATTAATTCTTTCTGACCCCATGAGCTATTGATTCCACTCCATTTGTCCTTCCCCTTCTCATTAGTGCTAGTTTCTAATCATATAAGACTTACTGGTAACTAAAGGGCTTTTAGTCCCTCCAGAGAAACCTCCAACAAAACATGGGTTTAGCAAATGAGCTCTCAGGATGTTTGTGGAGGCACACTCAATTATGAAGACTTGGCAAAAATTGCACACATGCGTGGACCAATCTCACAGCTGCAAGTACAGAGAGCAGGAGAGAGCTGTCTGTAAAAGGCTGGTTTACAAGGTCTGCTGTCTGTGCCTCCAGTGCTTCCAGTGTGATGGAAGATTGAATAGATGCAAGATCAACAAATTATGCATGTTTAGGCAGTTTTAAAAGCTTGTTTCAGTTTTTATTATTCCCTTGACTGAAATTGAGGAGCCAGTTTTAACAGCAGCATTGATATGTGGACTTTTGGCAGCTCAGTATTACATATTTTAGTATGCCATTTATCAACCGTTTATCACTTAATAACAAACATATTAGTGGACAATGTCACTTGGCAACAATGGCAGCTTTATTAAATAATTAAGTTTCTAATTACGTTTTAACTGTGCAACAAGGTTCTGATCACTCTTTTGTTTATTCTGTAAGAATGAGCAGCTGACTATAGACACTATCTTGCTTGTTATACAGCCTGTATACAAGCCAATAAATGAATAAGTGGACATAAAATATTGAATATTGGTTCTTCTGCTCAGAAAAAAAAATGCAACACTGCAACAAAATAACAGTAGTCTAATACTAAAGTTAGCATGAAGTGGCTTTTCAAAATAGGAGAATGTAGGGACTTGATCAGTTGTTTTCACGGAACAAACACAGGTGTGTAGGGAAGCTTGTTTCTGCCACTGAATAACAAATACAGTGGAATATATAACAAATACAGTGGAATCCGGTTATGTTGACTGCCTCGGGGGTTGCAAAAAAATGTAGAGATAGTCGAGGATCGAGAAAAACTAAAAGCCAATATGATTTGTTTGATGAAGTGATTGGCATGCTATAAAAATGTACATACACTGTATATGTTTGCTAACAACAAAAGGCATTTACCAGTATACAATAAAAAACACCTTTGATTCTCGATACAAACCTTTTCTCTAACCTTCTCTCTGTATTCTCCAACATTGCAAACACAATTTCGCTCACAGCGTAAACACAGTCACAACACACATAAACACATTCGCTCATAACACAGTCATTTTGCTCTGACACAGTTCTGAAAAGTATTGCTCACGCGGTTACCATGGTTTCTTTAAAGTCTAAAATGCTTTGTTGCTTTTTGCCTTTAACGGTCTGCTTGAAAACAAATGCTTCTAAGCTTCTATCAGTAACGATGTCTTTGTCGAATTCCTGCGCCTCCTCTTCCAAGATAGCATCTGTAAAGCTTTATTTTTCTGCGGCTGCATGGCACTGGAGTGAGCGACTATACAGACCGTGATCCACGTGCAACGCAAACTCAGCGCATGCGCAGTGAACTCGGTACGATCATTAGTCACGCGGATCTAGATAACCGATGTTAAGTGGCGACTTTGTCCCTCTTTTGTGCCTGAGATAATAGGGTTCGGCGACATAAAAGAATCGACATGACCGATGCTAAGAAAAATAAGGAGTTTGGTGGTTCCACTTCAAAAACGTCAACATAACAGGGTTGGCGAAATAACCGAGGTCAAGATAAGTGGGTTCCACTGTAAAATCGTTTTTTTTAAAGCTTTGTTTTCACAGAATTGCAAGATATAAACTCACAATTGCAAAATTGTGTGACATAAACTCTCAGTTTGTGGATATTTGTGAGAGAATGATAAAAAGCCCTGACTTTGCTTTTTTCCGTCTCATATATTTCCTGCATTATGTCCCTTTAGGCTCTATACAGTTGTGTAATAAAGTTGTGTATAAAGATATAAACTCAAAATTGTGAGAAAAATGTCAGAACTTTTTCTCAGATATATAACTCACAATTATGAGTTTAGCCTATTTCTCACAATTCTCCCTATTCGTTCAAAATGTTTGCGTTTCCCCAAGAAACTTTGTGTTTTTACTAGAAAATAGTATTTTCTTCTAAAATGTACTTCAATAAATGTATCAGGAAATATCAGCACAAATGCCACGACTCAGAATACCACAACTGACCAATCAGAATTGAGTATTCCATAGAGTAATATAATAATTAATAGCTAAATGCTTATACTATAATACTCTGTGAGATAGCTGTGATTTTGATGTAGAAACCACCAGTGAGCAATTGGATTAAAGTGATGCACGTGCTGTTCACAGTTCAGCTGCACTGAGACTCATGGCACATGAGTCTAATGGCTTTTTATTACTTTCATTACTCATGCTCAAACATCAGGCACACATCTTTCAGGTTGTAATCAGGCACACTATATGTGAATGCATGATGAAACATAATTTTTGTGTTTTTCTTTTTTCGAAAGACAATTATTGCATTGGAAAGAAATTGAAATCCCAAGCCAGACCAGCATTTAGGCAGGCGAGAGGTTAGTAATGATATTCCAAGCCATGCCTATGGATTCATACAAATGGTAATGACTAGTTTGTGGTTATATCAGTCAAATAGACGTTATTAAGATATGGAAAATTAGAAATTAGTGGCTCATTTTGTGCTTGTTCTTTCCCCACATTTATCATACAGAATGCATTTGCATATAGACATAAGCAAAACATGCTGAATAGTAGAAAATATTATAATCCAGAGTGAAAGCAATTGGCAGAGTTGTGGCATATATATTGAATTATATTTGAGTTGAATTAAGAACTGTGTTTTCGTCACTGTGTCTGTTTAATGAAGAGGAAAAAGCACAAAATGAAAAATATTAGTGTTTAACTACCATGCTAGCACATTTAGACTACTTAGTGTCAAATTGTGTGTAGTCATGGGAAACCATTTGAAAAATAAGCTTTGCTGTGGAAAAGTTGCTCAGTAACCACAGAGAGCTTCACGGGATGTGGTGTTATATAACAGATTGTTTTGGAGTCTCTGGCAGCGTTCTGAATAATAAGTCCACCTAGTATTGAAAACTTGATTGCTTGGGTCGAACAGTCAGAGCCCTGTGGTCTTCATGTCTCCATTATGTAAACAATAGTTGTAAACAGCAGAAGGAAGAGATCTGAATGTTACTTTACAGCTGTTCTACAATACAACTATTGATCTCCAGAAGGTGCTCTGGGATTTTTGCGGGTGAAGGATCACCGAGTATTGGCCGAGTATTCTTTATCTGACTCCATTTTTATCACGACCTTGAATTTAGGTTCAAATGCCAGTTGGTTATTGGTCATTTATATCAGTGGTCCCCAACCTTTTTTGCGCCGCGGACCGGAAAACGTTTGATCATTTTACCGCGGACCGCGGGGTGGGGGGGTTGAAGTGCACGCGATTGTTGACCGGGGGATTCTTGCAGCCGCTCACGTGCAATTTGATCCATGTACCGGTCCGGGAATTCGATCCGCGCCCTGGTACCATTTAATTTTCGGTACGGGGGTTGGGGACCACTGATTTATATGATAATTTATCTTGTAGATACTTGATTATTCTGTTTAACTCTTTATCTTATTGTACTCATTCATTCGGTTACCAATGTCGCTCAGAATCTTGCACTGGCCGTTCTTTTTCGCGGATCTCACGATCACAAACACTCTAGTCCGATCATTAGTCAGAGGCTATGGCTAATGTTACTTAATAGGTCACCCATGCTAGCCATGATTTAAATAACAGTTCCACTTAGCCCCCTACAATCGCCTATATAAGAACTTAGTTAAAGTTCAATCAATAATCAGAGGTTAGGGCCACAACTATGAAATAATGCCGCTCCAATGCTTGCTATTATCGTAATAGTTTTTTATCCAGCCACCAGTCAAGCCGTTAGAAATCTAGAATCTCAAGTCAATCAGTTAAGAAACCTGATGTGCCCATGTTCTAGTGAGATCTAGTGCGTACTTAACCCTGGACACAGATTTGCGGTAACAATGGATGCACAGCAGTCTAGTAGAGTGAATCATTTCATTTCATGCCGATTACATAATCAATTCAAAGATAATCAATACAAAAAATAAAATGCTCAGAAATGGAGTAAAAGATGACCTTATTATGCTTAAATAAATGCAGAGTGTCTGAAAGATGTGCAGCATTACGGGTTAATCTGACTACAAATCACCATGAGACTCTTGAAACATTTCTTTAAATACTCAGACCAGTATTTCCAGAAAAGAAACCTCTTTCAAATGTAAACATGAGATAGGAATGGAAATGTTATTACTGGGAAAAGAAGGTAATTTGCATGAAGGACCTTTGGAGTGGGCACACCCTCCACAGTAAGCAAAACATCTCTAAACTCTTCAACTTTTAACACCTTTTGGTTTCCTTCGATGGGAATGAGACCTTTGTACCAGTCGCACTGAGACATTTCAAACGTTACCAAACATGTATAGTCACTTATGGCACACTCGTAGCATTGCATGGATTTTGAGTACGTTTTAGGTGAGTGAGAGAATAGTGGAAACTATTGAGTGTCATGGAGAAAGTTAAGGTGAGGTGTGAACTGCTCAGCGTGGTGCGTTTTGAAAAATGCTTGGCATGATGTTTCTTGGGTGGAATGCTAATTTTGCAAGAGAAAGTTCAAATGTTTATTTCTCGAGAGTAGACCTTCACTAAGCCAAATGGCTCAGCATCTTCCATTTTTTTTCCTTAGTTTAGTTAGGACATTTTAGTACCTTTTATAAATGTGCCTAAGAATGAAACATGGTGTGTATTGGTGTGCGTCTTGAGACCAAGCAATGACACTGACATATTTTAAGATATGTCATCTCTGACACCAGGGGCAGCTGTATTTTATAAACATATCTGTCTTTGCAACACTTTCAAGTATTTCAGTCTGGACGCTTAAAAGCAGGTAGACTTTACTCTTTTAATCAGTGACCAGTGATGTTACCATGACAATCAATAATGTTGCGGCAGGTGTAACTGATGGCTGCTGTTGTTTTTGGCTACCAAAGAAGGATAAAATTGACTTATTGTAAATTAAATCAGTTCGTCCTCTCACTAATTGCATGATGATGTAGTCATCATCTCCATGACCCTCTGTTTCCACTATTCTCTTCCTCACCATGATGATACACATCTACCAGAAACTTTCGATCGATCAACGAGCGACGACTCGTGGTACCTCGTGGAAAAAAAATCAATCTTGAGAACATTTTCACTCACCGTTCCTTGTTGGTGGAACGATCTCCCTGCCCTCAAACAGAATCTTTATCAAAATTCAAAAGACTGCTGAAAACTCTTCTTTTCCGTGAGTTCTCATTCTGTTTACGCCAAATTCTGACTCTACCATCTGAATGTCTCAACAGAAATCGAGGCCCATCAGACCACACAACATTTTTCCAGTTTTCAACTGTCCAATTTTGGTGAGCTTGTGCAAATTATAGCCTCTTTTTCTTATTTGTAGTGGAGATGAGTGGTATCCGGTGGGGTCTTCTGCTGTTGTAGCCCATCCGTGCGTGCGTGTTGTGGCTTCACAAATGCTTTGCTGTATACCTCGATTGTAACGAGTGGTTATTTCAGTCAAAGTTGCTCTTCTATCAGCTTGAATCAGCCGGCCCATTCTCCTCTGACCTCTAGCATCAACAAGGCATTTTCACACACAGGACTGCCGCATACTGGATGTTTTTCCCTTTTCACACCATTCTTTGTAAACCCTAGAAATGGTTGTGCATGAAAATCCCAGTAACTGAGCAGATTGTGAAATACTCAGACCGGCCCGTCTGGCACCAACAACGCTCAAAATTGCTTAAATCACCTTTCTTTCCCATTCTGACATTCATTTTGGAGTTCAGGAGATTGTCTTGACCAGGACCAACCCCTAAATGCATTGAAAGAACTGCCATGTGTTTGGTTGATTAGATTATTGCATTAATGAGAAATTGAACAGGTGTTCCTAATAATCCTTTAGGTGAGGATGTATGTATGCATGTATGTGTGTGTGTGTGTGTGTGTATGTATAATACACAGTAATAATATACACGTGATTTCTTTATTTGCTCTTTGTGTTCACAGAGATAACTGACTCTTTTTTTATGAACTCTGTCTATTTGAAAGTTGTGTGTATTTGACAAGCAATAACATGTGAAAGAGCACTAAGTTTCATACTCACGGGACGCGGAGTCTGACAGCCAGCATTCTGTTCATGCTTTGCATTTGTGTGCTCAGAAAATATCAGAAGTTTAAAGTGAAATGGCTTTGAAATGCATGCAGATAATAGATTTTTTTGATGATGAAGAACTGCAATGACACATGAGTGAGATGATAATCAACACCAAACAGATGTTTTGTTATTTTTAGGCAGAGGATCTGAGTTATGAGTTGTAAATGCACAGCACTATTCTGGACAGGAGTGCAGGAACTCATTTGCATTTAAAGATACATGCATAGAAAAACATAATGTTTTTCCTTCCACTCAAAAATGGGCATACATGACATCATAAATGATCTGTCAGGTATTTTAAGCTGAAACCTTACAGACACATTCTGGTGACATCGGAAACATAAAGGAAGAAGCATAATAGGTCCCCTTTCATATGCACATTGAGGAATTTCTTATTGATTTCTGCCGGATATCTTGGCACAGGTACCGCTGAAGAAAAACAGACTGGCAGATAGCCATTAAGTACATTAGCCAGTTGTGCAGTATTGAAATAGATATTCAGTATTGTTACTAATGGATTGAACGAACAGCTCCTTGTCCTGCTATCTTGTGATGGAGTCCCTCTTTTTGTTCTCTTTTCCAACGGATTTGTATAATATTCCCTATGATGCCTGTAGATGTGTCTCTCTGCATTGTTAAAATTACACATTATTTGTTGATTATTTTGAACATCTATGAAAAGCATTCAACATTTTGAATGTATACGATATCCAAATATTTCAGCTAGTAGAGACAAGATTAATGATAATTATTCAAAGTATGTAATTATTTATTAAAACAACCCAAGATCCCCTTTAATCTTCCCTTTAATTAGATGTTGATAAACTAATTAAACAGTTGCAGTTGATCGGTAGATGCCCAGAGGAAATGTTGTCTTTTGTCAATTACAGAAGCAGTGGCAAACTCATTAACACTGAGTCAAAAGGCATCAATCCTAATAACATTTTTGTAACTAATGGAAAATGCTCTCTGTAAACAGTTACAATGAGAAAGACCCCCCCCCCCCCCCCAGAAGAACAAAGCATAAATCCATAAATATCTGTGTGAACTCTTGAGTCACAACAAAAAAATTGTTACCACATGCAAGACATTGTTCATGAATGGTGGTCATCACGTGGTCAACAAGTCTTGTCTGATTGTAAATCTCTGGAAACAAAATGTCAAGGAGTTTTAAAACTCCACCAATGGACTTTAATTCAGTTTAAAGAAAGACGTTAAGCAAGAGATTTAAATATAACTTTGACGTAAATCTTTATAAAACAGTGCATATTGTATTTGAAATGTTAATTGAAAGCAAAGTCTATCTAAAATTAAAATGTACCTTATTTACTTACCCTCATGTCTTTTGAAACCTTTAAGACTTTATTTTTTTGCATGAAATTTAATTTAATTTAATTTAATTTAATTTAATTTTCAAGCTGAATGTTAAGAAAGACATGAGGGTGAGTAAATGAATACGTTTTGTTTTGGTCATTTTTAAATGAACTGTTTTGAATACAGCAGCTCAAAAGGAATGCTGGTTGTTTGACTGCTTGTTCAGCATCTTGTGCTTGAGAATATTGTTTTAAAAACACATCTTGAACCCTTTTTTATTTTCCATTCATCAGCACTGTATACACAGTGGATTCAGACACAAAGGCAGATTCTCTGTGAATGGACCCAAATGAGACATACAAATCCGATGAGTTACGCCAATCTAGTTGTGTAATTTATTTTAATTTTACCAATATCTATGGAAGCCCATTTCCGCCACATACATTTTTTTTTGCGAAATTATGACATACTTAATCGAAATTATGACTTACCGGTACTTAATAATTTCGACTTAGTAAGTCATAATTTCGACTTAAGTCTTAGTATGTCATAATTTTTTACTTTTTATCTAATAATTTCGACTGTCGAAAACTAAGTCGAAATTGACTTACTAAATCAAAATTATGACTTACTAAGTCGAAATTTCGACTTAAGTATGTCATAATTTCGAGATTTCATGCGCAATGTTTTTTTTCTTATGTGACAGAAATGGTCTTCCATAAATATCAGTACCCTAGTGAAAATTGCATTTTTTAAATGTATATACCAACATGTATTTGAAATACATTTATGCTAAGTATACTACAAATACCATTACATATTTATGTAGGCCTCATTAATACCCTGCAATTGTAGTTTTGCTATACTAAATTGATATACCGTACTTAAAGTGTGCAATAAAGAGGTACTACAAATAAAGTTTAATTATAATTTTTATATCAGTAAGTCTCAAGTGATATATTAATGGTTCGTACTACTTTAAATCTATTTGAAATACGTTTTGGTATAGTGTTTTTTCCCCCCACTATAGGGACAAGCGTTTTTCAATGTTAGTACATAGATGGATTGGAAATGACAAAACCATCTCCCATTTAGCCAAGTAACAAATATGATCATTCATGTATTAATTAAGAATCGACTAGTTACTTGCTAGATTTATTATGAAATATATATATATATTTTAACAAGTTCCTGAACAGAATAGTAATTTGAAATAATTCATCAGCAACACAATTGATGGCAATTGTTGCAACCATTTCAAATGACTACTAGTTATGGTTATTGTGCAAAATGAAGATGGGTGCGCTTACTATTACAGAAGCTATTTGGTATACGCCCTTCGCAATTAAATTATAATAATGGCATGAAATGCAGACCATCCCGGTGAATGGAAAACACAGGCAGCACAGAATCAAATAATGATACACTTTAGAGACACCATTACAAGGCCAGCACATCAGAGCAGTTAGCAGACATGACAAACAGTTGCAAGAATATGCAAACATTTCTTATCAAAAACACACAAGCAGCACCACGACCATCTGTTGATACAAGCTAAGCGTGTACAGCTCCGGGACTCTGTTCACAGCCTGAGCTGTCATTGTCTTACAACATAAATAAATGTAAAATTCATAATTCATTCATGAAACACTGTAGTTTTTAATGCAGACTTGCCACACTTTGTGGCATTCATGATTTGGCATCTGGCATTAGGACATTCACAGGTGGGTTATGATCTGAAATGATTTGCTGGTGGCTTCACATGCAAACAAACCTGGCAGCTCTTTTTGCCTGCACAAATACAATGATTTGTGATTACAGATAAATCAATGGTTCATCTTTTGTTCTGTTGTTCCACAGTGACCCCACAAACTATTGACAATTAATCACACTTAAAATTGTCTAAATTCTTCTTCTTCTTCTTAAATGTCTTTGCATTTAGGTAATAAAATAAAACGGAATAATACAATTCCAAACTCACATAACTTTCTTTCTCATGTGGTACTTTTTCCTCCCCTAATGTCTACACACTGTAGGTCAAGCGGTTTGGAAATCATTGAATCGTTGAATCAATCGTTTTTTCCCCCCATGCAATTACAAAGAAGTACTCAAGGACTCAAAAGCATCATGAAAGTAGCCCATACAATTTTTGCATTAATTAAATATTTCTTATACATAATACATACATTAGATTTCTTTGATGAACAGATGTTTTTTTTAACTTTTACTTTGCTTTTAAATGATCAAACTTAAGCACTCCAGAAAAAAAAAGAAAGCCAAATGGGTTTGTGATCTAATGAAAAATCTTTCTACATGAAAAAAATTCAGGTAAGACTCCTTTGGCAACATAAATACAATATTCTGAACAGCTTTGATCTAGGAAAGTGTTACATTCACATGCAGAAAGCACTTAATGGTCACCTGCTTTGTACTCATGGATACACTGGGACTTTTAAATTTGCAATGAAATAATATGCAATTGTACAATTTTGCATTGCCCTATTGAGCAGCTACCCAAGTGCGCAACAGCAAGTTAATCATGAGGCGTCTGACAATGCAGCTGGAACCACGTTCATTTCACTATTAATTGAAACCTTGCATGTCATATTCATTAATTTTACTCCGTAATCACTGACGACTGAAAGCATATGTCAATTGTTAAAACCATTTACACAAAACTAATCAGGCTCTTATTGAAAACTATTGACTAAGCCATAAAATTTCCAGATCAGTCAGAAATCAATGTTTTCTCAGGAGGTTATTCTTTGGATTTGTCAAAAGCTCTTTTTGGTGGAAACAGAAGTCTAGCAATTTCTTGCAATCTTCCAAAAGTATTTACTGGTCACACCATCTCTTCACATTGATTGATTTCATAGAGCTCTGACCCAATACATTATATTTCCTCTCCCTTTTTCTCAGAGACCGCTATGGCGCTTTCTTTTAATCGGCTGGGTATAAAATCATTACAGCAAACATTTTCAGTGTCCTGAGAATTTAAGCTGGTTTCAATAGATGAGGCACTCATATTTTGTTAGACAGAACTTTATATATTTCTTGACAATGTTTTCCTGTTACTGATTCTATAATTATCGTCGAATAAAAGATTAAAGTCTGTATTTTTACTTTTACTGTTGTGTAATACATTATCAAATGTATTTGCAGAGTGCATGAAAATAACCTGCTGTTTAGCATAAATAATGATCCATGGGTCCTCTTTTATAATAATAACCTACTGCACAGTGCAAACATATGTGCAACTGAAGGGCCCAATTAGAAAAACAGCTTCACTCACCCTTGTCAATAATTTATGTATGTTCAATTAAAATTCAACGAACAAAAGTGCATGGCATCTTATCAGCCAAGAGTAATATAAAACAGCTGCACTAGCTCATTAAATATCTTTCACACAGTCAACCTACCTTAAATGTTACATAATGCACCGCTGAAACGGTGCAAAATACGGAAAGTACATAACTTTAATGGCCTCTTTACAACAACTGGTATAAAAAGCAATTTCCATGAATGACTCATCATCATATGTTGAAATTGCTTACCATTTTCATTTTAAAGGCCTTTTCGTTCATGATCACAACTGCTGTTATCAAAAAATATTGCGCATAAAAGATGCAGCAACTTGAGGCTCTCTATGCATCAAGACATGAGCACTGGCTATTAACATTAGCGCTGAAAAAAGCTGTTCTGAGGCCAGAAGGATCTCAACACGCTATTGAATTAGACCATTCGATTTTGCATTAACTTCCCTCGGGAATCCAACTGAAAAATTCAAGCATGGAATTCAGTTTATTATTTCCACAGTTATGCCTATCAGCTTGAAAAAGAGCTCTGCAGGCTTTGCATTAAGAAATGCACACAAGTAAATTAAATAAGTTTAGAGTTTTTATGAGACGTTTTAAAATGAGTGAAAATATGCAAAGCAGGAGGTATATGAGGCCATTTAGTGCTTTACTGCCAAATTAACAGCCCTGAAATGTTACATAACACATCTTAAAGTAGCATCAATAAATATTCCTTCTACTTCTTTTTTTGCACTTAGCATGTGAATAAGAGGATTATTGTATGTAGTGTCAATACTGAATGTAGTTTGAAATAATCAGTCTCCATGGGAGCTGACAAACATGTTTATGATTTCGCTTTAGCTAAATCAAATTTGCTAATATTGCTGTTGTATACAGGATTCCCACATCTTTTGAACAATTTTATGCAGTTACATTTTTATTCAGAATATTTTTTCCTTTGAAATAATTACGAGCTGAACATAAATATCGATGCACCACTAAACAATTTTTTATTTTTTTTTACCTTGCATGATACTTTCCTGTCAGTGGGAACCCTGCATATGTCATCATTTTAAGGTCTTGCTATTTTGTTTCAGTTCACAGGTTGCTGAGTAACTGAGTAACAAAATGAATGTTGACTCTGACAGTGACATAAAGAACGTGATGCGTTTGCATGGTATAATGCTGATATCACTCTACAGCAATGCAATAATCCGCACACAGAAAGTTTCTTTTTATGATCGTAGGTGATTACACTCTTTGCCGTTTTATTCCTATTCAGTTTTTGTACGATTATCACGGTTCCTCTTGGCCCCCGTTCAAATTACTGTTCTCCATGTTCAGGGAATGTTTGTGACCGTTATCATTCTGAATGGTCTTTTTATTTAGTGCATCTGGAGGATTCTGAGTTTCCTTCCGCGCTTCAAGTGAGCACTTGGATACGGCGTTGGCGACCTGGCAGAACTTCCTCAAGAGAATCTCTCTCAGGAGCAGGTAAACCCACGGATCTAGAATCTGATTGAGCGATGCCAGACGTATGGCCGTGAGAAAGAAATTACAGTCCATCTGTATGTCTTGGGGTAAGAGAGATACAGCAGCAGAATTGCACTGATGGGAGGATGTGTGGGTCGAGATCATCTTCAACATAAGGACCTGCAGAATGGGAGGAGACACAACAAAATGGGCATATTATATGAATGATTAAAAAAAAAGGGATCAGTAACTTTGCTTATTTTTTCATTCGAAATTAAGAAAACATTTACATTACATCCAAATACTCCTCAGCAGATTTACATAATTCTAAAATCCGGTCACTCACAAAGTTTTACACCCCTGCAGGTTTGTTTATTAAATAATTTGGCTAATTTTTACAATGTTTTAAGTACCAACAAAAGAGCACTATTCTTGGTTCCAGATAATGCTATTTAATGGATGTTTTTTGTTTTTATTTGAAAAATATATATTTTTTAATATATTGCTTTAAGCTGATATTATAAATGTATTTAATTGCGCAGTAATCTGTTTTCCCTAATTTTACATTTAGATTATCTTTGCATCATATAACTCACTTAAGTTAATATTTAAAACCACTTATAATTTGGAACACTTTTAAATATGATCTTTAGCAGATCTCAAAATACTGTATATAATAACAATGTGATGTCTAAACTCACTTGTAGCATTTAAAATGCGACTTAAAAGTTTAGTTTTCACCGTTTATTTATTATTTAGGCAAAATGGTATAGAATTTAAATATTACGTAACTGGGAAAAACTGACATTTGTGCATAACATCAAATCATAATTTGTGACAAGAGTCTTTTTGGAAAGAGTGTAGAGCGGTAAACAGTAACTCAAATTAAATGACTGCTCAGAAACATTCTGGTAACAATTAGCCCTCCAACGTGTGCAACACTAGTAAAATAGCTGGCCTACTGAGTCCACCTTTACATAGAAATTCATATGTCTGTTTTATCCTATTTAAATAGAGACTTTCTGTAAGTGGGCACGTTTAGGTTTGAACAGGAATGACTCTGTGCATGCTTTCTGATATCAGTCAGTGTGTCTGGCAAAAGCTGATATGATACATACCAGTAGAGGTGACCAGCATGTCAACAGCACACACATAATGCCCATCAACTGAATAACCGTTTCAGTTGTTAACCTTTCCCATTGCTTGGAGGACTGAGTCGAGCTTGACTTCGTTTTGCAACGTGTCACCAATGCACGAATGGTCACTACATTACAAGACAAAGTAACCAGTAAAGAAAATATCCCCAATGCAGCAAAGGTCGTGGCAAAAAACGTATTTCCCGTTACGTCCTTGTCACCAGTACTTATGAAGCACCAAGAGCCTGGCCACTGCAAGGTGTACTTCCCAACCCCAACAATGGGCAACAAGGCAAAGATCAAAACTAGGCACCAAATGATGACCAGAACTTGCTTGGTCACGCTGGTTTTCATGTAATGAGAGTACCAGTGAGGAGCAGTGATGGCTAAGGCCCTCTCAATAGCCATGGCACTGGCTAAAAAGAGAGGATACAAGCCAAAAGTGGTCATGCACACCCCGAAGAAGGCGCATAGAGTTCCCGTTGGATCCACGCGTTTCCATTTCAGATCTGCTCTGTACACCGAAATGACAATCGGACTTGTAAGCAGTTGGCCGAAAAGATCAGTTAACGCCAACGAGCCGATGCAAAGCAAAAAAGACTTTTTCCTTTTGTTTTCTTTTTTTCTGTACGCACTAGAAACTAGCAGCATCGCGAGAGTGTTTCCGACCATTCCAGTGATCATCATAGTGATGGGGAAAAACACGGACACAGAACCACAGCTGTCCTGCGAAGATTTGGAGACGTTCTTCTCCCACGTCATGGTTCCAGCACTCAGGTTTTGCGGTAAGACAACTGAAGACTTGCATTTGGATGCCATGCTTTTTCAGGGAGCGTGTTCATGGCCACGGTAGCCCTTTCGAACAGGTAGAGTCCTCAGTGAAGTCTGCCTCACTTCTGTCTCAGTTGGTGCGCTCTGCTGTCCGAGCGCGAGCTATAAACAGAGGCGGGACCCTTATGGAAATGTAAAACACGCTGAGAAAGACAACAGAAAGTAGTGCAAGATACACGAAATATATCTTTACTTTTACGATGTTGTCTTAACAGACAAGGTACGTATTCAGTAAGAAAGCTGTTCAGTGTGTTTGTATTTGAGAAAATAGTGAATTTCGCCTTCACTCCAAGCTGAGGAAACATTCGTTACTGCGTGATCAAATAATTTTTGAAAAAAGACGTGAGCGCTGGAGCGAGAATTTGAATTAAATAAACTTTCAGAGGGTGAACTTTCTCAAGATTTATAGGATTTAACGACCGCGCAACTTTTAAATACAAATAACTCTGTTGACGGACAAATCTCTACACCAGATAAATATTCACTGCTAAATGTTTTATTCGATGATGATCAGATGTTGTTCAGGTTTGGAACGCAACAAGTGCCCTCTAGCGCATGACCAACGACTGTCAGCGAGCCCTTATAATGCGCAAACCGCAGTGCGGGTCTACTCGTTCCCAATAGCTGATTCATACAGACTCATAGTACAAATTTTCTATACATTAGGCAAGGACATCAATTGAAAAGAATGTGTAATTTCACAAACATCACTAAAACTCACCACAAGTAGCAGTATGGCATCATTAAAACATCGGCACATAGGTTTTGCTTGCAGTTGACAGGTTAAAAAAAGGGGAGGCATAAACAGTCCAATAACACAAGGCCCACAGGCACCTGTTGAGGAGAGAAAAATTCTCATCTCATCACCCTGACCCTCTCCCAAAACAATAAACATGGAAAGACAAAAAAAAGAGTGAAGACAAGATCCAGATTAACAAGTGTTTATTCATGGTGATTACACTGTCAAGTCATGTTAATGAACAGTAAAACATTTTCATATTTTGTATGTCAGAAAGGGGTGGGATGGTTGAATATGTCAGATTACATGTTCCAAATTTGATTTGACCACGGAAGAAAAAAAAAACAACCACTAATTTTCGTTATCAGTATTTGATGTTGTGCCCATAAAACGTTTCTTAATTCTACAAGTGATGAAAGATCCAAACAAAAAAAAGGACACATTTAACATTTCATCTGTCCTGCCAGAACAAAATAAATCTCTCCAAGTATAAAAAAAAACATACTTACCTTTAACGCACACAATTAGACTACGCAATGTTACACCTCAGAGGAAAATCACTTTATAACATTCAGATGCAGGCATTGCTCACTTGGTTAATGTTTCAGCCATTAATATTTCTTGTGAAGTGTTTCACATCACAAAAGAGCTATAAAACCAGCATCTGAGTTGTTGTTTTAATCAATTTTGTCAATAAACTGGTTATCTGGATTGCATTGATATCTGACAAAAGATGGATATATCTACGTCTGCAATATAATTCACATAATTTGATGTCCAGGAGATATGTGCCATTTATACAGTCACAGACTTAAAGTGGTTTTTGTGAACCCACTTACACTATAGACTTTACACCTCAAGTTATGCTGCTGAAAGATTTGTGTAGACTTTAATACCCCAAGAAAACCTTTGAGAAGAGGTGCCTTGAACAAGTATGCAAGTTTTTTCCCCCCAATGGAAATCAATGTGAATTCAAACAGTTGTGTAGTTGCAATAGCAAAAAAACTTGAAACAAAAACTGAAGTTGGAAAAAAACAACATGCAGTTTTAGAAAGTTGTTTCTTTTGTTAATCATTTCTGTTTTGAGCTTGAGCCAGAGTGGGATGATCCAGATGAGCCTCTGTGCCTGAAGAGAAAAACAAAGAAAGAGACAAGGAGAAAGACCATGACTGATTAAGTGATTTGGTTATTGATTGCAAAACAAAGAATAAAAGTTTTGTACAGAGAAAAGGACATTTGTGTGTCAGCGTTTCAATCATGTACTGTATTAGCACTGATCCCTGTGTATAATGCAGAAGAACGCCTGGTATCCAGGACACCATGTGTTACACCAAACCTTTCAGACGAGTGCGATCGTGCGCGTCTTTTTTTGCGTCCACCAGAGGAGGACCTGGAACGACTCCTCTTCTGGCCTCCCTCAGGCGATGATGAAGGGGAGCGAGACCTCTTCTTAGAGGAAGCAGAGCCCTTTCCTGATCTGGAGCTGGATCTTTCAAAGGGATAAATAAGCATTCACATGAGGTCAACAAATATCACTACACAGATTACTATAATAACTACCAAAGGGACTGAAATTGGAGGAAAATATCCTTCCAATAACACAGCCCTCTAAGTACAACAGTAAATACTACAACTTCTGAAAAAAAGATCAAAGCTGCAGGTCTGAACTTTTCAAAAGAACAGTTGAACCCATCAAGAGCTTCAGAACAACTTGAAACTGTAATTAGTAATTGCCTGTCAGATGTCACAGTTTTATCAAATCAATTGAACAAAAGGTCAAAATTCCCAAAGAAATAAATCTAGTTCGCTTTATTATTATTTTTTTAATCTGATAAAAAGCCAACTTCTATTCAGACTTGGAAGGACAAAAAGTTCACTATAGCCACTGGCTGTTCATACACACACACACACTCTCTCTCCTGGAGAGTGCATGTGACCTCATTCACCTGGATTTGGACCTGGAGCGAGAGCGAGATCGGGAACTGGATGAGCTCCTGGACCGGGATCTGCAAAACACCGGCATCAACAAAAAAAACACCACAAATTTCCAAGTTTTCTGAGTAAGTAAAGAACCTCTGATGAAAACCCAAGAACAGAGTCACTATCAAATGACAAGTGTGAAAAACAAAGATCAGCTTTTACTTTTTTTTTTTTTTTACATCATCATTGAGGGTTGCATAAAAGGTATTTTTGTGCATAGACAACTCAAAACAAACCCTAAGGCTTTAAACCCTTCTCAAATAATGTTAAAGGCATGAATTACTAATAAATTGCAGAGCATTGAATTTACATGATTGATTGATTGCTTTTGTCAAAGAGCATCAAGTTTAATGTCATGTCATGATCAAATGCAGTTGAAACAATATAATTTTAAGCAATAAGCAAAAAGGGAAAGAAAAAGAAATTAAACATTAAAACAGATTAATACGATAAGATTTGAATAAAGATTTGAGCTGATACTGACATTTGCCTGGAGTTACCCTTGACCTGTACCCTTTTACCTGGACCTAGACCGGGAACTTGAACTGGACGAGCGAGAAGATGAGCGTGAGGAGCCCGAGGGACTCCCTTTCTTCTCATCATCAGCATCCAAATCGTACTTGGACAAATCTGCATCATCTTCATCTTCTTCCTCATCATCGTCATCATCATCCTAATAGGGCAGCAATCAATAGTGCATGAAAAACTATGACAGTAGGTTTACAAATCTGCTAAAGCTCCAAAAATATGTTCACACGGCAGCCTCTTTATGACTGCAGTCTTTTGTAATAAAATTCATTATGTGGTCAATATAGCTAAAAAAAGATATAGAAAAAAATAATAGGACCACTGACACAGAACTACAGAAAGAAATCTCTTACATCAAGTTTGTATTTTGAAAGATCTCCTTCATCCTCATCCTCATCGTCGTCAGCATTATTTTCTTCTTTTTTTGGTTCCTCTTTCTTTTCACTGTCCTTCTTGCTTTTACCACGATACTTCTTTTTTATGCGCCCAAACTGTGGAGAAGACAAAGAAAATAATTTTTTTAAATTCATGTTAATCAAGTAAATTATATGAATTATGCTATACAAATTAAATCTGTTCTTCATTAGTAACAACTCATCCCTGTAGAGTGAAAAATAAAAATCCCTACTGACCTCATCATACTCTCCATCAGATTCCTCTCGCTCATTATAGACTAAATTCTCTCGCTCATTAAATCCTCCACCGTATCCTGTTGGAGATATGCATCAAGAATATGGCATTAACCAAAAATGATGGCAAAATGTTGCCATCAATATGCAAAAATCACCATTCTAATCTGAACGGACAAAGCATACCTGTCCTTTCCTCTAGTTTGGCATATTTAGGAGTGTTACACATGTTGCACTCTGACCTTCTGGCCCAGTTGACATTGCCACACCTAGATTTGAACAAACAAAAACAAGTTCAGACAAAATAACTGGTGAATTACAAGGGTTGCAAACCTATAAGCAAGAGAATCAGAAGAAAGCCCTTTGGTTTTTTTTACCAAGACCAGGATATCCTTTCAGAAATAAAGAAAAGGGGTGATCATCATGAAAATAAATAAGTAATTATATATAATTGATCCAATTGACCAAAAAGGATCTTAATACCAGGTGAAAACAGGGCCTTTGTGACTTTTGTGGGGTCGTAAATATAATTATATGTTCCAAGCACATGAATGAGAAAGCAAAGTCATATCTACAAAGGGTTAATTCAAAACTCTAACACACAAGTTGCTGAGTTGTGATGGAAGGGACATTTTGATTTGAAACATGGCAAAAACACTGCTCTATAACATAGAATATAATACATCTATAATCTATATACAGTAATACCTTGAGATATGACCAGCCCAACATACAAGTATTCTGAAAATACGAGCAAGTCTTAGAGCAATTTTTTGCTTTGAAATACACGAGTAAAGATTTGAGATGAGCACGCTTACAGACGCCGACGCTAGGTGGTCGAGCCCTTGGAGTAGCCCACGCCGCCTCACGTGTTCGTTGACTTGCGCATCTCCCGCAAGTCTTGCTGTGGTGCATGTAAGGAGTAATTACATATTGACTTCACTAGAGGGCCACCTTAGATATACAGCGGGGGTTACCGGTGGCGACGAGTGATTTACAAGTACAGTGGTACCTCGAGATACGAAATTAATCCGTTCCGAGGCGGCCTTCGTATAATGAGTTTTTCGTATCTTGGAACACATTTTACATGTAAAATGGCTAATCTGTTCCAAGCCCTCCAAAAACACCCCATTAAATTTCATAATAAATTGACCTATAAACAATGAAATAACGTAAAATGTCGAAGCTTACCTTTCGAGTGAGGCTATCTCCGAAAGTGGCGGCAGAGGAGGAGGAGGACAAACGGCAGATAACGTACGTACACTTAACTTTACAAGAACACATAAAAAATGTAAAGTTTCGGGTGCGGAGTGGCTGAGCTAAAGCACGCCAGCACGTACGTATAGAAGATGCATGATGGGAGGGATGCTGTCCAATTAGAGAGAAGGATCTCATGGCTTGGCTAGCATCAGGAACCAATGGGAGAGCAGGAGGATGGTGGCGAGTCTACTATAACTAAGATGGCGGCGTGCGGCGCGAGTTTCAAAATTGTTATGGGGCGAATCAGAAACCTTTCGTATCTTTCAGAAACCTTTCGTATCTAGAGCAGTAAAATTTTTCGTCTTTGCTTTCGTAACTTGGATTTTTCGTAAGTTGAGCCTTTCGTATCTTGAGGTACTACTGTATTAAGCTGGGAGCAGCACGAGTTATGTGTGTTCAATAATAATAAATATGAGGTTGTGAGGCATACATTGAGCGGAAAGTCTGTAGCAAATGGTGTAAAGTTGATCACTCAACTTTTACTGTTTGCTTAAACATTTAGTTTATTATACCACGTACAAGTAGCAAAATAATATTTATATTTTTAACTTTGATACAGTTATTTGGGTTTATCATTCACAATATAATTCTTTTAAGGTTAATTCCAAATTGAACGCATGACACTTGGCTCTGCAGTGCGAGTTTCCAAGGTGCACTTGAAAGCATCGTTTGATTTGATTTCACAGGCTTGGCGCATTTAGGATGGCACCAAGTCTTTAGATCAACAGCATTTCCGGACCAGAACTGCCCATTCACATCTTTAATATAATTTTTTTGTTGTTGATAAAACTGGCACAGCATTACACACAAAAATTCAAATTAGAAATAAAATATGAAGAAGTTGTAAGGAATGGTTTCCTTTAATATAAAGCACATTGGAAGTGTAGTGAAGACTTGTAGCAATACCCACGTTTTACACTGCCAGTCGTTTGCACTGAAGAGACCTCTGCTTTTCTCAGCGAGGGTCTTTCCAATCTCTGTTCCCCCTGCTTTCATCATCTTCGCTTCAGTTGTCTTTTCTGTGTAAAGAGAACTGACTAATTAGTTTAGACTAATCATGTTAAAGGGATAATTCACTCAAAAAAGTACTTTTTATCAAGGACTCACTCGTGTCAAATCCAGGCTTTCATTCATTTTCAAATCACAAATTAAGACATTTTTAATGAACTCAAAGAGATTTCTGTCCCTCCATTGAAAGTCTAGTCAACCAAAACAATTATAAGGAGATTGTAAAATAAATCCATATGAAGGAAGCGATTTAATTCAAGTCTTCTGACAAGACATAGTCGCTTTATGACAAAGAGATTCTATTAAGACTTTTATTCACACATATAGGCCTAAATATTGATGTTGTCTGTAGCACAAACAGTAGGACATGGGTTTGATTCCCGAGGGAAAGCAAGAACTGATCAGTGTGTATCTCGAATGCAATGTAAGTCGCTTTGGATAAAAGCATCTGCCAAATGCATAAATGTAAATGTTGGATTCCTTCTATAATCTCTCTATTAATTCTTTGAACCTTCAATGTTGAGTGTGAATACAATTTAAATGTAGGATCAGAAATGTCTCAAAAAATAACTTTATAGGTGAATTAACTCATCAAGAAAGAATGAACAATTTATTGAAAACTACCTATTGTAACACAGATCTAATACACACATAAGTATAGCCCACTTACCCCTGCCACATCTGTTACAGCTCGTTCTTCTAGCAAAGTTGACATTTCCACACCTTAGATGTTAGAAAAGAATAAACTAGTTATGTCTCAAGACATTATAAACATCATTTAACATTCGTAAACACAGAGAACAAGCAACCTCACGGACACTTTCAAACAATAGTAAGACGCTCCAGAGGTGCACACAGTTAAATAGATTTATATTTTATAAAGAGACATTCCACAAATAGCCAAATGTTCAAATGAAGACGATCTAATAGCAGTTAGCAGGCTTGAGCACACAACTGCTGACTAACTGTATTATAATATATATATATATATGAATTATGAGTGTACACCTCCCAAAATTCATTAGTCACCATTGTTTTAAGGGAAAATAAATTAGTTTACCATTTAAAATTGAGAAATGGTAAATGACGCTTTTAATGGCGTATACAGGCCCATTCACACACAGCAAACGAGCGCTAAAGCTAAAAGACGCTATGCTAACAGTAGCATGTGGGCTTCTCTCGTCCAGCATTGATTTTCCACAAGTGTTGGTGTTAAAGAACTACAAATATATTAACATAGTCATCATTAAGCTTTTCAATAAACCGCTATACAGCAAGACTTACTTTTTATCGGGACAAATCCAGTCCCCGTCGCTAACGCGAAAACTCTTTCCCGACATGTTCGTCCTCTCTGCTGCCCGCCACAATCCAACAGAGCTGAAGAACACTTTATGAGTATTAATACGCTTTTAATACACCAATACTATCGAGTTTCATTAAACGTACGGCAAAACAACACTTTTCAGAGTATGAAAGAACGTATGTGAAAATACGTTTGCTACACCAAAAGACACACATGGGTCGCGTCTCAAAATCTAATTGGCTGCTAACCTGGGGATTTTTTGGACACGATAGGCATAGAGTCCAGACGCCAAGTGATGCTCCCTTCGTAGGCAACTCACTCGGTTTTGAGCCACAGCCAGAAACTTGACGTGCAGCAGCACGACCTCCATTAACATTACATACGTGCAAGGAAGTCTAATTAGATCTGTTTCTAAAATAAATTAATTTGTCTAAACGAGCATATGCGAGACAGATCAAACAGATGAAGATATTCTTAATGGCTAAAAATGGACCCTACACATTCTTTTTAATTCCCTGCATGAATCATATTTAATTACGAGCCATTTATTTTTGTAGAGAGCCTCATAAACAATAATACAATTGGAATAAAAATATAATAACAAACAAGACAAATGTCTGGCTCAAATGCGATATTACAGGGTAATGGTAGGCTAATGATATATTCGGTATTCAGTAAACATTATTGACACATTATTAGCTGCCAGAAAAGTTAACACAGACACACAAAAATCTTTTCTTTTAGTTTGTAGTTCCAAACAATTTTGGCTATGTATTTGTATTCATTAAGTCACTTTTAAAATGTAAGATGTTTGGTTTGCAGTGAGAGCACGTGTTATTATGTATTGTTCTTTCCTTTCAAAAATGTCATCCTGGAAATACAAATGCACATCAAATACACGCATTAATATCATACAAACAGATTAAATGCTTTCAAAATGTTCTTGAGTAAATACAATGATACAAAAAATTCAAGACGTTTCTTTCTTTCATTCCACAAAATTCACAGGTATTCCATGAAATGTTCAGATTACATCTTTCCAAAACATATTTAATCCCTCTGTTTTCACTTTCGACCTTGTGCTTTAAACGTGTCCACTAGATGGCAGATTGTGTTCACCACATTGTGTTCTTTAACAGCCTTAGACTGGAGAACGAATACATTTGGCATCAGCTATGTCTGTACACACTACAGGCTTGTTCCCATGCTAACATTTACACATGCATCACAGAAAAGAGTAAAAATCACAGACCTACATGCCATTGCCATATGTGAGGAACATGCAGAAAACCACAGACATATGGTGACTAACATCTCTGAATCTTTCCTTTCAAATGCTGTCCTTATGCAATGCCTCACACGTTGTGCCAACATTTTGCAGACCTTGGTTCGGTTCGGCATGAAGGCACACACGTTGCTGGGCCAGATGGAGTTGAGACATTCCTCCCACTGTGAGTTCTCAGTCCTGCAGGGACTTAGATAGGACCCATCCTTGCTGGTGCTCACCAAGCTAAGCCTGTCCTCCATTCTCTGCCAAACTCACGCTGTTTCAGAGGTCTCTCGCACAGCTGGTGCATTGCTCATGAGTCAGAGTGCCCACATTGTTTCTCAAGTAGAGGTGTTTAAAAATATCTGATGCCCACATTTCGCTGTGGCCATGTACATTAACACATTTTTGGATGGACAGTCTTTTTCTGAATGTTATACATAAATGTAAAATAAATGAATGCAAAACTGATGTAAATGACAGATTAGCTTAATGACAGATTTTATTAAGCATTCACGCTCACATTTTAGCTCACACCCTGTATTAAATTGACTTCGATAGAACAGAGTCAGTCAAGAAAGGGTATGTAAATATATTAAGATTAGCCTTCCCTTCTACCATGTTTGTGTATGCGTGCATAAAAATACAAATACACATTTCAGCAGGAGATCATTGAAATGAAAACAAGAACTTTGGATTATGAATAAAACATTTCTTTATCAGTAGCATCATGAGAAAGAACACTCTTCTGTGAGTGGATTTTTTTATATATATATATTTTTCTATTACAAAGTTCAAGATAGTCCTGCAACACTTTTTGGCATCCTCATGCCACCTCTCACCTTGCACTTATAAAAAAAATCAATGATACAATTAATGGCTATAATCAATCATGGGTTCAAATGAGTTTTTTGGTTGGCAAATGTCACCATCCAGTCTAGAGCCTGGTCATCCTTGGAATGTTCCACTCAGGTGCTTTTTTGACAGTGAAGGGCAACCAACAGAGGTTTGAATCCCTATATGAAGCCACTTGGGACTTCAGGGTCTGACAGATGGTGGAAGCCTTTCCTAAAAAGAAGAGAGTTGTGTTACTTTGACACTCTTTTAACATCATCATAATGAGCTAATAATGGAAGCTTGTATTCCCCCATGCACTGATCCAATGATTTCCTTCTTTGTACAAGGAAGTTGTACTTGCAGCTGCTCTTGTCGAATCAAAGCTGAGACAGGCGAGGACAGCAACAGAGATCTTTTGGTTTGCATGAGTGGATGGTGAGGTGCTGTCAGCTGTGCTCTTATGTAAGAGGTGAAGAGTAGCTCAGGAAAGCTGGCTGCCAGCTGTGCTGGTATTTGGATGAGAGCTCCTGCCTTGTCACCTCATTGTAATCTCTCTAATGCATATTCATTGTCAATGCATGGGAGCACTTCTCATTCAGAAGGTCATCCGCAGTGGGGCTCCATTGCAAATGGATTTTTGTACGTTGACTAAGTCAGAGGGAGGACAGTGACACTAGATAAATATTCTCATCTATATGAGTGCTATCATGTCTTCATTTGTCTTCTCAGAGGTGACCTCATGCTTGAAAGCTGAATGGATAATAATGTTATATACATATTGTAATGTAAAGTGACATTGCATAACACAAAGAATCCTGCTTTAATGTAATGCTTGTGAGGTGAGAAAATTGCATGCCCTATGTCATAACAGTTAATCATTCAGGGAGGGTGAAGTAAATAAAAAAAGAAGTGTGAGATACCATATATGAGTGTGTGCGAGAAAATGTTTCCCTCACCCAGCGCATTTTTGTGTGGAAAAGTCCTAACGCTCAGCATCGTCGCACGCATTTTTACTGGAAATATCCTAAACACAGCTTCTCATAAAACAGTCACGCAGTTCCAACCCCCTTATCAATCCTTAACTCGTTCATTATCTCAGCTTCGTCATTCATTCACCAAACTATTGATTTTTAAAATTGTTTTGGTGTACAAGTACTTTGGGTTACGAGCTCGCTCTTGGAACTAATTAAACTCGTAAACCGAGGTATTACTGTATTAAGATCATATTCAAAAACCGAGCATGATGAAAACCCTTATGTTGCTCTAAATCTTTTGACATTGTTCAGTTACGTACAATTAACAGGGTCTGGAGCTTTCTTCAAGCTTTAAAAACGAAGCGCTATTAAATGTATGCAAATCTTTATTCGATCAAGACAACCCCTCTTCTACTTCACTGTTGGAATTTAACATGAGAATCAGATCAGACTGAATCATGAATGAATCATTCAGGCCAGTTTTGTGAACTGGATCAACTGATTCAGTTAAAAAGATTTCGATCATATGGCATCAGAACATTTGTGGGTTATATGTACTATTTTTTATGGTGTTTTTTATGGTCATTTTGGAAATTGACAGCCCTAGTCCTTATTCAGTATTCTAATAATGAAAAGAAAGGGTTTTGTTTTAAACGTGATTTTCTGTTGTGTACACACACACACACACACACACACACACACACACACACACACACACACACACACACACACACACACACACACACACACATCACATCTAAAAATGTATGAACTCTAACACATATTCAATAAAATATTTTTCTGATGGTGTGTCAGTTTTTTCAAGACACCTCCCCTGTAAAATCCATGCTCATTTGATGGTTAGAAAAATATAATGTGAAGAGAATGCTCCCACCTGTATAAAGCTATTTTTCTCCAATCAGATCTAGTGTTGCACAGATAAAGTGTTTTACAGATTGAAAGGCAATATCCTATGACAACATGTGCCAGCTAGACTGAGCAAAATGCAATATCCAAACCCCTCGTTCCCAAACAAGGCCAATGGATCGACTGGAGTCATAATTCAAATGTTTCTGTCAGAGCTGTCACACAAGTTCTTGTGTAATTGGAATGATTCACTTTCGGGAACCACTTCAAAAAGAAGCGGAAATCGATACGGTGGAATATGAAGCATCCCCACTCAGACAACTAGGGGAAAACACACTGACACATTGCAACCTCCTCCTCTCTTCATCCACCACTATATTCTCTTTCTCTGAATAGTGCAACACATGTTTGTCAAATCCTCACTTCTGTTTTAATGAGTGTTCAGTTAAATGATTCACTGATAAGGAATATTACACTGACACTCTGAAGCTAGTCATCTCAAATGAATTTATTGTAATTTTGCATGAAGAACAATGCAACATTATATTTCTTTCCTGGACCCTTCAAGTAAAAAAAACCACAGTCCATTATGGTATGCAAGGATCAGCAAGCACATTAACATTCTGTACTGCACATTATATATTAAACAGACAGTTCAGTGGTTCAGTCAAATAGAAAAACAGTTTGATTGTTTTCCTAATTTAAAATGGATCGTTTTAGGGAGAAGTAGTATTGTCTGAAGACTCCCATTTAAGCATTTTCCCCAGATTGGTTCGTCATCTGGAGCCGACAGGCTGATTCAGTCAGTGATAAACGTGATAGGTGGGAATTTGTCCCATTATACTGACAACACTTGATAAATGCCTTGTAAACAACAAGTCACAGCTGTTAATGTATCATAATAATCCTAGATTAGGAAGAGCTGGCCAGGCCAATCAATGCAATTAAGCCCTGACAGAGCCAGCTCATCCACATGGTGTTTGCAATGGCATGCAAATAATCGCAATTCCACGTTATTTGCACATCATCTTAATTTGCACCAACAGGTTAACACCAAACACAGTTTTAAGAGTGCCAATGTCTAAATCAGTTAATTTAACTCAGCACTGAGACGTGCAATCAGAGTTTTTACTGTAGCTGTCCTTTAAAACAGAATCATAGATGACATTTCAAGGTGTCTGACCATCAGGTCGCTGAGGTAACTCTTAGCATCATTGCTGCTCTGCATAGTCATGCCCCATTGAAAACCATCTAGAGTGTCTCCTTCAATTCACATCCAAATCTTATTTTTAGCTCTCAGGACATTTAACTGATGTTTTCTGGAGGAATATCTCAACTCCCCTGCAGTCTGGCCCTGCCATTATCAGAGTGATGGTCAATTGAGATGATCAATTTGCATAATGAGGCGTTAAATTGGAGCCAGTTTAGCCACCTTCCCCCGTATCCAGCAGCTTTTACCCTGTGGATGGGGCATGGAGGCAGACAACGGTCTGGTTATCCAGAGCTGGCGTCACTCTGCCAGTCTCATCCTTGTAAGCTATTGCTTCTGAAGACCAAATGACCACTTCAACATATTAACGTAATAGATGAATCTGACAGCAAATTGATTCCTCTGTGTTGGTAAAATAAATCCTTCACTCCTGTTTTGAATGCAAGACACCCATAGAGTTAATACATTCAACAACCTAGATGCTTATCAGTATCATACTTGGATAGTGTTGGGTAATTGCTTTGAAGAAGATCCCGGAATAAAAACACTTTTTAAACTTTTGATAAATATCTTCATATACTTAATTAATATTCCCTGAGAGCGATACCCAATTGCTTCTTAGCGATAACATCATCAATTTTGTAGACTGTTAAACAGTGAAAACTTTACGTTAGCTTTACTAAGCAGGATAAAGCACGTTGATGCTGTTGAGTGTGTTGACCCCTGAAGACTCTGCGGTGGAGGATTTATAACAGCACATCAGTGGCAGTGTGATTGATGCTGGAAGATTTTGAGGGACAGCTGGCTCACGATAGAGCCATCAGTGTTCTGTTCCTTGTCATCTCATACAGCTGTTGTTAAGAGATCTTCTGCCCTCGACACATTCACTGTAACTCCTGGACATGGAGGACACGTCATACACAATGCCTTCTGCATGGTTAACAGCAATAATGCCATTACTGTATGTATGCACTCACAAGACCAGCGAAGGCAATGAATTCATTGCTGTTCACATGCTGTACCACACTGGTTTAGTGCTGGTTTAGCTGGTGGACCAACGTAGGCAAGATGAATCTTGAATGGTTAAACTGGTTGAATGGGGAATTCAATTTTTACATAGAATGATAAATGAATGAGTTTGCACAAAAAGTTAGAACCGTATTTAGAAAAATCCCCAGTCCCAGTGCCCCTATAAACAAGAAATCTAATAAACCCAAGAAAAGAAAAGTTTTTCTTTTTTTGAAAGAAAAAGTTTTTGAAAGAAAAGTCTATATATACTTGGAAATGGAAAAACTAGGCTATATTAGTTATTTAAACAAAACGTAACAATTGAGTCCTAATTTTGAAAGCTTCGGACTCCAGCAAACCACAGTGAGAGCCATTATCCACAAATGGCGAAAACATGGAACAGTGATGAAACTTCCCAGGAATAACCAGCCGGCTGACCAAAATTAGAGCGCAGCAGCAACTCATCCAAAGGTCACAAACGACTCCACAACACATTCAAAGAACTGCAGGCCTCAGTTGCCTCAGTTAAGTGCTAATGAATACACCATATGAAAGAGACTGGGCAAAAATGGCCCTGCGAAAACCACTGCTGAGCAAAAAGTGCATTAAGCCTCATCTCATTTTGCCAGAACACATCTTGATGATCTTCAAGACTTTTGGGAAAAACCTCTGTTGACAGACGAGAAAAAAGTTGAACTTTTTGGATGTGTCCCATAACATCTGGCATAAAAGTAACACAGCATTTCAGAAAAGAACATCATACCAACAGTAAAATATAGTGGTGGTAGTGTAATGGTCTGGGGTGTTTTGCTGCTTCAGGACCTTTCACTATTTATCAACTTGCTGTGATAAATGGAATCATGAATTCTGCTGTCTACAAAAAATCCTGAAGGAAAATGTCCGGCCATCTGTTCGTGACCTCAAGCTGAAGCGAACTAGTATTCTGCAGCAGGATAATGATCCAAAACACACCAGTAATTTCACCTCTGAATAGCTGAAGAAAAACAAAGTGAAGACTTTGGAGTGGCCTAGTCAAAGTTCTGACCTAAATCCCATTGTGATGCTGTGGCATGACCTTAAAATCCATCCTCAAAAGCCCTACAATGTGGCTGAATTACAACAATTCTGCAGAGATGAGTGGGCTGAAATTTCTCCACAGCTCTGTAAAATCAACAGCTTGATTGCAGTTGTTGCTGCTAAGGGTGTTGCTGCCAACCCTACCCTCCTAACTCAACTCATTTCCCTGGGATTGAGACTCAACACCAGCAAAAGTGTTCTCTCTCCTACCCAGAGAATAACATACATATAGTTGAATGGGATTAGATCATGGGACAATTGTCTCCTGCTCAAGTCGGACCATTCAGAATACCCTGTGCAAAGTCAGGGTAGGTCAAGGTCTTACTGTTCGTCAGTACCATTGAATGTTAGGTCTCATGCGTCTATGTCCACAGTGATCCCTACGGGCCTTTTGTACATGAGACCATTTTAGTTGTGACTCAAAGCCAGGAGATTTCATCCAAGGGCCAATCCCCAAAGACAGATAAGGGTTATGCATTCCTATGTACAAGACTATGTACCCTCTCTATGTTGCTCAGACCCCGGTTTATCGCCTTCGGTTCCACTCTAGGTGTGCCTTGACATTTTCTTTTGGCTCAGGACAAGTTCTAAGTTCTACTATCTCTCAAAGCAGCTTATATCCCCGAAAATCTGAATGTGGGAGCAGATTTACTATCCAGAAAGAGAATACCGATGGGGGAGTGTAGACTCCACCCCAGGGTAGTGATCCAATCTGGGAAAGCAGATGTGGACCTCTTCACCTCCAGCACAATATCCAATATACACAATTCAGTTCACTCTAAGGCACCCAGCCCTCCTGGGTCTGGACATGATGGTGCATAATTGGCCCAGAAGGCACCCATATGCATTTCCCCCATTTTATCTGGTTCAAGCCGTAGTTCACCAACAAGGGGCTTGCTTCTTACTGATCTGCATTAGCCAATTAGAGCTTGGTTCTAGGAGATAAGGAGGAACTGTCAGTCTCAAGCACAGGAGACAATATTTCATCTCTGGCCCGAGCTGTGGTACCGTTATGTTTGGGTTCCAACTGAGGGGAAACAGGACCTGAAGTCACAAAGCTTTCCTGTAGTTCAAACAGTAGAGCATGGCGATTGCAATGCCAAGATCATGGGTCTGATTCCCAGGGAATGCAAAAACTGATTAGAATATCAATGTGTATCTTGAATTCAATGTAAGTCACTTTGGATAAAAGCACCTGCTAAATGCATAAATGTAAAAGTCATAGAGACCATTCTCAATGCTAAGGCTCCCTTCAGTAGAAGAATTTATATCAGTAAATGGGGTGTCTTTGAAAGGTGGTGCACTGAACATCATGCAGATTCAGGTAACTGCCAGATTGTTTAGTTCTGGACTTCCTGCTGGAAAAGTTAACAACAGGCACATGCTCTGCCACTCTCAGGGTTTATGCGACCACTATATTAGCTTGCCACACTTTGACTGACGGGGTACTAATTGGGAAGTATCCTCTGCTCGCTCACTTCATCCGTGCGGCCAGGCGATTTGGGCTTCCCTTTAGAATCAAGATTCCTTCATGGGACTGAACTATAGTTGTTGAGGAACTGGAGGAGACCCCCTTTGAACCTAGAGCTTCTTTTAAAAGGGGTTTTTCTTATGGTTAGCACCTTAATAAAAAGAATTGAGAATTTGTAGGCTCGTTCTATTTTACCATCCTGCTTAGACTTAGCAATTTTACATCCTCATCCTGACTATTTGCCCAAGGTTCCTTTCTCGACCATACATCCAGTCACTCTTGAAGCCTTCTACCCTTCTCTGTTCATAATGCCGGATCAGTAGAAAATTCACTAACTGTGCCCAGCTTGTGTTCTACAGGCCTTTGTATGCACTAGCCAGTGCCATAAGTCTATACAATTATAAGGTCTATAAGCCAGTCCTATAAGGTTTGTTTGTCATGGGGGACGAAACAGGGTGGCAACTGCCACCAAACAAATAATTGCACATTGGGTGAGGGATGCTATTTCTCGTGCCTATGAGGCGTGTGGTCAATCTTCACTGTTATTCTACTTGGGGTTTATTCTCTCTTCCTTCCAAGCCTTGGCGGGGGGTGTCCACCTTCTCATGTCTGAGAATTTTTGCGTGCTTGTGAGCACACACTACACAGCTGCGAGAGGTCCAGACACCCGCAGTGCAGTGACGCGGATATTGTTCCCAAAGCACTCAGGGCAGCAGGAAAGAGCAAAATAGATTTAAGTAAAGTCCAAAGTACACTACCAGTGGACTAGCCTAATATATCTGTTTTCTTTATAAATCAACATTTTCAAACAATGTAAGTTTATAAGACTGTATGTAAAACCATGTGAAAAAAGTATTTAAAACTCAGTCAAAAGAGTAAACAACTACAAGCCAAGTATACTTATAATACTTAGTTATATGTTTAAGTATATACCAATCAAAAGATTGTGTACATACATAGTCTAAATATATTCTTAGACCGGTATGGCAAGTATGCGTATAGTTCTGAGAAGTACATAAAGTTTACTTTCAACAAATTGTTCTTTTGATCTTCTCAGATTGATCTTTTCAGTGGTTTAATAAACCGTCCTTGAACAATTAACTCACGAATCAGAGTAAATCAGTCTGAGTGGTTGTCGAGTCAATGACTCATTGAATAGCTCAATTACTTAAAAAATGCCTGAATGTATTTTTTAATACGTTCACTGAAATGATTTATTCTTAGAAATGAATGAGAATTTATATCACTACGAGGTTGCGAGAAATATATATGGACATGTTTGGATGCAAATTAAGGTCTACATGAGTACCCTCATTATCCAGCTTCCACACCTGTTATTGAATAAAACTTTTGAACATTAAAGGTTGTTGAATCAAGCATTACCAATATTCAGCATCATACAGTTCTTCCATCTAAATGAAATGCATAATTCTGTATTATGGTAATTAATAAGAAACAAACACAGTAATGATAATTCTGTGACTCTTGTGAAAAATACAGTATATGAAAGAATCTTTTGATAACTCATGATAATTATTCAACACTTGATGTACCCTTATCTTTAAATTAGATAGCTATGTTTACCTGGATATAAAACATAACATAAGTTACCTTGATCAAAGCAACCAGATGAGTTGTTGGAAAGCAATCTCTAAATGGCAGGTTGTTATATAAAGGTCATTTATTCCTCGTGATTTGCAACTCTGTGTAAAGAGGGATGACACATACATGGTTACATTGAAGTAAAGAACACGTGGTGACCTATCTAGAATCATGTCTTTATTCATGTACTCTTTTTGAAAACCATGGTTAACATAAAATCTGCCATGGATGTTTGTGCAATGTATCAGTATCATCAGCAGAAAAGTAAAATTGATTATTCTAATGCAGTTGGATGCAAAAATGAAAGGAATAGATTTAGGAAGGAGATTCAAAATATGATGATGATACTAAGAAACACATTTCGTTTAAAAAAATTGTCATATTTTCAGAGACATCCAAATAACTTCAGAACTTCAAAAGGTCAAAGTATGTAAAAAGGCTGCTGTATGGTATCTAAAATATGTATTATGTATTAATATTATGCATTTATCCTCAGTAACATCTTCTACAGTAAAGTTCTTAATAGGAACCCTTTTAAAAATTCATAGACATTCTTTTCATAAGAAGCAATTCTTGTCATTAGCAGAATGGGTGTTTTATTCAAAGCCAAGTTCAGAAAGGAGAAAGCACATGCTTTTTGTGTCATTTAAAAATCAATGAAGACTGTGTTGCCGCAACCGTGTTGGAGTTGCAGTTTTGTGTCTTTCTTTGAGGTTTTCTTCTGTATGACAAAACTCCCCCGCTGGAAAAATTAATTCCTCTTTCTAAGCCAGAAAGCATCTTCAGACCTACAGTCACACAGTCTGTGGTGCAACGTGTAATGAGGACGCAAGGTCGTTTTTGATGACGAAGCCTTCAACCCACGTTCCATTAGAGTGACTGCTCGAGGTGATGATGGAAAACATCAAAACCCACAGATACCAATAACATCCTGACTTAATGAACCTCATAGGTGCAGGTTTGACTCTCTATCCTCCATTTAAAGTTCAGTGTTTGCAATACAAAAAAAAAAACATTTAAATTAAATGATTACTTCCTACTCAAATTTAAGAAATCCCAAACCTGCATGACTTGCTTTATCTGTGCTGTTCACTCTTTTACAATTATGGGGGATGGAGCTTTTAAGCTTCAAAAAGAAATCAAAGGAACCATAAAATAAGTCCATATGAATCATGCTCTGCATTTAAAGTCTTTTAAGTCTGTTGTTCAATAGCTTTGCGTGATGAATAAACCTAAATTTAAACAATTTACTGATCATTTTTCATTTGTGTGTTAATCATTGTAGAACCAGATAATCAAATCCACTAATTAATCAACTGTTTTAACTGATTAATTAAAAAGATTTTACTTACTCATCTACTTGATATGGATGTAACAATTTTAATAACGTATTAATTGTCTGTCATCCACACAAATCTACGGAATGGCAACAGAAAACATTATATATAGCGCATTATTCATACAGACCACTTTTATGATAACTTTGTGTGTGTGTTTGGATGTTTTAGAGCTTGGGAGACTTAGGATCCTGCCATTTTCTTTAAAAATTCAATAACGAGAGCATATGTGTTTGGAAGAAGGTGAGTAAATGATAGAATTTTCCTTTTAATAGATGCAGGCCCAAATCCAAAAAAGAAAACAATAAATTGTTGCACTAGGGGGCACTATTGATGCACCCAGTATTGGTGACATACCCTCTCTACTGGGGGGAACCACCCCTTTTCATCTCCAGCTAAGCCTTAATATATTATTTGATAATGTGCGAGTCTTAATTTGAGAATGACACACACAGACGCTCTATCCTAAGCAGGTTTGATGATAACATCAATCTTAATGTACTATTTACAATCAGCACTGTCATTCTATTGAAATATGTCCTGTAAAACAATATAATTGTGACTGCTAGTTGACAAAAAAAGTGTTTTAGCACAATGCGAGCTACAATGTATGTGGGTCTTTATTTTATGAAGTTGTTCAGTGACTTTTGTTAGACTGGTAAATAACGCTAATACTTTTTAAGGCAATATCTAAATATGTTGATATCTCTGGGTGCAACAGAATGAGTTCACTCATCGCAGATTGTGCACCAACCTCTGTGTAATAGGCCAGTGACCCACTTCTCACCCTGTTCTAATGGCAAGCCATTTCTCTTTTGTTGTCATGCTCACTTCATAAGAGAAAAAAGACCTCATGAATGCTCTCTGCCCCAAGTGCCTTAGTGCAGAGAGGAGCAGTTGACACGCCGTCACCATGGTAAAGAACTCCCAGCAACAACAAAGCTATTGTGGCTACCGGAGATATCCCTGGTGACTTTGAGAGATACCGTCTTGGAGCAAAAAGCTGCCATTTTTTTCGGGATGAGCAGGGCGTTGGCACTTGGTGCGTGTCTGTTTCTGTGATAACAAGATATAAAATATAATAAAACAAACGGAAGAGTCTCTCATGCCAATACCGAGAGCGCTATCCTTTGATGAGGATGTCACGCTCAAGTTTTCAAATGATTGTGTCAGCTACAAGAACCTCTGTGCTTCCTGTGGTGTCGCTCAGAAGTGATGCGAACTCATCTAGTTTGACAGGAGCTTTTCATTGATGCCGATGCCTCCCTTGATGTCAAAAAATTAATAATTTAGATTATAGAACCAGTTTCATCCGATTGGTCAAGGTTAGCTTTCCAAGAGCACTGATATTTGATAAAACAGTTTAACAGCTTGTACATTAAGTTCTGTTGCAGGTTATCACTCCGCTTGCTTGTGTTTGCACATTCAAGAAAAAACGGTCAGTCTGAGCATAAGTGATGGGGATTTTTTCAGTGCCTCTTTCAGCAAGTTACAGTAGGTCTTTATGAGTGAATCATTAAAACATTAATTCAACACGTTCATCCAAGTGATGGGCTGAGTCCAGATATGGATACTTCCCTACTATATAGTAGGCAAAAAGAGTGTGTTAAAGAGTAGAATGTCCAGTCACAGCATTCATAAAACAGTAGGCAAAGAAAGTACCCGGATGACCTATTACTTCCAGCTAGATTCTGAAGTGTGCATCTAATGGATACTTTACTGAGTACCTACTCAGAGAGAATGCAATTTTAGATGCATCCACTCTATTTATGAGTGAGTGATTGAATCATTCACTCAAATAATGCATTCAGAAACACCACTGATGTGTTGCTCTGAGATGCACATTGCTTGAATGTGCTTCAGGTTTGATTGGAACTATTTTTGTTTGTAAAGCATGAACGTAGAAAGTAACTGGTGCATATTATGTATAAAATGTAAGTTACGGAAGGAATAAATGTATACATATCCAGCTTTGCATTAATTAGAAATTACGGATTGTTTTTATGATTTAAGGGTTTAATGATGCATGAATGAATGAATAGCTTTAGAAAGAATTGACCAAAGTATTCCACGAACATTTGACGCACGCCCGACGCATGAATCACTGACGGAGCGTGTCCAAACACGCATGCTTCGCAAACGTTCCACGTACAAGCACTTTCAGAATCCACATTGTCAGTGATACGTGCGCGGTTCATGCGTAATATGAAGGTGGGGCGTCAGTGGACGGACGTGGATGTGCGCAGTTTCGAACCAGTATCGACGCATAAGCACTGATGGCCGACGCGTGTCCCGCACATAGTCACGCATACTTGATGCATAAACTACGCACGCCGACTTATGAATAACGGAAAATTTTTGAACTGTTCAAAACTCAAAATCACGCACAAACCGCCTTCGACGCACATCCACTTACAATCACTGACGTTCCACCGACGAATTACGCATACGACGCATGCTCCGCGCAGAAACGAAAATCTGTCCGTAATTCGTGCGTGATTCATGCGTTTTCGTTGTGTGACTGGCCCTTTAGGTGGAATGTGTGGGGGCTTCGATAGATTGGGACAAGGGAGTTAACCACAAACAATGTATGTGTGCATTTAACATACCAAATATGGGTATCTGATTTGTGTATGTTGAGCGCCTTAGGGTGCCTTGCTGTATGTTAATCTATGTGTGCAAGAACAAAACAGGAATCGGGATTGGTGAATATCTCAATTGGAGCAACATTTATCAGCGGCCATCTTTTGAATAAAAGACAACCCACTTGTGTGTTAAAATGTATAAATATATGGGTCAGGGAAAGGCGAGGTTGTTGCAGAATACCTGGGCATGAGACTCGCATAGTATTGTGTAATCAGGGAAAGCTGTGACCCAGAGCTCTGTATACTTTATTCATATGATTTAATTGATGATTAAATAGTTAAAGGAAAAGCCGTCTCTGCTCTCCTCATTAAAAGAACGCGCGGACTTGAGGAATTGATGAAAAGTCCAACATTACTCAATATTAATTTTCTATATTAAATACCTGTATAAACATTTGTTTTCTAAAATATCAGCATCGATGTGTCTGATGTTTAGCAACAGCATTCCTGCTCTTGTGATATTGCAGTGCTGTAGTGCAGTGATGCCAAACTGTTCATGTTGAAAATGGATGGCATAGTTTTGTGCTTATTCTGCAAAAAAGCAGCAAATAAATTAAGTGAGGGGCTATGAAAGTGAAGTCTAAGTATTTGTGAGCTCATTTTTCCCTAAGCACTTTGGAATGGGATAGAGTCTAGGCCACGTTCCAAGGGGTATTCCTTCACAAGAATATTAATTCAAGTTATTTGTGCTCGAGTTCAATCTGCAGATTTGACTGCTTGCACTTCAAGCAATCCATGTGGAAATAATCTGAGATTATCCGTCCCCTTCTGATGCTCCACATTTTCAAAACGGATTTCCCAAAACAAGTGCATCCCCATTCCTACAGTGAAATGACTAGGTCATCTTTTTGTCTGAATAGCATCTGTTTTTGTCAGCAGGCTCTCTTTATGATTAAGGACAGCATACTCTCTTTTGGAAAAACAAGACAGTGCTCTGCTGGAAATACTGCAGTGAATATACGCTTGCTTGTTTGTTTTTGGTCTTGCCCTTCATTTAAGAATAGAATAACAACCCCCACCTATGGTTTTACAAGATTTCAGCCTATGAAGAACAAGCAGGTTTTGAGTAATCTTGGCCAATCATTGTCCCTGATTTCCTTCTAAGCTCAGATAGAAACATGTTTTACAGATGTACTGAAACCCCCTCAGGCTTTCTCTGTACTTTCAGCTGTGGAGTCCTTAAGGCAGTGCTTCACTATCCTACAAGCACACCTCTCCAAGTACCAATTGAGTGTTGATATCAATCCTTGATGAAGTGCTAGAGGATTGGCAATGGCCTGAGGGGGGAGAGGATGCAGGGATCACAAAAAACAAATATTAGTGAAAGGATTTAAGAGTAAGACTGCGAGACTGTGGGTGGGAGTCGACTCAGATGGTGGAGAATTTCACAACAACACGTGATGCGCTGAGGTGCTGAACCACAAATCAACTAATAGATAGACAGACAGGAAATTACAAGGAACCGGTGTGTGGAAACAAACTTTTCTTTTTCAATTTACATCCAATTGATTTCAAGTAATTGCCTAATGCATGGTTGCCATCCTTTCTTCTTGAAACACACCGCCTGTTTCTAACAATGTCTTTAAGATTCATCATCATAATAACTGAAAAGCCATTTTACACAGAGTTTTAATAATATCAATCATGCAGCTATATACATTAAAAGAGATTAGAAATGCATCAAAACCTTTCATTTCATCTCTGAATACTGTGACAACACTTTTCTGGAATAGAAACATTTGCCTAAGGTTGACAGTGTGACTGCGCTTGCACATCTATATTAAAACATGACCAAAGGCCTGTTAAAATTCGAACTCTTCATGCTCTCTCACACTTCTGACAGATAAATCTGAAATTGTATTCTCTTTTCAGGCTACAAGGGTTACCATGTGGATGACTAGGGGCGTCATGCAGTGTTTTTCTGATCAAAAATACAGTAAAAACAGTAACAGAGTAAAATATCACAACTTAAATTCAATTCTTTTTTGATATATTTTAAAACGTAATTTATTCCTGTGATGGCAAAGCTGAATCTTATGAATATGCTTTACATTTTTAATGAAAACCTTTGATGAATAGGTTTCAAGAACAGCTTTTATTTGAAAAATTACTGTAACACAGGTCGTTGCTTGGGGAAGAAGGAGGCGGGAACCGGCGAACATTTAAACACTTTAATTATCAAATAAAACAACAACATGAAAGTAATGGTGACAGTCCCTCACGGATTGCCCACACAAGCACAAAACACAACATAAAGTCCAGGCCTGGTTCTCTCTCATCCCTGTCCGCCACAATTACAAATGTCTTTACTGTCACTTTTGAACAATTTATAGCATAATTGATAAACAATTTTAAATGTAAAAATTTTAAAACAAAATTATTAATTTTGGTTGTATATGAATACTATACAATAGTGGTTCCCAACCTTTTTATCAAAAAAGGTACACACCTTCTGTCAGGGTCCTGCCGCATTCGGTCTGGTCTATCTCTTGGTTTTGTGGCAGAGCTCTGACACTACCGTTATGTCTCGTGTTTGGTGTGTGCGCACGGCGTCGAGGATTCGAGCCGCGCGCACGCGTGTCTGTGACGTCTTTTGTACGAGTTATGATGTCCGGTCTCGATACTTGGGTCTGGTGCAGTTTCGGTTTTGGATCGGGATTCGGGCATTCATAACTCGTGTGTCTTCGTCGTTGTCGTGAGCTCGTGAGAACTCGTTCTTGCGAGCTCTACGTTATGTGAGTGGGCGCGGTTTCAAGCCTTGCGCGAGCCGCGCCTCCTCTCGTCCGTGTGTTTATGTTTGGCACGCGGTTCGCATTCCATCGGCCGCGTGCTTGTGTTTTGTCACGCGCAGTGGTTGTCAACAGCTGCGTGTCGTCTTTGGTTAATTGTCTGCATGTTCATGTATTGTCTGTTACCCCGCCCGTCTTGTTTCTTTGTCATTAGGTTGATTTTTCCCAGCTGTTTTTCCTTGTTAGCTTCCCCATGTCCTCCCTATATATTCCGTCTTTGTCTACTGTTCTGTGTTGCGTCGTTGTCGTTACTATGTCTGTTCCTGTCCTGAGTTTTTCCTGTGAGTCCTTTCCAGTCCAGTCAAGTCAAGTCTGTAGTCTAGTCAAGTCAAGTTTTAGCCCAGTCTTAGTTCTGTCTTGTTTTTCCCCCTCGGGGTGGTTTATGTTTGCGTTTTGTTTTGTTTTGTATTAAAAGTCCTTTTCACCCGCATCTCTGAGTCCTCGCTCTCTCAAACCTGACACCTTCGGTAGCAATACACACCTTCTCTCGACCAAAGCAACATCGCCACTGTCGCCACTGCTGACCTCCAGTCGTCACCTAAAACCGCCCCGAAATTTAGCGCATGTGCGCTATTGGTGGGGCTTTAGGTGACGTCTGGAGCTGAGTGGCTGCAAGCGGAAGTGGCGTTGTAGCTTAGTCGTCGCCGTTTCTCAGCTACTGGTTTACCTCTCGTCCATGGAAACACACAAACCCGAGAGAAATACACCACAGTAAATAAAATGGAAATACAGAGGAGTTCACTTCTCGAGTCACGGTTAACTCGCCAATCCTATTATGTTGACGTTTTTGAAGTGGAACCGCCAAACTCCCTATTTGTCTTGCCATTTTCTTGTGGGTTATGTCGATTCTTTTACGTCGCTGAAATCTAATATCTCGAGCACAAAAGAGGGACAAATTCGCCACTTCACATTATCTCGTGACTCGAGCGTACCTAGTTCACTGCGTATGCGCTAAGTTTGCCTTTCACGGGGATCGCCGTCTGCTCACGGTTCACTCACTGTTGTTGATCTCGTCTGAGGGATAACACGCTTTTTTCTTCTAAAAATGTCTGGAGGTGTTAAGAGGAAACTGTACAATCAATCAATAGAGAAAAAGTATGAAATCGTACTGCAGCTAGAAAAAGGAACAAAACCGGCAGAACTTAGTCATCAGCATGGCATTCCAGCAAACAGGCTGTCTGATCTGTCAATCATGCAAGAAGACGTGATTGGCTGTGCTGCCATGAGGGCGGGTTCTTCTCATCTCATCAGACACGCTTCTTAAAGGGACGAGCTGCTACTATGAGACTGCTTTTTCTTTTTGTTCTGATTCTGACTTGTGTTTGTTTTCTTATTGTGTGAATTTCGCGCACAAGCACTGTGTACCGAGCCTGAACAGTTATGGATAATTGATGTCCTGCGAACAACATTTGAAATTCGAAATGTGATCTTACACAAAAAAGTAATCGGTAATATATGTTATATGGGTTATCTCGGCCATCGGTTATCGAAATGCTTTTTTGCAACCCCCAAGGCCGTCGGCATAACCGAACTCCACTCAACCGAACTCCACTAATTGAATGTTCCTTGGGTGGCCCGGTACAATTTTTTCCACGGCCCGGGGGTTGGGGACCACTTCTATACAACATTAATAATGATGATAATATTATTAATATAATATCTGTTTTGATATTCATTACATTTAAATGACTTGGTTTTAAAATAAGTAATAGATTGCAACTAAATTTGACAGCAAATGAATTTTTTTTTATTATTATTGTTGGCAGTGAATTCAAATTCACTTGGCTTAAAAATCTGTTTGAATATTCATGATGTATCTTTGGAAGCCTTTTAAATACTCAATTTCACCACATGGATCTATGAAATGTTGTGTCTGTCATTGGAACTCCTTGCAGGCCGATGAAATGGCATGGAGGCAGTGTAAGATTTCGGTATCTGGTGGCCTGCAGTGTCCAGGATAAATAAGCACTAGATTGTTTGTTTACTCTGTGAATGACAAGTGGGAGTAGAGAGGCCGGGGGGAACAGATGGACAAGGTCTTCAGGGGGCTTCAGAAACACTTCAGTCGCAAAGCCGTTTCACCTCACTGAGGGGTTTGGCAAAGTCAAAGACACCCTCTTGTCTGCTCATTCTCCTGATGTTTGAAAATGAGCTCAGGCAGTTCCCTCACCACGTTCAGATCTGTCAGCCTGATTGGTGCCTCCAAAACACCTCACACTTGTGTCGACAGCAGCTTTCGACAATCACGGATGGCAAATCAGGCTGTTCTCTGACAAAAATGACCGGCGGACACCATCCTGTTTTTGACAAGGAGGGCAAGGCTTCGGTCACTGACGAGCGCATCTCATTGCTAACAGACCAAAACCAAATCTCGCAGCGCTCCCTGGAAACACACACCTGTTTCTGCACTAAAAATATCATGGAACAATATCTAAGTCCATCTGTCACTTATGAGACTCTGCTGACATTTTTAATCAGATGGACAATGTGACTGTGCAGCGATGTTATTAAGCCTCAAGTAAACAGCCATCTTTGGCCATAGAGGTTGACTATAATTGAATTCAATATGATCTTTTTTGTCAGGGAAGGAAACAAAGAGAGCTCGCTGATATGAGTAGGCAGCCATAAAAGCCTGGCTTCAGTGCTTTTCTATGCAGTCTGCAAAATCCTTTGAGGTTCAGCCTTGCTTTGAGATTATTAAGTCGGAAATACATCAAAGAATAAAGCAATGAATTGCCTATTATTGCCAAATTATTACTGTTTGGAGATGCGGCCAGGATTGTGTGGAGCTATTTTTCTTTCTCCACCCTTTAATACTTCCTAGATTTCTGTCAGGGGGATAATGCCTGCTAGAAAATAAGCAGCAAATGCGCAATTTAATAACATAGCAACTGTACATTGTAAGGATCACACCCTTCGATTCAAATGTACATTCCTTGAAATCATAATCCGATAAACTGCCAAAGCTCTGATTTATGAAAGAGATGCACCTTGTTACAAAATGTCTACAATTATGCTCATAAGGAATTGCAGTACTCCGTTACTAATATCTGGGGAATTATTTGTGTCTTTTTATTCCACACAAGAGTATACAAGAAAAGAGGCTGAAAAAGTAAATAAGACAGGAACCGGTGTTTGAGCAATGGCGAAATTGGCCCTGGTGTGTAAAAAGGAGGCAGTAATGATCTTAACGTCTCTCCTGCAAATTAAATACAAATAGCCATTTCATCCACTAATGGATGCATAATTCCAGAGTTATAATTGTCCTCCATTAGATCATTTACTAGCATGTGTCTCTGAAAGGGTACCTGGAGGAATGGAAAGCCAGAAAGTGGCACTGTTGTCTTCAGAGCTGAAGTACCATCATGTACATCAGATACATTTGATCTGTTGTCAAATGCTTTCGTTCACTCATGGAAAGAGCATTGTAAAATCTCAAGCACTCGGTTCACATTCATTCTCTACTGTTCCTCCTCCTTTCAGAGCTTTGGCAAGCTTTAAGCCGTGCCTGACAGGTCTATTTCGCTGTCCTTCACAGTCAGTATGTGCAGGTCCCGGGAGCTCCAGTTGGCTGCTGACCCTCTGGGGGATTATGTCTCTACACTAACCTGTGAGAGTGAGGGTTGAGGGGGTAATTAAAACTAAATAATAAAAGTTGCTCTTCAATCTAGGGGTGAAATTTCAGATCAATGAAGCCAGAGGAAGGGCAGCTGTTTCCTGCCCTATGCGTACACTGCTTCACACAGCGTAATTCAAACACTAGGATACTGACTCAGTCTTCACAAATCCATTTTCTTCCTGAAACCATTGACATATTGAGTTAATGACCGTGGTTATTTTGTCACTGTCACTAGAAATAAAAACAATGAAATGAAAACGTCTATGTAAACTTATAAAATAATACGACTGAAACAATATTTACAAACCATACAAAAATAGCAACAGTTAGTTCTTGCAGAAAACACCACCCACTATATTCAAAACAGCCTGAAGTTGAATGTATTTGTTTCTTTTCTACAATTCCATTGTCTTTCACAATGCATCTGAAAGCTTAAACGGCAAAAACAAGTGTTGGAAATGCTAATTCTGCTCTAAATATAAATGCTATGAAGTCAGTCCTGAAGTTACAACTAGCCATGTTAGTCATGATTGCGTGGCAAGAAAAACATAAAACAATAAAACAGCAAATAATTCTTTGTGCTCAAGAAAAACACGGTGTCTCATGTTATTGCAAATGCAATGATGAAAGGGAAAAATATGCAGGATTAAACAAAGCCTTTTGCATAAACAAAGAACAAATGCAATAAGGAGGTCCATTGGTGCTTTGGTATTTGCCACTGCAATATGTTACAGATTGTTTGTTTTGCCCTTGGTTAAAATGCCTGTATTATATTTCAAGGAAGGATGAAGGACAATGTCACAAAAGGGCTGTTTCTAAAATGAACCTACTCTTATATCTCTTGCAGTGCCTACTGTAATACCAGAGTACACTGATGTAGACTATGGTGCTGAAGGATTACCATAGTTAAAGTAAAAATGATGATTACTTTAACCAGTTCTCTTGTTGTTGTTTTTAGTCCTGACCAAAAAATGAAAATAACACATTTAATCCTGGGTCGCTTAGTGTTCATAATGTCATTTTTAAGACCGAACCTAAACATAAAAAACAAAAAGATATTTTGCGAAAACAATGCTCTATTCTGGGGGGAAAAAAATCACTCATCGTATGTGCATACATATGATGGCATTTTGACCATCTGAAAGCTCATGAAGAGCTTAAGATGCAGTGGCAGGAATTCCTCGGTTGCACCCAAACAAAGATCTTCTGCAAGGAGACTTCTGCAATGTTTCTGACACCTATGCTTAACTGTCATAGGCAATGTAGCTCTTATGACAAGAAAAAACAGGCATACTTCAGCATTCTGTCCTTTTTAGGTCGCATCTTGTGACATCATGTCCTGTTTTTGGTACGTTTAGATGTCTGCGGTCTGCACTGCATTCATATTTCAGTCGAAATTCCATTCAACAGAGTAAGTTTGGTGCGCGCCAGGGTTTGGATGGCAGCGCTCACACTTAATCAAACCAGTCGCACTAAGAGAACAATCTGACAAGAGTTCAGTTTTAATCAAACCAAACCTGCCAAATGTGAATACACCCTAAAAACTAAAAACAAGAAACCTTCAACCGATCAACGAGTAATGACTCATGGTACTTTCACAGAGAGGCAAATAATAACTTCCAAGAACATTTTTGTTCACCAATCCTTGCTAGTGGAACGACCTCCCTGCCTTCATCCGGAATGCAGAATCCTTGGCAGTATTCAAAATACTGCTAAAAACTCACCTTTTTCAAGGTTTACTCCAGATTACTCAAGATACTCAAGATTTACTCAGATTGTAAGTCGCTAAATGAATAAATGTAAATGGTAAATGTAAAATGCTGTTTAAATTCCAAAATTTTAATTAACTTCAATGCAATTGTCACAGTCTTGTCTCGTCTCTCACATTCCGGGTCCTTCTGTGTCTTCTAGATTGTTCCACACCTGTCTCGTTAATCACTGCCCAAGTCCCGTCAGCTGTGTGTAGTTTCCTCATCTGTATAAATGCCCTCCTGTGTTCACATGTCTTTGTCTCTTGTTAACGTTATGATGTGCTTTGTTACGTGTGGATGTTTCCAAGGACTTCTCCTCCCGTGTTTGCACTAAGTAGTGCCGTTTAGTTTCATTTTTAATTAAAGTGTTTTTGTTTGGACTCTGTGTTCCGTGTCCTGTCTCCGCATCGCACGCCAGCTCAACACATATATAACAGCAATATAGCAAACAGTATGTAATACATTTAATTTCTCAGTGGGAAAAATGTGACCATTCACACAACATATAGGGTATTTTCATAAACAAACTTTCACTATGTAGGACAAACACATTATTTACTAAAATGCTTTAATTTACCCAAAATTCTTCAAATTTACAGAGCCAAACAAACTGAAGCAAGCTTACAACATTCATTAGAATTGCAATTCTGTAAATTTAGACTACAGAAGACTTCGGTAGATTCTTATGGACACTTTTTATGGTGCTTTTGAGTCCTTTTTTGAGGCTTGAAACCTTCAAGAGGAATAAGAGCAACCAGTACAATTATCCATCTGTGTTCCACAAAAGAAGAAAAGTCATACGGGTTAAGAACAATATGAGGGTGAGCAAAAGATGAGAGGATTTTCAATTTTGGATAAACAATCTCTTTATTCTAAATAATGTGAGGCGTGGTAAATGCAAATTCTGACTTAACTCTAAATTTTGCCACAACCTGATTTTATATTTTAACTGCTCCTTTCATGGTATTTCAAAACATGAATGAAACTGACCATGATTTTTCCTCTCCATATGGTAAACTAGGCTACTCCAGTCTCACTGGGAGACATCATTAATCCTCAGTACGTTCTTTCACTGTTGCAATCAACAGAGACTGAAGTGTCATTGCACTCTCAGTCTGACCGGGTCCTTTTTCCCCGGTGAGTTCAGCAGGAGTGTGAACACAAAGCCGGCAGTGAAGGGTCAGTTCCTTGCTTGGAGGGGTTTGCCGTTACACCGCATGGCCTGATGAGCTTTTCTTAGAGAGCTGCGTGGTTGGTCTGAAAACTCATTTGTTGGTGGAAACCATAGAGAATTATTTTGCAATATGATTTATCTTACGGCAACAGAAGACCTTCTATGCCACTCTTGATAACTACTCAGTGAATAAATTCCTTAGTTGTACAAATCAAACATCAATCCCATAATTAATTTAGAGTTTTCTCTGAGAATCAATTTCAGGATAAATATTCTCTAGAGCAATAATTTCACATTCATTATTTTTGGCAGCTATCCTTAGTGTAGTGGTTACTTATTATGTATTATTTCAGATCCTTCCTTAACTCACAAAAAAGATATGTTATTGCGCAATTACAAAATACTATTTTAAACTTAACAAGGCATGCTATGAAATAAAACCATTGGCAACTGCAATGGGTTTGTAAGAGCACCTAAAGAAGAAGACACTTTTTGACCAATTAACAACAAACGTTGAGCAACTGATCAATTATGCCAAGTAGAGTGTAAGTTTGTTGCGAGCTGTATTTTATAAGCATGCGAGTGACATGTCAGTGAAATGAGATGGTAACTGTGCACTCACCCTTTGCCACAGACACTGCAGATCTACGAGTCTGTGAGCCTTGTTGCTAGGATACAGAGCATGGCTCCTTAAAGGGAGCGCTGAAGAATGGAGAGAAATGGGAATAGAGATTTTTTTAAACTAATGGCTTTTCAATGAATTTTGAAATAGAGATGATCAATGGAAATAATTACAGATAACAGTACTGGTTTATTTTTTGTTCAACATAGCTCTCTCTCCGTGACCTACACAACACAGCACAGGAGGCAATAACAAATAGTATACACAGAAAATACTTTTTTGTCTGCATAAATGCCTAAGTTATATTATATGTAAGGCATAATGTGCAGTCAATTACGACAGAATAAACCAGGTCTGATCAGGATCCCAACGGCTACTTAGTGAAGGAATAAATACATGAATAATTAAAATAATTATGTAACTTTTCCCAAAAACGACAGCTTCTGCCAAGAAAAAAAATCAATTACAATATACAAACAATCAGCTTGGCAAGAACATGAACACTGCAACAGTATACAAGTATAAAAAGTCATCTGAGAGCTATTTTAATAGAATCGATAGTTACATTTTATTTCAATGGTCCTTTAGATGTTCTACTGACTATAACCAATTACATGTTACACTCATTACTCTCAACTACAATTACTCTCATTATAGTATTAGTAGACTGTACACTGTTAGGTGTTAAGGTTTGGGTTAGTAGAATAAGTTGACATGTAGTTGCAAAGTTACTTATAGTCAGTAGAATGTCTGTTTGGGGAGCATCAAAATAAAGTGTTACCCAATCGCTAACTGAGATGCAAGAAGAAAGAGATTTGTATGAAACGAGAATAAGTCAAATTTAAGAGATAGCGGCAGTTTTAGGGATCAGTGTTTTGATATGCTGTGAGCACTTTCACGGACAACTATTTATATTAAAGTACATTAGCAAAGTTTGTATGAAATTTCACAGCCAGAAATTCTCCATTGTCTATTGTTCACATGCAGTATCGGCATTGGAAACCTTTTCACCCTCATGCGATTCTCCTGATCGTACAGATTCTTATTGAAATTATTGGATTTTGCCGGCAAAGATAAATGTGACTGCAACTTTAAGACATGTCAGATCTGGATGACATTACTAACCAATCAAAAATGAGTTTCCCCTGATGAATTTGATTGTTCAACAGATTTTATGTTTCTGAAATGGTATATATAAAAATCTGATAATTTATCATCAGATTTGATTCTGTTTATGTATGTGTGATAGTATGACACGTTGTATACATTGTAATAAGTAGGCAGCTGCACTGAAATGGCTTTCTCTCTGCCTGTCAACAACAGTTCTGACCTCATAACCCCTTGTCTTAATTACATGTAGGATTAAAATGGATTGTCGTCCTTTAGAGATCCATTGTGAATTTTATTAGACAGCCTAGTTGTAAGGTCCTTGAGTGGATAATTAAAACAGAAAGGCAGTTTGGGTGATGAATTCAAAAATTCTACTGCTGAAATTATTCAAACGGTTAAACAGTTCTAAGGCATCATATGGGAGCTGTTATCTTCTTATTAATAAAAGTGTGGAATGAAAATGAAACTGTGGTGAAACATGCCTTTGCAAATAAATCTTTGGTATCCCTGTGGACAATTTGAAGGTTCTTTTGGAGTGCAGGTGCTCCTGACACCTCCGTATCATTTATTCTCCACCTTTCGGCCATGACATTTAGTTTCTCCCCAAGTAACAGCAGAAGGGCCAATCAGAGATGAGAAGAGCAGCTGTGTTGAGTTGCACTCCTTTGCTCGGAGAGGTTTGTTTTAAATGTTTGTGTGACAGGAGCAGGGCATCATTAGGGAACTTGCACACACATGAGCACTGGCTGAGAATGCAAAGACCTGCTTACCCTGACAGAAAACAGGATGGCCTCCTCGGACACACTGATCTTGATGTCTTCGTCAGCCAGACAATCGATAGATGTGAGAAACATTAACACTTGCCACCAGGCAAAGAGCATTTAAAATGCATTTTGCACCCTGCAAACCTAAAAAAGAGAGTTGAGATGCGCTCACAAAATTACAGCCATGTCGAATAATCTTCAGTTCTACTAAATTAGCAGAGTCCATTTGCATTTTGGAATTCATAAATATACCCGTGAGATTTTCCCAGATGATGTGTTGTTGGAGAATCTCCAATTTTCCGTGCAAAATGCAGTGACTCTTCTAACCCAAGACAAATGGAATCATCTATAGGCTTAAAATTCTAATCATTCTGAGATGATTGAAATTGGTAACACTTTCAATCATAATATTAACACAGTTTATATATAATGATTAAGAGAGCTTTAGCTTGATATTTCTTATTTCTATATGCTTCCACACGAGTTTGTGTTTCGTGATTGTTTTACTGTTTAAACTTTACTAAAAAAAACTATAAATGGCAGTTTAGTAGCATAGTGACAACTTACTCCATAAAGTATTACAACATTATCTGCTATGGCATGTTTTCACAATGTTAAACTGTGTTCAATACACCTGTTTTATTATAATGACAATAACTGACAATAATGGTGGAAATGTTCAAGATTATTTTCTATAACCAAGGTATGTACCAATAGAAAAACTGACCTTCAAAAATAAAACTTACACAGAGACATGCTGCGTTCACAGCATGACATAATGACCATAGTCGCGAGATGACAACATGTGACGTTCTATTTGGAACTGTCCATGTCCTCGGACTGGGAAGAATGCATTTCAATGGCAACACAATCAACAGCAAAATGAATCTGTTGCATTCAGGTGGTATAAGGGCCACGTAGTACAAGAAGTGTGTTCACAGGATAGAGCTAGCTTGTAAGATGGACGTTTTTTGACCGCAGCTAGAAATCTCAGAAAGTTCCCTTCTTTCAAGCTGTAATTATGAACTCTACAAAGACTTGAAGGCTTTATACAAGCAATTATGGCAATAACATCATGTAGTAAACATGCCTATATATGAGTTTTGTTCGAATTGAGGGAGTGTTGTGAAGACCGATCAGTGTACGAGTCACCACAAGAACAATTCGAAAGCACGTGGAGCTGTCTGCTTTCTAGTTGTTCTCATGGTACTTTGATGTCAGACACCGGACATCGGTTTGCGCAGCACTGCTTCAAGTTGAACACACCTATTTACTGGAGTAAAATATGTGACAAGTTCCATAACCTCTTTAACTATTTGATAAAAGTTCCGTAATTGCAGGGCATTAATGCCAAATTTAAAGCCCAAAGTATACTTCGGTTTTTATGTGTACTCAACAATCTGAGCTGTTGTTTCATAGTAGAAAATTAAATTAAAGCAAAAACAGAGAGCCACATTGACAAGAGCTTGTTTGAAGGCGTTTGTAACGAACGGGACTCACAGAGATCCAAAAGCGTGTCTTTAATAAGAGTGGTCGTACAGGCAGACAGTCAGGATAGTCAGAGAGCATACATAAACGATATTCCAGGCAAGGGTCAAAAAGTCAGGCAGACAGAATCAGAGTCGTAGCACAGGTGAGATAACAATCGTTGGACAAGCAGATAACAATCACGAGCAATAATCCAGGCACATAAAAGGATAACTAGAGATCATGCACAGGAATAAACGCTCAGAAATGTTAGCTATTGCAAAAAAAAAACCCAAAACAAAAACAAGACTTCGCAAAGATTGACAGTGCGATTGACTTTTATATCTTTTATATTTTGTGTAATGGTTCGCAGCTGGTGCGATAATCATTCCAATGAACGGCATCATGGGAAATGTAGTGTGTGTGTGTGTAAGTATATGTGTGAGAGCTCCCTCCGGTGGCCAGAGGGGAGATGCGTGGAGCTTGTAATCATAACAGTATTATGAGATAGCTGCAAATTTAGTTTACAAATAATTTTTCAGTTATAACTTAAAAAAATAAGACACACACTAGACATAGAGTGAACTTTCTAGAGCACATGCGTTGCAATTCGTTCGCACTAAAAAAAACTAAGTATATTTTGGGTTGTAAATGTACTTGGTGTAAATATTTAGTTTTTGTTTTGTTTTTGTGAGTAATGATCCTTTGTAAAAATCTGAGTAAACATCTTTAAGGTGCCAGTTTTACATACATTCTAAATTATAAACATCTTTAAGACATTTCCTAAATGTCTATTAATGTCTGACAGGCAACGCCCTAGAGACGTATTGCAGATGAGGAAAGAGTCTAATCTTTCAGATGTAAACGCATACATTAAATACACATCTCTGAGATGTACGTGTGCTATCAGGGATGTGCCAGGTTTTAATATCGTAGAATCCTAAAGGCAAATATGACTGAATGGAAATAGAAATGTAAAATAGATTAAAATAGAATCTATCCCATATTTTAACCAGGCTAAATAAGGGGATTACACTGTTGTATTCAAGTTTCTGTTCACTGTGCAATCAGTGTTAGAGCGCACCGGATGACAAAATTACAGCACCTCAGCACTAAAACTAGCATTTTAAATGTCATGGATTTTTTGTGTGTGCACATACTACTGTGGCTGTCTGATTAGCACTTCATAGAGGAAGACAAAATTGGCAGCTTTCAAGAGAGCAAATTTGATGACTTAAGCATCTATAAAAGTCAGACATAGTACTTCTGAATGTTACATGACAAGCTAACATAATAAAAATTGTCCTCTAAAGATTCAGTTTTGCTGAGAACCTGATTAAGTGGCCTGAATGAAACCGCAAAGCCATATTGAAATGATGCTAGACAGATTTATCTCAATGGAACACAGACTGTCTTTGCCTAATCTATTTTTCCTCAAAAAATAAGAAGATAAAAAAAAAGATATATAAGCACCAGGAATACATATTTATCATATTTAATCAATTTTGTAATTTACACACACACACACACACACACACACACACACACACACACACACACACACACACACACACACACACACACACACACACACACACACACACACACACACACACACACACACACTATAAATACATATCAGTAACCTTCTCTTAATAAATAAATAATATGATACAGTATACAATATAAATACATATAAGCTTTTTTGAACTACTTTTACTTTGTACATGAAGGTCGCACATGAGCTTTGAATTTGTTTTGCACAAATGAAATAGATTTTATGTCATATCCACTGCAATAGGCTTTATGTTATTTATCAACCATAGTTACATTCTTTGATAATTTAGATTGGCCCAATTATAAAAATTGATGCTTGATGTCAGACCAGGATAGGACTGCAACTAGTGACTATTTTGATAGGTCAATCGATTAATGTGTTGATTATTTTTACTTTACTCATACAAATAATCTCAGACAAACAGTTCGGGATTATTGCATGATCTAGCAGTATGGTTGATCAAGCAGTATGTTTTTTCTATTTTTATCATTCTGAGTGTTAAATCGAGTGTTCTGTATGCATCAATTATATTAATAAAACAATGGTAAGACAATCTGGATGCTAATGAGTGTTGTATATAATAAAAATAATGATGATGATAATAATAATTTCTGTTCCCAAAAATAACTCACATCTTAGAAAGCACTTTGGTTTGACGTGAACAGATGCTGTGGTATATTTGTGTGATATGTTCTTTGCACACTTTGGACCCTTTAGTACCAATTGAGCAGTTTAAAAGTAACAGCCTACTTGAGTGTGGTTGCTGACCAGGTCCAGCCCTTTATGACCACAGTGGACATCTGATGGCTACTTCCAGCAGGGTAATGCACGCCATAAAGCTCAAACCATCTCAAACTGACTTCTTGAACGTGACAATGAGTTCACTTCACTGTAAGTTTTTATGACCTCCACTGTCACCGGGGTCCTGTTTCAAAGAGGAGGTTCAACTAACTCGGAGTTAAAATGTGAAATCTGAGTTGATTTAACCTGAGATGCGAAACTCTGAGTTTTCTGTTTGAGAACAGCCAATTTGAGTTGGTTCAATCAACTCTGAGCGAAGTCCAACTCTGAGTTAAGTGCATACCATGATCAATGGAGCTCTGATATTTCGAGTCACCATAGCAACAGCACCCCAAAAAAAGAGGCCTGCATACTTTTCCCTAGTAGAACCTACTCAATATGCCACAAATTATGACAAGTAGTATTATAGGGTGTAGCCTGCTATTAATGTTCATCTTCACAGGATGATGCTGTCTAAAATGTTGGGTTGTTTCAACCCAAATTTAGGTAAATATGTAAAAAAAAAAAAAAAAAACGTATTGTTGGGTTAAAAATTTAAGTGTGAACATTTAAACCAACAATTGGGTTTGTCCATAAATGTGGCATTTTTGTGGGGATGATGAAACTGCTTTCTGCCACAGAAAGGCCTAGAGAGGTATTGTTAATACTACGTGTCTGTGCGTCATATAATCTACACATTCACATTTTTGTGTGGAGTATCCTATACAATGTAAGTTTATATCTAATTATAAACAGACTTTTTTTTAAACCGAGCGTGGCAGAACAGTATGAAGTCCGAGCAGAGATGAACACAGTTCAGTAAAGTTCAATAAATGCCAGAGTTTAGTTCATGTGGAACAACATAATGTATCCTCAGTCTTTTGTATTTTCAGTTAACAGTTGAGTTACGTATGAAAACTTTATCTATAATTATAAAATCATTACAAAAGTATATTCAATTTTGAATGGTCCATAAAAATGTATGCAATGAATGAATTAGGTATTTAAACACCATTTACATTTTAAAATGGAAGAAACTCTGGGAAGAAACTGAACAGGTTAAGTTCAAAGAGTAAGTTACCATGGTAACTAAGTCTCAGTATCTCTCTTTTGGAACAGGGCTTGACTCACCCCTCTTTATTGGGTTTGACATACCTCCCATTCTGAAATGGAAAATGAGTTTCCCTCATTTTAGGGTTAAAATACTCAGAGTTTTCACTAAACCTCCTTTCTAAAATGGGCATCAGATCTCAATCCAATGGAGCATTTTTTGGGATGTGCAGGATGTGTTTTGTGGCATGATAGCTTTTGTACAATGTTGAAAAACATTAGCAGTTGTGAAGTTTTACATAAAATATTAATAAGTAAATTTCAGCGCTTTAACAGACACTCGACCACGCTCGTGTTAAAGGGCCAGTCACACAGCCGATCACGCACGAATCACTCACAAATCACTCACAAATCACGCACAGATTGGGTTTGTGTGTGCTTGTGCATCGAGAAATTTCAGAATCCAGTGTCAGTGGATGACAGTGGAATGAACGTGATACGTGCGCGGTTCATGCGTAATATGAAGGTGGGGCATCAGTGGACGGTCGTGGACGTGCGCGGTTTCGAACAAGTTCCGACGCATAAGCACTGTCCCGCGCATAGTCACGCATACTCGACGCATAAACTACGCAAGCCGACTCATGAATAACGCACACCGTTGAAATTTTTTTGAACCGTTCAAAACTCAAAATCACGCACAAACCGCCTTCGATGCACATCCACTTACAATCACTGATGGTCCACGTTCGTTCCACCGACGAATTACGCATACGATGCACGCTCCGCGCAGAAACGAAAATCTGTGCGTAATTCGTGCGTGATTCATGCGTTTTCGTTGTGTGACTGGCCCTTAAGGTGCACGGCCATTCAAGCTGTTAATACCTAATAAAATACTGGTGTAGGGACGATTTGGAAATCCATTGCCACTTGTATATATATATATATATTTTATTTTTCTTATTTGTACCTATATTCTTTTCTTTCTCTTATTTTTCATATTTTCTTTTCCTTTTTCTTATTTGAATGAGTTGTAAAGAGTGATTTATAATCAAGTTAGTGATTGTTATTAGTTAAAACATTTCTTTACTTTTCTGTAGTTTTCCATAGAGTAAGGATGAATATTGTCAGCACTTCTCAACAGATAGAACATGTTATCAGAATGTTTTGGGTAGTGTTTCTGTTGATAGTTGTAGCCTGAGCCGAGTTCAGCCTTGGAGAAGCTGTGTGTGTGTGTGTGTGTTAATATGGTCTGTATTGGTGAGGTGATTAACTAGCACCATAAGGAGACGGAATGACTTGTTGACAAGCCACGTCACTAACCCGTTGACCATGTGATCAACAAAGATATGCTGACAGGGCGGAACGGGGACATGATCGACTTGGATTGTATTTTCAGTTTAACATTTAATTTTGCAACATTCATTGAGGGACATTTAATGGAAATTAAGTTGCATGTCTTAACTAAGAAAAATTTGCTTTTTTTTTGAACAGGTTAAACATATTTAATAATTTCTGTAAACCAATACGTTACAAGTATATGTTAAAACTAGTGTAGGAAATCACAAATGTAAATTAAATTATTGAATTTCAATGATCATTTAGTTCCAACCATTGCATAGGGTATTGAAAGTATACATTTAAATTGTCACAGCACAGTTCATCCGGGACTCTTATTTTGCCTTCTTTAAGTCACATGTCCTTTTGTTCTAGATCTTTCTACCCCTCATCAGTTGCCATGGTCACTTATCATCACAGGTGTTTGTCTTTTGTTTCTCACCACTAGTATATTTAGTTCTCCTTCACTTGTCAGTTGTTGTTTGTGTATTACACTTGTTTGTTTGCACAGCTGTTACGTCACCCTGCACTTATCATTAAAGTTCCATTGGATATCATCATCATCATCATCATCATCATCATCATCATCGTCGTCTTCATCCTTGTCCCTTGCCTAACCCGTCACATAAATACAGAAATGCATTGCCATTTTTCATATTGCTTTTCAAACTGAATATCACTACCCATAAGCTTCCATATAAAGAGATGTAAATGGTTGATGGGGCACAGCGTGCAAATGCGACAAACTGATAATCAAGTTAATTGTAGATTATTATCATTGTCAATTAAAATACATTTGATTTGCAGCCCGTAGATCAGAATATGTTCACAGCAACTGTGAAAGTGTTCAGGTCAAACAAATGATCACAAATGTATAAACGGACACACTCTCTGACAGCGAAGTGGCCATATTCAGTCATCATAATTCACTGAAAGATAAGAAAAACGAGAGTCAAAGGGCAAATAGTTTGTCTAACTTCACAGATGAAAATAGAAAAATCTGATCGGACATGTTTTACAAATGCATAAGGATTAAAAAAAAAAACATATATTGGCACTTATCTCCAGAAGACAGGTGCTCCGGTTTGCAGTAAATAAATGCTACCCAAGGCAGTTTTCTGTGAAATTGGCATATATTTGGCATAGTGTTGAAAATATGCCATACAAGCAATTGATTTTAACCAGGTTGAGTCCTCCACAAGGCAGTTTGTTGTTTTTGAGACATTTATGTACAGTTACCTTGGATTATATCATTTGTAACTGGAAAAAAGATGAATGATATCTCCATGAATAGCTTGAGAATGTGTCTCGAATGTCCTTCACCTAATAACCGACTGGGTTGTTACAGCAACACACCACATAGCACATAGTATTACTAGCTAAATAACCTTGTTGCATCACACATTACAAATTACATGTCTGTTTTACACCATGTACCATTCATCAAGACAAAACTGATGCTTGTACGAAATCCAAAAGGACATTTTCATGTGGCGAGATATGATAAGATGACCAAGATGTTTAAAAAAAGAATAGGGATTAGCATTATTCTTTCTGCTCATTTTAACATATGCAACTGTCTTTTATTTGAATATGAGACCGGAAAGTGACAGTGGCCATTGTGATGAGTTTGGTGCATTCCCAGCCCAAGAGGCCATGATTCATAGTGCTTTAATTGGAATAATGTATGAAATGAGTCATGCTTGCAGCCAGGAACGTTAACTCCCAGCTTCGCCAGTCTCGACAGAGATCAATGCACCTAACCTCAATTCAAGAAAACATCCTTTAATGGATACCCTGGGGAATCATGCCAAGCTTCTACACTTGACTTATTTATTTATTTTTTAATTTGTGCGACTGTACTGCACACTTTCTAATTACCCACCGGAGTACAAAGGGGCTTGTGTCAGAATGCAATTTTTAAACCCCATCACACTAAACAGTGGCGTTTTATCATCTTCATTCAACTTGCGATGTGCAGGTTTATCGTCTCTTTCATGCCTTGATAGTTACAGGGAACATGTTCAGATGAGAGCTGTAAAGTACCTTGTGCAGTGGTATAGATGCTCTAACAGCACAACATCTCGCATTTATAGAGAGTCTAATGCTTGAGATTAATGAGGTGTTGCAATGATGGTGTAATATAATAGAGTTTTAGTACAATAAGTGACATAGTTTTAATCTCTCTGAAAATTGCTAAAATAAGTGTGACCTTTGGAGACGGTCTTTTACCTCTCACTTTCTTTCATTTCAGAAGGAAATTAAATAAATTAAATACATGCTTTTAGCTCGTTTAGACATGACAGGAGACTTTTCTCCCCCATTTTATAGAAAATGTGAATTCCAGACCCATTATAGCTGATTTCTGCAGATTACATTAAAAGAAAATAGGAGATATTCAGAATAGGAGTTCTACATTTCATATCTGAGCTTTTGTGTGAGGTGTAATTTTGTTTGCCCGCTTTCTTCAAAATAATAAGAGATGAAATGAGGAATTTTTTTTATTGCTGAAGGCACAAAAGGTCTCACACCTCACGTTTTCATGCAATCCTTCAAAGGTTTTCATAGGATATCTCTTCATAGGTTCAGCTCCAGGATCTAGATTTTAAATTGGGTATCAAGTAGCCACCAGCAGTGTTGGAGTAATGCATTACAAATAACTTGAGTTACATAATAGTCTTACTTTTTGTCAGTAGTAAAGTGATGCTTTACCTTTAAATTTACATACTTGATTTTCTTTTTTAAATAAGTAACTAGCACAAAAACAGATTCAGTATTCCTAATAATGAATAAAAACGGTGAAACGCAAACTTACAATATTAAATATGTTAAATAACATAAATAAACTTTATGTATTTAATCTCACTTTATTAACCAATGTCTGTTGACCTTTAATGATCCAGTTCAACCACATGATTTTAGATAAACATTTGTGTTTACATTTTTTTGTTTTGTTTCTACTGCTGAAGTAAGAGTGTTAAACTTCCGCATCCTGTTTTTCAATCCAGAATGGCAGCACATAGGAAAGGTTTGTTTGAGCTGCGCCCTCTACAGTACAGGTGTAAATTTGAATTTCCATCAGCCTGAGACTTGATCATTTCCCTTTTGGTGTGAAAGGGCCTCAATGTTTGCCAAAAAATGTATTTGTTTTGTTATTAAAAACCAAACAAGCAAGCCAAACCCACATAAGAAGTATAATGCAAAAGTAACGGAACACGTTACTTTTCATTAAAGTTATCTAAGTAGTTCAGTTAGTTACTTTTTCTTGGAGTAATGCAATATTCTCACATATTGTTTCCATGTGGATGCAAATGTTATTAATACTAAGACAACGAATAGCCACAATGTTACATAAAATATTTGTTTTACTATTCTTTCATTGCAGTTTAGCACCAGTGTTAAAAAAAGCAAATGCATTATAGAATCTTTGTAGCACACATCAATTATTCATTCTGGAATACTATTATTTTTCTATGTCTACTTTTTATTACCACATTGAATTTCCTTTCACATTGATATTATAATGAGTACCTGAATCCAGCAGCCACCCATGCTGGCTACATCCTCTCATTTGTATTTACTTTCTCAGCTTAGTGTCACATATTATGAAAGGATTAGGTATGATTTATGTCTTCCAATTCATGAAACCGAACACAAATACTAGGTATTCCGAACCCGTGCGACAAACAATATATATCATTATATATTGCATTACACTACCTTTCAACCCGGATGTTAGAATGTGCTGAATATTAGCTAAAGGAATAAAATCCATCTGAACATAAACCAAAACTCAAAGAGTACCCGTTGTCTTTACTCTCAACAAACTGAAAGCATTGATTTGCCACAGTCCTTTTTTCTCCTCGCCTCATGATTTGGCCCTTTATAAGACTACTACCTGGCCAGACTCCCCACCAGTCAACACTTCACTGACAGGCAACATGATCAAAAGCCAGAGCTGTCACCACCTCACATTCGCTCTTTAATCGCTCTGAGGGGGAAAGAGGGGTGGGGGATCTACTTTGGAACTGTCACTGTGCTCTTTTTCATACTTTTATACAGCCATTAAAGCAGCTGAGACGGAAGCGGGCAGATGGAGCGGGAGAATCAACAGCACACAAGAGAGGCTTTGCAAATCCACCCTCAGCATATGCTAATGCCTAGTTAGCTTATTTTGATTTCACCTGTCATTTCTTTACTGTTTAGGGTTAACAAAAGCAAGGAGGTGCCTATTGTGTGGTGTAGGTTATTTGGGTTGATTACTGAGGGAAGGATTTTTTCTTTAGATGGCCAAGCACAAGTGCTTGTGATTGGAGTTAATCGCATGCCTGCTTCTAATTTGTATTTCAGACTCGCAACTGCATCAAAGAAATTACCGTTCCAAGGTATAAATTATATTGTCAAACTGCAGGATCTGAGTGATTCGACAGGTCATCTTCATTCAAGACAGAGTGGAAGTGAGGAACACAGATTTGCCCCTTATTGAAGGAAATCACTCTAAGGTAGTCAAATCATGTGCCACGGGCTGTCATTATCCTCTTCTCATGTTCAAATCATTAATTTAGGCTTTGGGAATTTGCCCTAGTTAATGCGAATATGACTAAGGGGATATCACAAAGTAGGCGTTTACAAGCAATAATCTATCCTTATGAAGTGAATCAGTTGAATTGGATCAATAATACTCATCTTACTCCAGCATTATTCTATTCCATTAAATGTCATTACAAGTTGTTTGTGTAGATAAACGCAGACTGACTAAAAGAACTAAGCATGACTGATGACCACAGAGTGTCTCTGCGCTCGGTTCGTGAGGAGAATGAATCATTTGAAGAAGTAAATTAGCATTTAAGTCAATGATTTTCACTCACCACTGTTTCCAAGTGGTGAGAGATTTCACAGTCACTGGCTCATATATACGTTACGCAACCCTGGGATACTTCACTAGGACGATCACAGTTCAAAAGTGGCCACACGGTTGTCTGTGAGCATCCTCTGAAAGCCTTTGTCATGAGAGTCACTTTAGCAATCACTATGGAGAAAAGGTTAATTAGATTCCACCTGATTACAAGCCACGCTTATGTACAGATGACTGGCATACAAACATGCTTTTGACTCTCCTGCCCATGCCGACTGCCTATCACAAGCCTGACGGATCAATGGCGTTATTCATTCAGGCACAATGGAATCTACACTGCCATCCCCTCACGGTGCTGCATTCAATGGCTCCCTTACTACAACACATTAAGCACCAATTACTGACTAATTAAAAAAGATCTGCACATTGGGCTTATACAAGGAGGAAATTAATACATTTGATAGGATTAGTTGCCTGAGAGATTGCTGAAAATGTATTCAACTATCACTCAAGGCACACTTGAGTCCTGTAGGTACTTGGGGTTTGAAGGCTAATTGATCCCGATAGGTAAAATATTTGCACAATACTACTGAAGAAGAGTGCAAAATGGAAACGTCACTGAAGAACCTGACATTTAACTGACTTTGACAGATTTCAATAGAAGATGCTTTTCTTAAACCCTTTGGAAAACATGACCTTATTATACCATTCGCAAGACACAAAAATGAAGGAATTTGGCACACATCTGACAAAAATGCTGGGCTGACGCACTTCTTTTGAAACTAAATTGCTTTTAAATATATGAGGTGATGTGATAGCTGATATGGCCTTGATGTTCTTAAGAGCCAGCACGACAGAGTAAGAATCGGATCGCTATCGCCCCTACATCTTAAAAAACGTCAGACATAAAGCGCTGCTAGCTCATAAACAGAGATCAGGGTGCAGATTGCTTGATCAGTAATTCGCCAAAGCTAATCTTCCCCCCGCAAGAACCTTCTAAATACTCATGCCGTAAACTCTTTGCATCTGATTTAGTGCTGGAGTAATTTAAAAAAAGTGTAAAAGCATTGCAATAAATTAAATGTTATTTCCATACGGGTTCAAAATGCAAGCTGGCATTGAAAACGAGAGCTAATCTAGTATTAATGTATGTAAATGTCAAGTGAAAAATAGCCCAAGCTCAAAATGCATTAGTTTCCCAATAACAAGAACAGGTCTCATTATATTACCTGTGCAAATGTCAAGTCTTGTGATGTCGAGATGACACAGCTGGCAAAAATGGAAGAGAAGACAAGAGTCAGCTGAAAAGTGGAATGAAGGCTTGGCTTGTTTAGTGATGGTATGTTAGCTTTAGGGCTTGCCTCTCTGTCAGTAGGTTTTAGATGGGCAATGTCTTGAAAGGTGAAGAGATAATTTCAGGAAAGAGAGGACAAAACAAAAGCACCAACTGCACTTGAAATGCAATCATGTTTAGCATGTTTATTTCCTAAGGGGGCATTTTTAGAGAGAGTTCATTTGTAGGGTAGTACTGCTCTGCTTATCCACCCTGAATACGTGAGGAACGCCATCAGTGAAGATATACACTTTTATCCTTTCAAGATCTTTGTCTCAGCTATTTTTAATACATTTCACTTGATCTAAATCGCAGCTAGCTGCACTTTCCACAGATACAATCCAGTTTCCTCTCCCTTGACCTTTATAAAAAGCATTAGAGGCACACATACCATGTTTTTCTTTGTTAAATTGTTTCGTGAGATCTATAACATGTTTGAACTTTTATGTATTGTGTAAAATTAACTTAACTAATTATTCATATCAGTTTCTGTGAATGATCGTGAATAATCAAATTTCTAATAATAGGTCATCACAGTCTTTAAACAATGAATCTCTAATTAATATAAAGTCTACATAATGGTAATACATTTATATATGATTTGTTTTATTGCATCTTTTGATTGATCAACTACTAATCAGGGCTAATATTACAGTAATTAGAATATCAGAGCAACATTTAATTAACTGCAAATTATCAGACTACTGTTATCATTAACAAAAATAACTTTCAGTGTTACTCCAGCTGTATCTCTGTCATCACTCAACCCACTTTCCTGTTTGAATCAAAGATGTCTATGATAATTTTACACAATAATTTTCAAGAGAAATAATAAATAAAATGAGTAATTAAATCATTTACCCCTAGTTTGAGTCCAGTCCCAGACTAAAATGCATGGTTGAGCTTTTTGATCTGAAAAGCAACTTGCACTGACATATCTTAATCATGTTTTGTCTCATGACATTCGCATCAGCAATGTTTCATTCTAGCACACATTTATAAAAGCTACTTAAATGTCCTAATTAAACTAAGGTCTAATCCTGGCTTAACTCAGCCCTGTCTGTGAAACATGTCCTTAGTCTCAATATTTTCATATGAAGATAGAGTCTATCTATAATGTCACTATTGCAAGCATCGATACTTCTATTCACACCTGCATGGTTTTATCTTTGAGATTAATTTGGATCAACCAAGTGAAGACAGCATTCAGACTGTATTTAATCACAGTTTTTGTGACTAAAATTGATTAATAGAATATAAAACATCTAATATAATATTTAATTTAACCTCCTGAGGTTGACGATCATTTTCTGAAGGTTAAACATCCCATTAACTGACCATCTGATAATTTTTTTTTTTCTGCTTTCTTTTAGAAAAGTGACTCGCAGTGCCTGGGATACAAAAAATACACTGAAATACACATGCAACAGCAAATCCTCTTTTCATGATAATGGAGGCTGAAGAATCATGACTCATCCATGCTGAGTAAGCATAGGGCTTTAGCTGTTAGGATAAAGTGAATTTTGAGACCATAACATCAGTTACATAATATACATATGGAGCTATATCTGATGATTTAAGTGCCAGGCTTTACTTCTGAGGGCAGCAGAAGCTTGCTTAGATAAACAGACTATTTCAGGAAGTGTTTTATGTTTGATCACCACCTTGTGCACTGATTTATGCCCTATATACTACCTCTGTATGTTGCTGCTTATATTAAAGTTAAGGCTAGACAGACATTATGTATCTGACGTAATGTCTACACAAACAATGTAAATTGTGGAAACTATGTGCAATGGCAATAAATTATTCCTCGTTTGTGTTAGCAGAGCTGAAATCCAATTAATTCCCACAAGTATCATTTATAGTCCAGATGATGCAGTGAGAATATTAGGATTGTTGTGGTCGCCGTCGTCCATACTCGATCTTGCTCTCAGACTGGTGTTTATATATATAATTTTTTTTAAAACATTACGTTTAGTCTTTCACAATGCGGTTGGATAAAGAGGAATAGCAGGGTCTCTGCAAGTAATTGGATCAGGTGGTGTGGTTTCACAAAGATAACAAGTCAAACCCATTACTACTGAATAAGAATGGACAGCCAGCAGATTTGAATGTACTTTTATTATAGTGTGGCTACATTAATATTTTCAACAGCAGGTGTTTTCGGAAATGCCGGGTGGCATCTGAGGAACGATGACCTTGGGAAATATACATAGCGATGAGAGGATGCATTCGGATTTGTTTGAAAATGTTTCAGATGGCTATCGGCCACTCCAGACCGAGATTAAACAGAGCAAAAATGATAACAGTATTGAATTAACCACAAATCAATGTCTGCTATGTGATGGAACTTGCCCTAAACCCTTCTGTATGCGCTGGTCCCTACTCACATTTTTATTGTGCAGCAGCAGAAATAAAATGATTAAAAAAAACACCACTGTGGGTTCATTCATTGTGATGTAATCTCTTGGCGAAGAATGTTAATCTCTTTGTCTCTCATCTGTCACAATGATGGATCTTATTGTTTCACTACTTTAAGCCTTTATCTTTCATTAAAGTGTGACATTTATTTCACAGAGTGTTTTTCTGCATACGGATGGCCTGTGTTAACACTGGGAAAATAAAGCTATTGAAATGGATGAATTTCCAATACTCAGAGGTTATGGTAGCAAAGAGGAAATGCAGTCATTTTCAGATCTCCCTGGAGACCTCCCTGAAATAAATTAGCAAAAAATGTATTTGTTTATTTTTTTTCCCACTGTTGCTGAAACGGATAGTAGATATCCCTGGAGGCATGACAGAAAAATTCTGTCAAAAATTTAAATATCATTATAATTATTTTGTCTTGAGACTAAGAAACTGAGCATATTTTATCAGGTATTTTTTATCATGCTGACTAATTTAAATACTCTACATCCTTACCATGAACAAGTGCTGAGAATGAATGTACACACACAACCATTTCTAAGGTTTACAAAGTATGGTGTGAAAAGGGAAAAACAGGAGTCCTGGGGGCAAAAATGCCTTGCTGATGCTAGAGGTCAGAGGAGAATGGACCCACTGATTCAAGCTGATAGAAGAGCAACTTTGACTAAAATAACCACTCGTTACAACCAAGGTATTGCAGTAAAGCATTTGTGAAGCCACAATACGCACAACCTTGAGGCGGATGGGCTACAACAACAGAAGACCCCACCGGGTACCACTCATCTCCACTACAAATAGAAAAAAGAGGCTACAATTTGCCAGAGCTCACCAAAATTGGAAAGTTGAAGACTGGAAAAATGTTGCCTGGTCTGATGAGTCTCGACTTCTGTTGAGACATTCAGATGGTAGAGTCAGAATTTGGCGTAAACAGAATGAGAACATGGATCCATCATGCCTTGTTACCACTGTGCAGGCTGGTGGTGGTGGTGGTGTAATGGTGTGGGGATGTTTTTTTGGCACACTTTAGGCCCCTCAGTGCCAATTGGGTATCGTTTAAATGCCACGGCCTACCTGAGCATTGTTTCTGACCAAGTCCATCCCTTCATGACCACCATGTACCCATCCTCTAATGTCTACTTCCAGCAGGATAATGCAGCATGTCACAAAGCTCGAATCATTTCAATTTGGTTTCTTGAACATGACAATGAGTTCACTGTACTAAAATGGCCCCCACAGTCGCCAGATCTCAACTCAATAGAGCATCTTTGGGATGTGGTGGAACGGGAGCTTCGTGCCCTGTATGTGCATCCCACAAATCTCCATCAACTGCAAGATGCTATCCTATCAATGTCAGCCAACATTCCTGAAGAATGCTTTCAGCACCTTGTTAAATCAATGCCACGTAGAATTAAGGTAGTTCTGAAGGCGAAAGGGGTCAAACACAGTATTAGTATGGTGCTCCTAATAATCCTTTAGGTGAGTGTAGATTGTGTGTTTCTCCCTCCTCTCGCTATGATCACGAGCAGGGATACACACAGTCTTTGCGTTGTTTGTTTGGGAGCAGAGCATGCATGGTCAGCATTTGTGTGTCACCCCCTCCAAGGAGATTCCTAGAGAACTCACTCCAAGTTTTCCCTGCAGGCAGGGCCCTGGAGTGGAAGTTCAAGAAATACCAGAGGCCAACCTCGACAGGCTGATTCCCTTATTAGAGTTCCTGGCAGAGCAAAATATCTCTCAGTGGGTCCTGGACTGTTGGTTCCTACCAACTGGGGTAGGCCCTGAGCAGGTTCTGGTTATGGAACAATAACTGAACTCACTGCTGGGAAAAGGGCCATACAGTATTTACCCTTCTCAGCCAGAGTTTCTGGGTTTTCATCCAGTACTTCAAAGTTCCAAAGAAGGATGGAGGGTCGTGTCCCATTCTTTACTTATCAAGGCAATTGTGACACAAATCAGAATTGAGGACTGGTTCATCACTTTAGACGCACTCTCTCATATATTCATCCTTCAGCAACACACAAATCTTCTCAGGTTCAACTTCAGGGGCAAAGCCTACCTGTATCAGGTCCAGCTCTTTCACCCTGCACCTTCACAAAATGCATGGACAGTTTCCGCTGCACTTCCAAGATATCCGTGTTTTTTTCCATTTTGTTGATCTTCGTTTAGTCATGACAGTTAGCGGTTTGACATCGAGATGTCGTTATCACTCACTTGAAGGAGCTGGGGCTGAGACTGAACACAAAGTGTGCTTTATCCTCTTCAGAGAACCACCTTCTCAGGCGTTGTGTGAGATTCTGTGTCAATGTTAGCCTGGCTTTCCCCCGTGTGCATTGGCATCATCCCATCAGCAGTGAACAGCATAAAGCTAGGCCAGTTCTCAGAACCAGAGGGTTTTCCCCAAGAGGCAACCACTTCTGCACTATCAAGATCACGTGGCTATGCTTACACTTCTACGTGGAAGAAATCCTGATTGCTGTCCCAATGACACGTACCAAGAGCTCCCTATTACTGCACAATGCTGTAGACAGAAGTCTTTCTCATGGGTTGGGGAAAGGTCTGAAGTATCGCTCAGCACAAATTCTATGAAGTTGGGCTCTGTCAAGACAGGGGCCGAGGCCTGGCGAATGGAGACTCCACTCCCAGGTGGTGGAGCAGAATTTACAAGTGGTTCCGTTTGCATCTCAAGAGGTGTGTCACAGGCCACTTTGGTATATCCTTTACTCACCCAGTTCCTCTTCAGATGTGGCTCTACTCTCTTTCCCCTAATACTCTGCTCCTGTGAGTTCTGGATAGTTCGCCAAGACAAGGTTCATCTCACTTTAACTGCCCTGTGTTGGGCTGGGCAGAGTGTGGTGTTCAGACCTAGTTTCCTTCCTGGTTGGAACTCTGCAGAGATTACGGTCAGGAGGGACCTTCTGTCCCAAGAAGGGGGCTTGATAACCCATCCTTGCCCAGAACTGTGGAGACTGTAAACCCGGCCTCTGAGAGGGCGAGGCTCATAGATTCTGGTCTCTCAACTGAGGTTGTTGAGACCATTCTCCACTCCAGAGCTCCATCCACGAGGAAATTGTATGCCCTAAAGTGGAAACGTTTTAACTTTGTAGTCCAATGAGAGGCAGTTAAACCTAGTTACCTGCCAGATTGGTCAGATTCACTACAGGGTTATCCCCTTCTACCCTGAAGGTCTATGTGGCTTCCATAGCTGCATACAACATGCCTCTGGGTATTTCAATTGGCAGAGACCCCTTAGTTACACATCTCCTTTGCGGCACTTGGGTGCTAATGAAGTGCTCTACATTTCACTTAGCAGGTCTTCGTCACTGTGGTGGCATTGGCATACTTGAAAAGAGTTGATACTTGAAAAGAGTTCAATTGAAAGGGAACCTCTCAGGTTACATGTTTAAGCGAAGAGGGAACGAGGCGCTGCGTGTTTCTGCCACACCTCCTACATGCCTTCCAGCATCTTACTTCAGACACTTTTTAACTGACGCTTCCTTTATCCTCCTGGTTCATGACGTCATCATCCCTCGACATGCATTTACACACGATCGATTTCATTGTGCTTCATGAGACAATCGTGCTAAAACGTTCTCATGGCATTCTCAGTGCCTCGTTCCATCTTCAAGGAACAAGGGTTTCATATGTAACCTGAGACGTTTTAATCCACTGAATATTTCAGTTTTTGTACAGCCCCATACCTTAAAGTCTAGGATACAAACAAGCTATATTGAACCTTTTGGATTGAACAATTGATTTTCACTGTTATTGCTCCGATAACAGATTTTGATCTTTTCTTGACACTATATGGTGTATGCTGATTACTAAAAAACCTATAATAGTTTTGAAGCCAACACACAAAATCACAGCAAAAGCACTCAATACTTCATCAGTAGCATTGGTTAGATGAAGAGTTTCAAGATTCTTGACAACATTATTTCACAGACGTTCTTCAGAACAGAAAAACATATGTTGGTACAAAAATAGAGAAACAGAATTTACACTCACTGTATGGGAGTGATTGTTTCTAGTTAAATAATGGTCAAATCGCTATAGGTTGCTTGGATATTCATCTTATTTAAATATTTCAGTGTCAAATTAGCCATATCTCTGTCCTTATATTAACAAAGGAAGATGAATGTATTTTGCCAAATCAGATGAGCCAACCAATGAATCAAATCTGTTACAAGATGTCCCGGAATAAGGAAAAGCTTGAGTTTTCCCCTGAAAGAGTGCAGGATTATGACTGGAGAATCCCCATCCATATTGTTGACATAAATCAATTTGGTCTGCATTGAGGATGAAATTAGTTTAGTGCCCGGAGGTAGGAAATATAAAGAAAAAAAAAAACCAACAACAACTCTTTGTCAAAGTGTGTAAAAGGAAAGGTTGAAAAAAGGTTTACAAATCCAACATACAGTAAGAGAAATCAAGCTGTTGTAGCTTTTGGGAGGAAGAAAACTATTCTATAGATTACTGATGCCATCGTAACACCACAGACGCATTTCTGTAAACATGTACACATCTCTTGACGAGAAGACGGTAAGTAATTGTATGCCAGCAACAAAATAGACAATAAAAGTCAGACAGGCCTTAGAGGTATGCATTGAACAGCCTACTGACTCCAGGGCCACTTTTGCAGTCAGTGTGACAGCTCCATTAGTGTTAATGACAGTGTGGGATACTCCCTGAAACAACTATACCTGAGAAATAACATCAACAGTTGTTTCTGAAGAAAGCGTTTGATTCTAAATGGGTATACTCTAGAATATGGGTATATTCTAGTTGCTTTATCTCACTTAAGAGCACTTTTAAATGCAGTATATCATTTATTTAAACATACTTTATGGGGGTGTGGAATCCAAAAAGGCCATGCATTAGCTAGTTAGCATCGATCAGTTAGCCCATCCTGGTAAAATGCCATAACACCATCTTGGACAAAAGGTGCTTTTCTTCACTGACAGTCATGTGAAATTATTTGTATAGAATAGAATAGAGTTTATGTCTTAGAATATCAGCTCAAAAATGCCAGTTATCAGAGGCTCTCAGGAACCATCATATTTGTCCTACATTATGACCTCCTCCTGTGGTTGAACAAAAGACCAGAAGATTATTTTGGAAAATACCATGTTAGCTTTATTGAATAAATCTAGATTAAGTCACAGTGAGGGATATATTTGGTGTGATCCAGACTCCATTATTGTGATTGTTAAAAAACAATACCTTTAAATATTGTGTTGTTTAATGCTGTCCCATTCCCATACACAATGACTGAACTTTGTGGATGTGTTGCAATCCAGCCACTGACAGTTTAGCTGAGTTAAACATATTCACCAAATCTGTAAGCAGTGCTCTTGGTTGAAAGAATTATGAATACTGCTTAACGTTTCTGAGGCAACATTTTGCCCAGCTGTCATGACTATGATTTTATTCACAAGCAATCCAGGGTTTTAGCCGCTGATGGTGCTTGACTGAAAGTTGAAGTGTGAATTACTTCTAATGTAGAGGGTATTCCTGCTCAATGGCCATACGGTGACTACATGGAAAGATTCTGCATATATCAAGAGAAGAGACAATCAACCTGAAATAGAGGCTCATTTCAGTTAGAGTGCGGGGTCGAATCTCTTTTTGTGTATATTCAAACACATGATCACAAAGCTGTCAGGTGTGGGGGAAGAAGGGAAAAGCGAGGACTCAAGGATGCAGGGGCTAGGACTTTTTATTAAAACAAAATAAGACAAAATTTCAAACTAAAACAACCCCGAGGGGCAAAAACATAACTAGACTGACTGAACTGAACTGAACAGAACACGACTGGACTGAACTGCAATACGGCAGATACGACATACCAAATAACAACAACGACGCGACACAGGAAAGCAAACATGAGGAGATTAAATGCACACAGGAGGAAGGGTAATTAATGGGAAAACAGCAGGGGCAAATCAAACTAATGACAATGAAACAAGACGGGCGAGGTAACAGACAAGACATGAACATGCAGCCAATGTGGACACGCATCGCTGCATGTTCATATTAAACAAAGAAGATGCACAGCTGGTGACAACCAAACTGCGCGCGACACGAAAACACAACATGAAAGCACACGGCTGTTGTAAACACGAACCGCATGCTTAAAACACTGCACACAGACACGAGGGGACGCGGAATCAAGCAAGCCCAAAACCGCGCCCACTCACAAAACAGAGGGCGCGAGAACAAGCAAACACCTGTTCTTGTGCGCTCACAACAAGAACGAACACACGGGTCATGAATGTTCAAACCTCGACACAAACTGAAACCAGACAAGACCGTCTGGGGATCCCCGTCTGGGGATCGTTACACTATAACTAGGGACCAACCAAATTCACGGGTAAAAACTCGCAATTTCACGGAAGGTTTTTAAAAAAACACTCGATTACACGAAAATTCACGGGTACAATTTTTAGGCACCAGTTGGTAATTGTAAGTTAATGTTGATAAATACATGAACTAAAGTTATCTAATGCTGCAAAACCTTGCTGTAAAGTATTTTTTAATGCATTTTTAATTCATTTTGGCCATATTGACATGATTACATCTTGCTGCTGATTTGTCAGCTGCACATCCATGATACATCCATTTTTTCAGTCTTCTATTGTCTAATTCTGGCACCCGGTATGTTCTTATGCTGCTCCAGTCCATGCGTAGTCCAATATTCGACATGTGCAAACCTTAAACAAGTGGTCATTAACTCATTATTTGAGTTATTGTTGCCTTTCTATCAGCTCAAACCAGTCTGGCCATTCTCCTCTGATCTATGTAATCAACAAAGCATTTTCACCCAAGAACTGGCACTCTGCAGTATTTTTAAATGTAGCCCTTTGATCATGATCAATTTTAATATATTTGAATAATTTTTAATCTATTGTAATCCCAACCAGGAGAGGGTGCTAGTTTCTGCGATCACCACAGTGATAAAAGCATAGTATGATGTGAACTATAGTAATGTGAACTAAAATGAGCAAAGAAAACATTGTTTTCCAGTCAAGATGGGAAACAGATTATCTTTTTACGGAGTTCAAGGGGGTGTTTGTGTTTGGTTTGTTTGGAAACGAAATCTGTAATGAAGGAGTTTAATTTAAATTGCCATTACACTGCTGCTCACAAAGAGAGGTAAAGATACAATTGTCTGTGTGTGAGACAGAGCGCGATGGTGCAAGAATCATCAATAAAGGCCTTTTTAGGTACAAAAGATGTCAGGATGAAATTATAAAGCAATGTGCAATTAAAAGGGCTAAAGCACTTGAAGACCAGAAAATGGCCAAAAACTTATTTGGCCAAAATCTTTATTTTTGTCCCACCGAAAAGTAACGTCAAATTTCTGACATTCAATGTCAAATCCAAGGAAAGCATAAACATTCCACAATTTGCAAATACTTTTCTATCGCGCTGGATGAAAGCACAGTTGTGTTAGATGTCATTCAGCTCCTGATCTTTGTGAGAACAATCACATTGAAATGTTATGTTCATGAGGAGCTGTTAAAGTTGGCTTCATTACATGGCACCACAACAGGATCTTTTTAAAGCTGTTCAGAACGTGGTAAATGAGTAAAGAAGCTTTGCCAAACTGTCTGCTGTTGTAACTGATGGAGCACCAGCAATGGAAGAAACTAAATCTGTATTTGCCAGGCTTCTTCAAAAGAGTGGCATTGACTCTCCACTACTGCACTACATAATACAGCAGTTAATGCAGGCTTATTTTTTATTTCATGGAAACTTAAAATTAAATCTTATGTGACGTGATCTGTAATATTCTTTGTTACAGGAGGCAGTGTGTGAAAACATTCTGTACTTCAGCCACTCCATGAACGTTGTGATGAAAGTCACTAATCTTATTCAAGGTGGAAATTGGGCACTCAATCACAAGAAGTTTACTGCCTTTTTTTATTAAGTCAATGCTGCTTATGGGGATTTACTCCTGCACACTGACATCAGATGGATGAGACGTCAGAATTGTCTGGAAAGATTTTTTGTGCACCGAAATTCCTGTGTTTCTGGAGGATAATATTAAGTCAGACATGAGCCCTTACTGCAGCAAACTACAGAATCCAGAATTTGTTCCACACAGATAAGACTGTGCATGAACAATCTGAATACACAGTTACAAGGACAATGTAAGAGTTTTTCAGACCTCTATGCAATAACGAATGCTTTTTTTTACAGTGGATTTTCATCTAATCTGCTTAATTTGTCTCCCCTGGAAGAAAACAAATCTAAAGGTGTTTTGCATTTTGTGGAAAGACAGCTCTATTGCATACAGAAAGGCCTTAAAGCCAGCTAGATCTGCTTAGTTTTCTGCCCTCTTAGAAGAAAACAAATACAGTCCTAGGTATTTATTGTCACGGATCAGATCAGGGAGGACTCGATTGCAGGAGTAGACATGGATTTATTATAATAACAAAATAACTCAAGACACAAAAGAAAACCCACGATTGGGAAAACACAACGAGAATGACTAGAAATGAACACAAGAAACAAAACATATACCAACCGGGTAAAATGGCGATGAAAACCGAGGAACACATCAAATGACAATGACACCACGTCACACAGCAAACACTGAGGGAACTATATAGGACACATGAGGGGAGTAGTGATCAGAGACAGCTGGGAATGATTACGGGAAACGAGAAGGCGGGGCAGACGCTAACGAGACACAGAGACGGGAGGAGGAGCAGTGCCAAGGTTCTGTCACAAGAACACTGGAAACGAGATAGAACCTGACAGAACCGTGACATTTATTTGATCCAGTGACTAAATTAAAGAGAAATAAAACTTAAATCCCAGATGCTTCCAAACAGCACAGCAGTAATGACTTTATGAACTTCTTTACTACTAAGATTCATTATAATAGAGACCAAATTGTAACCATGCAACCGTCTACTACAGTTTTACATAATACAGTAAATTGTAGTGTCCATGAAGAACAGTTCCACTCTTTCATTCCTATCAGAGAAGAAGAATTGTCTAAACTCGTTAAATCATAAAAATAAACAACATGAATGCTAGACCCAATACCAGATAAGCTATTGATAGAGATGCTTCTTAACTAAACTAATTAATCTTTTTTATTAGGATACATACCAAAAATCTTTAAGCTGGCTATAATTAATAAGCTTATTAAAAAAACACAACTTGACTGCATTTGATCCTATCGACCACAAAATTCTTTTGAATAGACTCGAAAATTATGTTGGGATTAGTGGAATTGCATTGGCATGGTTCAAATCATTCTTATCAGTTTGTAGCAGTACATTAAGAGATGTCATATCGATCACAAGTTCAGTATGGAATACCTCAAGTACTAAGAACATTGCTTTTCACCCTGTACATGCTACCTGATGAGACTCAAATCTTTATTTCTTCTCACCCTGACGAAACGTACCAATTAACGAAACAAACGGAAGAAAATTAACGGAATGCCTAACTGACATAAATATTTGGATGACTAATAATTTCCTACTACTTTATTCTAAAAAAACAGAGACAAAAATCTTTGCACGTCATAGCTGTGTCGAGCAGGGCGGGCTCGAGGGACTGTGAGCGATGGCGTGATTGGGAATGAGCGTCACCTGCGAAGCCACCGGTATCTCGAGTCTCACGGAGGAGTGGATACATAAAAGAAGGAGCGACGACAGTGGAAGACGAGAGAGGACCAGGCCTGGACTTTATGTTATGTTTGTGTGGGCAGCAGTTGTCCGTGAGGGACTGCCGCCATTATGTTTATTTTGTATTTATGTTTTATTTCATCATTAAAGTCTTTGAACGTCTGCTGGGTCCCGCCTCCTTCCTCCCTGAACGTTGAACATTGTTACAATAACGTAGACTATTGTCTAACACTTGATGGCTGTTCTGTCAAGTCTTCGTCATCAGTTAGGACCCTGGGTGTGCTCTTTCATATCAATCTTTCATTTGAAAGCCACGTTTCTAGTATCTGTAAAACCGCATTCTTCCATCTTAAAAGCACGTCTAAATTATGACATATGATCTCAATGACAAATGCGTAAAAGTTAGTTCATGCATTCATGAGCTCAAAGCTAGATTATTGTAATGCTCTACTGGGTGGTTGCTATGCATGCTTAATAAACAAACTCCAGCTGGTCCAAAACTCAGCAGCTCTTAACACATTACAGTCCTTCACATCTATTGCAATCCCAAAATGTGATAATATCATACCTAGAATATCATAATCAACTACTGGCAGTCAATCCTTTTCCTATTTAGCACCTAAACTCTGGAACAGTCTTTGTTCAGGAAGCAGACACACTCTGTCAGTTTAAATCTAGACTTACTCATATCTCTTCAACCTGACATACACATAACACTTCATTTATACAATTCAAAAAATGATTGTTAGGATGCATAATTTAGGTCAGCCGGAACCGGGAACACTTCCCATAACACCTTATGTACTCGTTACATCATAAGAAGAATGGCATCTACTTTGAAATTAGTCTATGTTTATCCCGAGGTTACAATAGTGAGTAGGATCTGGGCCGTATCCAGATCAGAATAAGGACCTACACCTGGGCACAACCACAACACAGCCCTGAAGTGTCTGCAGAGACTGTGACTCTACTAGACTTTGCCCTGTGAAGGCCTCATGAATCCGATCTTCAACCAGATGGAACTGGATTCAATATTTTGAGTGTCCCAATCTCAAACTTCTGAACTGAAGTGCTGTCTATATCATACATATGTAATGTTTGTTTGTTGGCCAAAGGAGAACTGGTGCCCCAACTGAGCCTGGTTTCTTCCAAGTTTTTTTTATTCTATTTTTTCTGTCACCTGCAGGAGGTTGGGTTCCTTGCCACGCTAGCCTATGAATTGCTTAGTTGGGGACACTTAACACTTAATATTCATCAATATTATTGATTGGCCGACTCTTCTAGAGCTGCTTTGAAACAATCTCTATTGTAAAAAGCGCTATATAAATAAAGGTGACTTGACTTAACATGACTCCACTGCCTGTGAGGAGATGCACAAAGATGCTCCCGAATGTTAGACGTTTTTTTTTTTTGAAAGAACAGCAAAGAAATCGAAAGTCTACAAGAGCAATTCAAAATTTTCTTCTAGGACATTCATGTCATGCAGCCTTGCAAAGACCTCTTCGCAGACCCTCTGGCCAGGGCTGTCAGTAAGCAGCCTGGAGAGATGCATCTAGAATTTTTTCATACCAACCCCTTCTTTCAGCCATGGTGCAATGAGAGGGGGCTGGAAGTCCCGCTTTGCCCTTCTCAAAGATTTTGCACTGTTAATGCTCAGCATCTTTGGCAGCACTTATATGTTTGAAAGTAACAATGAAGCACATCAAATCAAAAGAGAGAAACAGGCTGACAGATGACACTCTACTGCAAGTTGGCTGTGCAAACTTTTGAGATGTACATTGATTCAATTGGGTACGATTGATTCAAGTAGTTTCTTATTTATTTCTATTTGACGGTGAGAATGTTGTGTGAGCTGAATTTTAAATATGTTTAGGGTTGGTCTGGTATAGAAATGTATGCACTTTATTGTACTTTAACTATGTGTAAAAATATTTCGATTTTTTATATTAATTAATTAACAGATTTTAATAATTAACTATTTTTTAACAACCCTAACCTTGAACTATTCTCATAGGGTGGGATGAGAATGTTCTAGACTCTAGGCTACTCATCAAAAATAGGGCATTTATTCATTTGTTGGAAATTTACAGACAATGCATTTGGGATATTTGCTTGTCAATTAAAATTGATGTTGCCCATTTCAATTATCGTAATTGTTTTTAGTAATAGTAATAGTTTTAGAGTTAGTGAACTCTTTAAAACACATTGCATTAATTGTACATAAAGTTCCTTCACTAGAGTAAATTGAGTACATTTATTTAAAACATGTGAGTGTGTTAGTAATCTGGGCCCTTGGTATAACGGAGAAAAAATGCTGGCCCTTATTACCAAATTCCCCATCCCTGGTGTATATTTGCCGAATATATAGTAAAGGTAGGCTTCAATAAAATGTCTGGAAATACCTGGTAAAATGGATTAATACACTGCCTATCACTGATGATTATGTTAACATACATTTGCAGCCCCTTACAGTCTAAATGTAGAGGTATGCCTATGTACAGCTCATTTGTCTTTGACTAATCTGACATCCAGACATTGGCTGATCCCATTAGCCCCTACCAACAAAACTGGCACAGCTGTTAGAGGTGCCATCATCATCATATAGTATTGCACTTAAAGTTCAATAAAACCACACTGGTATACCAATTAAATCTTCATTGCTTTTCACATTGCTGGAAAAAAAATACAAGGTCACTCTAATAATCAAATAGGGCCATGCAATTAAAATACTGCCAATAGCAGGTTATGATTCACTCACTATGTACTGTCTGCTGGCCAGCCACTGACCTCAGAATGGGAATACATATGTGTCGGTACTACCACCAACATCGCACCATTTCCCGAACTGCAGATGACAGCCATAGCCTCAATTAATAAATATGAATTCACACATACCCAGCATCAAATAGCGTTGTTTTGGAGGAGCCAATAGCAGAATATAAACCTTCAAGGATCCCATTCACAATGTCATAGTGCAGACCCTTCTTGCATTTTCTCAACACCACATATTTCCTATTTTCTGCAGATGATTTGTGTGTGATAATGCACACAGCATAGTTTGGCATTCTTATGAGTTACTGTAGCATCTAAATGTAATGAAGATCAGGTGTTTTTCGAGCTGTTGCAACTCCTTTTTTCAGCTAAAACTGTGATTCCCAATCAGGGGTACATGTACCCCAGAGAGTACTTAAGCTGGTTGTTAGGTCTTTCTAAAGAAAGTGATTGCCCTCAGAACTGACAAAGCTTGGATTAGACATTTAAGCTCGGCTATCTCATTAAAAACACTCACTTTCCTGAGCTTGTTTTATCAAGTTTAAAGGTGAATATATGTGCAATAATTTAAATATATTTAATAATTGTCATAATGGCTACTCAAAGAATATTGATGTCTGTTGAGAGGAACTCACTTCTATTTTGATGTCGACGAAGGGGTACTTGTTACACTTGGAGAGCAGGAACGTGTGCGATGCGGAAAGGACGAGGAGTAACAGGTTTCAAACAGAAACTCACTTTATTAAACTCGCAAAACCAAAACACTAAAGAGAACTTAAACGGCACGTGATAGTGCAAAACCCGGAAACTAGGAACACTTGAAGGAAACTATGAGAAACACAAAGATTGCATCCTCACACAAGACTTACTAAGGCAGGAACACGGAACAAAGTCACATTAACAGGATCAACAACTGACAAAGACCAGGACACACAAGAGGGTATAAATGGAGACAGACATGGGAAACACCTGGAGACACTGACGAGGTAATTGAAACTAGAATGGTGTGGAAGATTCTAGAAAGCCCAGGGAGTGAACAGGAAGTGATATCACGATAGACAGGGAGTGACAACAGGAAGTGACCCCATGACCTCAGTGACAGGGAAGTGACAAAGACACAGAAAGACAGGACAAAGTGTGACATTACCCCCCCCTCCCGGCAGGCGCGTCCTCGCGCCTAAGAAGAGACAGTTGCGGAGGGTGGGCGGGTGACCCGGAGGGGGACAGTTCAAGACAAGGAAGGAAACAGACATGAAACCAAGAGTAGGACACACCAACACCAGAGCATGGAAGAGACATAAAACAAGGAACACTGACCACATGGACCATGCAAGAAACAACGGTACACAGAATAAAGAATACTGACTACATGGAACCTAAGAAACATGCATGAAAAAGTTCAAGGAGGCATCCAGGTCAAGGTCAGACGAACAGAGTCCCAGGGTGGTGCTGGGAGTTCTGGGGCCCGGAGTGGCGCAGTCCTCCACGGTGGCGCCGGAAGAGCTGGGACCCAGGGAGGAGCAGAGAGTTCTGGGGGCCAAGGTGGCGCAGCCCTCCACGGCTCTGAACCGAGCGAGGCGCGCTGGGACTTGGGGCAGAGGTCACTGGGCTCTGGGCGGAGTTCTGCATGCTCGGGCTCTGGGCGGAGTTCTGGATGCTCGGGCTCTGGGCGGAGTTCTGGATGCTCGGGCTCTGGGCTGAGTTCTGGATGCTCGGGCTCTGGGCTGAGTTCTGGATGCTCGGGCTCTGGGCAGAGTTCTGGATGCTCGGGCTCTGGGCAGAGTTCTGGATGCTCGGGCTCTGGGCAGAGTTCTGGATGCTCGGGCTCTGGGCAGAGTTCTGGAGGCTCGGGCTCTGGGCAGAGTTCTGGAGGCTCGGGCTCTGGGCAGAGTTCTGGAGGCTCGGGCTCTGGGCAGAGTTCTGGAGGCTCGGGCTCTGGGCAGAGTTCTGGAGGCTCGGGCTCTGGGCAGAGTTCTGGAGGCTCGGGCTCTGGGCAGAGTTCTGGAGGCTCGGGCTCTGGGCAGAGTTCTGGAGGCTCGGGCTCTGGGCAGAGTTCTGGAGGCTCGGGCTCTGGGCAGAGTTCTGGAGGCTCGGGCTCTGGGCAGAGTTCTGGAGGCTCGGGCTCGGCCGGCTGGAGGACCGGCGGCGGAGGCTCTGGCTGGACGACCGGCGGCGGAGGCTCTGGCTGGACGACCGGCGGCGGAGGCTCTGGCTGGACGACCGGCGGCGGAGGCTCTGGCTGGACGACCGGCGGCGGAGGCTCTGGCTGGACGACCGGCGGCGGAGGCTCTGGCTGGACGACCGGCGGCGGAGGCTCTGGCTGGACGACCGGCGGCGAAGGCTCTGGCTGGACGACCGGCGGCGGAGGCTCTGGCTGGATCATTGGATCCGGATGCTCTGGCTGGGCCGACTGGAACGGCGGATCCGGATGCTCTAGAGGGACCGGCTCTGGCTCTGGAGGGACCGGCTCTGGCTCTGGAGGGACCGGCTCTGGAGGGACCGGCTCTGGCTCTGGAGGGACCGGCTCTGGAGGGACAGGCTCTGGAGGGACAGGCTCTGGAGGGACAGGCTCTGGCTCTGGAGGGACAGGCTCTGGAGGGACAGGCTCTGGCTCTGGAGGGACCGGCTCTGAAGGGACAGGCTCTGGCTCTGGAGGGACCGGCTCTGAAGGGACAGGCTCTGGCTCTGGAGGGACCGGTTCTGGCTCTGGGCGGGCCGGCTGCACCGGCGGAGGACCTGGGAGGACCGGCTGCACCGGCGGAGGCGGTTCGGGCCACGGGAGATCTGGCCAATCCAGAGGCCCAGGCAGGTCCAGCGATTCCGGCCATGGCGGGAGTCCCAGGTCAGTCGCTGGGTCTGGCGGGCGGATCACGGGCGCTGGCTCTGGCGGGCGGATCACGGGCGCTGGCTCTGGCGGGCGGATCTCGGGCTCTGGCTCTGGCTGGCGGATCTCGGGCTCTGGCTGGCGGATCTCGGGCTCTGGCTCTGGCTGGCGGATCTCGGGCTCTGGCTCTGGCTGGCGGATCTCGGGCTCTGGCTCTGGCTGGCGGATCTCGGGCTCTGGCTGGCGGATCTCGGGCTCTGGCTGGCGGATCTCGGGCTCTGACTCTGGCAGACGGATCTCGGGCTCTGACTCTGGCAGACGGATCTCGGGCTCTGACTCTGGCAGACGGATCTCGGGCTCTGACTCTGGCAGACGGATCTCGGGCTCTGACTCTGGCAGACGGATCTCGGGAACCGGTTCTGGCAGACGGATCTCGGGAACCGGCTCTGGCTGGCTGATCACGGCCTCTGGCTCTGGCTGGCTGATCACGGCCTCTGGCTCCGGCTGGCTGATCACGGCCTCTGGCTGGTGAGTCACGGAAACGGCCGCGGGACTCGGCTCTCTTGCCCGTTTATGGCGACGACGGCGGCGCGGTGACTCGGGCGTAGTGACCAGGATCGTTGGCTCGGTCGCTGAGACCGGGATTGATGGCGTGGTTACCGGTTGCTGCTGTCTGGATCGGGGATAGAGGTGGTCCAGACATCGCTGTATCGTTTTTATCCAGGTAAGGCCCGTGGTGTCTGGGGGGTTCTCGGCGAAATGGTGGGTCGCCCCGATCCAGAACAGCGCGGTGATGGTGTCGTCCGGCAACGGAGCGCGGCATGCCATGTAAAGAAATTCCATGGCATACCGGCCAAAGTCCTGGTTGCGCATAAGCGCGATGGTCAAGAGCTCCTGCTCATAATCCATCTGAGTGTAGTCTATTGAGGTGACAAACCTGGTCAGTTGTTCTGTTACACTTGGAGAGCAGGAACGTGTGCGATGCGGAAAGGACGAGGAGTAACAGGTTTCAAACAGAAACTCACTTTATTAAACTCGCAAAACCAAAACACTAAAGAGAACTTAAACGGCACGTGATAGTGCAAAACCCGGAAACTAGGAACACTTGAAGGAAACTATGAGAAACACAAAGATTGCATCCTCACACAAGACTTACTAAGGCAGGAACACGGAACAAAGTCACATTAACAGGATCAACAACTGACAAAGACCAGGACACACAAGAGGGTATAAATGGAGACAGACATGGGAAACACCTGGAGACACTGACGAGGTAATTGAAACTAGAATGGTGTGGAAGATTCTAGAAAGCCCCGGAAGTGAACAGGAAGTGATATCACGATAGACAGGGAGTGACAACAGGAAGTGACCCCATGACCTCAGTGACAGGGAAGTGACAAAGACACAGAAAGACAGGACAAAGTGTGACAGTACTTGAGTATTATTGAGAGAGCTGCGAGGAAAAACTGGGTTAGAACATTACACACAAACTTTATCCTTGTTGTTCTCTCTCTCTCTCTATATATATACACAAATTTACAACATTATAGACTGTATAATTTTTTTTCTATCTTCTCAAGCTTTCACAGCAAAATAGTGTTGATACATGCTGTGTAAATGTCGTTACATTTTTCATATTTTTCATAATCATTTCTTAATCTTCAGCAGAACAGAAACTCATGCTGCTTCTCTCCATGTTTCACGCAAGTATAATGTGAGCGGCGGGACCTGTTTTGGTTTAGTCTTTTTGGTTTGGTCATTACTGATTCATACGGCACTTTAGTTAAACGTAATTGGTTATGACATTTTATTATTTCACTTATTAACACACTATCTTTAATACAAATATGAACAGTTCTAGGAAATGTAAGGTTCTGTTACAAACAAATTGAATATATCTTTTTCATACATTTTTTATGATCTGCTTAAACACCACAGTGTGGCAAACAGAAGTAGCTTAAAACGCTCTGTGAGGGACCAAAGGATCAGAACAAGGAACACCAGCTTTTACAGAACAAAACCAGGCATTTATTGGTACCCAAAACAAAGTAACTTACAACATAACAAACAAGACAAAAACAAATACAACCCATGAGGCTAACCTACCACACTAAACAAAGTAACAGCTTATAAAGGGAAAGATAGGCCCATGACAACACAAAAAGAGGGACTTTTAGTATTGTTCTACACAATACTAAACAATTCACAATTAAATCCAACATATAGATATGCCAAATTAAATGAAAAGCAAGCAACATTTAATGAAATACTTTAAAATGTACAACTTAAGAAATCAATTTATATATATAAAAAAATTTCTTCCTCCCCTGGGAAATCTCAGCACATGGTAGATAAACAATAGATACAACACAACTAATTTGTGTGCCCTTTAAATCAGTAATGATGCAACTAAAGATGTAAAACACTTAACCAATAAAGAAATACTATCAAATTTGTATGAAATGATTATAAACAGAAAATCCAAATAGTGATAAAAAGTTATAATAAGTGAGCAAGTGTTTGACCCGCCTTCAGAACTGCCTTAATTCTACGTGGCATTGATTTAACAAGATGCTGAAAGCATTCTTTAGAAATATTGGCCCATATTGATAGGATAGCATCTTGCAGTTGATGGAGATTTGTGGGATGCACATTCAGGGCACGAAGGTCCCGCTCCACCACATCCCAAAGATGCTCTATTGGGTTGAGATCTGGTGACTGTGGGGGCCATTTTAGTGCAGTGAACTCATTGACATGTTCAAGAAACCAATCTGAAATGATTCGAGCTTTGTGACATGCTGCATTATCCTGCTGGAAGTAGCCAGTGGACATGGTCAGAAACAATGCCCTGATAGGCCGTGGCATTTAAACGATGCCCAATTGGCACTAAGGGGCCTAAAGTGTGCCACGAAAACTTCCCCCACACCATTACACCACCACCACCAGCCTGCACAGTGGTAATAAGGCATGATGGATCCATGTTCTCATTCTGTTTACGCCAAATTCTGACTCTACCATCTGAATGTCTCAACAGAAATCGAGACTCATCAGACCACACAACATTTTTCCAGTTTTCAATTGTCCAATTTTGGTGAGCTCTGGCAAATTGAAGCATCTTTCTCCTATTTGTAGTGGGGATGAGTGGTACCCATGAGTGGGGGGGTCTTCTGTTGTTTTAGCCCATCCGCCTCAAGGTTGTGTGTGTTGTGGCTTCACAAATGCTTTGCTGTATACCTCGGTTGTAACGAGTGGTTATTTCAGTCAAAGTTGCTCTTCTATCAGCTTGAATCAGCCGGCCCATTCTCCTCTGACCTCTAGCATCACTACAAGGTATTTTCTCCCACAGGACTGTCGCATACTGGATGTTATTCCCTTTTCACACCATTCTTTGTAAACCCTAGAAATGGTTGTGAGTGAAAATCCCAGTAACTGAGCAGATTGTGAAATACTCAGACCGGCCTGTCTGGCACCAACAGAACCATGCCACGCTCAAAATTGCTTTCTTTCCCATTCTGACATTCAGTTTGGAGTTCAGGAGATTGTCTTGACCAGGACCAACCCCTAAATGCATTGAAGCAACTGCCATGTGATTGGTTGATTAGCTAATTGAAATTGAACAGGTGTTCCTAATAATCCTTTAGGTGTGTATAATGTCTATTTATTCTATATAGAATTCTGAAAAGATTCAACATTTTGTGAATTGAATTGGATTGTGGAGTTAAACGTTTTTTTTTTTTGCAGTTCGTTGTCATAAATATATCATGTGGGTCTTGAAAAAAGAACCTGCGTATAGGGACTATTATTTGTATTTTCAAAAAGTAATAACATAAGTTAACAAACACTTCAGTAAAGCATAAGTATCCCAAAACTCAAAACTTCTTTACCTAACACATCTGATATCCTTATTTTTTAATAGGCGGTACTACATAACATATGTTACAGGCAAATATAATCATTAATGTTTTTAACATATTGCAAACTATTAGAGTGTTCTAGCAATGTTCAAATTAAACCTGCCATGACTCACAGGACCAAAGCATTAGAACAGAGAGGGTTAAATGCCATTCATGTTCATGCAAGCTTGATTTGAAACTCTTATGAAGTGTTTGCATGAATCTAGCCTTAAGAAACCCGTTTAATGGGTAAGTTGAAGCATGGAGGATGCGTGGTGTGCTGGTGGAGCATCCCAGTTTTGTTCCTTTGTAGATTGCAGTTTTATACGCCGTCTTGCTCATGGCAGTTCTTTGGTGGAACAAGATAGCGCTCTGTTTACCAGTGGGGAAGTTGAAATGGGATAAGAGGGATTTGTTTAGGTTTTGTCATGTGTAGTCAATTTAACCCCAAGTTTTGCAAGCCATTTATTGGTTTAATCTTACAAGGTTCTGCCTGGAGAAAGTATGAAAAATGAAAACCAACCAAACAAACAAGGAGCCAAGGAACAACTGCTTGAAATCTTGACGTCCTAATTAGATTTGCTCTTATTGCTTTAATGAAAAAACAGAACCAAGGCTATTTGCATCCTTGTGCCTTCTGGTTTTGCTGGAGTGCTCATTTTTGCGGCATTAAAATCAATGAAAAAACATTCATAAATCAGGCTTTAAATAAAACACTCACAAACAAGAAACAGCCATCGGCGCTTGCCGCAGGAAGTACGAGGGCATTATCAGTCTGTCAGCGAAGCCTCCCTTAACCACTATTTGCATCTCTCTGTTATTCCTTATCGGGGTGCATTCAGTTTGACATGCATTATGACTGATTCTCCACTCTTGTTACTGATTAAATTTCCATTAGCCATGCTTACCAGTTGTTGTGGCACTGAGAGCTCCTGAAAGATGTTCTCCAAATATGATTGCTGGGAAGAGAGCAGAGGTGGGATAATGACACAGTAACATGATTTTAGGAAGCGCTCTGTGTGACGGCTCCCCCCCTCACCGCTTCAGTCTCTCCCTCACACGTCCTTTCTCATTCTTCCTCTTCTGTGTGGAGTTGCTTCTCATCTGCCATGAGCATGGCAATACGGCAGGCATATAGAGAGAGACAGAAAGTGTGTATGCATCATCTTTGTGTAGCGGGGTGTTAAGAGATATTCTATTTAAATCCTAATGTGCACACACACATGCACTCTCATATGAAAATACACAAATCCCTTTTTTTTTGCAGGGATAGTTCACCCAAATAAAAAAGAGGCCATATCATGCCATTTACAAAGTCTTGATTTTGTTTTTGCGGGCTATCAGAACAGGTTTTCATACTTGAATGTTCAAAAACACTATTTATTTGTTCATTTTGTTGTTGTTGCAGCAGCACTTCTCTTCCCAGTATGTCTGTAACGCTCTGTTTAGATCCTACACATTTCAACACACTACTAATGCAACTCAATCAGGTTTCAACACATTGACTGCATTTGAAATTGCATACTTCCCCACTCTATAGTAGGTAAAAAAATATTATGTTAAAAAATAAAGATATATGTATAAATTAACAGTACTCATAAAAGAGTAGGTAAAAAGTACCCGGATGGCTTCCTTCTTCCAGCAAGATTTTGAAGTGTGCATACGATGCGGACACTTTCCTTTCCCATGAAGCTACGGGAGAGGATTAAATGTGTTATTCCTGTGAAAAAATGTCTTAAAATGACTTGAATGTAACTACTGTACATCCTTGCTTCATTTAATATATGCGGTTCTATGAATATTCAAATTATCCCCACCTCCACCACGCTCAAACCAGCTCAGAGATCCACCTGCTCAACTTACTGCACGATGATTTCGCTCTTTACAACATCAGACACATAATGGTAATTAATACGATTAGCCTTTGGCTAGACTACATTATCAAACGGCTAATAGTGTGTTACACAAATCATATTCCCATCCATTTCAGTCTGCCTTTCAAAAATCAGCATCCTGAACATCATAGAACTTCAGTGGAGAAAGGCATATAGTTCATAATAACATCATACACAGTACATAGTTCACCTGCTATATTGCTAAATGGGCCTGATTTTTCAGACCAACAGAAAAATATACAGGGATAACCTGGTTTCCTGAGTCCTCCATGCTTCAGAACACAGTTAATGCTAAAGCCCTCCAGCATGTTGATGTGATTAGTTACAAGGTAGTTTGTGTCGTAAGAAACGCCAGCAATTTCAAACTGCATTTTTGATACTCTATGTTTTTAAGACTCTATCTAATCAATGGTTTTGAATTTCCACAGGGTTTGTCTTAATCCATATTTGATATGGAGAACAACTCCCTTCTTTGAAACCTTGCAGACATTTTCATGCTCAAGCAGCAGTACACACTAAAGAAAGTTGAAAATTTAAAAAAGCATAATAGGTCCTCTTAAAGTGAATGTTCACTGATAAATGCGCTGTTAACTTGAGAACTGCAGCGGCTAGATAAGTAAATGCTGATTTGTGAATGAATCAGACCAACAATCCATTGATGAACCGTTCAATCCAATTTGTGAACAGTATCAACCAGTTTATTCAAAAGAAAGGCACAAAGCAACGATTTCTTCTCTGATTCAGTTCTCAAGCCAACTCACTGAATCAGTGATCCATTTGAATGTGCTCTCAAGTTAAGAGTTGGCTGGAAGTGAAGTTAATTGAATAAAGATTTAGATTTGGTCTCTTTTTCATACAAAGCTATCACATGGCTTCAGAATACTTATAATATGGACCACTTTTGTGTGTTTTAGTTTATTTTTCTAGAGCTTAACTGAATTTTTATGCATATTCATAAAATAATCCCTTAGAAGTGTATAATAGCAGAGTAAATCAGTTAAATTTTTATTTTTGAATAAACTGTCTCTTTAAGAGCCACCTCTGCCCTCATCATTTCAGCCGTATGTTAATCAGGGCAGTTTTACTGTGCAAGTTTCATTATAGAGATAACATAAAATGCTTGGTATTTGAATGAAGCTAACCGTTAGTGCTAATGACCAGCAGGATTAATTAGCAGGAGTAGGATGGGCAGCTCGGAGAGCAGTCTCTCCCTCATTAATCCGCTCGCAGGTGTTCTCATGCCACTCTCTCCCCCTCCGTCTGCATATGGAGAAGATCGACGAGAAGCAAACTCACACCGATTCAATCTTATTAGTCCTCTGCAGAAATCACATCCCTGTAAGAAACTCCAGTAGAGGACAGCTGTAGATAAGAGGAGCACGAGACTCAAACACAAAGAAATTAGGAAATTGTGCAAAATGGCAGAACTTTTGTGTGATGGTGTTATCTTCTGTGCTAAGAAAGTAAAATATGTTTCTGAGAGACTTTCTCAGGTTTGTTTTCAGCACATTTTCTTCAAGCTCAAAGTCAAATCGGCATTATGTACTAAATTAACTTGACATATGCTAATATGAGTTTTGCTAATAGTTCTAACAATAATATTCAAATTATGTCAAATTAATGACTGCAAATTATACAAAATATATGTATTGCTTATGCTAATATTTGACATTTACATGTACATTTACAGTTATAGCAAACCACTGTTATGGTAGTTACTTTTTGGTGAATTGGTGGCTAAATAATATGAATCTGTACGATCTCATACATAAATTTTCATACCAGCTGCTTAAGCTTCATTGACGGTTAGGTGTAGGGTTGGGGCAGACCTTCATGTTCAATACAAATCACACACTTCACATTAATACGATATCGTTTTCTGATGAGATCAGGTTAGTTAAAGACTTTCTGACACTTTAGATCAAACAAATTCAAACGTATTAATCTCAATTTGGAAACTAAATACAGAAAAAGTATTTCTACATTGCCTGAATACAGGAAAGAGTTGAACACACAATGTCAAAAGTCGATTACCGTATTTTCCGCACTATAAAGCGCACCTAAAGACTTAAATTTTCTCAAAAATCAGCAGTGCACCTTATAATCCAGTGCGCCTTATGGTGCGGAAAATACGGTATTGATTTAAAATACAGAAGAGGATCACTGATCTATGTCTACTGTAGGTTTGGAGCTGTACTTAGTAGGGGAGACTGGGCAGTGCTGTCACAGAGTGATTTGCAACACCAACAGTTTAGCCAATTACAAATGAGCGACATGGGCCAAAAACACTGTCACACATGATGACCACCACCCTCCTGAGGTGAGAGCAGCAGTTGCAAAGCTGTTTGTAAGAAAGTAAAATCTTTCATCTGTTACATACATGTTCCATAAATAACATTCACACAAAGTTTTTGTGCAAAAAATAAAATAATATTAAAAAATAAAAGATGACAATTTAATGGCAGATGAGAAGGGTTGCAACTCTACTTTTGTATATGCATTTAATTCAAATTTTTGAAAGAGGGATTTCAATGTTTTTAATGACTTTTTAATATACATTTTACAATTAATATACACAGTTTAAACTGGTGTCCATGTTTTCTCTTACTATTACTTACCCTAGTAGAGGGATATTGTGTAGAATATTTGTACTTTAACTTATATAAATATAATTTTGAAACAGTGGAAAAACAAAATAACAAAAACAAAATTAAATGAAATCAAAAGCACTGCAGCATTACCTCTAACTGGTGTTCTTTATTCAGTGCAGCATTTTCTTGAAGTTAAAAGAACACTGTGATGTGGGCCATTAACTGAGGCTTTAAGAGGGCCATTGAAAATGACCCAGCCTGATCTCCAAATGAAAGATAAATATGCTGCAGCGTGGACATCTGTCATGGGGATGTGGGAGGAGGCTGACAGAGTCAGAGTACTAAATCATTTCCACTAAACTCTGGGTATGATTCACTTCGTGACCGCGCTTACACAACCTGTTTTTCACCACGAAAGGTGAAACGCTTGTTTTGTGTAGAATGCACTCTATAAACATGAATCGTACACGATGTAACCAAATGTAGCCACTGGGGAATGGTCTTTTTTGGCTATTGGGTTTTTCATCTAGTGCAGCAGGAGGTCAGCTTGTTTCCAGCACACATAAAACGCTGTCTCCCATGAGGCGCTGTAGTGTAGCAGGCCATGCACTGCTGACATGGAAACTCAAATAGACGGGGATTAACTCTTTAAATTTCAACAGACTCCCCAGTACATTATGTTCCTGATGAGAATCCAAAGCAGTAAGGTTTGCATGAAAGACAGACAAAATGCTGCTGTAGCTTGAGGAACGTTACTGCGAAAGCCAGAGAGAAAATTGTCACCAACATCATGGTGTAAAAGAGGTCTATATATGGTACTTACATTTTATTACAGTGCATAATTGGTCACTTATGTGGGAAGTAGTATTTTGGCATAAGAGTCTATAGATTTATCTGAATTATCTTACATTTATTCATATTTATTTCATATGCAATAAAACACACCATCTTGTGTTCTTGCTTAATCATATCATATGCAGATGACTATTGCAGGTACAATGTTTTAAAACAACATTTCATTAAACATCATGTAAAGCACATTTCACAGTTCCATCACCAACTTCCAACTTTATTAGTATCAAACCACTGCTACAAAATTACATCAAACATGATGAAAATGAACTTGCATACGTGCTATACACAATGTAAGCTTTAAAGTAATTAAAGTATATGATTCTTTTTTTTTTCTTGACAAATATCAATATATATCAATGCCACTTAAAGCCATATATGTCATTCCAGTGATCTAGAGCCTAAAATATACAACTATATCCCTGGTGGCTAAAGTATCTCCATACACATGTAAGTAAAGTTGACCATTTCAAATTTCTCATCACAGAAGTTTCAGCTTCAAGAGTTGAGGAAATAAAAGCACAGCCATCCCAATATGGTTACAATGTCCATTTTACTTTGTCACCAAATCGAACGAAACAAAATAAAAGATACCAAAATCAAGAAAACATGTATATACAAAAGTAACCAAAGTTCACAAAATATTTCTAAAAAGCGTTAGTGTAAATTTGGATCATTCTGGCGGATGTCCTCAATCTGTGCTCAATTACTCAGTAGACAGGTGGTTTCACTGGTGGACTTATTCCACTTCACAAAATAACTGCTTAAGATATGAACGGTGCCAACACAAATAGCCCATGCCATTCAAAACAGCTAGCAACAAATTACCAGGCCAACCGACATCTAATGAGACATATTCAAGAGAATACTGTTTTTTATAAAACCCTGGACTTGCGGTCTAAATTGATCCCTTGCTTTTTACGTAAACGTTTTTCCCAAAGAGACAATCGGCTTCAAACAGAGCTTAGCAAAAGACAGCTCTGTTAAAACCTTAGCATTATCAAAACCACTGCATCAGTGCTTGGCTAACTTATTTTCCAGCTCAGTGAAAATAATGAGCGAGGGGGTTGACAAACACTTGATGGCGAGGGAAAAAAAAGAGCTTTCGAATTCACTCATTCTTGTTTTGGCAGCTACTTTATTATCCAGACGAATATTTTGCCAATGAATGTTTCTACAGGCTAAGTACAGTCATGGCGGCCGGTTCATTTGTCATCAGTTTCATATCATTTGAAGGTTTAACACAATAGCTACGAACCAAATGGGCTTCGGGAAGGATTATAGGTTTTTGTTCTTTACGGTGCTCCGTGGAGTCAATTAGAATACTGCAAAACTGCAATTACTGGCAAGCGTTTTGAAAAGGACAGAGGTTTATGTAGATTACTGTCAGCCCTGCCAGAGTGCTGCTGGGAGAGTGAGCGCTCACAGCTGGTTAATGCAGCACCCTCCAGCACTCCACAAAATCATCCTCCAGAAACTGACAAAGGCACAGGAAGAATTTTATTAACTGCCAGGTCAGAAGAATCACCTCCCCTGACCGCACACACAGCACTCTCAAACCGACTTTCAAAAGAGTCTGGCCAAGACAGAGATGGAGCTGACAGGTTTTTAATCATTGAAATACCGCCTACCACCCTCATTCTGTCTCGCCAGCAGCTCCGCTCAAGATAGGAGATGAAGGATCTTAAATGTTTGGTTTTTGGGACTGTACACGTGAGGTTACACATTCACCGAAGACTTTTCTATACTGATATGTGCTCGCAGGATTATAAGAAAAGAAAAAGACTCGAAATTTCTACCTGATACCACACGGTGCGGGATCCAGGAAGGTGTCGGAACTCAAGGGGTCTCCTCAGGCCACAACATCCCATGTTGCTTGCAGTAATTTGAACTCACTCGAAAATAGCATCTGTCTATGGGGTTTTCATAACCACCGGCGCACTATGCGAGTCTCTGTATCTGTCAACAACTAGAGCTTGCCTGACGTGAGCCATTTTGAAAGTCATCATTGAATATTAATGCATGTCCAGGAATGTGATTATCAAGTCATTAGATGTTCAGAGTGAAAATTTGCAGCACATTTGACTGTTATTTACCGACTCTTTTGAAAGCTGTAACTTTCAGAATTATGCATGCATGAATGCCTCTTGTCTGCTTTTTTAGCCTTTTTATCTTGATATCCACTTACGCAGTTTTAACGACGCTTTAATGAGCTCTTTGTTGATGTTTCATTCATAATATTAATTAAAAGAGCATGTGCTACTTCTACATCCTTACAGAACTCAAAATTGGTAAACGTTTTTAAAAAATGCTCCTTTTATCAGCTATTAGTTTGGACCGGAAGAATCAAATAGGAAGCCAGACATACTGCGCAAAACACTGATATTTGTCTGGTACGCTCGTTATGAATGGCAAATGCATGAGGCTTAGACATGACATTTGACATGGCAACAGATCATATCAATTAATACTTTTAAAGGCACATTTTATACAGTACTTGCTTCTAGAGTGGACTCAAAATGAATTTTACGTCGATATGAAATGCTGCGTATTTACTGTTCAAAGCTACTGATATTAATCTGTGATGATACGTTTTGTGGTAATGATAAACAAGTGCATTGTTACTTTTTACATCACGACGACAAGAGCCAGGCCTTGGAATGATAACACAGCGATGGATATTTAAATGTCCCTTGGTTTGATCTTTGAGGCTTTCAGGTCTGTAATAAGCAAAGGGACATTAGGTGAAACCTATGTGATACTGTGTCTGATACCTCATAATAAAGACAGACTTTACGTCAGAATGTATCTGTTGTAAGTGTACATTAAAAGTCTGATTGCTTTTCCTGTCCTCGTAAATAATGCAAGAAATAATAGAGAAAACGAATGTAAACTTGTCACGCATTAACCAAATAGCCTAAATATAGTCCATAGGAAAGGACCCAATACTGCGCACTGAGCAGAAAGGATTCTGTGATGACTTTCACATGAAAAGAACATTTCATAGCTCAACAGACAGGCCTCGTGATGTTCAGTAGTGTGGAACACATTTCATTAAGTCAAAGCAGCCTCGAAAACTGGTTTTGTTCTCAAATTATCGATTTATGGTAAGTGGCCACCTTAACATACATATTCATTTGACATGCAGCACATTTATAATTTCTGCACATCTTAGTATACAACAAGTGTGTGGGAACTAGGGTAGAGGTTAAACTAAACCTAGACACTGGCTCTACCAATAAGATAAAATGAATTCTACTTTCTTCGAATATACACACACACGTGACTCGTTTTCTATTATACGTATGACTGTTTCACACCCTCTGAGTTAAAAGATTATTTGATTACAAATGGTTCTTTTTTCCAACTTCTACTCGTTTGACAAGAATCATCAACAGTTGTGGCATCTAAAATGAAAGACAACATTGTAAACTATGCCATACTGCATACGTATTTTGAAATAATATTCATTCACATGTTTGGATCCACACTTGTAAGTTTCATATTGTCCCCACAAGGGAAGTGCATATTATTTTTTTTCTGCTTCCCTATTCAAAACTATTTCACACTGACAGAAGCAAAGCAGGTAATATGTTAATACATCGTAAAAATCCTGTTCAAATGAATCCAACCATAAAACAATCTATAAAATAAAATAAAATAAAAAAGCCGATGATGAATGATCATCAGATAAGTACCATTAGACACAGTCCATAATTTCCTAATTTAATCAAAGTGCACATCAGATAGGACCCACTTTACGCTGTCTTCCCTCCAGTTTGGACTGGCCCATTGCATTATTTTGCAAGCTGCCAACTGCAGAATGTCTTTTATGAATTATTGTTATTTGATATCTTATGCAATATAACATCAAATGCAACACAAATATTTTTCTATTCGTTTTTCATACTATAGCTCTCATTTTTAAGACTTCAGGGCAGAAGGGACAGCTTTGTTGTTTTATAACCGTTTAGCCACTGTGTGACTCATTTTAATCTTACAATTAGGCTCACAAATCATTTCACAAGACGTAAATTTATCTCATTCTACATAGATATTTAAATCTTGAATGCAGTCTAGAATTTTTACCCACAACACAACAACTAAATCATGTATTTCTAGAATAACTATAAAGGCGTATGATCTTATTCTGCATCATTTAAATGCAATCGGGGTCTTTAGCCCAGAGGTCTAAACCATTGAGGTACGGCTGCAGTTTTGGTCCAGAAAATGAATAATCATATTTCATTGTCAGTGGAAAAACCATTCACATTAGCATATTAAACTAAAGCTGCTCTTCAATTATTTACTTTGCCTTTGATTGGATTACTTTTGATATCAATTTCAATATCTATCCCTTTGTGAAATCTTATACAGTGCTTGTTGACTCATGAGCTCACCAAAAAATGTATTATTTAAACACTTTGCCCGCTATTATGGGTATGTGAATGATGTACCAGCATGGGGAGAAAGGTGGCACACTAGGGCGTCTTTCCTCTTTCAATAACAAAGACGCTAATGTCACACACCCTCCTTTTTCCAAAGCGTGATTTCAGCTAATTTGACAGCTTGTGAAGGGGACAATATGTGCCGATTCACAAAGTGGAAAATCAAGAAAAGAAAATAAGAAAAGAATAGAAAATAAGACAAAAGAAAGAAAACAAAACCCCTAAAACTGCATGTATTTACATGATGACAAACACCACAGAAGAAAATTACCACCCCAACACAAGCAATGCTGATTAAAATCCCTCGCTGCTTTCCAAACACACTGTACCAGATTGGATCCAGCCATCACCAATGTCAAAGGATCTGTAAATGCTCAAAAGGGTTCTTTACAGTCATTGTGTATGGCCATCTTCAGGGCTAGTAAATGCTGACGAGAGAAGAGAGAGCCAGGATCAGGTACCGGCAGGCCAGCAGGACTTCAGCGCCTCCTGTACTTCCATACGGAGCGGTGTTGGGTGCTGTAAACAACAGAGCAGAGACACACGCTGATTAGCAGATTCTCTCTCTCTACTGGCAGCAAGTCATAGTCTCAGTCAAGCAGGACCTCCTCCTTTTTTCATACGAGCCGAGCTCACGTTGCCTGCCTTCACGCTCTCAAATCAAGACTCACGACGAGCTCGGATGCCCGAAGGAGTCCTTCAATAAGATGCCTTATTTTAAAACCACGCTGGGTTCTTAAACATAAGAGGGCATAACAATTCCCCTGAAAGATGTGATAGTTTTACCTTTGAGCCTAGAGTAAAATATATTTGCATAAGATATATTTTAAAACATATATGCAAAAACTTGCTGACATAACACTTCCAGGTTGTTCTGGGTGGTTGCTATGCAGTTGCTAAGGTGCCCCTAGTAGTTACTGGCACATTGCTATGTGGTTGCAAGGGTGTTCTGGGAGGTTGCCGGAGTGTTGCGAATATTTTTTGTGGTTGTGAGCACATTCCTATTTCATTTGCCAGGGTGTTCTGGATGTTAAATGTGTTTTTTGAGGAATTTTTATCACATTGCTACAGTATGTGGTTTCCAGGGTGTTGCTATGCAGTTGCTTAGGTGCTCCACATTGCAAAAGTGTTCCAAGGGGTTGCTGAGGTTTTGCTAAGATGTACCGAGTGGATTCTTAGAATGATGCTATGCCATTGGAAGGGTGTTCTGGGTTAGTGGTGTGCATAGACCTCCACTGGGTCAGTGGTAAAACTGCGTTCCGGGAGTAGGGAGGGGGATTCCCCCTCATTTGTAAGCATGATCCGGGGGTGGAGTGTGGATGATATCGTGTTCACTATTTGCCCCTATTTGCGTGCCTTAGCAAACAACACTGATAAGACTGTGCGGACATTAGGTATGCTCGTATTTTCTCAGTCAACACAGATCTCAATGGCAGAAAGCCTTCAGGGTTGTCCCCAAAGCAAAACATCTTGAGTGCAGTACTCAGGAGAGCTGCTTCAGAACAGGTGTGAGAGTGTACAGGCATTCATCTTCATGAGAGTTTTTGTTTCACAGCTCTGTTAATGACAGACACTGGCCTACCTAAGGAGATTAGTACATTGCACACACACACACACACACACATTCAGGAGATTATGTGTACTGGCTTGAAGTACTGACTTTCTTTTACATCCAGCAATTTTTTCACTGCTTTGGATGTTTGTGTTATTTTTGAATATGCATTATGACAGCATCTAATGGAGTCATTATAATGTGGATTCATTTACGGGAACTGTTTTCCCATATTCAAAACCTCAATAAGTCTGAATCCCAGCATCAAATAGCACATCTCACAGTAATAAGTATGTTTGCGCAAGAAGGTAGATCAAATAATGGCTTTGTGACAAGTCCTCTCCCGAATTGCAAAAAATGGGAGCTCAAAGCTCAGATGAAAAGCCATTTCCATTTTTGCTTCCATTCCAGCTTTTATGGTTTTGAATTACCAGTGTTGCTTAAAAATATCTGTACCCAAAAATTACAGCTACATGCAATGGGAAGTCTAGAATATCAGAAATGGCTATATGAGATAGAAAATGATGCAAATTGTGATGATGTGCGTGAGATGCATGGTCAGTCCTGGGAAGGAAACGAGGAGAGCAAACTGCCCTGTACACTGCAGCTTCATTCTGACTCTATCCAAAGCACCGGATAATGACACAGTTTTTGCTAGGCAGAGAGAGTGGAGCCGGTAACCATGGAAACAGCTCACATCCTGCATTGGCCCCTTTGCCAGAGCCACAGAGTGTGCACACTACCAATGGAACAGACTCATTTGGGCTATAGGCACCTGCTGCAGTATCTAACTATAAGCACCCTTTGTCAAAAAACAAACAATGCCATATGGCCTGTGAATGGCAAAAGGACGAAACACTCTGTCCCTACAGTATATTTCTTTCCACCGCCCCATCGGACTAATAGATGCTGTATCGTCAGTGATGATTCAGGGTCGTGCTAGAAACATCCTATCATCTGGCACTAGAAGCAATTAAGGAAAGCACCAATATTACCTGCCTGGCTGCGTTGTGTGAGTTAGGGAGCTGTTTAATATCCCACTGCGTCTAAATCAGTCTGTTGTTGTGACGGTGCAGGTTGTTACTGCACTTGCCATTTTAATTAACTCAACCCCTCCCCACCCAGACAACGGATGCCTTGTGATTACTCTGCTTTAGGTCTAAAATGTGTAAATACAGTGAGAAAAGAGGTTATTGCAGAGGCTTTTGCAACACCGTGGCATTCCCACAGAATAAAGTTAGTACAGGCATTAAGAATGCAATGACATTTTGCACCAAAAAACAAATTGTCGGATTAACCGTCTAAAGACTGCATATCTTGAGATGCTAAAGTATCAATTTCCTCATTAATTTCGGATCAGGAGGTAATCAGTCATGCGCGTCTAAGTCATGGCTATGCACTTTATCTAAAGCACGCAAGACACCTCGCATGATTATGAAGAGTACACGTATTATAATTCTGCATAATGGAACAGCTGAAGACCACAGACAGAAATTTCTACAAAGCCACTATATATGTCCAATTAAAGCAAATGAGAGCTCTCCCTCTGTCCTCCATTGTGTATTTGTTTTGGTTGATTTAGTTAACAGCTTAAGTTTTTTTAGGCATAATGTTGTTGGTGTGACACAGTGCAGAATAAAAAGAGGGGCTGGCACCCTATAATCAGCTGCTAGTTCGAGCTCCACCATTCCTTTTAACTGGCACAAGACCCATCGTTAAGCTGCTTAATGAATTTCATTCTTCCATTCAACACTCATCCGCATTGTACCGCTCTTATGCTATGATAAAAACAAGTTACAGTTATAATAAGACTATTTCCACAGTTTCCAGTATTACTGTGTTATTATAAAATGGATAGTTTTGGTTCTGGCTCCCGATTAGTCCATTCCTACATTTGAACTGAATACGAGTTGCCAAACAGGAGCAATAATAGATAATGAATAATTAAAAGTATGTTAGTGTTCAAAAGATTGAAGTGAATTTTTTTTCTTTCTAAATTAAAATGAACTTTCATTCAGCAAGGAAACACTGAATTGAACAAGAGTGACAGTAAAGACATTTAATGTTACAAAAGATTTCTATTTTAAATATAGTAAATTATGTTCTTTTGAATAAAAAAAAAAGAATAAAAAAAAGAATTGCAGTTGTGCCAAAACTATTAAGCACCAATTTTCAACATTAATACTAATTCTAAATGTTTCTTGAGCAAATCAGCATATTAGAATGATTTTTGAAGGAAAATTCATGTGACACTGAAGACTAGAGGAGTAATAATAATAAGAAGGAGAAGAAGAAGAAGACCCTGCACGACCCTGATGGCCCTTAGCATCATGGTTAATACTGTTTGTTCATTATTTAATAAAAGAAAATATATTTGGCAAACATAAAGTCAACTGTTTTTGATTTGTACGGTTGTGAAAATTCAGAACCATCACTCCCTAAAACAGCACTGGCAAATGAAGCAGCAGTTTACATGATTAAATGAAAGCAATCATCTCATTGGCGGTTATGTGAGGGTGGCCATATCTCCAGGTAATCTGCACAGACGACGGCTGGCTGCAGCCCTTCTCCCTGGAGGCTAGTCTTCTCTGGCTTCGAGAGAAGGGTTCAATGTCCTTGACCATCAATCAGTGGCCTATTGTTCCCTCAACTGCCTCCAGAGAAAGCCTCTCCACGCAGGCCTAAGCTTCTGTCGAGTCCTTGGCAAACTGGCGTAAATCCCACATCTCCAATCTTGGATTTGACAAATATTCCCTTTAAGTCCTCTTTCAGTGTTTCTGCTCTCCATATGATAAACTACCTAATTCCCTGCCTCATAATAGAACAAACATGAAAAACGTTTTGTTTTCCTCGGCTTGCTTTTGCACAAACATTGAGCCGGTTGGCATCATTATTGCATTGAGTGTACTTTAGGCAAGAAAACTTAGATTGGAGTACTTTCCTTCTCAGAAGGACAGCTTTATATATTCATTACATTCATTTAGCACAATTATGAGTACAACCCTGTTCGTGTGAGTCTTGCTTTAGGAGGAAATATTGATTAATGTGATTTTATCAAGTATGTCAATATGTTGTAATACAATCTGTTGAATTAATATGAATTATATTAATACGAATATCGTGCACTCATTTGATTTAAAAAATAACAGACTGACAGCCCATATACTCATATACCTTGGCATTTATGTGGTAATTTAAAGAGTGTAATGCACAGTTTTTACATTTTTTATCCATGAAATCAGAACTTTGCAATGAAACAGCATGAGAAAGAAAGAAAGATTTATTCATTTATTCATTAGGGCTGTCAATTTAACACATTAATTTAGTATAATTAAGCTGCACAGAATGAGTAAAGGGGTGTTCACACCGTTATTGAATTTGAAAACAGCTGGATAGAGCGCAAACAAAATGGAATAGAAAGCAGGGGTCTCGAGACATGTTTTTCTATATTGAATTTATTAGAACTTAACATAACCAAAGACGTCGGTCTGAACAACAAGACATGGCATGATGGATAAATATACCAATCAGACTATGTAGGCCAACGATTAAAAAAACAGGGTGTAGGCCAGTGATAGGCTGATGTTCAATGATAATGAAATAAAACAAACAATATATAGTAATCAATTCTAAAGTAATGTAATTTCACTGAATTACCTCCAGTTAGAGACATTTCTGACACATGTGTATGTATTTTTAATTGCATTGTTATATTATTTGACTAATTAATTAGAATATCATGTAATTCATTTGTTAAAAATTTTACTCACTCTATTATTCATTTATGATGATATTTGCAAGGTACTTCAAAGAATACCATGTCCATAAAATATAGTATTTATAGTAGCATGGTATTTTTGAAAGAGAGTGAAAGAGAGAAACAATAGGAAAACTGCACAAAGAATTTCTAACAATGAGAATAAATTATTCTTTGCATTTAACAAAAAACCACTGCCTGCAATTACAATGTGAACAGCAATTGACAAAACAAACACATGGTGAACAAGCCACCACTATGAGTCAAAATTGAATAGCACTTGGAGAAAGTCAAGTGTCTGTGTAACTATCTGATCAGTTTTCAGTTAACCACCTTGCTACAACTTGAGATACTGAGGGAGGTTGTTATTTTTCACACAAATGTTTATCATGCTTCTGCTGTGATAATGATAATAGGTTCGAAATTTCAAGAATGCATTATCATAAATAGAGCCTAACACTATGTGTTTATGGTCTGATGAGATCAAAATTAGCTAATTTCTGATTCTGTGCTGAGAAAACGCTCATTTCAATATTGCACACAGAAGGAGTTCACCTGACATGCTGGTAGTGAATAAGACTCGACTGTGTCTCTGCCTGGCCTTGAGCTTCACCTGAACACCAACACAGCAAGACCTCTTTTTGATACGAGACTGCGGCAGACAACGCACAAACAACAAAAAGACATTTCATTTGGCTTCCCTTATGATGCACTGTTCAGCACAGGTGACACTTACATATTGGACTTTCTTATCCTAAAGAAAAAGGAACATTTCGTGCGAGACCCATCTGTAATCTCGTCTACATTTAAAATTGCACTAAACATTCTTTGTCCTCAAAGCACGTTTCATCCTCAGCCTTGCCTGTTCAGAGCAGGGAAGCTGAAGTTATTGCCTGTAATTGACCCAATGTATCGATTGATCATTGTGCTGCATTTTAAACGCCACTATTTCCAGCACATAATTATGCCTACTGGGTTTAGATTAGATCTCAGTGTGCTTAAGACGTCATCAAGTTCTTTGAGAATACTCTTGAAGAACAAAAAGGAAAAACATCTGTTGTGGAGTAAACATGGGAGATTCGGTGTCTTTGCCTCCTTCTTCAACAAGCATCCCATGGGCAGCGTAAATAATGAGTACCATGAATTGGAGCAGTAACACAAGGGTTCGTTGCTGAATCAGCCAGTGCTGGTATAATCTGGCTATTTGTCCATTCTTTCCCCTCCTCATCATGTAATTGGAGATAACTAAGGAAAAAATCTGTTTGATTCTCTGTTATACATCTTCACTTCTCAATCATGCTGTGAGATATGAATAGATATGCTACTTTGGTACAAATAACATGCACATTAGCTGTTCACCATTTGAAGTTGATATATATATACTTCTGACACAAATAAATTAAGATTATCATCTCGGTTACGACTGTAAATTTGGTTCTCTGACGAGGAAACAAGAGGCTGCGTCGACTGACGCTGTGGGAATTCTCTACGTAATTGCATCATGAAGCATGTTTGAAATTGAGCTGATGGTGTGAAGGGACGTCATAGGCAGGTGAGGTTATCAACCAGAAAACTATAATGGCATGTCAAACCAAGCAGAGGCAGCTTCTAAGTGGATGAAGTAGTTGCTGACAGGCACACAGATGGTGTGACAGGGTGACACAACGTCTTATTCCCTCTTCAGGGAACCAAGTTTGCAGTTGTAACAGAGACATTCCCTTTCAAGGGAACTTGCACTGCGTCGATTGACGCAAATGCTCATACTGCTATGCTGAGAAGTGACTGTCTGGTGTGAATTGTACTAGGTTGATAGCACCTGGGCTCCTGGTGTAGAGTCCAAGGCCACGTCCACACGAAGCCGGTGCATTCCCTATCCGATCATAAACACGGCGTCGTCTCAAGAAATATCAGCATCCACACGAAACCATGTATGGGGCGCTGTAATTCTGCCACAGATATACACTATACACAAAGAAGACTTTGAGCATGCGCATTGTTGTTGCTGTTCAGTGTTGCCAGATTGGGTGGGTTCGGGTCCGATCGGGAAAAAATGCACTGGGCTGGTTGATACAATTTGGGCTGGTTTTTGATGCATAAAATCGCGCAACATTTTTCATTATTTATAAGAGTACGCACTTTGGGCTGCTATTTCTTTAAATGGGCGGGTTTTAAGCTGTAGTTGGGCTGGAAATCTTCAGTCCAATCTGGCAACACTGTTGCTGTTACGTGAGACGCAGCCGACACGTGATGTGATGACATCATCGTTACACAAAATATACGGATTGGCTGTACACACGAGACCGCAAGGGTGTCGTATTCACTTTAGGACCCGGTCTCAAGAAAGAGCGGATTCAGTCTCCCAAAACGCCGGATCCATGTGGACGAAACGCCAATCCGATAAACTTTTTTGCGTATACAGTGATACGCGTCTCCGTGTGGACGGGCCCCAAGTCTAGGCTATAGAACCTTACGAACGTGTGTGTTGATGACCAGCCTGCCACATCACAAATGTTTTGAAGGGAGACTCCTGACAAGAAGAAGCCATAATCCTCAATGAGTAGGCTTGAATTGTCAAAGGGGTAAGCAACTTGGGTGACTCGTAAGTGAGTGAAATAGCCTAGGCTATCCATTTAATCATCTTCTGCTTAGATGCTGGGAACCCTTTACAAGGAGCCCCAAAGCATACAAACAACTGTTCAGATCTATGCCACAGGGCAGCTCTGTGGACATAAGAAGCTAATGCCCGCACTGGACAAAGCAGATTACTTTTTCCTGGTCTGAATCTCTGAAAGGAGGAGGACGGAAGGCCTGCAGTACAATAGATCCACATTAGTGGGGACCTGAAGGATGTAACCTGGCCTAGGGTGGAGAAAGGCCTTCACCATGTCAATTGCAAATTCCAAGCACAAAGGGGCAACTGACAGAGCTTGTAGATCTCCGAATCTTTTAAAAGACGTAATAGCAAAGAGGAACAATGCTTTAAGAATCAAAAACTTGACTCGAACCTCGTTAATTGGCTCAAAGGGTATCAAGGATAGGCCTTGGAGCACCACAGCCAAATTCCAGGCTGGTACCCATCTGCATATTGCAGGCCTCAGCCTCAAAATGCTACGGAGGAAACGTGTAACCAATGGGTAAGCAGAATGTGGTAAGCAGCAAAGGCCGCCACATAGAACTTCAAGGTGGTTCAGCAACCTCAGTTGAGAGACCCAAGTCTATGAGATGGGCCACCTCAGAGGCCAAGCCCACAGCTTTCACAGTTCTGGGTTGGGGTGAAGTACTGAGCTCCCTGCCTGAGATAACAGGTCCCTCTTTATTACAATTATAAAAAGTTATAATTAACTATTTGTATTTCTTTAAGGTCATTTGCTACAATGAATTTGGTGAAAGTGCAGGTTGATAAAGCTAGAACGGAAGGATCCGATATTGGTACACCTTGTTCCCGAAGGCAAACCTCAGGAAATTCCTGTTGTGGAAGCATTGATATATGGAAGTATGAACCCTTGAGATCTATTGTCATGAATCAGTCCTTGGACCTGATCTAAGGTGTGATTCGTCTCAAGGTTAACATTTTGAACTTGAGCTGAGCTTGACTGAGTGTTTCAGATGGCACATGTCCAAAATGGGACCTCCCCCATCTTTCTTTGGAATGATAAAATACTGGTTGCAGAAAACCCTTTTTCTGTCTGGGAGAGGTACATATTTTATGGCCCCTTTCTAAGATATTGGGTTGCTGGAGACCGCTCCGCCCTGAAGCATGTGAGGTGGTAGGGTTGGCAGAACAGCCCACTGAGGGCAAACACAAGGAGAATAAATAGTGAGCAAACAAGGCAGGTAATGAGGGAGAACAGGTTGGGCAAATCAATCCACTAATGAGGAAACAAGACGGGTGGGGTTACACAATAAACAAGGGAGCACATGGCACAAGAAACACACATGACAAGACTTGAGCTCAAACAAAAACATGACATGAACATGCAGCCAATGACAACACTCACAAGCTGCATGTCCACACAAGATAAGACGAAAGTGCGCAGCCAGTGAAAACACAAGCTGCATGCAGCACAAGACATGACATGAAAGCATGTGGCCAATACACACAACTCACACGGACAAGAGCACGCACAGCTTGAGTGAAGTCGAAACTCACAAGACAGAGTGCACGAGCGAACACTCATCTTGTGCGCTCAGAACAAAAGACAAACACACGGAGCGTGGGTTTCCGAATCCCGAAACACAAAACCGAAAAGGACTAGAATTGGGATCGAACACCACACCCCGCACACAAGAGAGATCACGTGGACAAAAAGCACAAAGCTCAATTGAGTTCTAAACCGTGCGCTCACACAAAAGACAAGACATTGCAGTAGTGTCAGAGCTCTGCCACAAAACCAAGAAATGACTAGACCGAATGTGGCAGAACCCTGACATCCTGTCACTGCTTAATATTTCAACTACAATGTTTTTTAAGAATATAAAAATAAATTTTATCGCAGCAAGTGATATAGAATATTATTACAATGTTGTAGAATTTAATATGCAATTTAAGCGTTCCCTAAGCACAGCCATTCACTAAGCCTAGATAATAAATGTAGTTATGTTTTATGGAGACTGAAGTTAACATATGCACTATTGGCAGGGATTCAATTATTAGCATATGTACAAATTGTACAAGTTTAAAACAGTAACAGCCCCTTAAAACTCTTTCTGTGATCATTTCTTTCCTATCATTAGATACTTCAAACTCCAACACATGAAATATGAGTCAATTACACGAGGATGAAACCCGGGACCCTATTGTGCACAGCCCTGGGTAAACATGGATGAAAGCCATAGTGTACACGAGTGAGCTATATTCATTCTGCGCACTGGTTGTGTTATGCACTTCTAAGAGTGCAAAGATCACCTGTAGAATACTAAATATGCATTTAATATATGTATTATTCCATTCTGTTCTTCTCCTCCACTCAGGATGTTTTTTGCAAACAATTCTCATCACTGCAAGGCTGGACGGGGAAATGGTGCTTTTAGCCACATAATGCAACAAACCATTACCACAGGCAAACAAAATGTATGCTCAAGATAAGCTAAAAGTTACATTACTTGCTGAATATTTGACTAGCGGTTTTCTTGTGTTTTTGTCTGACATCAAACCATTAGAGTGTTTGGACTCTGCAAGATTTTTGGTCAGACTTTGTATCTCATGAAAGATGAAACATGGTACCTTAGAGTTATCTATTTCTTATGCTGTTTGTTTTAATTCAAAATTCATGTAGCCAGGTCTGTAGTTCATATTGATTGACAGGACTTCTAGCATCAGACATTCTCTACAACAACTACAATGACTCTCACAAACAAGCACTTCCGCGCACACAAACCTTCAAATGTTATCACCATCAAATCCAGTCTATCCTTTCTTCCACTGCTCTATCCTTTCAGGCACTCTGACACTATCTGTGGGACTTACAGCACTGCATAAATACCAAACTCCCCACAGTGACACATGCACTTTAGCTTGATATGGATGCTGTCAAACTCCCATCGCTTCAGGCCAGGAAGTGCTTTATACCTTTGTGTTTGAGCCTTTCTGGAAGGGGTCAAAAATTATTGATCAGCCTTACTTGATGATTCCTGACAAATTAGGCTGGGATATTGACCCTATCTACGACCCCCTCTGGCAGCTGTGGTGCAAATTACATTGCAGTCCTGTCAGAAATACATCCACTGCTGGGAAAAATCAAGACTAGAGCTGGGGAAACAACACAGAGGCCCTTTACACTAGGCAGTTCTACGGGTGAAAGTAACATCTAAGCTCGCTTAGAAAGAACTCCAGGATTATCACAGCCAAGGAGGTCTAAAATACCAAAATGCTTGTACATGGTCTCCTAGAAGTATGTGAACATAACATACAGGTAATGTAACGTAACGTAATGTAACATAACATAACATGGTGGTTTGGGGCAAAACAAAATAGACAAAAATCCCATTTACATTTCATCCAAAGCAACTTACAAATGAGGAAAACGATAGAAGCTGTTAAACCAACAAAAGGTCAACAATCTTTAAGTGTTGTGACAAGTCCCAGTTAGTCTACACAGAGCAAGGTTTTTTTTAGAAATAGAAAGTGTTAGTCTTAATAGGTCAAGTGTTGACAAAAAAATGCCACCAAATTCAAGTTATGATCATTATTACAATATCATGGTTAATAATCGGCAATAATCATTTGTCATGCCCTTGTAATGAGCTCTTCTTTTCTGTAATTTATGTAGGCTGGATGCAATGGTTGTGTTAATATCTTTATGCCATGTTTAAGCAGCATTAAATACATGCCATGTCTTCTGTGTCACCTAGTAACGATGGCTTTTGTTGTTGATACAATTTTATTGGCAACAGACTACATTACTCTGATTGATTGATTATATTTAAATATCTGACATTACAACAAAGGCAGAAATGCTCCAGAAAATTACTTCCAGGAGGTAAATATTGCCCCTTAAAAGAACAGTTCATTTCTGACCCTGCATAACACATAAAATAACAGGATACTATACTGTAGCTGTTTTTATTCTGTCAGAATACACAGATGGTTATGGCATCTACCAGCAGGGGCTGAGAGGGTAACTAGACAAACTCTGACCCTTGATCACAGTGACAAGTACCTTTAAGGCACTCCTTGTGCATTACAAAATAAACTCTTACTTGTAAAGTCATGAAATTCAGAGTTTTCCAGTATTCATCTGCTTGTCCCACTCCTCTCAGCTCCTCTAGTCCTATTCCCACATTATGGAGCTGACAAAGCCCTTCGAATAAGTTATGTTCATGAATAAGATTTGTTCTGTTTGAGGTATTGTTAATCTCCAGGGAGCAGCCAAATTGCCTTCTGACAAAAAGCTAATGATAAAATGTTCACAAGCATTTCTGAAAGTGTCAGTTTTCCCATCATAATGAAAATCCAATTTTGTGGTGGTTCACTGTCAATTAATATGCTCTTTCAAAACAGAAGAAGGTAAACCTAGGTATTCCACGGTACCTTTCTCTTGTCAGACTATTGTGTAAAATTCAGCCATCCTGTCTCAGAGTCTTCTGTTTATTTTCATGGCAGTGACTATTTATACAACTGCTTCAAAATCGACTCGCTCAACTTTTCATGTCTCTGTATTTGACATAAGGTCTTTATAGTTGTTGGTAACAGCATCAATAATTAGAAAGATAAATATTACGAGTCAAACCACATAAGAATAAATACATATACAAATATACCAAAGTAAAGAAGTATTATAAATCTGAAAATTATATGAGCTGAACACACGCACGCACACAGAGTATGTAATTATGGTATGCATATAAATACCATTAAAAATACTAATGCAACATATATTGTACATATAGAATGTACAAGGATAGTTACATTTTTAATTCAATACAAACTAACATTGATATTTAATATTATCGAAATATTCATTGTCTATAAAGAGACAATTGGAATTTAAAAAAATTCACAGTTCACAGATTAGCTTATCTTTTGATTAAAATCTTTTTTTGATGTGTCAAATAACATTGATTATATATTTAATCATTTATCATGTAGAACTAAACCATGAAAATGAAATCCAAAATATAAGAAAGACTAATAAATATAAGAACTTCAAGTCTGTATTTTCTGGTCATAAGACATTAGACAATTGTGAGACAATTAAGCTCTCATTTGTGGCATGGCCGTGAAGTAAAACTCAGATAATAGTTTCATATTCTTGCTTCATCGCTGAAGAGAGTGCATGAATGTGGCATCTAAACAAATCCGCCACCCACAGGGTCGTTCATTAGAGACATCGAAAGAAACCGATACAAGACAAAAACAAATTATGCTCTTCTCTCAGGATGATTGAAAAATCCAATTATAGTTATTTGAATAACTGTGATTGAGATTAACCCTTAGAGGAGCCAAACGTGTAAATGCGGTTGCAGTCAAAATGCCATGCTCTTTGTATCAATAGGTTGCGAGTTTATTCTGGCACCAAACAATATCTGATATCTGCTTGTAAAATAGTCTCTTAAGCGAAACAGTTTTACCTCTCCTTTCCCCAGACAGTGAACGACACCTCCGCCTCAGTGCTCCAAAAGACCTGCTATTCATCCAAAGAATAAACCCACTTCAATCATCCAAATGTCAACAAAGAAAAGAAAGGACACACTATCAAAAACTAATCTCATGGAAAACATGTACAGCCGTTAGAAATAAACAACCCAGGGTTGCAAACATATCTCTGGGAATAATAATAAAAAAGTCCCCCATAAGAACCTCAAAACACACTTTGGTGAGGGAAGTCAAGGTTTTAATATTCCTCTTTCACTTTGACGAGAGAGAAACACCGGGGTAACGCTGTAACGCTCAAAAGGTTATGTGACAGTAAAACACTATAAAAATGAAAGCAAAGTAAACTCACTAATCCTCTTTTCTCAAAGCAGCTCAGACAAAAGTGTCTGCCAATCCCTCGCATACAAATTAGTGTTGTCAGTGTGGACAGGATGTAAGGCAGGATTTATTAATGTCGATTGTTGGACTAGTCTCGTTCTGATGGGACCCTTACATTTTTGGGGGAATTTCGCCGGCAACATGGTCTTGGGAATCACACCTTTAGATCTCTTGTCAAAGCGATCACACAGCTTACTGACCTTAATCTTTTGAACAGTGCAGAACAAGAAAATGACACAACTCAAGGAGATTTTTACATGCCTGCGTGTAGTCTTGATGCTATCTGAGGTGTTTAGAAAATGAAAATGTTGAGTCCTTGGGAGTGCAGAGGCCTCAAGACAAATTTCTTAATTTGGAGTAAAAAAATAAATAAAGTTTAGAGCTTATGATGATAAATTGCATATCTCTGATTAAAGAGATCTTATTAAAGAAGTTATATCTGCTGGAAAGAGAGAGAAAAAGAGTGAGAGTTGATTGGTTTGATGAAGAAATTAGATCAGTAACATCAGTGATAAGGCTCCCAACACAAAACATCTTTCAATATGTGCTACTTAAGCACATTATTGTGGTAATATCACTTGAATGTTGAAGATCTTCAAAAAAAATACTTTCTAGTTACCAAAACATTACCCACATGTATGCCATTGGTCAGTCCAACAGTTAGCTACGCCTCAAACTGTTCTTGGGCTGCTCAAACAAGCAGAGCAATATTTCGGTTCAAGGAAATCAACCAATAAATGGCTTACTTATAGTTGTCACTGCATATTAAGCCGGGAAAAGAGAAAGTATTTTAGCATCAAAACAATTACACATATCACCATTTAAATGGAAACAGCTGCCTGTAAAATCACATTAACTTCATGTAAAAGAAAAGTGCCTGGCTGTGCTTATGACATTTAAAAGCATAGAAATGTACATTTATAAATTACGTACAAATGTCATTCCAGCTATATTCCGGCAAAGGCATACATAAACATCTTAACTTATTTCGAAAAAGCCCAAAATACTTAAGTGTTGACAAAGACACCGTCTCTGGTCGAAATGAGTAGGGTCCAGTGCTGTTTGGATCCCATTATCTTTCACTATATTGAGAAAATCTTTTGTTTTCCATCATCGTTTGCATTGCTTTCAATCATTATTCCAACAATCTGTCGGACTTACGGATGAACGAAGTTTTGAATGCGAGTAAATAATGCAAGAGTTTGAAATTTTGGGGGAACTATTGCTTTAACTAAATATATTCTGCATACAACATGGCTGTAAAGCGTGTCTTTATAAGGCTTGTTTATGGTTCGGGTAAAGTGAACAGGATTTCAATTTTGCAATGGTGAGTGAGCAGGGAAGGCTGAGGGGTGGGTGGGGCAGCTGGTAGAGAGACGAAATAAAAAGTAGAGAGAGAGAGAGCAAGATGGGGAAAAGGTGAAGAGTGACAGAGGTTTTGCCATATTCAGGTGAGAGCACAACCTGCCGCACTGGGCTTCAGAGATAATTGGATGGCAGAGTAAGAAAAAAAAATCTAGACAGAGATTATTCTAGAGGACAGTGAGATTCTCATACTATAATGACTGGAAAGAAGTTTGACTTTAATAAGATCGCAAAAGTCTGTGTAATGAAAGTGTACGCAGTCTGGAATATTTTAATTCAAGTCATGCCAGTGACGAATGATCTAGATCTAGTTATCATATTACATATATCACTTATTTGTGATAAATCATCTTTGCTTTGCCAAAACAGCTTATTAGAAACAGATAAATGTCACAGTGTGGCTGCAAGATTTGCAATAATCTTGCATTTTACTTTCACATACATTTTCTCAGAAGTTGGCTTCTGAACTATGGAGGATTTTTGTTTTGTTACCGCATCCAAACAGCTTTTTTTCACCGGCTGCAGGTACATAATTGTGTATTTCCTAAAGGAGGTCAGTTTAGAATTTCTTTTCAATCAAATGCCCTTCAACGCTTTAGCTGCCATTTTCCATGCTCTGAAACGGTCATTTAATGAGCCCCTGTGAGGAGCAGATGTGACTGTAGTGAGGAGGGACAAAAGCTTTATGATGCAACTTTACCGTTTCATCATTCGGAGACAAAATTCAATCCGTTAAACATGTAAATAAGGCAGGAAATATATTCTTATAAATACAAGCCCAGAGGTTTAGAGGCATTTTGAGACATAGCAAGATAACAAGAGCACTGTTGGCGTGACAACTTGAAAGTCTGAATTAATCTGCTTGGCTACAAGTTGATCCGCTAACCTCGCTAACATGAGAACTTTGAATTGTTTCTCAACAAAAACCTTAAAATAGCTAAAAGCATTTTGTTCTCTGAGAACAGCATTACCATTAATGGCTGAAGCAATGATATTTTGCATAGAAATAAAGTTTGTTCTTAGTATGAAGCGCCGATTGGTAAATAAAAAATGCTTTCTGGCAAGAATGACAGAAGCGTTTATGCATCTTCACAGTGTAACTACTGTATCATCAACAAAGAGCTATCCACTGACACTATCATTCTCATGTCATAAAAACCATTCCATAGATATTGTTAACTGTGTCAGTGAGAAACAGATTGAGAGTTATTGACTCATCAGGGGTTTTTGCACTCCAGAAAAAAAGGAAAAAGAGAAAAATGTAAAACACTCTCCAAGTGAGATCCATTAGTTTGCGGCTCAAAATCACGCTGAAAGAACATTATTTCCCACTTCAGCTTAGCCACATGAAAGAGCAATGAAAACCAACTTCCTAATGGCACTCCCTATGACATTATCATTTAAAGACAATCCCATCTGCATCTTAAATTAGTAGGCCATCGTTAGAATGAATTTGAATAACGTTCATATGTTGAGAAAGAAGAAGCGCAGACCATTGGCCTTTTGCTGTAGGCATGTGGAATAACAGTGAGTGTTTCTTCAACTTCAAATACTTTTATGTATCAGAAGTTCATTTCTTAAAGCAAACAAGATTTCAGTTTTTCTATTTGTTATAAAAAAAGATATATATATATATTTTTTTACTATTTTCCATGCATTCATTACTTATTTCTTTTTATGTTAAAATGCATAATAAAAAAGTAAAAAATTACAAACATATAATAAACTGCAGTAATTTAAATCATGTGAAATAAACAAAACATTTCAAATTCATTATATTAAAATTATTTATATACATTTTCACACATTCACACATTATGACTGTCCCCAGCCGCGGAATCATCTGTGCAACAACTAATTAAGCTTTAAGTGTTTTTGGCTACCAAGGAGACAGCATCAGCAAATAGCATATTTGTATGAAGTTTATATACTAATTAAGCTTTTAAGTGTTTTTGGCTACCAAGGAGACAACATGAGCGAATAGCATATTTGTATGAAGTTCATACATCATGTAAACTTCATACATCATGTTCATTTAAATATGCCATTCGCTGATGTTGTCTCCTTAGAACAAATTTGGAACAAAAGTAAATATAGTGGAGTTCACTTATCTCGACTCACGGTTAACTCGCCAATCCTATTATGTCAACGTTTTCGAAAGTGGAATCTCCAAACTCCCTATTTGTCTTAGCATTTTCTTTTCTGTAATGTCGATTCTTTAATGTCGCCGAACCCTAATATCTCGAGCACAAAAGAGGGACAAATTCGCCACTTCACATGGTTATCTAGTGACTCATGAGCGTACCTAGTTCACTGCGCATGCGCTGAGTTTGCGTTGCACGTCGCTCCGTCAGTGACGCTTCTCTCACAGCACCGCGCAGCACTCTCTGAAGTGAAAGCACATATCAGAGCAGAGCGCGTCAGAACAAAAGCAGGTGTGTGTTAATCTAAGCCTCATACTCATTGGTCGGTAATGAAATTGTTTGTGTTTATCTAAGTCGATAAACATAACGACCAATGAGTATGAGGCTTAGATAAACACACACCTGCTTGAGTTCTGACGCGCGCTCTGCTCAGCGTCGCTGCGGATTGAAGAACCCGGTTGTTAAAAGACGGGACAAAGCCAAATTAGTTGAGAAAGCTCATTAGACAGGCAGAACGCAAGAAAGTATGCAATCTAGTACAGCGTGATGACCTCACAAATATGTTATGACTGTTTACACTGTGAGCGAAATTGTGTTTGCAATGTTGGAGAATAATTAAAGGTTTGTATCGAGAATCGAAGGTGTTTTTTATTATATACTGGTAAATCTCTGCTGTTGGTTGGTGCACATATGCCTTTTGTTGTTAGCAAACATATACAGTGTATGCACATTTTTATAGCATGCCGATCGCTTCATCAAATAAATCGCCATATTGGCATATTGGCTCGATCATCGGTTATCGCTACGCTTTTTTGCAACCCCCGAGGCCGTTGACATAACCGTATTCCACTGTACATGCAAATGCACACACATGTAATACTGCATATAGCACACCCATGTCTGTCTATGTATGTGGCATTATGCATTTACATAGACAGGAAGGGTGATAGGTAATATTCAAAATGTGACTGACATGATAAAAGCTTATTTGAGATCAAGAGCAGAGAGGAAGGGGGGGGGGGGGGGAGAGAGAAGAATGAACAAATAAGAAATAGAGGAGTTAGGACACTGTATGTCAAAACAAAGGAAGTTCCATGCAACAGCTTGTCAATTCTGAGTTTGCATATACTTTTTCCTCTGAAGCTCTTCCAAAAATGTAATGCTCATGTTCAGACTAAATGGACGTAGCTGAGATTTCGTTGCAAAATTACATCTGCTGACTTTCTTTTTTTGTTTTGTAAAACTTATGCATTTATACCTGAACATTAACCTGCTCGTCCTCTGTACCCAGGCACTTGTTTGGGCCTTGATGCTTTTGTGCAGAGCTGGTGCTAGTGAGTGTGGGGGGAAGGGAGAAAGAAGCTACGGATACCATTTAATGGACAGCCCAGTGAAGGAGCCCCAGAGTGGGTGAGATAATCAGGCCGAGAGTGCATGTAGGAGAAGCACAGATAATTGAGCGTAGGAGAGGGAGAGAGAGAGAGAGAGAGAGAGAGATGGGAAGGAAAGGTGGGGGTGATTCAATACAGGAGAATGGACTGGATGCGAGTGATCCTTTGCTATTGCCCATTTATGGCGGAACATGACATCTCAGAGAGGGTACAGAGCTCAAGGCTAAAGATTAATCTTCACAAGAGGAAGAGTGCATTTTTGCCCCTGGTAGAAGATTTTAGCCCATGAAAAATGCATGTTTTCGTTTTTGTGTTTAGTGTAGGTAGGGAAAAAAATATCAGCTCCGGCTCACAGATGCCTGAATACTTTGGCGAGGACAGTTCCGTTGAGTTTATGTGTGCTTAGATGCTAATTTATGCATGTGGAAAACGATGAAAGCAACATTAGTGGCAAAACAACACACATAGAAATAATCAGATTCCAAAATTGACTTTTTGTCACACCTGGCAATGGAAGAAAATATATTGTCATAAATATTGTTTACCGGGCATAAAATTGGATCTTGCAATATTCAAGCCTATTTTTTTTGCCTATAATAAAGGTATTTAAAGTATTTATTTTTGTGTCAAACAGAACTAAATCGTCACTGCCACGGCATTTTTTTTCCCCCGAGTTGTGAATGTGAGCTTGTAGTATGTATTGAATGTGATGCAATAAAATCTGTGCACCGTGAAATGATGGCAAGAATCATCTTTCTATTGAGTTGTCCTTGTGGGCCGCACATAAAAATAAACATACAACATTCTCCTGACCAGGGTTGTCCAATTCCCAAACTAATGACTCGTATGAGTCGGTTCTCTGGATGAATAGCTAAGTTATGATGAGTAGATGAGTTATTGCTTTGAATCAGTTCATTCAATACCTACTCACTTAACTGCATTGTTTTTTAAATCATTAACAAAATGAAGACCGTTTAGAGTCAGGGTATTTTAAGATATTATATAGGCAACTACAAACTTGCATCCACAAATCTATGATTTCTTTTGCTATGAATCTGACAATTTAGGATGGTGTTCATACTTGACGTTTGGTTGTCTTGGTCCTGTTGGTCTGGAATAAATTAAACACTGCAAACACACAAAGATTTGTATCGAACTGTAATGGGTAATGTAGCTCCACCAAAACAGGTATGGTTGATCATTCTGTCCTTTTTAGGGTTGCATTTCGAGATATCATGTCCTGTTTTTGGTTCATTTAGATGTCTTTGGTCCATCTTGTGTTCATATTTCAGTCAAACTGAGTTAGTTTGGAAGCGGACCAAGACCCATCTTTTCAGCGGTTTCGGTGCGCAACATTCACACTGACACTTATTCAGTCGCACCAGAGTTACTAAATACTGATGAAACAACTATCCATCTCCATGTAAAAGATGCAAAACATAAAATTTGAGTATGACAAGCAAGGCTGCTGCTTTACTTTACTTTTGTTTTGTATTTTATTTTTATTTTGTCATTAAAGCCAGGAACACGCAAAGTCTTAGTTTTTTTTTTATTGGCTCTAGTCAGACACTGTCAGTGTTTGAGGGATGTCGAGCCATTGGTGAGACAGAGAACTCAGATTGGCTGTTCAGTTAGTAAACAAGTCACGGCATGAGAATAAGAGCAAAAGTAAAGAGGTCATGATGGCACAGACTGAAGGCTGTTCTAGTTTTTCTGTTTCCAGTCATCTTACTGGATCTTTTCACTGTGCAAATATTTTTATAATAACATAAGCGGAGTGGAACAAAGAAAGTGATTAGCATGATCGATTCAAAATGATACGCAAGCGCTGCTTTATTTATAGTTTGCATACCTGCAGTCTTAGTTTTACTTTTACTACAGAAAAAGACTGTTATCTTCTTAACACGCAAGCGCAGAATGCTAGTTGACAGCTGCCTGTTGTCCTTTCTGTGTGTTCAAGCACAGATGCGAGGAAACAACACAGTCGAGTTTCATCAGCGTTAGTTATTTGCCAACGGTTTAGTGTGTCCCTACCTTAAAGTTACATTGTTTGTATGCAGGTTATTTCCTCCTTCTTCTCTGAGCCTGTTACATTCTGTTTAAAATTAATTCTCATATTTTTGTTTTGATGGCCACATTTGTATGAACTCTAAAGTTTAGTGAATTTGAAGTATCTAATTAAAATCTTTAAAAAAAACTATGTCAGTTTCTTTCTCTCTCTACACACACACAATTTAAAACATTTTTTAACCTATTTTTGTTTTGGTTGCCTAATATGAGGAACATTTCACATAGGGATCTGGAGAAGAAAGGAAATGCCAGCCAACTGGCATAGAAGTTTGCTTTACTTACAATTGGTGCTTCAACAAGTGTTAATTTAGAACCATACGCAGCTGAATACTTGGCACATCTCTAGTGAGTGTTAAAATTAATGTGCAATTTATATTTATACATGCTACCTGTACAAATCCATCTGTGCCATATGCAATATTTTACCTTTTATTTGACATTTCTATATCTTCATATTGGTACTAGCTCTACAAATACTCCCTCTCTACTTCACATAATTCTATAAAGCAGCTCTGTGTAGAAGTACCACTCATATTAGTATAATCCTGATTGTAAAACCCTGTAAATATATTTCCTTCTGTTAACCAGCCTGCAAGTAAAGCAAGCTTTTGTTATTGATTCAAATTCCTGGTGTGGATGAACTTTAACCAAAAACTAACTAAAACTCACTCTGATTCTGATTCGAAAACATTATAATAACTAAAATAATTAAGGCTGAGAGATATCGATTTTACAGGAAATCCTCCACATTGCTACTGCTACACAATTTGATCAGGACACTAAAAAGACAGCAACATAGTGAAACACAGCAGAAGGCTTCTCTGTGATTTACAATTAAACCGATTCACTGTAATGCCCCTGAATGAGCGATCAAAGCAGAGCGCATCAGTATGCAGAACAGGGTGCAGTATTGATTTTTCAGCTATTCCGAGGGCTCATGTAAACACAGGATCATTTAGACTGGGGATGTCTTCCACAAAAGCACACATGAGACTCCAGTTGAACCATATTGAATACAAGCATTATTGCTCTAGCCATGCCTGTTTAGAATCTAGAGGTCAAGAAAGATTTATGACATGCCACGCGCTTATCACCCACAACCAGAAATGGTGCCGTTTTTTCATAACACGAAGTAAAATGAAGGTCAGGTAGCACCACATCACGTCCATACGAGGGGTCTCTCCCTCCGTTGATCTCAGCCTTCCTGATGCAGCATAAATCTGATAAGTGCACCTGAAAGAATCACTAAACAGGATTATTCCCAGATAGGCCACTATGTCCCATGCGGTCCATTCTGACAGAGTTCAGGGAGTGCCAAGAGACCACAAGCCTGAAGGATTAAGCAAATAAAAAAAAGACAAATATGTGGATAGAGGCTGAATGACAGCTAGGAAAGCTAAAATCAAATCTGAACTCATTAATATTGAACTTTGGAGGGACAAGGTGAATTTTAATACCTTCACGTGGGACATACCAGGTCCAACCATAACACTTCATTTCTAATTTGAAAAATATGCTGAATCAAATAAATGCAGACTTGGTGAGTAATATATACTTAAAAAAATTATTATTTTAGATACTGTCCTCTAATACGCATATATACTAATACATATATACACACATTTTGATCCTTAAGGGACTTGACACACCCAATGGCCATCATTCAATTTAGTATGAAAAAGTCATATGAAAAGAAGACACTTGTTTTTAGTTAATAAATAAAAGTATATAAATTATAATAAATGTAATAATTTTTTAGTTAATTAATACATTTTGTTGTCCACAGAAAAATAATGTCATGAGAATCAGTAGATGTCAAAATGTTTTAAAGTGAAAGTCTCATTTAGAGTTTTAGTCAAGTCTGGCACACTATAAAACACAACAAGAGGAGACTCTACATGTGTGGGACCGGGACCACTCCACAAAACAAGCAAATTTCTGCAATGCACAGATAAAATGGGAGGATAAATGACTTGGATTTTAGTGCTTAAGAGGCACTTTTTAAGTTAAGAAAGAGTCTTTAGAAGGTTTAAGAGTATTAAAGTAAATAAAAAAAGTAGATTTATTTGAGCTCAAGAGGCCCAGATGTATGATTTTATACACTACAGTGCTGTTATACAGTTTATATTAATCAAAAAGTTCAGAAAAAATATTACAGTTCCCACAAGAATATTACGCAGCATAACTTTCAGTACTGATACTAAAATAATTTTTTTTCCTGGGGACCAAATAAATATAAAAATTATTTCTGAAGGATCAGCTGAGTAATGTTTTAGTTTTGATTTTTAAAATAGCTAAAACAAGGAAATCATTGCGTTATTTACGTGCTGAAAGAAGAAATATATAGACATTATATATTTGTATATGTGTATATATGTATATATATATATATATATATATATATATATATATATATATATATATATATACATACATACTTTTTATATTTTTTCATTTATCCGTTTATTAAACTCATTGTTTAACTCATTAAACTCATCGCACTATATTAAGCGAGCATTTTTGAGACATTTTTTCATTTTCAGTCCATTCATTATGGGATTCGAAATTGATTCATAGATTAACTATTTTAAATGTATCATTAATTTATTTAAATGTATGTTTGATAGTCTTCTGAGATTTTCTTACTTTTAGGCTAGTTGACTAGTCGGTTACAAAACTTCTGAACGGTCACGTATATCATCTTTTACTGCTTTACTTGTTTTTGTACAGAAAAGAAGAAAGAATATATCTCTACCTTAAAATAGATGAGATATTCTTCCTTGATTGACTGGATGATTAGCTGGTCATGCAGGTTAAGATAGTTTTTGAGGACATTAAAACATGATAAACTCTTTGAAAAGGCATTTAACAGCACATCTGCATTAGATGCAATAAAACTGCAATGTAAATATAGAAATTAAGCCGCACAAAGACGAAGCCTTGAAAAGCCTTTAAGTGCAAGCATGTAAAACTAAATATGAATTGGAAAAATATTATATCTTCACAATTTCATTGCAGAACATATTTGAGGTAAACAACCTAATTATAAACATTTCAATTCTAAGCAAGCGCATGTCCATGGGCAATGACTCTCTCTCTCTCATGCTGATGCAGATTTTGGTCAAAAAGGCCCTGTGCTTGCAATAATAATCAGTATTCATGCACCATGCATGCTTGGCATATGTTCTCCCATATGCTTGGAATCCACTGCAAGGATTCGGTACGCAGCGTTGTAACAGTTCACAAGAAAAATACTGACAACACTATTCCATCACATTTGCCAGATTAGTTCACATTGGAGATAAAATGTGAAAGTTTCATTTGTAAAGCGGAAAAGACAAAAAAAAAGTGAGTATCTGATCTGCTGACAGCAGTAATTGCTTTGTTTTGTAGATGCAAAAAATTAGGGATGTGAGTCTCGCAGGAAGAAAAAAAAGCAATGTCAAAGTAATGACATTCAACTAATAACCTCATTTGTTTATATGGTGAATGAGACAGTTAGGCAGGATATCAAAGCTATAGTTATGCTCTTAAACATGATTAAGCCCTGTAACTAAGCTCATTTGGAGGTATGAAGAATGGGATCATGATAAGACAATTGAATCTGGACAAAGTGTCAAATTGAGATCCTCAAAAGCTCGCTGTGAAAAGATTTACATATACATATAACTTTGGATATTTCCTTGAATTTCTTTTTTCTAAAAGTCACATCACAAAAGCGCTAAATCTACTAACCAGGAATCAGGCTTTAATTATATACTGTCTATATAAGGTACCTAAATGTATAGAAAGAAAAAGTCAAACCATTTTTGGTTGAAAACTTCAGTACAAATTTACATGACAAAACATCAAAGGGAACATAAATTAGAACATCTGTGTTGTGACCTGAGCTCTCTTTCTACATGTATATATTTTAAATGAAGCAAACTCTATTTTACCAGATAAATATTGTATGAAACCCAATAGCACATATGCTTCATAAATTTCACTTTGTGTGGAAGCTGTCTGAACTATTTATTAGAATGGTTACCGATAAGAGGCAGGTTGGTTTTCAGTGGAATCAAAAGCATGTCTGAATGTAGCTGCTATTTCAGCCAACATGCAGAGAAACACAAAACTGTTGGCAGTGTTTGAAGACAAATGCATACTCTGTGTGAACTGGGGATTGATTTTTCACAGTCAATTATAGTCATTTTTAGCACAGTTGTAAGTGTGTAAAGAAAGGCCAAAATGTTTCAAAATCATGCAAGGGAACTATGAAAAGATATTGACAAGCATCTGGTTGGAAAAGGTCTAATTTCCCCTCCTGTTTCCATTCTAGCAAGTATGAAATATCTCACACATACAAAGGATTTAATGGCTATTGAGCAATGATTTAATTTTATACATATACAGGGAAGACCGGGGCTAATTCTCACACCTTTTATATGCAGTGGGTCCGATTTTTTGTGCAGACACACCTTAGTTTCCTGAAAAGGGAACGAGATGCTGTGTCAAATACTATGGGAAACGCTTCTGCGTGATTACGTCATAAAGCACGTGTATAATCAAACCAATCGTGTGAATGGACATCAAAGGTGGGTGACGACATGAACCAGGAAACTATAATGGGATGCCATGCCAAACAGTCAGCAGCTTAAAGTGTCTGAAATAGACTCTACTACCAGGCATGCAGGAGATATGGCGAAGAGAAGCAGCGTCTCTTCATTAGTGGGCCCAAAACATATGGACAACTGTTCAGAGAAACTTATTCAACAGGCTCTAAGGGAGCCAGGGATAGGCTGTGGAGCACCATGGTCAGAGCCCAAATCTTTACCTTCGTATGTACATCAGGCCTCAGCCTGTGCCAGAGTGCCATGGAGGAAACAATGGGTCTCTCCCCAGAGACATACCACATAAATGGATGTGATAAGCAGCTATGGCCACCACATACACATTTAAGGTGGACAGAAATAACTTGTTCTTGCAGGAACTCCAGCACTGTACCAACCAAGCAGTTAACTGGGTCCTGCTGACAATCATAGCACCATGAAGTGAAGAGCCCCCACTTAAAGGCATAGAGTTCTGGAGTGGAGAATGGTCTCAACAATTCCTGGGCAGGGATGCAGAATTTAGCCTCCAGTTTGGAACAAAAGGTCTCTCCTGAATGGGAATCTCGCAGGGAAACCTATCGAGGAGGGACATGGTAGTATGCGTCCTTGAGGTCTATCGTAACAAAACAGATCTCGGATCTGATCTGAGGAATGATCTGTCTCAAGGTTAACATCCTGAACTTGAGCTGCATGACTGATTGAGTGAGCAGATGCAGGAACGGAACGATAAAGTAAAGGTTGTAAAATTTACTTCTTGTTCCATAACCAGAGCCTGCTTGGGAGCCACCACTGTGGGTAGAACCCCCATAAACTGGGCCGAGAGAGCCCAAAACTGGATAATATCCCTTTTTGATTTTTGTCAGAAGCCTCCACGCTACCAGAAATTCAACTAAGGGAACCAGTTTGTCAAGATTGGCCTATAGTATTACTCGAGCAATCAGCTTGGTGCCCTGAAGCAGCAAACTGATAGAGAACGGCCGAACTGAAAGCTCTTGAGCCCTTCTCAGAGGGAGTTTGTGGCCCAGTGCCGTTACGTTTCCGGGTGGACACTGAGACTGGCGATCGCTGGGGATTGCTGCGCTCTGAAGCAAATGAGGTGGCAGGGTTGGTAGGATGTCTACTAAGGGCACCAAAAAGGAACGCGCACTGTATAACAAGGTGAACGCCACTCTTCTGCAATGGCGACTCCCCTCATTGGTCTGGTGCTTCTGACATCAGAGCTTTTCCACATAACCTTCTTGGCAATGAGGCCTTCATACCCCTCGAAGACTGCAGGTGAGAGCGTCTCGTGGTCTCCCACTCGTTGAGGAGGAGCCCGAGTGGTAACGCTCCTGTTTTTGTCTGGCATGGTATTAGGAGCTGAGCTTTTGGGGCTTCTCCTCCATAGACCACCCAATTGCTCTGGCAGTCTCTTTGGTGGCCCAGAGAGACACATCAGTTGCCCAACACAGCTCTGACACAATTTCATGACCGATTCCTCCCCTCTTATCCATGTCTCCGAGCATGTCTGCCTGTTAGGCCTGCAGCAGCCCCATAATATGTAGGCATGCTGCAGCCTGACCAGCCGAGACATAAGCTCTACCCAGCCAAAGCTGATGTTGTCTTAAGTGTCTTGGTGGGTAATGTGGTGGCCTTTAGGGATGATGCCAATTGAGGAGAAAGATGGCTCACGAGAAACACCTATACTTTGGGCATCGCCCCATAACCATGCTCTTTGAGCCCCACTATTGATGCATAGTGCGAAGTGGCAGCATTATTCCCACAATAGGAGGCTGTTTTCTTCCACTATCTTGACACCTCAGTGTGCTTTGTCTTGTGATTCCAACTTAGAAAAGACACAGGATCTACCGGGTGAAGGCAGAGATAGGACGGAGCCCGTCAAAAACCTCCGACAAACCCCTTTGTGATTCACAGGTTTTAGATTGCGCTAGGCCTCAGCTGCAGCAGAACCCGAACCCAGAGGAGGGACCTTAAAGGAAGTTGTTCATAGTGTACACAGCCAGCACTTTCGAATGGCGATTGTGCATGCTCCGCTCCCCCAAAAAACACACAAAGGACATGTGTATCCCCACCCGAAATGTAATGTGCGCAGGGATGAACAAAAGGTCTAAAATTATTATTTTGTTTGCTCACCATTTTCTGTTTATGTATTTTTGAATGTTGGTAGACAGGCAACAAATAAATAAGAAAAATGATCACACAGAGCCCTACTAAAGACACAGAAGCTGCCGAATGTTTGGCATGGCATCTCTTTATAGTTTCCTGATTCACAAAATCACCATTCACACGTTTGGTTCGATAACACATGAAGCAATCACGCAGAAGCATTCCAATAGCGCTTGACCCAGCGCACGTTACCTTGAAAGGGAACTTAAATTCTTCACTACAAAAAAGCAATTCAACTCAAATTCAATCCCACCAGTATTGGCCAGAGAAAAACATTTTTTGTGTGCGACAACATACCCCAGAGGCAATAAGCTGTCAGAACAGAACCTGCCATAGGCTTTTTAAAGTAAAATTTAATCAATAAAACAATTATGAAAAACAAACTAGTCAATAGATACTTTAATTAATAAATCCAATTACAACTTAAAAAAGTCATGTAACACCTGACATTTACAAGAAAATACCCTCGTCTTGAAAACCATTTGAAAACCAATTGCCTCGGTCTTCCCTTATATTCTCAAATACATTTTCATATATCATTACATTTGCATACCGTATGTATTGCTTCTTTCTGAAAACCCATAATCCAACCCTCCTGTGAAGAGATGTCAAAACATAATTAGAATTTATTAATTAATTTATAGTCTTTGTCAAATAAGTAGAGCACCTGTTGTGAGGAATTCAAACTATCCTCTCTCAGCCAACTCGCTCAACTAGGACATCACAAAATTAACTAGAAATACAATTTGGAACTTGGAACACAACAAGAACAGTGGGACGTCAAGACAGTTTATCTCAGCGATTGATACTGCTGCTACTGCAGTGGACCATGAAATTGTCATTTGTTCTGCAAGCGTTGCATCAAATGAAAGTTAAGGGCTACACACTGGCAAAGGTCTAAACTCTGGCAGTGAGAGGACCTCATGGCTAATTATTTCCATTCCATTCAAAAGGTATACCTACTAACACAGTGACATATCTGTAGAATGGACAATGAAAAAGCATAAAGATCTGTAACGCTGAATGATACTCACTGTGGCTGCTAAGAACAGTCATGCAATACAACACATCATACACACTGTTAGTGTGTGCATTGTGTCTATGTATGTCAGAGCTTATGTGCTAAAGAGAAAGCATAAGGGGAAGTAATGCATCCCATTTCAGAGATGACATTTTCACACTGGGTTTCAATAGATGTGTCTTAAAACAATAGTTCAATCAAAAATAAAACCTTTGTTATTTATTCACATTCATATTGGTCCAAATCCTAATGACTTTCTTTATTTTGTGGAACACAAAAGAAATTGGTTGTTCTGAACATAAAAAAGACCTGAAAAGTATCATAGGTTCTAATTTAGACTGGTTTTGTGAACTGTATCAACTGACTAATTTACTTTGCTCCTCACACAAATCTATTGGAGATATCACTAAAATGTCATATAATATCTAAATCCAAATAAATGAAAAACAAAATGATAAAAAACTAAAATCAGTTGTTTTAAATACTACAAGTGAATTTATACATCACAACATTGCAATGTACAGTAAGACAAATGTATATTAATTTTAGATTTTTGATACCGAAAAAATTAATAAAAAATGTAATAGTCATTTCGTTCCGTGGGGGTGGATGGGGATTTTGTTCTAAATGTTCAGAAACTTGTTGACTATAACATGAGCTATCTGATATATTCTGATTGTCAAATATGTGTTAGTGAGTGTGTTTTTTACACCTTTAAAAGTCCTATCATGTTAGCTGGTCAATAACGCACGATGGGCACCGGATTCAACGAATCTGTTGGATTTACAGCACATAAAATCGTTAATTTCTCCCAAAATACATAGAAGAGGCCAGTGAACTGGGTGAAGAATAGAGTAAACTATATAGTTGCCTAGTTTCCTAGTCTCTATTAGCCTCAGCCAAAACTCAAATGCACATTTAACATTTAAATTCAGCAGTTGATATTCTAAATATAATTTAATGCACTAAATATTCTAATCGCAGCAGTGTGATTGTACACATCACAGGGTTAAGTTAACTGCTTTTTGGGGGTAGAAAGACACTGAGAGTGAGGGGGCACAAATCAAGTCTGGTGGGGCAATGTCTGATATGGACCCAAATAAGCTGACTACAATCGGACTAGTTGCAGTATCTGAACAAAAAAGGTAATATGTAACCTCGTCAACTGGATTTAAATTTCATTTGGATTGTAATGGGTGGTTTAAAACCTTTTCTGATCAATGTGATAGTATAACAGCACATTGATCAGATTGATAATTTAATCTGGAATGGAATAAAGTAAAAATAGCTGGTGTTAATAAATTATTAGAGATCGACATTAGATGATGGCAGGGGTAATCTAAATGTGAAAACAGAAGAAATGTGCATGCAGAATTAAATGTATGATATCAAGTGATTTATATCCAACAACAGACAATTTTTCCTTTTGTGCCTTAAGACAGAAAAAAGTCATCTGTGCTTAAAACAACATGAAGGTGAGTAAATAATGACAGAATTGTCATTTTTGGAAGAATATCTCTTTAATACACATAACCACCCTCCCCCCTCACTTCCCTCACCCACACACACTCCACGTTTCCCCAGACATAGAATATCATGGTCTGTGATTTCAGTAAGGAGCAAAACAGTGAAAACACAGCGACGCTATAGATAGTGACGTTCAGCGACGGCGTAATCAGTTGCTGCTCAGGAGAAGAGAAAATGGCAGACAACAAATAAAAGATAGAAGTCGAGGAGGCGTATTATCAATATCCCGCCCTTCATGCAACCGCACTAAAGCAGAGAATGAGGAAGCCAGAGAGAAGCAGTCAGCGTTTAGGAAAGCCACTCGCCCCAGCGCTACACATGACAGTGCCCACCATAACGCCACATTGCTCGCTCAGAGGGGTGTCAGTGCTGTACTGTGCAATGCCACAAGTTAAAGAAATAAAACACAAAGAAAAAAAGTGAAAATTTAGGGCTGTCAATTTAAGTTTTAAATTTAAAGTGATTAATTACAAAGAAAATAATAAAGAACACTTCCTATGTGAACGGACCATAATATTTAAATTTTTTAAATGTTTAAACTTTTCTTTTCATGTCTAATTTGCTAACAAATCATTATTTGATTTGGATCTTTAACAAGATTCATTTGAACTGAATGGTTCATTCAGTGATTCTGGAGTGCACCAAGAATTTGACTGAGAGAGTCAACATTTTAAACAGCCAAAAATGCTAAAATATAATAAATACTAGAAATACTTTTACACCATTCAAAAGTTTATCATCTATAAGATGTTTTTTTTTTAAAGAAAATAATATTTTATTCAGCAAAGATGCATTAAAAAGTATGCTAAAAAGTGATGGTAAACATTTATACCATAATATAACAGAGTTCTATTATTTTTTAAAGTAAAGACTGTGTTTGAACGTTTCCACAAAAATATTAATCAGCGCAAATCAGAACATCACAATGATTTCCGAAGGATATGTGACACTGAATAATAAAGATGCAAATTTTTTCAAATTTTTAAATAAATTACATTTCAAAATATATTAAGATAAAATAAAATTCATAATATTACTGTTTGTATTGTACTTTTGATCAAATAAATGCAGCCTTTGTGAGCATAAGAGACTTATTTTATCTTAATAATAATAATTATTAAAATAATTTTAGACTTATACAAAATCTTACAGAAACCAAACATTTGAATGGTTGTGTTGGTTAAATAAATAGCGTTGTATTCAAATTCACAAAAACACTATATGAAAAAAAATTGTAGCATTGTTAAATGCAAATTTTATGTAGGTTCTAAATTATCATTTTTAGAAGTTGAATTATGGCTTTCTCAGCAAACATTCATATGCATCATATAATTAATTTGATTACAACAGATTAAACAAACAAACAAACAACAGATTGACAGCCCTAGAAAAAAAAGTTTAAGTGACGACACACAAAGCTGAACGCCAGCAGGCATCCTGGCCAATCAAGAGAAGGAGAAATTGCAATGAGGAAGAGGTCATTTTTGGTTAGTGCAGCATTTTGGATCCCTTACTGAGCTGCAAACAGTATGTGACATATACTGACCTGGACTTGAGACAGCGCTAGTTGTTGTGGGTTCAATAATTGCTACAGGAAAAGAAGAGGAGAGGGAAAAGAGGACATTTATATATTATTAACATAATGAAGACCCAAAAGAAGGGAAAAGAGAACAAAAACATGCAAAGATTGGAGAGAGGGTTGTGAAAACGCTTCTGTGGTCAGAAGGCAATAAAACAAATCCCTGCTGTGGTTGATCATTTTGATCAAAATGTAATGCTCAATCAGGGTTTGTTCGGTTATTGTGTTCAGAAGGGTTTTGACAGAGTAGGTTTCAAATCATATTATGATCACTGATCTTTGATACTCTAGATTAGAAGCTTCTTAGCATCACTCAATTCAATGAACCGGAATGAAGCTCAGTTCAATTAACACATGAAATTAAATTTGCACCTAGCAGACAGTCGTTTAATCATGACGATGTAATATAGTTTTCATATTATTATAGATATCAGACTCTCTCAATTGCCCCAGCTCCCTTTTTGGGAAATGTTAAAAGCAGGACTTTAATGTCAATCCATTTTTAATCTCATTTAGGCTCAATATTTTCCAGTGAGTTACTTAACTGAAGGTAATTAAAACTTAACTGGGGGGATACGTCAAGATCTGGGGGAGATATACAGAAACACCTCTGCCTTCACATTTTCCATCTGCTGATGGAAAAAAAAAAAGTAAAATATAAAATGTATGCATGCCCAATGAAAGCAAAAGTACTTGGACAATTAAAAAAGGTGTGAATGTCATTGCATTATACAAAATATCAAACCAAAAAGAAAAAAAGAAAACAATTTGTCCTTGCCATTTTATGCTACTCCTGTTCACCAGCTTGTCTCAAGGTCATTTTTTAGTGGATGGATGAAGTCAGGTCTCCTAAGGTTCACACAAATGCCCTTGCAGAGTAACCACAGGTGTAGTTCATCACATTAACTATGGACATGTTGGACAAAAGGTCACACAAAGTTTCAAGCATTTAAAAACTACTAATAAACAAAAGATCTCTAATGAAAATTCAACTGTTAAAATATAACTTTTACTCCACTTTCCTGCAACAATGCATATCCATGCATTTTTGAAGTTTGTCTTCTATTGAGTCAAGATGTCAATTAATCAGTTTAGATCTTATTCTTAGATCTCACCAAACTTGGACTTTGGCACACATCGAAAGGTGAAACTCTCTGTGCTTGTGTTGCCAGTCTCTAATGTTTACATGTGTTTGAATGGAGGTGAATGATACACAAACTGTAGCCTGACTTCACCTTAAAGGGTTAGTTCACCAATTAATGAATACTCACGCTCATGTCTTTCTTTCTTCTGCAGAACACAAAAGAAGACTGTAACAGTCCTTAGTTCAGAGAGGAAGCAGGCAGGAACTGGTAAACATTCAACAGACTTTTAATATGACAACTACAAAATGAAAGTCTGGCGGCAGTCCCTCACGAACACAAGCATAAAACACAACATAAATTCCTTCTTCACTGCCGTTGCTCCTCCTTTTATGCCTCCGCTCCTCTGTGAGATACAAGACCGGTGGTGGCGCAGATGTCCCAGATTATCATTCACATCACCGGCTCTCATGACACTCTCACGTCCCTCGACCCCGCCCTGCTCTTTACAAAAATATTCTGAAGAATATACCAAACAGTATTGGTAAAAAAGTGACCAATTGATATTACAAGGAGAGGGAATTTTTTTTTTCACCTGAAAATATCTTCTTTTATGGTCTACAGAAGAAAGAAAAGCATACAGCTTTGGAACTTGATGATCGTGAGTAAATTATGTCAGAATTTTCATTTCTGGAATACAAAAGACTATATTTCTCAGTAATTTGCTTGTTGTTCATATAATGATACTCATAAGGATCCAATGTAACCCAATGTAATCCAGTGGAGCGCAGTGTTCTTCAAAATCTATTCCTTTGTGTTTCGCAGAAGAAAGAAATGCAAAGAAAGGTTTGGAATAATGAATAAATGATGACAACATTTTTATTTAGGAAAGAACTATCCTTTAATATCCCCAGAAATTGTCCAAACACTCTGTATCTTAATTTTAAACTATTATTTATAGTTTTAAACCAAGCAAACTTGCTTTTGTGAAATGTTTTGCTTAAAGTTCTTCATGTTATTTTTCTTCAAACTAATTTCAACTTGGTTCAACTATTTGTCTCTTGCAATAGCATTCAAACACTAAAAGCAACAAAATATTTTATTATTATTTGTGTACTTCTCCTCACCTTTTTAACTTTAATGAGCCTTTATCAATACAATCTCACGAATAACATATGCCAACATACAAGAGGTTACGTGACAGACGCTGGTTATTTGCTTTTTGAAAAAAAAAAAAAAAAGAAGACTCATGCCACAAACCATCTGGACATTTGTCAAAAGAATTACCATTCCCTTCCAAGATCCTTTCTAACGGTAGAGATGAACTGAACAAGGAAAAAAAAAGAAAAAATTCCCTTTTGTTGTTCAAATCAACATGACAGTGAGAACGGAACAGTAAGAATGACTTTGTGGTTAAGGGGTATAATGACCTCAACAGAGACTTCTCTCTGGTAAGCCCTTTACTAAATTGAGAGCCCTGGAGTTGAAATCACAGTGCCTAGAGAGAGTTCACATCATTACTGTTCGCAGGTTCACGGCCAGGGTTGTGTGTATGAAGCCAAAACACAGGCGATGCGTGTTACCGCTTTCAGCTGACGTTCATGTTAAGCGCACAGGCAAGCAACCTATAGCAATCACCACCGCTCAAAGCACAATGCACACTTTGGGAATAAACCGACATTTCACTATAAATTAGAGGAAGGGAATACAAACAGATTTAGCTAAGCAGACAAAAGCAAAAGTGGAGTAAAATTTAGCTGAAAGATTATGAACAAGCAGTTATTTATTCATACTGTAGATGTATTGTACTTAGATGCATATATCCTTGGTTTGCACATTCAGGAGATTCTTTCTGATCTAATTTCTACTTCTGAAAGCCCTGTGGAATTTCAGAAATTAAAACCACTTAAAACCGACTTTGACTCTAAAGAGAATTCGAGCTGCGTCAAAACGCTAGACCGCTCTGCCTGAATGCCTCATGAAACACATCCGAAATCAAACCAATTGAGTGAAGAGACGTCAGAGACGGGTGACGTCAAGAAACAGGAACTATAAATGTCATGCTAAATCACGCAGTGCCAACTTCTGTGTCTTCAGTAGCGCTTTGTGTGATCTCGTCTGTGAATTTGGTAAACTTTCAGCATTTAGATGTTGTGTTTTTCCCTGTGCTTGTTTCTCTACTGGTGGGAATTCACACGATCTTTGTATTGCTTATTTGGGAGTGGAGCATGCATGGTCAGCGCGTGAGGGCTTTGGCTATGTGCACTGTGCTTTTTAAAGATGCTCTGCTCCCGCCTTGCGCTCTTCGAGAAGAGTGATCAGGCTCTCTGCCTTCTTGGCTGGGGTCCTGCTGTGGCTTACCTTCAGTGCCAGTCTAGGTCTTGGGGACCACAGATAGATGTTTCGAAAGGGTCTGAGATAGGCACTGCCCTATCTTTGTCTTCACCCGGTGGATCCAGTACCTCCTCTCAGGGTTCGGAAGCACGCTATGCGGTTCATTCCGCCTGGTGAGAGGCACCAACGTTGCAACTATCCAGTTCTGGGGGCTGGGTGTTGTCAGAGTCTAAGCTGGAAATGAGGATTTGCCACCTCATTCTCCAGCTTGCGTCCCACTATGGCTGAGGCTCAAAGCGGCTAGATCGGTTAGAGACGGGTGCTGCCTTATACCCTCAGCTGCAGAGTCCAGTACCTTCTCTCAAGGTTCAGAAGCACACTCTACGGTTTCTTCATGTCAGCAGCAACTTCAGATGCTTTGAAGCTAGCGCTGTTTGATTTGGCATGCCGTTTATAGTTCCTGGTTCATGATGTCACCCGCTTCTGATGTCTCTTCACTTGATTGGTTCGATTTTGCATGTTTGGCACAGAGTCTCGTTCCCTTTTCAAGGAACCCAAGGTTACATATGTAACTAAGACGTTCACTAGTTCATGTACTTAGTCCATTAACAATATTCATCAGTGTATAAACATTCATATACCACAGGAAAACACTTTAATTTAAATGTTCTATCATTCATACATTTATTTATTTATTCATACAATTTATTCTCGAGGGAAACTTTTTTCCTTTGCTTAATTGGACAAGCAGTTGTGAAAAAGAATAGATGCCTAGAAATTACAACTGTTTTTATGCATTATTTGACAAAATTACAGCTTGATAACAAATGACAGTTAATAATAATGAACAAACTAGTATACTAGAACTAGTATGCTAACTTATAGCATATGTGATGATGTGATTATAGATTGTACCATAGCTGTAATTTCTGTTAAAATCTCAATTTCAGTCTCAATCAATGATTTCACATTTTGGTTAGATTATCAGAGTTCTATTTATGAAGAATATAACATTATTTTTTAATATTGACTTTATGTCACAAGAAGAACATGAGGGAGAGACCAAAAAGGTTTCACCAAACAAAGGGGTTCTTTAATGAAAATAAACTCGGGTGGACAATGACAATGTAACAGTGTGTCTACACGCAAACACAACATAGACACAAACACAGAGAGAAGGTGGAGAACTTAAATACACATGGTGATGAGAACATAAAGACTAACAGCTGTGATGAATGAGTGTCCATGGTATCAGAGGAGTGGTATGAAATAAGACAAAGAAACATTAAACAATTTAAAGAAACTAAAATTCCACGTTATGTGAGGATGTGACACTTTTCTAGATTTCAAGTTTAAGATAAATAAATAAATACATAACCAAATAAACAGGACATTCCTTGCTCTTCTGAATCAAATATCATTTTGCTCATTACATTCTCAGTTTTTGTTCATGCAGCCCTAAAACAGCTTAATGAGATTTGTGAAATTTCTTTCCATGTGGAGCTCTCTTTATATTACAGTATTGCATGACATATAATCTTCTGGTACTGTATAGGGCAATTGAGTAGCCTGCATTGCATCCACATAAAAGCTGATTGATGTGTACACTGGATGACCTCTCTTCTCACTTGCAAGAAAAAAAAACATCATTATTGTGGGAGGAATTGCATTTCATTCTATAATAACATATTTTTTCCTTTGCAATGCACAAAGAGGGAAACCTCCAGCTTCTATACAATTCACAGAAATGTTGCCAAGATACAAGTGGAGTGCAATGTGTTCTGCATTGTTAGATCATTCTGAGAGTAAAACAAGACTATAAGCTGCGCATGAATTCATTTATTTTACGCCATCTCCTTAATGATGGATTTAAAAGCACAATGCCCGGTACTGATGACGAAAAACTTTGGGTCCATCCTTGAACAGCTAAACCTTCTATCTTTCATGCTTGGTCAGACGCATCGCAAGGATTGCCTATTTCTTCAGGCGGTTTTAACTGCCGACTCTGTTAATGATTGGACAGGAGGTGTTTTATAGCCAAAACAGGCTCCTTGCATCACAAACACCTTATTTTTCAAGGACTTGCTTGCTGCACATTCAGTGTACAAATGGCGAAGCGGTACCCTTTAAGACGTCAAAATGATGACTGTTGTAATACAAGATAAAAGTCAATGAGAAAGATAAATGTCAGTCCATCTGTTCAGCTGTCCTTTTCAGAACAGGACTAAATTTGATTAGGGCTTCAAAATCACTGTAAATGAAGACAACAAAATGCAAACTCAACAAGAAAATGCAGTACACCATCAATCTCTCATACACTATGTGCATCCAGAAACAGTAATGTAATAGCATTTATAGTCTCAGCCTCAGACTGCACGTCGACAGTCCACTTCGTTCCCTGACTGTCTGATGCATAAGCACAAAAAACTGGAAAGCCCTTTCTCAGTCTGGTAAGCTGTAATCTGATTGGCTGGTTTTCTGCAGCTTCTGGGACAAAAGGCACAGAGTCGAGTTAGCAAAGCTGATATAATAAACGCTTTCTAGGAAGATCGAATCACCGGATTTACCAAAGTTTGCAAAGTTACTGGCATCAAAACTGAAAGATATTTCAAAGTATTGTTTGAGGCACGCAGCTGCAAGAAAACTCGATATTCATGAGTAGAACTATATTGAGCTTATTTTCTAGTTCTAGTCTGTGAGATAATCATTACTTATTATTATTTTTTTACCAGGCTGATCACATAATCTGCTACCATTTTACAATTTTCTATTTTGTTTACTTTTTCTTTTAGCTTTTAGGAGAATGTTGCAAACAGTATTGAACCTTGACACAAACAAAACATGTTTTGGCACTTTACATGCCAGTGCTTTCCAGAACAGTTGCAAGGTGGAACAGACTTTGCACCGCAGTCAAAGGTTTGCTATGTTAGGCTACATTAGTGTTGTCTAGAAGTTTGTTTGAAATTTATTCGGAAGAACTGGAATAACATGGTGCAACACCAGCCAATCAGATTAATAATAAATGGACACTTAACATATCACTTAAATGTATCAGCATAAACCGTGTACAGTCTATATTTGGTGGTTCTTTACAGTGCATGAAAAGGTGCTTGTGGGGGAAGGCAACTTGATATATGATTGATGGGAAAATAAGAATAGGATCAGGAGGGCTGGCTGAATGGCAAGATGAATGCATGAGTTTCCCAGCCTGGAGAAAAACGATATTCATGAGAATAAATTGACATCATATCTTCTGTTCTAGTTCACCTTCCATTTCATCCCTTTTTTATGCCTCCACCCCATGACTCAGATAGGGTCACAGTATGGTAACCACGACAACAACATCCGAGAGCGGAAAAATAAAACCCGGGAAAACAAGGAACGGCGAGATATGAAAAGATGACACTGAGTTTGTGATTGATAGGCATGGCAAATGAACGAGGCTTCCATTAGCTGGTGCCTGCTGAAGATGTGGAGGCTTTATCAAGAAAGGCTGAGAGTTTCTTCGGGCTATGAGTGTTTTAGTCATACTCCAATGACAGGTTGGAGGAGATTATTCGGTAAAGCCTACACTCTGCTATAAGCCAAAAATAAGGGGGGGTGGGGGGTGGAAGATAGCTTGGATTACAGAGCAGACGAAATCTGCCAATTAAGGACAACAAAATCTTTGCTTCTCAGCACTACCCCTTACAGTTGTGACTGCAAAATGTGGAAGAAAGAGTTGCAGAAAAGCTCAGACAGGAAAACATACCAGATATTAAGAAAAGGTAGGTTCACAATGTACCTTGCTTGAGACAATGTGCAAGGCGCATTTACATCACACATATAAACTTGTTTATGTTATGTAAGACATAGCAAGAAAAAGCTTGGCTGTGTTAACACATTTACATTTCACTGTTTCTATAAAAATAGGCTGCATTTAGCAATATGCATAACGTGCAAATCGTATTACACCTAACTTTTCAGAATAACAATCTAAAAAGAAGCAAAACAGTGTCAGCAAAGTAAACAGTTAGTTGTTCACCTACATAACAAAAATTATAAAGACCCTCATAAACAGAAGGTAAAGGATGCATTGGTACCTTTTACACCTGCCATTAACCATTGAGCGTGTTGGGGTAATGCATTACAAGTAATCAGATACACAATTAATACTTTACTTTTAATTTTTCCCCAAAAATTTCTGAGTTACTTTTTCAAATAAGTAACGCAAGTTACTTTTTTCCATGTATTAACGGACAGCTCTCCTTTCCACATGTTGAGAAACCAAGAGTAATTGCAGAGGCGTTGTGTTCGAACATGACGGTTATTGTAGCTCTAGATTAAATGTGAGCATCTACTCATCTCACTTGCATAAAACAGATTAGGTATTTCTCAGAATGAAATCAGTGAAATGCAGAATCACAATACTATGCAAACCTCCAATAATTAAATGTTAAATAAAAAAAACATTTGTATGCATTTAATCTCACTTTATTGACTAATATACTTGCTGCTGACCTTCTATGATTCAGTTAAGCCATAAGCAAAAGTGAATTTAGATTTCTTGTTTTTATTGGTGACGCTTCTTATTTTTGCCTGAGGGTTATTATTTAAATTTTAGTGTGAGAGATCCTTTACGTTTGCCCGTGTCACGGGTTGGTGCAGGGATGAAGATCCGATGACGAAGATTTAACAGGCTTTATTGTGAAAGGGCAGGGAAGCACACATCGTGAACACTGACGATAACAGACAAAGACTGATGGAAAACACAGGGTAGATATACACAGAGGTTGATTAGGGTATGGGACACAGCTGACAAGACTAACAAGGTGAATGATGATGACAATATGTGTGTGGAAAAACACTGGTAGCGCACGAGAGGAACATGAAGTGAATAGAGACACGGCAGACACGTAACAGACCCCCTCCCAAAAGGTGCGACTTCATGCCTTAAATGGGACATCTGAGGAGGGGGGAGGGGGAAAAGGAGGAGGACAAGTAAGACAAGTCAGAGGAACAGGAAACACTAAATAAGGGCGGAGGGATGGATACCCTCGAGCCCAGGGAACAGGAACCAGTCAGGGGTATCTCCAGGGTGTCAGGGTTCTGTCATCTCAGTTTGGGTTTCTAGTGTCTTAGCTGACATAGCTCTGACACTGCCCCATTGTAGTGTCTTGTGATTGTAAACGCCGCCCATCTTATTCCTTCATTTCCCTTAATTTATTCCAGCTGTCTCTGCTCGTTACCTTTCCTCATGTGTTCCCTATTTAATCCCAGTGTGTTTTCTTGTTTTCTGTCCTGTGTCGCGTCGTTGTCTCTCCATGTTTTGCCATATCCTTGTTCTACCGTTCCATCCGGTTTGTCTGCCGCCCTTGAGTGTTTGGTAAGTGTTTAGTTATGTTTTCCCCCTCGTGGGTTTTCTTTTGTTTGTTGTTCCTTTTGTTATAAGAAATATTCCTTTTCACCTACATTTGAGTCCTCCCCTTGTTTGTAACGTGACAAAGGGTGATGCCAGGAGCTCAGGAAGCCAGGGTGGCACAGCCTTCCATAGCGGTGACAGGAGATTAGGGAGCTAGGGTAGCAAAACCTTCCATGGTGGCACCTCTATTGCCCCATCCACCCCGGTCACAGGTATATAGCCCCCTCCCCCAATTTTTTGGGGGGAAACTCCTGGGTCTAGCGTGGTACTTAGTTCAGGCATTAGAGGGCACTCTGGTAGAGGATAGAGGGCTCGGGGACTAGGGGCGTACAAAAGAGGGCTCGGGCACTAGAGGGTGCTCTGGAGCTCACTTGGGGAGGGCGCTTAGGGGCTGGCTGGAGTCTTTCTGCTGTTGTTTGCACAGCCCACACACACAACAGCGCGGTGGCTATCACGGCTGGCACCCACCCCTCTGGTGGGCACCAAGTGCAGGGATGAAGGCACAATGACAAAGAAGATTAATATAACAGGTTTTATTGTGAAAGGGCAATGTAGCACACAATGCGAACATTGACAGTAACAGACAGAGGGAGAACACAGGGTAGATATACACAGAGGATGATTAGGGGATAGAAAACAGCTGATGAAACGAAGAAAGTGTATGATGTCAACAACAGGTGTGTGGAGAAATGGAAGGAACCAGGAAATGAACAAATACACAACAGACACGTAACAGCCCAAAAATTTCCCAAGAACTTTTTTGTCATAAAAAATAGCCCAGCCCAGGTGAGAAAAAGTAACGCATAAGTAAAGTAAGTCATTACTTTCCATAAAAAGTAACTAAGTACAGTGATGCCTTGTTTATTGCAGTTAATATGGACTAGAAGCCCCCGCGATAGGTGAAAATCCCACGGGATACATCCACTCATGCGCTCATTCGTCGATCTTGCGCCGGGAACCATGCCTGTGGGTACATACAAAAAGCCTCTGAGAGAGTATCTCTCTTTGTCTGGCATCCTGGTTTCTCTTGTGCATCACGAAAAAACAACGCTGCTTTCCGCAATATGGCTGCCGATATGGCGGAATGTTTGGATTTTTCATTTTTCGATAAATATTTTTGAAAAATCCGCGATGCACTGAGGCCGCGGAATTTGAACTGCGAAGTGGCGAGGGATTTCTGTAATGGAATTAGTTACTTTTTAAGGGAGTAATGCAATATTGTAATGCATTACATTTCAAGGTTGGGTAACTGTTTTTTTTTTAAACAGATTGTGAAAACACTAAATCGTGAAACATAGATAAATCAAAATGGTTGCAGATTAAAACAAGGCATTTGGTCTATTCCACTTGCCTGCTTTCGAAACATTCTCATAGTAAAGGATGCTAATAGGGATTAGAAGAGAAGAAAAGGTTGGAAAATAAAGTTTTAAATCACCCACACGAAAACAGACTGGGAGAGAGTGAGGATTTGGGGAGAGAAGTAAAAGATTTCAAGTGTAGTGCAGTGGAACAATTCATGGAATATTGCTCATTAAATTGGGTGACCACATTGTAAGACCACAGAGTAAAACAGAATAAAAAACAAGACAAGCAACCACAACACAGCACTTCATAAAACAAAAAGAGCTTTTGCCACAGACGGTCTTGTGACATGAATGGTACGTAAAAAGTATGAAATCAACCAATGTTTCTCATACTACGTGCATGATTATATCTATTTTTCCCTGACCATATTCAAAATGTAGTTTCACTGATTCGATCACAATATGTCCTGGGTGTATTCAATGAGGTCAAATGCTATCCAATTGTGATCCGATCACCGAAAAAGCACTTTAATGCCAGGTGCAAAGGGGCCAAATGTCCAATCAAATGTGGTGACAGTGAGTAATGGAGAAAGAGCCACGTAAATGTCAAGTCAATCTATTTCGTATCACCAATTTTTCTTAATACAACATTAAAAAGATTTTTTTTTAAAAACCCTGTTTGTTAAATTGATCACCTTTGCCCAATGCATGCTGATTTTTATTTTCCAAAGACTCAGTGAACTCAGTGTTCAGTGAACTGGTGTTCGCAGACAGGAAGGTCAGGAATGTTTTAGAAATTAAACAAAAGTAACTGACAGACACTTTTTACCTCACAAAACTGCAAGTTTACATTGTCACATTTCAGAACGTGTGCTCAATGAAGAAAATATATCAAATTAAATACAGCAGAACTACAATACAGTGACAGCACAGTACAATGCTGAGAAACTCATAGTTGATTATCAATTTACACAATCATTGTCCCAGTTATGCACACTAAAATCAGTATTCAATGAGATAATTTTCATTATAATCAATTACTAACCTGTGCTAAACTTATTGTTGAGATTTAATATCTTTCACAATAATTAATTGAATTCCCATTGAGACATTGGGAAAACAAAGACTGACTGAGTGTGTTATTTCGACATGCATTTTTTATATCTACAGAAGAGAATCGGTCTCTGACTATTGTAACCAAGCCATTAGCTATATTGGGGTCATTTGGCAATTGGTAAGGCTTAAATAATGCAGTTTTAAACATGTGGTTCGATCTCTGAGTGTATCTCACTTTAACGTCATTAGCAGAGTGCATGCCAACGCCAACGTTTCATGAAAGTGCACTTTTTCTTAATGAAAATTTAATCTCTTAAGCATAATGTCAGTTAACATTTTAATTCTGCTGTTAAGGATTACATTCAAATATTAACTTTACGTGAGGCATAAAACAATGAGAGATAAAATATTCAGACCAATGAAGAACTAATAGACTTGAGACTTGTATGCCAGGTCTCTTTTAGTAGTAATACTTGGCCAGTGAAGATTGTGACAATGAAAATGCATGTTTTGAGAGTTCATTTTGGAGAAAGTACATCCAAAAATGCTGTCATTATAGAATCATCTTCCTGTCATCCCAAACCTGTCCTACATTTTGTCTTCAGCAGAATACAAGAGAAGATATTTTGGCCCTAGTGAAAAATAAATATAGGGACATTATTTGGGATATAATGCACTTATCCATAAATATTGCAACTGTACTGTGGTGTGAAGAAGAGTTTACCCTCTTCCTGATATCTTATTTTTTTGCATGTTTTTCACACTTAAATGTTTCAGATCATCAAACACAAAATGCAGTTTTTAAATGAAGATTGTTATTATTAAGTTGAAAAGAAATTCAACCCATAAAAATAATTTAACTGTGGTCTGTCACACCAGAGTTCAATTTCTCTAGCCACACCCAGGCCTCATTAATGTCACACCTGTTCTCAATCAAGAAATCACTTAAATATGACCTGCTTGACAAAAGTGAAGTAGACCAAAAGATCTTCAAAAGCTAGACATCATGCAGAGATAAGAAATTCAGGAACAAATGAGAAAGAAAGTAATTTAGATCAGTCTGGAAAAGGTTATAAAGCCATGTCTAAAGCTTTGGGACTCCAGTGAACCACAGTGAGAGCCATTATCCATGAATAGGAAAAACATGTAACAGTGGTGAACCTTCCCAAGAATGGCTGGCCGACCAAAATTACTCAAAGAGCGCAGCGACAACTCATACAAGAGGTCACAAAAGACCCCACAACAACATCAAAAGAAAAAGGCCTCATTTGCCTCAGTTAAGGTCAGGGTTAAGGTCATGACTCCACCATAAGAAAGATACTGGGCAAAAATGGCCTGCATGGCAGAGTTCTAAGACAAAAAGAACATTAATGCTCGTCTCATTTTTGCCATTAAACATCTTGATGATCCCGAAGACTTCTGGGAAAATACTCTGTGGACTGATGAGACAAAAGTTGAACTTTTTGGAAGATGTCTGTCCCATTACATCTGGAATAAAAGTAACACCGCATTTCAGAAAAAGAACATTACATCAACAGTAAATTACGGTAGTGGAAGTGTGATGGTCTGGGGCTGTTTTGCTGCTTCAGGACCTGGAAGACTTGCAGTGATAAATGGAACAATGAATTCTGCTGTTTACCAAAAAAATCCTGGAGGAGAATGTCCAGCCATCTGTTTGTGACCTCAAGCTGAAGTGAACTTGGAAAATTATCCAAAACACATCAGCAAGTCCACCTTTAAATGACTGAAGAAAAACAAAATGAAGATTTTGGAGTGCCCTAGTCAAAATCTTTACCTGAATCCTATTATGATGCTCTGGCATAACCTTAAAAAGGCAGTTCATGTTCAAAAATCCTCCAAAGGGGCTGAATTACAACAATTATGCAAAGATGTATGGGGCAAAATTCCTCCAAAGCGCTATAAAAGACTCATTGCAAGGTATCGCAAATTCTTGATTGAGGTTTTTGCTGCTAAGAGTTATTAGGTTTAGGGGGCAATCACTTTTTCACACAGGGCTATGTAAAAAATAAATAAAAAAATTCCCTTAATGATAACAACCTTCATTGAAAAACTGAATTTTGTGTTTACTTGTGTTATCTTTGACTAATATGTACATTTGTTTAACAGTCAAGTGTGACAAACATGCAAAAAAAGAAGAAGAAATCAGGAAGGGGGAAACTCTTTTTCACACCACTGTACTTAAGGTCCACTTTAAACATCTTGCATTTAAAGACTGATATTATACAGTGATTATACTATCCTTACTAATAATGATATTAAACACATTTTAGGCTATATATTGAGAAATTTGGATTGTGGAATAAAGAAGTACTCCAAGTATTAATTATAATATTTATATGAGTAAGTCTCAAGCGATATGTCAGAAAATATGTTAATGGTTTGTAGTATAATTAAAATAAATGTTTACATTCATGCAGTATGTAATGAATGTAAATGGCAGATACTTTTATCAAAAGCAACTTACATTTCAGTCAAGGAACACATTGACATTCTAATCAGTTCTTGCTTTCCTATGGACCTATAGAAATGCAAACACCTCGCTCTACTGTTTAAGCAACAGGAAAGCTGTATATGAAAGAAATGTATTTTAATTAATTACTTTAGGATAGCTTTTTCACTAGGGTAAGCATGTTTCAAATGTTTTTATCCCTATTAAGAGAGTCATTAGTGTCCAAAACAACATTAGAGCACAGAGAGTTTAACTGTATGGACAAACAATCTTGTGTTCCAAAGAAGAAATAAATGCATACAGGTTTGGGATGAAATGAAGGTGAGAAAATGATGACCAAAGTTTTGGTTTTGGGTGAACTAACCCTTTAAGAAATGCTAACAAATGAGCTAACGAACATTTCAAAATCAACCCCATATTTCATCCAAAAAACAATGTATTTTGAAATGTAATTTCTAGCTATACGGAATAATGGCCTTTACCTCCTTTACTTTCACCTTGTCACAAAGGACCTTTAATGGGAGCTCATCTCTGCTATTAAAGAGCATTTCACTATGCTAAATACCCTTTGTAGATGCCAAAAGCACTCAATCATCTTGATGTTGGCAGACGTACAGTAGAGTAATTTACCCAGCTGGTTCCATAGGGGTGGGGGGGTAGTTAATTCTGTGACTATAGTGGTCAGCTGGGGCTATTGCATTTCTGGGATGCAGAGACAGCAAAACAAATCTATGGGAATAATCTAAGAAACACTTTCAATCCATACTAGGTTTAAAATATGAGGGTGGAAATCATACACTGGGCTAAAAATAGAGCGAAATGATAAGTTTCTTCATGCTGAGGAGAAAATCAAACACCGCACTTTGATTAGTACTCCACACCTTGTCTCTGAGGTTGAAGTCCTCCATTAAATATTAATGTGTCCCTGAATCCACCTTTGCTTCATCAATACTTATTGACCAATATTATAACAGCAATTTAGGTCCAGGCAATGATGACCAGCTCTTGCATTTGCAATCTCTACAGATGTGGAGATGTGTGTGTTGTGGAGGAATTGCTTGCCATTTCTCATTAGGAGCACAGTAGGATAGGTTTCCTTTTCATTAGCGATGAGGAAAATAAGAACGAAGTAACTCTGGTGGGAGGAGAAGATGCAGCTTTCTGGTCTATTCTGGGTTTCCCGCATCACAGACTGTCGGTCTTCAGTAGAACGTGAAAGATACTGGAATTTTCATCTCAGCTGGGCCTTTGATATGCTTCATTTAAAAGCAAGGGACTCAAATTTTCCATCTGCCACTTTTAAGACTATCACTATTTTGTTGTTGTTTTTTCATTTGTTTATCTTGTTAGCCCACTTACTTTAATTATTGACTCAGCGACCACTGAAACAGAAAAACACTAAGCATTTCAAACAGACTGCTCAAAGAAATTGCATCTCATTTTAAGTGTGAAAGCTCTTTGAAAATGCTTCACAGAAAACTTCAGGCTCCAAAACAATGACCTATTTGAGTACCATCTTCTCTCATTTCCTCTGCAACATATGTATTAAAGATGGGTGAAAACACTGTGTTTTCTCGGCGGAGCTCTGCAACGGCTGTAACAGCAGTAAAAAAGCAACTACCAGCACAACAAGAGTAAACCAGGGGAGAGTAATGCTAGTTACTTACGAATCAGAGGCACACTGGCGTTGGCTGTTCCCAACCTGTTGACGGCCACACAGGTGTAGTTGCCATAGCGATCTTGTGTCATATTCTTGACTGTGAGAACTGATCTCGAGCTGAGGTTCTTGATGTCTATTCCTTGGCCCATGTTAATCCTGAAAATAAGACCATCAGTTGACATGACATGTCAAGAAGTGACACCTGTGTGCTGCAGTGTGACATGCTAATAATCCATCCATCAAAAACTATTTTAATAACTTTCACTACTCAGAATATACTTCTAAAAATGTATTTGAAGTGAACTGCAAAACATGGTTGATTGAAATATAATATAATACAAATATTACACTGTAAAAAAAACAACTTGTAAATAAAACAAAGATTACAGTTATTAAGTACATTTTACAAGAAAATACTATTTCAGCCCACTTAAACATTTCATCTTTATTTCAGTGTGGTACTTTCCATTTCTTTGTAATTATTTGTGAAATTTACTAGCAATTTCCAAGTGAAAATTGTTTAATAATATGCTTCAATGTCCTATTCAAAGGCAAGGAAAAGTAACAATATTTTGTTTTTATAAAACTGATGATAATAATAATAAGAAGAAGAAATGTTTCTTTAGCACCAAAGTTAGCTTTGCCATCACATAAATAAATTTAATTAAATGCTTACTGCAAATATGTAAATGAATTACATTTTAAAATATGTTAAAATATATTTTACTTTATTTTTTATTTTTGATAAAGGCAGCCTTGGTAAGCAAGGGTATTTTCAAAAACCTTTCAAATTTGACTGACTCACGCTGTTTAGTTGTTTTAAAAAGTCGTAGTTGTTTTCCAAAATCACTAGCCACTCAACATTTTTACTGGCCACAATTTTGTTATAAATATCACGGGGAAAAAACTGCCATGTAGCTATATTAATATTATCTCATAATTTGGCAGCAGGTATATTAGGCTGCTGTGACTTTAAGACCTGACTTATGGATCCATTATACTGTTACACAAGTATTTTCCTTCTCAACTTCATGCTCACTTAATACAAAGTGTCTGTTTACGTGAATACTCGCCAAGATTTCGACATTATGTTGTATTTTTGTGTGAAAAAACACTTGCGCAATACACGCAATCCTACAGCCAAATTTAAGCCCTGTAACACCAACAATACTCTTCTGGAGCAAATGAAACGAGTGAGTGAGGGGAGGCGGGTTGGTGTGTCAACTCGCTGTCGGAGGAGATAAGAAAGAGAAAAAGTGCAGCTGGTATTGTGTGTCTATTCTGCACACAATGAGTATTGGAAGCGTTTCAGATATTTCAGTATCGGCATACAGTATATGCCATTCGGAAATGTTTTATTTTTGACAACACTACAATGCACTTAGTTTATTATCTCAGATGCATTTTTCAAATGTCTTTTAAAAGACTGCAAAAAATGTATTGAACAAATGAAACATGTATAGTTTGAGTGTTGTGTGTGACTAGTTGGAGTGACTGTTACACACCACTGCTGAAGCAGGTGTTAATGTCAAGCTAATGTATGCTAAGTTACTCTGGTTGATTTATTTACTGTACATATAGTTTTTTATATGCATTTTATTTTATAGTACATTTTATAGTTTTTTTCTGTGGTCAAAACTATGTGACTTATTTCCTCTCAGTATGGAACTTCAAACTGAAAGAAAAGAGGGATAAACATGAATAATTCCTAAAAAAGGTAAACAAAGTAGCACCAAAATAAAGGTGAAAACTTTTCAAAGATATGAATAAATATTAAAAAAGTAACATTGTTCCTTTGAGCCATCACACTGTTATGGAAGATAATAAAACACTTATTTCTTGTGAATATCTTTCATGCATCCATCTAACCTATTTTATTTTTGGCAAATATTAATGTTTCTTACACCAAAAGATGGCTATACGTATATGGTAGGCTGAGAGTTATGAAGGAAAATGTTTTTTTTTTTTTTACAATTGTCCTTGGTCCTGAGGGAATTGCCAAAAGGAAAATCAGAAGCAGAAAAATTTGCACATGGCTTGTAGCTTTGTCAGGGTCTAAAGTTCAGCAGCAGTTGCTCTTGAGAGTCCTGACTCTGGGTCATCTATGTTACTCTCACAGGTAAAGCGATGTGCTAACCTTTTGTTCCCCAACTCTCAAGAAGCTTGTCTCCTGCTCACACTTACTTAAAAATGAACAAAAACTTTTCTTAAAACAAAAGACCATTGCTACCACTATATCTGAGTGTTATAGGACATTATACACATAAAGACTATAAAATCTATTCAGAATCAAATCTGTTTTTACTTACAAGCAGCGATGCACCCATGCTAAAATTCTCTGCCGATACAAAAAAAATCCCAACTCATTAAATTAACAACAAACCAATTATATTTAACTGCTATTTATTTACACAAATACCATAATACACTTAAATAATTTTTTTTTTGTTTATATACATTTGCACATAATGTAGCTTTCATAAAAACCTTTATAACAAATTTATTCAGACTCCTCTCTGGTATTATTTTTTTTTACAACTAACTAACAAACTGTGAATATTGGATAACTTTCCTGTGGTAAATGCAACGTAAATGTGACATATTGTTTACTGGCATCTTTCTACTATTGAAACAGGACTGAGTGATTACATGAGACATGATACATTTCGGCAAACTGTATTGTATATTTTAACACATTTTAATGTTCATGTTTTTTCTTTCTTGCATTTTACGAAATCTTGAGTTTATTTTCGGGGTATACTACAATATGCTTTCATGCTTGATTATTCAAAAAACATTAATTCAAGTAATTTCAAGCCTGATTCAGACTGAAGAAGGTTAAAAAACAAGAAGATCATGCAGAACGGATTTAATGCAAAGAGTTTGGAAGCACGGATTTCACAGGACGTTTGTTGTGAGTGTTATGTTTTTCATTAGTAATTTTCTTGTAAATGCAATGTATATACATTTAAGATATACATTAGACATCATTTAATCATGATAAGATTAGGCCAATTTGGAAAAATTAACTTAAATCAATTGCTTCCTATAACCATCAATAAGCTTCTTTCACCTCTCATCTGGAATTTTAGACCACTCTTTCTTTTGCAAAATGCTCCAGGTCTCTCATATTGGAAGTTTCCCAACAGCAATTTAAAGATCTCTCCACAGGTGTTCAATAGGATTTAGATTTGGACTCATTCCTGGCCACTTCAGAACTCTCCAGCCCTTTGTTGCCATCCATTTCTAGGTGCTTTTTGAAGTATGTTTGGGGTCATTGTCCTGCTGGTAGACCCACAATCTTGGGTGCAAATGCAGCTTTCTGACACTGGGCCTTACATTGAGACCCAAAATCCTTTGGTAATCCTCAGATTTCATGATACCTTGCACACAGGCAAGGCACCCAGTGTCAGAGGCAGCAAAACAACCCCAAAACACCTTTGAACCTCCACCACATTTTACTCTAGGTACTGTGTTCTTTTCTTTTTTGGCCTCATTCCGTTTTCGGTAAACAGTAGAATGATGTGCTTTACCAAAAAGCTCTATCTCTATCTAATCTCATCTGCCCACAAGATGTTTTCCCAGAAGGATTTTGGCTTACTCAAGCACGTTGCAAACTGTTGTCTCCTGCCATAGTGTTTCATTTAATTCAAATGTCGACGGATAGTTTACACGGACACTGATGTACCCTGAGTCTGCAGGAAAGCTTGAATTTCTTTGGAGCTTGTTTGGGGCTGCTTATCCATCATCCGGAATATCCTGCATTGCAACCTTTTCAACGCAGTTTTTCTCATCAGGTTTTGTCTTTAGTCCACGCCCAGGGAGATTAGCTACAGTGCCATGGATTGCAGACTTCTTGATAATGTGGACAAAGAAACATCTAGATCTCTATAGATGGACTTGTAACCTTGAGATTGTTTTGCTTCTGAAGTCCTCAGACAGTTCTCTTATCCTCTTTCTGTTGTCCATGCTTAGTGTGGCACATACAGACACACAATGGAAAGACTAAGTCAACTTCTCTCCTTTTTATCTGCTTTCAGGTGTGATTTTTATATTGCCCACACCTGTTACTTGCCCCAGGTGAGTTTAAAGGAGCATTACATGCTTGCAACAATATAATTCACCCACAAATTTAAAAGAGTGCCAATAATTTTGACCAACCAATTTTTGGACTTTTGTGTGAAATTATGTAAAGTTTGCTTTTTTCCCACCTTTCTTTTTTTTGTTTTGTTCCAATACACACAAAGGGAATAAACATTTGTATAGCAAAACATGTTTTAAACAATACTTTGATGTGAGCAATACTTGATTTTCTGGTAAAATTTCAGGGGTGCCAACAATTTTGGCCATGACTGAATGACTTTCCTGTATCTCAATCAGTAGAGCATTGGTGTTTACAATGCCAGTGTCATGGGTTCGATCCCAGGAAAAGCAAGAACTGATTCAATGTGTACATCTGCAATGTAAGTCTGCCAAGTGGAAATGGAAACTGGGAGGAAAAAAACATAGTCTCTTTTGGCTTCTCTAGCGCAACTCAACCAGGCCTCGTCGCTTTTTTTGTGTATTCTGTGGGTGTAGATAATATAAATGAGTAACACTTGGACTTCGTAAGTTCTGGAAAAAACGCGTTGTAACCCAAACGAGACATTCATTGTAGTTCTTGGAAAGTGGATTCTGTTAAATAAAATATCTTTCTTTGGAGTGGACTTTGATCTTTATAACCTCACAGATAATTCTTTTATGCTCAAACAGAAACATTACACACTAACTATGAGTGATTCATAGGGTCAAATAGAGCTGCTTTAAAGTTGCTATTGTTTAAATTTTAATGCGTTATTATCGCGTTAACTTTGACAGTCCTAAATTTAACACCAAACATTTTCTTCATACTATATGTACTTATTTTGTATATCCGTACTTGCACGAACTCACATATTGCAATTGGAAAACAGAATGTTTCTTCAATATTACTTGAATGATTTAACTTCCACTGTTTTCACTGTATCTCACTGCCTATGTTAGTTCAGCATTGAAAGTGCACATTCAGAAAAATACAGTAAAACAGACAGTTTAGCAACAATGTTCAATGTAAAGCCTTAGATTAAGCAGAGTACAGCCCCAATGCCAATAAGCCTCCTTTGCAATTTGAATAAATCGAGTGAAGCCTATAATTACAATTAGCACTGTGTGAACTGCTGATTCAGATCGTACTCAGCAAGAGTGGGTAAATGACGGGTAATGGGGTAATTTGGTATTTAAATTCAAGAACCACCACTTGAGTCAAAACTGATTGGTGAGAAGACTTGGAATGCTCTTTACTAGTGATGAGGTTACACAAACATACAATTAAAATGTAGGGTTAAGATAGTATAACGGATCTTTCTAACATACTGTAGATTAATGTGACTGTCAAAAATGGTGTGTTTTTAGAAGCAGACTTAATAACATTAAGACTCTTTTGAGTAAACCTCCGATTTCTTTTCTCATTTTATCATCACATTCCTTCACATTTAATTCATTTGGCTGTGTATAAAAAAATTCTAATGTTATAGTGAATCATAGGATTATTCACGTCTTGCCTCCTCAAATATTGTTTTATTCATCTACAGTTTTCTACTATTTATTCAGCAAGACTCCATACAAAAAAATGTTTGTAGGTAATTGCAGCCTTAAGTGTGCTCTCTATTTTTAAAGATTGTACTTTATGAAATTTTAAATTCAACTTTGAAAATCTCCAACTCTGAAAGAATTGGAGATGCAGAAATAATAATATAAACACATCTACTGTATTGTACAAAAATTGCTGGTGCACAGCCACAAATATTCACAGAAAATGACAAAAACTCTAAAAAAACAAAACATTGGCACTTCCAGAAAAAAATGGAAGAGTTAGCAGTGTGCCAGTGTTTTTCAGTCCGCTGACAGTGATTAATATTTGCATACTTAATTGCAATTGGCGTTCTTCCTTGAATTCATTTACATATTGAATTGTGATTGATCTTATCTTTCTTACATCTACTTTACCCTCTGTAGCCATCATTATACTTCAAAAAGAGAAAGTCACATTATGTGGTGATATTTATGCACAGTTGACAGAAACCAGGGGCGTAGCCAGAATTTTATTTTTGGGGAGTCCCAGCTTAAAATGAAGGGGCAACTCATTTTTTATACTATGCCACTGACAGAAACTAGAAGCATCATGACAACTGAAGAGTTAGAGATGGATCTGATTTGACATTTCATTTTCACAGAACCAAAGCCTAAACATACATAAAACTATTCCTTCAAAGCCTTGTAAACATTAATATTTCCTTCTGGAGAGTCATCTTTTTAGCACTTTTTTCTGGTATGAAAAACAAATTTTTCCCTTCAAAAACACCCAAGACTAATAAATAAATATATTTAAGCCAACTCTGAAAATAACACATAATGCTGAATGATCAGTCAATACATCTTTTCATATTGCTCAAATGGTACAGATTTCTTCAGAGCTCTTTTAGAAAGTTAGATTATTTTTGCCAGAAGCGTATGACTTTAATTAAAAGTTAAAAATGATGTTTAAGTTGCAAAAGTGATTTTCACAGCTTACGCTGTGCCAAGAGTCACTATCTTTAGAAATTAAGACTCTTTAATAAGACACTTTGTAATATTTGATAAGCTGCAGATCCATAGCTATTAAACCAACGCTACTAAAGACCGTAATTCAGCTTGAGATCAACTTTCAGTGATTAAACCTTTCTCAAAATTCTCAAAACTGGTGTACATTTTGATTGTACAGTAATTATTATGTGGATTCACCAAACGTAGTGACTGCAAATGAATCCAGATCAAAATATCACATTGCTTTACAAAAGGCACACTTGCCACAAAAAGCAGACTCGACCAACATTAATCTTCACTGTAGTGAGCATTCTGAATCACAAATAAACTCACATAACATGCATAATGTGTGATATATGATCACTGTACAGCTGAGCTAATGAAATGAATGCTTTTATCATCTATCACTCTTGGTTTTACCTTTTCTCTCCCTTGTACCACTCAAAGACTGGAGAGGGGACAGCTGCTGCCTCACATCTCAGCAGGGCAATCTGACCGGGTCGAACCCCGTGACTTTTCATCTCATGGATTGCTGGAGGAACTACAGAAAGAAAATAAAAACCAACGTGATTTAGGACAAGAGTGAACACACATAAGCAGACTCAAATAAACTAACCCTCCAAGCCTGAGAGGAAAAGTCTTCGAAAACGCACCGCTTTCATTTACGGTTGTGTAAAAGAGGCAGAAATGAATTTGCAACAAACTTCTGAGTGGTCAACATGTGTAAATCTGGTGGGTGCAATGCTGAGAAATACCATTCTTCCCAAGGGTTAGAGAAAAGAAATTAACTGCTCAGTGATAAATTGTTTAATGGCTGTTCAAAGGCTGGGGAGCTGAGGATGGTTGTCTGAATATGTGCATGTAAAATGAGGGTCCTTTCATGTTCACAAATGCAATGCAAATCTCTCTAGCAGCTTCGGTGAGCAAGCTTTAACTACAAACTGAATTTTTATTTTTCAGCTAGTCAAGAAGCAACAACTTCTCTCAATGGAAAAAGAAATGTTTATCATAAATGAATCTTCATTGTATATTATTTCTCATAGCATGAGTAAACAGAGTAAGCTACTAGAATGACATGTGTTCAAACTCAAAAGGACATATAGAAGGGAGCTATGAAAGAAATAACACCATACTTATTATACACACAAATAAATCAGACCTGTACAGAATACTAAGTTGAACACGATATAAAAAATACGAAAATAACTCCCTTCAAGCAGGTGATCCACTTATGTCTTTCTAGCTAGCGTTAAATTACTTGCTATGTCTGAATTTGAGTGGGGACATTTATATTCCAAGCAACTCGTTCTTTGAAAATCACCTGCAAGTTATTGAGGTCTGTGTTCAGACTATTTTTTCCTGATTGAATTTTTGACATTCTCTTCTATAGCCCCACAGTTGAAAGTCTGAAGTTTTACAGTCCTTCTATGATACAAGTTTCATGTTATCTAAGGGCAAAAAATAAAAATAAATTCTACTATTGTGGTGAGAAGAGTAACAAGTGAATTGTTTAGAATGATGTTCTAAGACTTTGAGCTCCATGGTTACTTAACTCTGATTTTGTGAAAAGTGTAGGGAAGCTCAGGGCTTCATATTTTTGTGATATATCTGCGTATCTATCATTTCACATATCAGGAAAACTAATTTGCAACATTTAAAAAAAGCAAAGCATCAAACAGTAAGCGTGAGAGGAAAACTAATTTACACCATTTAAAAAAAAAATCAAAGCATCAAAATGTATGAGGGGACACAAATCAAACCTTTTTTATAGTTAATGATGCAATGTGAGGGAGAAACAGTCGGTGAAGTTTAGGGGGGAAAAAAATGTGTATAAAGAATATGGATATCCATCACTATAATCACTGTGCTGAGATATTTTGTTCTGGAATACTGTGCAGCTCATAATTTTTTCACTGCACATTGCATCTCCTGGGAAGGTATGAAAATAACAGTGTGACACATCAACACCGCTTGAATGCAGAGTTTTGGCATATGTTGGACGAGAAGTCTGTCTGATCCAAGAAAGTGGCAACGGATGAATCTTTTGCTTTGGCTGGTTCATGCATTTACAGTACAGGCATCAGCTCATGAAAATGCCTAGGGAGCATTACATAACTTGAGCATCACAGAAGCACGCTAGCATAAGATATAAGGATAACATAAAATAAGAGATTAAAGGAACACATTGCTGATGACAAAGGCGAGGACAAATGACTGCTGAGCCCATAATATATGTGTACAGAGAGGACAAGGCTGAGAATAAAGAGAATTTAAAATAAAAACACTGCTCACAGCCCATTTTACTCATGTTATCTGATGTATGTCTGAGTGAAATATACAAAGGAAAGCAGAGAAATAGTTGGGTTAGATATTGAAAATTGGGCACATGATACAGAGTCTCCAAAGATAAATAAATACATAAATTAATTTGATTTTTGTTTTAACATCATCCAATTCTGTGGTAGAATTGGCATGGGTGTATAAATGAATATATATATATATATATATATATATATATATATATATTTTGTCACAGTCTTGTCTTGTCACATCCGTCACATCCGGGTTCCTTTATGCATCTTCCAGGTCCTGCACACTCCCGTCTGTGTCTAATCACTGCCCAAGTCCCGTCAGCTGTTCCTAATTCTATGTTTGTTCATTTATACCCTCCTGTGTTCCCATGTCTTTGTCTCTTGTTGATGTTAGTTGTGGATGTTGTCTCAGTGTGTGGATGTTGTCTCAGTGTGTGGATGTTGTCTCAGTGTGTGGATGTTGTTGTCTGTGTTTCCCAGTGTTCCGAGTTTGCACTGCTAAGTGCTGTTTTGGTTTGTGTTCAGTCTTTTGTTTCGAGTTTATGAATAAAGAGAGTTTCGGTTTGGAACCTGCTTCTCCTCGCCTTTGTCTCCGCATCGCACACGCTCCACGTTTATAACACACACACACACACACACACACACACACACACACACACACACACACACACACACACACACACACACACACACACACACATATATATATATACACAGGTCCTTCTCAGAAAATTAGCATATTGCGATAAAAGTTCATTATTTTCCATAATGTAATGATACAAATTAAACTTTCATTATTTTAGATTCATTGCACACCAACTGAAATATTTCAGGTGTTTTATTGTTTTAATACTGATGATTTTGGCATACAGCTCATGAAAACCCAAAATTCTCAAAAAATTAGCATATCATGAAAAGGTTTTCTAAACGAGGTATTAACTTTATCATCTGAATAAACTAATTAACTCTAAACACCTGCAAAAGGTTCCTGAGGCTTTTTAAAAAAAAAAACAGCCTGGTTCATTACTCAAAACTGCAGTCATGGGTAAGACTGCCGACCTGACTGCTGTCCAGAAGGCCATCATTGACACTCAAGCGAGAGGGTAAGACACAGAAAGAAATTTCAGAACGAATAGGCTGTTCCTAGAGTGCTGTATCAAGGCACCTCAGTGGGAAGTCTGTGGGACGGAAAAAGTGTATCAAAAAATGCTGCACAACGAGAAGAGGTGACCGGACCCTGAGGAATATTGTGGAGAAGGACCGATTCCAGACCTTGGGGGACCTGAAGAAGCAGTGGACTGAGTCCAGAGCCACCGTGCACAGGCGTGTGCAGGAAATGGGCTACAGGTGCCGCATTCCCCAGCTCAAGCCACTTTTGAACCAGAAACAGCGGCAGAAGCGCTGGGCTACAGAGAAGCAGCTCTGGACAGTTGCTCAGTGGTCCAAAGTACTTTTTTCGGATGAAAGCAAATGTTGCATGTCATTCGGAAATCAAGGTGCCAGAGTCTGGAGGAAGACTGGAGAGAAGGAAATGCCTGAAGTTCAGTGTCAAGTACCCACAGTCAGTGATGGTCTGGGGTGACATGTCAGCTGCTGGTGTTGGTCCACTGTGTTTTATCAAGGGCAGGGTCAATGCAGCTAGCTATCAGGAGATTTTGGAGCACTTCATGCTTCCATCTGCTGAAAAGCTTTATGCTCACAGTGCCAAAACCACTGGTAAATGGTTTACTGACCATGGTATTACTGTGCTCAGTTGGCCTGCCAACTCTCCTGACCTGAACCCCATAGAGAATCTATGGGATATTGTGAAGAGAAAGTTGAAAGACGCAAGACCCAACACTCTGGATGAGCTTAAGGCCGCTATCGAAGCATCCTGGGCCTCCATAACACCTCAGCAGTGCCACAGGCTGATTGCCTCCATGCCACGCCACATTGAAGCAGTCATTGCTGCAAAAGGATTCCCGACCAAGTATTGAGAGCATAACTGAACATAATTATTTCAAGGTTGACTTTTTTTGTATTAAAAACACTTTTCTTTTATTGGTCGGATGAAATATGCTAATTTTTTGAGACAGGAATTTTGGGTTTTCATGAGCTGTATGCCAAAATCATCAGTATTAAAACAATAAAACACCTGAAATATTTCAGTTGGTGTGCAATGAATCTAAAATAATGAAAGTTTAATTTGTATCTTTGCATTATGGAAAATAATGAACTTTTATCACAATATGCTAATTTTTTGAGAAGGACCTGTATATATATATATATATATATATATATATATATATATATATATATATATATCTGCATGTATATGTGAAATTATACATATATATTTCCGTATAATGTATAAATATGTACTGTGTATATATATAAAAGTAATAAGCGAATACTTATTTAGAACCGCCAGTCTTGGCAGAGAACAAGATTTTGGCGATTCAAATCAGGTGTCAGTCAGGTGATATGAAAGTGTCCGGATTTGTGAGTTCAGACTTTAACAGAAAACAGAATCTCAAGCTCTGTTCACTTCAAACATTTGCCACACTACCTGACATTTCAGTTGGGATGTAGTCGCAATATTTCACACCCTCTCTGGCCCGTTAATCAGCGTGAGCTCACTTTAAATGGATTTGGATGCTATAATACAGCATTCAGAGGCAGGATCAGAAAATTCTCTGCATATAGAGCCAACGTGAGAGAATCCAAGGGTGCATTTACTAGAAACATCTATGCATCTGTTATGTGTGTACATGCTTCAGATCTGCAAAAAACAAACAAAAAAACACCTCCATATTGGAGGTTACACAAGTGGATTTCAAGTTAATTCAGCTTATGTGTTTTGCACATAGAAAAAGAGATTTGAGAGCGGCTGAAATCTGCTGAGGGTGAGATATGGTATGTATCTTTCTGTGTCATTCATCACTGAGATTTGTGCTGTATTGTAAGCTATTGGCATGCCTTGGCAGGCTGCCTAATAGCACAAGAGAAGCTGGCTCTGATATATATCCAAACAGCTAACTTCTCGTATCTAACAAACCACTGCATCTGTCCTCACTGAGGGATGATCCAGTTCATTATAAAGCTGCATTAGCAAGAACTACCCAGGGAGGAAAACAAAGCATTAGCCACAACTGCAACCGCAACTTTTCATATTAATTAAAATCGTTTGAGCACATATACTGCAGTGATAAAGGGTCCGGAGGGACAGAACTCAACAAGTCATCTAATTTCAAACATCAAAACATTGTATAGTACAAAAGAAGTGAATGTATCAGCTAGTTACTGAAGACATTTTTTGGGAGAAATAATTTTACCAACTATATTTGGTACAAAACACAAAACAATTCAAAAGACAGAATTCAGAAATGATGCCAATTTTGATACATTTTGATTGATTTTGAAAGAAGACCATTTAACAAGAATCCGCATAGTATACACAAAACCCTCCACAAAGTGCAATTTATAATAAAGCACATTACTGTCGAACCAAACCTGTATGACTGTTTTTCTTCTGCAGAACACAAAAAAAAATATTTTAAAGAATGTTCCAACTATTCAGAAAATCAAAGTAAATATGGTGCAATCATGTCGCTTTGGAGCCCACTGACAGTCATTATATGTCATATAGGTTTGTAACAACATGAGAAAAAAATATAGATTTTTTTGAGTGAAGCACTTTTTTCATAATGTTAACAGAGCACAAGTCGTAATGTAATAAACCACACAACAAGAGAACAGGGAAAAACATTAGTATTAAACTCATATTGACAGCTTTTAAGAAACAATTACATTAGTATTTTAAGGAGCTCTCATTACACCAGTCGCATACCAGTATTGGCTAATGCAAAATGCTCTACAATCCTTGTCATTTACAGGCTTCATAACAAAAGAGTGCAACTGTAAATCATTGGTGAGTTTCTAAGCTCGTACCAGATGGGAGGGTCTGAAAATAGCAAAGTTGGCATGAAAAATGGATGCTGTGGGGCTTACTGTTTGACAAATTTGCCAGTTGCGGCTTGATCACAAACGCAAATTAAAATGACAAGGCAGAGATTATGTTTGAGAATACCTGTGAACACAGCACCTCACAAATCAGTGAATACATCAATATATGCCAAACAAGGCTCCCTAGGGTTAAGCGCCTTTGTGATTTTTCTTTCATGCACAGATTTGACACATACCAAATAAAAAGCAGGTTGACTAATTCAAAATAGGCTGCTGTTGAATAATATTTTTATTGTTGGGATAAATCTAAGCTTTGTATAACCTGATCTTTCAAGGGGAAAACAAATGTGAAGTGAAATAGGATTTTCTATTATCACGCTGAATCCAGAGGTTAGTGGGTTAACTGAAACCACATGCTAATCCAGTTTATTATTTTTCCTCTTAATAGGTTTTATAATATCACAGCATGTCTGAATTTCAAGTTCACTAATGTTGGTGTCGGCCGGACGTACAGGATGACTAACTGGCACATCTCCCGACCAACAATAATTAATTTATCACATGTTACAAAGACGCTTTGGAGGAAGGGATGATTTATATAGTCCCGCACCTTTATCCTCCCAACAAGTATAACATGTTATTTTAATTACAAGATCAATTAATAACCCACCTCTTCAGCCAGAGGCTAAAATGAGTTTTCTTCACAATTAAGGAATGGACTCATCAGTCCATGACTTATCAGCTTATAAACAGAGAGACTGCTCCAATTGCTGTCTCCACCTCATTGTCCTATTCTGTTTGCCAGCACTGGGTTTAGCAACCAGGATTTATTAATTCATTAAGTTTTCCATTTAAAATTCAAGAATAACATCATGTTCTTTCTCTAACACATCCAATCCTTATAAATAACATTCATGCTAAGGGAACATAGGCTTTGTGTGCCCAATAGAGTATATGCACTGTGGACAAAAGTATTGAGTTGAATGAAATCATTAACCACACTGTCACAAATCTATGTAAATAGACAAATTGGCTTTTAGCCTATCACGCTGAAGAATAGGAGTCATATTGTACTGTGCAGGGAAGATGGGCACTCCAGACAATCAGTTATTTATCTGTGAAGCCTTATAATATCAAAGGGGCATAATTCATAGAGTCATTTATGAAAATGTATTAAAGTCTTTTGTTAGTGTGTGCGTCAGAGCTGCATAGTTCACAGTTTTGGGGAGCAAGTGGTTCAATCAGTGAGGCCTTTTATTACTTCTAATTTCTAGATTCCAAACCTACATTTACATCACAGAAAATGACAAAGGACACAGCATAATGTGCGTCCAGCGCATACCAGAACTACATTAAATACAGACACTGACTGTGTCTGAAAGCTTAGGCAGCTGACTTGTTGTGGCCCTATATGTCAATGACGTTAGCGCACAAAGGTACCTCACAAAACTGTTTTCGACAAACTTCTGAGGCAACTTTTTGTAGCTGTATAACTGTTTTGCTGTACTAATGAAGTACCACAAAACAGAGAAAGCTTTGAGAGGGCTTTGATAACTAAGCAAATATTTACTTACTACAATACTAAATTTATTGCTAGAAATTACATCAAAAGTGGAAAACGTTGATCGAAAACATACATTTACTCACATTCAAAAGCAAACTTCAGATGTCATCTTTACTGTCAATGAATAGAATACACAGGATTGTGAGATATCAAAGGCAGAGAAGTATACATCTATGCTGCCTTCAAAAATTGATCAGATGAAAGTATCTCAGGAGACAGGAAGATAACCTAACATCGGATTTGGACGTGCCTTGATGCCTTCCTATGCAGCCATTTTCAGTTCTTCGTGGTTGAAAACTATGCAGTATATCATAAAAAAGGTGTCATTAAAAATATAATATTTTACACTATTTTTTCATGCTTATCAGAATGTTAATCCATTACCTTAGCAACATGTTAAACAAGGCACAGTGTGTAATTTTGGCCACTAGAGTTTGCATATTCATAACAAAGGCGTAGCTTGATGACGCAGTGAAGGAGCGTGGAATGATGAAAAGTGTCGTCTTCACCATCACTGCCAATGGAAATCAATCCGATTGGACTCACAAATCACATTCATGGATGAGGTAACGAAATAAAGTTTTATAAACGTTAACTTTGATCACATGATTTTATTTCATTCTAATAAATTAGCCGCAAATAACAATGTTTACTGCAAATTTACAACTCATACTTATCACTTTGTTTGTCTAATTAAATAGAGTAACGCAGGGGAGTTTTACATGTACAAAACACTCAAACTGTACAAACACTATACCAAAAGTACATTTGTAAAAAGGCAAAATGTATAATGCACACTATATTTAATTACACTCCCGTAGACATTGTTAGCAAATGTCGTGCTGATATTGATTCTTGTTTTATTCCTCGTCTTGTCCAAAACTCTTCTTGGGTCATTTGATTCATCCTTACATTTATGTTTCGAATTGTGGTCCATGACAGCTGTGCGAAAGTACAAGAGAGTGTCGTGCTAGATGCTACAACTACTACTTCTACATTTCATGGGACTCACTGTTGCCATGGTTTCTATGGCAGTAAAAGCAGAAACCGAGGATAACGCGGACATGATGCCATTGGCAGGCGATTCAATGAAGAGGGACGTTCCACTGGTTAAAGAGACATGTTGTTGTACATTGTTGGAAGCACTTGTGATAATGTATGTACACAAAACATATAGCAATGCGCCAGCGGTTCTTGGATATTTTAATGCAAAAATATTACATATTTTGCCTTTAACAGTAAACTCTATTGAAATCAATTGCTGCTTATGTAGGCAGTTGGCAGCAAGGCAGTTCAGTATAGGTTTTGGAACAGAACTAATGTCTTTCATTGATTTCAAAAGCCTATTGTAAGCCCTGAACAACTGTTAAGATTGACTTCTTCTTGCTAGTTTTTATGCTAGGCTTCTACTGAAGTAAAATGACACTGAATGGCATCCAAAGGTCTCCCCCGTAGCCTTCTTATCCAGTCTTGCAGACATAAAGACCCTTTCATTGCTTTACAATGTTCAGGAATTTTTGCAAATCTACATTTGCTCTTGCTTAACTGTGAAACCTGCTACAATTGCAGTCACACTTCAGATCATCCAAAAATAATGGACTGTAGGAATGTGCCAAGTAACATTGCATTTCTTCACTGATAAATCTCAACGTTCCATAAAATCAGGCCTTGCTTTTAGCATATGCTTGGTTGGCTGCAATGTACTGCACAGCCCAATGCATACAGCTGGAACGTTGGAAATTCTTTCAGTGATACGAATATGTCAAATCATAAATGCATGTCCGTGCATGGACATAATTATTAGAGTAAAATGTCAAGCCAGTAACAGGATGAGGTCTTTAATTGCATTTACAAATACCACAAATAAGGTGAATACAAATCAGGACAAACCCTGATGAAGCCCTGACTTTTTAAATATACACTGTTCAGGCAATAATAGCTGTGAAAGAGAAAAGAATGCGAAGTGAATTTAAACTACAATGTAATATACACAACTGCATTATGCTAATATTAGAAAATGCATTTTACTAACTACACACAAAGTACAAAAAATTAATAAAAAAATAAAGGAAAAAAGATGATTACATTCCAGCCCACAATTATGGCCATTTAGGGACAAACAGGGCTATTTTGTTGTTGGCGGTTTATCACTGTAGCACAAATCATGTGTAAATGAAACTATTGATTATTGTTATGACTCATCTAGAATCACCACAAGACTAAAGTGCAAACAATCAGCTTGTAACAGTGCTGACACAGAGAAGATGAGGGCGATGATCCAATGAATCCAAGTGCAGTTTATTTAATGGTGAAAATCCAAAGCATGAAACTAACTATAAAAAAAAAATCTAAGCTTAACATAAACCATAAACATGAACTTGACTATAGACTATTTCCTGCAGCTACTTACTTCAGTACCCAACAAAACAACAAGGCACACATGAGGGCTTAAATAAATGGACTAATGACTCACAATCATGACGCTAAACCAATCAGAACATGACACAATTGACAAGGGAAGTATAAGACATAGGCTGCATTCAAAAACTTAAAAATGCTGCCTTTGGAGGATGCATTCCAAGGTAGGAAGGTATCAAAGCAAGTCCAAATCCAATGTTAGCTTCACTTCCTGTCTCCTGAGATACCTTCATCTGATAAATTTTTGAAGAAAGCATCGAAGTATCCTTCACTGCTTTTGATACCCCCAAATCCAGTTCCATTCAGTGTCAGTTGAGCTAGAAAAAGAAAGATGGCATCTGAAAATTGCGGTTACTGATCAGTTTATGTCAATGTAGGATTTTGACTAATGTCTTCCACCTCTGATGTGATTTCTAGCAAGAAATTACTACTTAATTTATTAAATATTTTAGTTCTCAACAAAGCTCACTCTTTTTTGCTGTAGATCATTAAACTGCAATCCTGCCTCAGAGGTCCCTTTTGTGAGATAACTTAGTGTGCAAACACTGCGTGCAGAGTTATTGTCCAAAGGACAGCGAGGCAAGTTTTCGGGTACAGCCAAAATCATACGAGAGGCAAAGGTCACATGGCAAACCAGGAAACAAGACTAAGACCATTTTCAAAGTAAAGTGAGGCATGAACAATACCAACAACATATGTGAAACAGCTTTAATTTGAGTGAATTTATTTCCAAAAATGCGGAACCTTTTTAATTAGAATTACAGACCTTAATATCCACAATATGCTGTCCATTTAAGGAACCAAAAGAGAATAAATCAAAATCTAAAGTACATTATTTTAGTTTCACTGAGATACTATTATAGCTGTTATTTATTTTGAATTTATTTTTATTTTTTCATAGTTGTTTAGCATTTATTTTATTTTATTTCAAGTAATGAATAATGTACAATAATGAATAATACATACTAAGCTGTAAATCCCCAGCATTCAATGAGTGACAGAAATCTGGCCCATAGGACTATGGTGATTTGGTTTGTTTTGGACATGTGAAAGGCATCTTCAATTGTCTTCAGCGAGTGAAAAGCATGCACAAATGGATTAGGGAATGATTTGGTTGGTCAAGAGTCAAAACCATTCGTCTACTCGGCTCTGAAAAACGCCTTGGTTGCATTAACAGCATTCATCTTCATTACAGCTCACATTACATTAATAAGCAATCACATCACTAAAGTCAAGGGATACGGAATTAGCCACACACGCCTGGGGCATAGCACACAGCCTTGTCTTACAAATAAGGTGGTATACTATGGATCACATGCACTTCTTCTTTCCCTGTTGTGTTTTTCAAACAGGTGATTTGGACATATCTGCTTTGCCTCTGATCAGTTTATTCTGCTGCATGTTTTATCAGAACTGACACGTCTTTGGTCCTCGTGTTGAGAAACTTCAGCAACAAACTCGAAATGAAAATGCCTAAAATTAACTCGCGACTTTCTGACAGCTTTCTTGTACATGAAAAATGCAACAACACACATTTGGCCAAAAGCAACTAGCTGAACAGCCCATTAAAAATCAAAAGAATGCATGAAAAAGGGATAGTAATTGCAAAATTGTTCACAGATTGTTTAAATAACCTCAAATTAATGTTGAAGATTAAGTTGCACTATAACCTCTCAGTCACTGACTATGTTTACACAGTGCAGAAGTGGACTCTTAGCCTCATTAGGACAAAAAGCAGGAACATATCATGTAAACACATCTACTTGAGACATGGACTATTACAATTTTGTCACATTACTGAAAACATAAAGCCTATAGACTTGGCTGCTTTTTCCATCTAATTACTGTACAAGGAATTGAGAATGTTTGCACATTTGTATAGGTCCAACACAGCAACATTACGCAACCGAATGTACGATGTGAGTTTGGAAGAGGGCTATCTCTTTGGTCATTTTTTTGGATGTTTGGTTTGTTAACATTAATGCAACACACACACACATACACACACATATACATATTTGTATGTATGTGTGTGTGTATGTATGTGTTGCATTAATGTTCACAAACCAAACCCCCCCCAAAAAAGACCAAAGAGATAGCATTGATATATATATATATATATATATATATATATATATATATATATATATATATATATATATATATATTACATACTGTATATGTGTGTGTGTATTTTCACACACAGATTTAATATATGGTATCATGCATAAAAAGTAAAAAAAAAAATTATAATTCATGCATAAAGATATATAACCTTAACCACCTCAAGATAAATATTATTATTAAATATTAATATTATACTAATCATTCATGTGGATATAGAGCTTAAGTCAACCTCTTATGCAACAATAACACCAATCCCTCTCTGACTACAAATTCCTTTATAAAACACTAGGAGGTTTGAAATCTGAATGTAAACGGACTGTCTTTCTTCATAATTTGCAGAACAAAAGTGTTGTTCCAGGACACATTAGCTCAAAATGAGACTTGACAAAATGACATAAAAAGTAAAGGCATTACATTGCCGCTCGAAAGCTTTACCAATTGCATTTTGTATAAACATTCTAACATCTGTGAGCTGCACGACATCACCTAATCCATCTTATTTATATATTTCTTTTCCTTGATGTCTTTAGAGGCAACAAATGAATACTGCCTGCATGAATGTGGAACTTGAAACTAAAAATCTGGTGCTAATTCCAACAGGAAAATAAGACAACGCTGTTGCTTCATGACATTTAGAACTGTACATTTAAAATGCAAAAAATACTTCTCTTCTCTCTCTCTCTCTCTCTCTCTCTATCTATCTATCTGTCTATCCGTCTATCTATACAGTAATACCTTGAGATATGAGCGTACATACGAGTATTACGAGATATGAGCAAGACTTCTGGCAAACTTTTTGCTTTGAGATAAGAGTTCATATTTGAGATACGAGCACGGTTAAGACGCCGATGCTAGGTGTTTGAGAGCAGCTCATTTCCCGCCTCATTTATGGGGTAATTGCATATGGACTCCACTAGAGGGCCACCTTGGTTTTATAGCAGGAGGTTACCGGGGGCGACGAGTGATTCATGACTATTATGCTGGGAGTAGCATGAGTTATGTGTGTTTAATAATAATAAATATGGTGTAATAAAACTATGTAATAATAATATCTATCCAATACACTACACGGGAAGAAACACTATACAGTGGTACCTCGAGATACGAAATTAATCCGTTCCGAGGCGGCCTTCGTATAATGAGTTTTTCGTATCTTGGAACACATTTTACATGTAAAATGGCCGTTCAAAGCCCTCCAAAAACACCCCATTAAATTTCATAATAAAGCTAAATTGACCTATAAACAATGAAATAATGTAAAATGTCGAAGCTTACCTTTCGAGTGAGGCTATCTCCGAAAGTGGCGGCAGAGGAGGAGGAGGACAAACGGCAGAAAACGTAAGTACGTACACTTAACTTTACGAAAACACATAAAAAATGTAAAGTTTCGGGTGCGGAGTGGCTGAGCTAAAGCACGCCAGCACGTACGTATAGAAGATGCATGATGGGAGGGATGCTGTCCAATTAGAGAGAAGGATCTCATGGCTTGGCTAGCATCAGGAACCAATGGGAGAGCAGGAGGATGGTGGCGAGTCTACTATAACTAAGATGGCGGCGTGCGGCGCGAGTTTCAAAATTGTTATGGGGCGATTCTCGGACTTTCAGAAACCTTTCGTATCTTGAAAACTTTTCGTATGTAGAGCATTAAAAATTTTCGTCTTTGCTTTCGTAACTTGGATTTTTCATAAGTTGAGCCTTTCGTATCTTGAGGTACTACTGTACTTCCATATTACGTTCGTTTTCCATATTATGTTCAATACCTTCATATCTCAAGGTATTACTGTATATAGATATAGAAGTAATTAGTAAAGTAAATAGAAGAAATTTATTTTGCATTTTAAATATATAGACACAATCACACAACACACACATATATTTATATATGTACATGTGACGTGCGTATGTCCTAAACGAGCCACCTATGGAAATATTTGAATGACATTTTTATATCTACAACATATAAACAACATTATAAAAATTCTAAGTGACCCATAACCTTTTTGGACTTAATATTTCCATTTTTCAGGAATCTTGTTCGACTGGAGGTTACCCTTCCTCAGCAACCTGAAGCGTTTTTGGATAAAAATTCAATACCACAATCTTCCAGAGTCTTTCGACCCTAGCATGACCATGAAGGTGCACTCTCATCGGGTTGCAGTCCAGCCTTGTGACCCTGGTTCTCAGGTACCTTTGCATTTTTGGACTCTGTCATTTTTCAAGGAGGGAAATTCCTCCATGGTGTCTTTCGCCCCTTGATTGCCCAGGAAGGCGCACTCGCGTCGGGTGGTCATAGTTCTCCGATACAATATCTACGAGGTATGCCAAATGTTTTTTAATTTTCTTGATTTGGTATCCGCAGGTCTGGGTAACGTTTACAATGTCTGGGTAATGCCAAATTTCTGTTAGGAATAAGCATGCTTACTTGCTTTTTCACCTTAGTGGTTACATATGAATGTTATAAACCGGAGGTCATCATGGGCATTATTTCACGTGTTAACATTATTACAGTTAGCTGAGTGATCTACATGACTTTCACAGAATGCTGACAGAAGACTATCTGAGCATTCACTAGAGAACGAGTAACCACAATAACAGTAAATGATGATGTTTTTCACACATGGATCCATTGGGATATTATCATTTACCGCATATACATTTTTTTTTCAGACGTGCAAATACTGTAGGTAAATACTGTACGACCTGTAGGTCGTCATTTAGATGTTATTATGGTGTATTCATACATTTCAACAAAAGTCCTTGTGGCTTTAATAAAGATACAACGAACACATGCATGTGTTAAATACATTAAAGCACATGCACAGAATTAGGTTTCATCTAATAAATTAGCTTATTTCAATTAGTGGTCATAATCTTCAATTAACCTGAAGGTCAGTTCCGCACATACCTAAAAGCTGTAATTATTTTCAAACCGGATTATTTTAGCGTGTATTTAATTACACTGATTACCCTTGAAATGTCAGAGTCAAGTCACACTATCTGCAGTCTTGTTAGGCTAATAAAACTACAAATACAAAGAAAGGTGTCACAGATGTCACATTATAAGTAGTTCTGCCCATGCAACGTTTTATATGATTTTTACAAGATTTTTCTAAGCATTCATTTAATTTCATTAGCATGCTTGAAATTAATTGGCAACCTAAACCATGCCTACCACTTTAAACTGATAATATCCTCAGATGCAGAACAGCATATTTTAGTGTACTCTGATGCAGAGAAAGTTTTTTTTTTTTCCTTTTCTGTTGAGTGGTTGAATAAAATCCTATTAGCTCTGCACATCTTACATTGAGGATGTCGTTGAGCAAGGGAACGGGCACTAGCAGAGTAGTTCTCTTGCATCCTTCTCACTTTTATTTTAGGACATAATGGTGAGATAACACCTTCTCTTCTAAATCCAGCATTGGTGCCTCCATTCCAGCTAATTCTTTACCCAGCTCTAGTGGGAGAAAGTGCTTTGATTGATATATTGGGATTATGTCTATCCATTTTCCTGCTCTAAAACATAATGTTTTTTGATGGGAACAAGATCAGCTGGTACTGCTTACATTAGCTGGCATTGTAAATCACTGTAAGTCGAATGGAACCTCAACCTCTTGGTTCCAGGGAGGTCTATTACCCCTTTTCCACCAGAGCGGTTTGTGTTCTGGAGCTAGAGCCAGTTCTCAGCCAGTTGAACTGGAGCCTATTGCGAACCGGCCATGTGTTTTCACAGACTTTCACAGGAATGAATGGTAATTTAATGCTACTATGTGTTATTTACCTGCCTATGACCAGCCTAAATTTATTTTGCATGTCCCATTGTTAGTGCAGACAGTGTGACACACTGTTTTGCTGTTCACAGTACTGGGAGTAATTCTAGCGAACTGGCAGCTTGCATAAACTGCCAGTACTCTCACCAATACTTTTTGGAGATAAACTGAAGCAGTAACCGTTGATTCACTCGCTCTTTTGCACGCTGGGTCTCTTTTGTACACCTATATAGTTTTATATATGTTGATATGTAAAGAGCAATGTAGTGCAACATTATTACATTGCTCACTGAGAGAGTATCAGCATTTCTCTGCCCTCCAATCCCCGGTTCCATTCGAGACCAGCAAGTTTGTATTTTTCCAGCCCAGAACCCCCTTTTCTGTATTGGAAATGCATTGAACAGTTCGAGAACAGACAAAGGCCAGGGACCAGCACCAGAATAGTGACTGTGGAAAAGGGGCATATAATAGCTGTAAAAATCCATCCATTAGCGCAAATGCCATGTGACTAAACATTCCGGAGCCATGCGACTAAACATTCTGGACAATGGCGATTTGCTGATGGTACCATAAAAATGTAAAAAAAAAAAAGAGAATATACAGTATATAGACAAAAATAAACTAAAAATAGCATGTATTTAATGTGTGTGTGTGTGTGTGTGTGTGAATGTGGTTTAGGTACACACACATCTTGTGTTTTTTTTGTTTTGTTCCTGGAGTAAAGTAGCCTATACATCACACTAAGTGATGTTTTCTTCTTCTTCTAAATCTAAGAATGCAGAAAGTTTTCTGTGATTGGTAGTTTTAGGGGTAGGTTTAGGGTTAATGGATAGAATATACAGTTTGTACAATATAAAAATCATATCGTCTATGGAATGTCCTCATAAAAATGAAAACTGTCACAATTGGGTTTGGTGTTTAGTTAGTGTTCACCTCTGTTTAATCTGTCGGTCATCATTTCAGTTTTCCCCTGTCCTCTGCCCTTCTGTTTCCATGGTAACTGATTAAGTTAATTCTGTTCAGGTGTGTCCCGTCTCCCTAATTAGTTTGGTGTGTATTTAAGAACAGTGTGTAGTTGTCTAGTTGACTGTCAATGTCACATTTTATCCCAGTTCTTCTGTTTGTTTGTGTCGTTGTTCTTGAGTGTACTTGCTTGTTAATTTTGGTTTATAATAAACACTACGCTGTACTTAGATCCTGACAAAAACACAACGATATCATTTAAATGCTATAAAATAGGTACAAATTTTATTCAATGAGAAATAAACATCTAACCACAGGGCCTAACAAATCCTGACAAAACCCTTGCTACCATCCAACCCAAGAAACATTATGCATGTAGAACATGTAGAATAGTGTAAATTTGGTAGCCATAAAATGAAGGAATTGCACATTGAAAATGGTCATTAAGGTGAAGAAATTCCAGACCAGCAGACTCAGCTCTGAGCTGTTCCTCTATCTTCTCAGCTTCACTCCTCATTAGAGAGTGTCAATACAATCGACGGGGAGGAGATGTGATATGACTTATGACTTCATCCTTGTCATCGAGCCATTCCCGCTCAAATCTTGACATTTCCAAGTGGTTATCTGCCCATTAGTCTGTGTTTGCATGATAGTAAAGGGAGGTGGCGTTTGATGGTCTGAACGCCACATTTATTCTGGTGTAAGTGTCGGCTATCTGATTTATGTGCACTCGCTGTGCCGTGATTCAGCATATGGTATATACGGAGACAAAGAGATTAATGATCCCTGTGACCGCAGATGAGACAAAATGACTTAAAAGAGAAAAGAGGAGGAAGAGAAACTGTCAAGTGTTCTTCCCCCTATATTTGGTGGGAGGCAGATTCCCACTATGAGCATGATGGGTAAAGTCAGTATAATTCATTAATGCTTGGAGTGCTCATTACTGTCTTTTCACACTTTGAGAGACTCATTACCTGCATAATAGAAGACTCCGTATAACACTGAGACCATTTCTCACGGAAAATTAATCATTCCATCCCCGACAAAAAAGGGAATTCTTTCGTTAAATATTAAGAAACACCAGTACCATGAATTCTATTCTAATTCCCATCCCAGTTGGCCTTGGAGATACAGAAGAAAGACCATAGCTCTACTTAAAAATCTAGTGAACAGCCAGCAGCAACAACAATTACAGAATGCAATGTGAGCAGCTGAAAATTAATTTAAGATGGCAGATGACAGAAATGTGGATTATAAATTATAATATTATATTAGGTCTTTATCTACGATGTACTAACATTTGATGCAATGCACTTATTGTAGAAATAGTTTTTTAAATGAACTGTTATTACAGCTGTAATTAATTTCTGTAATAACATCTGTAATTACACTGTCCCTTCCTGTAATTCACCCTTAAACCAAACCTTACCCATATCCCATATCAATAGCAGTAACAGTTTTACAATATGTACATTTCAACTAACAGGTATTTTTTTAAATGTAAATATGCTGTAATTAAAGGAAGCTAATATAAAGTGTGACTTTATTTTATTAATACTGTAACCATAATATAATAAAATGTAAAGTTATAAACAAAATCATAAAAATTTATTTAGAATCAATAAATATAGTTTAAATAAACATTTATTTTAACACATTTTATTAGAGTATTGTGCCGTTAGCTTATGCTAACACCAAATTCAATTTAAACCAACTGTGAAGCAAGTTTTGTGTGTGCTTTGCAAGAAGACTGCTATTTCTATTATACATGGAGTTTCTGCCTATGCAGAGCTTTTCAAATCGGTCACTTACAATGTCCCATTTCAGTTAGGATGCAGTAGACAGTTGACAGCCTCACTAGGTTTTTGGAAAAGAACTTGTATCTCCAGTAAGAGAGGGAAGAAGGCTCAATGTCATTGCACATGTGACTCTACACTGTCTGACAGTAAACAAACATAAACAAAAGTAGTATATGGTACTTACAGTTGACTGTGACTCTCACGGTCTTAGTGTCAGGTGAAGCAATGTCGTTTTCGGCGCCGCACTCATAGTCTCCAGCTTGATCTCGAGTGATGCCTGTGATATTTAAATACTCCCCACTTTCGTATTTCCTGGCTGTGAACATAAGAAAATAACAAGTACAATCCTTCAGAGGAGTTCAGAAGAATTAGTGCACAGCCCTAACTAATGCCTAAATGCTTAAAGGTACATACACCAATAAAAGAAACCTGAGTGCACCCAGAAAACTGAAAAAAAGGTTTATTAAGGCACATAATTGCTTTGTTGGCAAGACATCCAGTGGGAAGCATTTCCCCAATGAGCTGTATTCACAAAGGGAGGAATATTACTGGCGTCAAATACTGTGAGGAAATCAGAACTGTGCCAATATGACAAATATGTCTTGAGGTCCTTGAGTAATGAGAGGCAATATAGCACAACGTGAGGCTGCCATGCTTCTATTAGACTAAAAACCTCCCTGGGTTCCCCAGACCAGGATACAACCTTATTGTAATATTCCTCAGTGAAACCTATTTATATCCTACTTTACAGCGAGGTGAATCTGTCTCATGGCACAGAAAGGTAAATCCTGCACTGGTATATGGAAGAGGAGCCTCTGACTCAGCAAAACACCCACAGAATACATAAACCAAAATAAATAAATAAATAAAGAGGATGGAGAGGCTTTAGGATGTTTTTTAACAAGTGCTTTAAAAAGCATCATAGTGATTCAAGATCTGACAAGAAGAAAACTTTGTCATCATTTACTCACCGGTGTTCTGGTCGCTCTTTTCCATACAATTAAAATTAATAGGGATTAGACCTTTCAAGCTTAAAAAAGGATGAACACAAAAGCATGTATGTTAAAATGGTTCACGCACTAGCCATATGATAGCTCTGCAGTGTTTTCCACAGGATTTTGTGAAACTATGGTGGACCTCTGTACCTTTAGAAAAGTTTTGAATATTTCAAAGTGTTATGGATCAATTTCTTCCCTTCTTCACTTTAGTTGTGCACCTTGAAATTGTTCTTATATCTATGAACAGTTTCAGTCAGAATTCAGGCCCCATCATACCACAGAAACTGTACTCATTAAAATACAAATTGCTTCTAGCCTCTGACCAGTCTTGCATTTCAATACTAGTTTTACTTGATCATAATGCTGCGTTTGACACTATAGATCATGGCATATAAAATTACATTCAGGAACGGGTATAAAGGTGGTTTAGATCATGCCTACCTACCTTTACTATTTTGTTTATTTAAACGGGGAATTATCCAAGTTAACATCAGTAAATTACGGAGTGCCACAAGTGTCTGTTTTAGGCCCTCTGCTATATTCAATAAACATGACACCCCCGTTTCTATTGGAAAACATGAAATTAGTTTCCACTGTCATGCTGAGGATTAACGACCAGATGAAATCCCTAAATTATCAAAGTTGACAGAGTGTGTTAAAGATTAAAAATAACACATTCAGTTGCCATAATACAAGTATTGGATGAACATTTAATTATTTTAAGAGGTATTACTTATTGGACCAAAATCCTGTACATAGGTTATATGTCCAGTTATATAAAAATCAAATGAGTATGAGTTTCTGTTGCTAGAAATGTTAGCGGCTAGGTGATTCTCATGAAAACTTAGTTTAAAAAAATTTCAAACATGAAAATGTTAAAAATCCTTGAATTAACTTTTTTTTCAGACATTAGAAACAAAGTATTTGGAGTATTTGTGAACATTAATTTAAAAACATTTACTTACAACTTAAGAACTTTTTGAACATAATTTCCTAAAAAATCCCTGAAGAGGTCCCTGCGTCGAAGATGCTGTGGGAACGCTCTGCGTGATTGCGCCATTAAACATGTGAAATCAAACCAATGGTGTGAAAGGACGTTAGAGGCGGGTGATGTTATGAACCAGGAAATACTTTCAAGGGGACTGACGGTGTGTCAAAGACACAGGAATTGTGGGAACATCAATGCCCATGCCTTCATAATGACAAGTGACTGAGATAACAACTGTGTCTATGGTGTAGAGTCCAATTCTTGGATCGTAGAACTTTACAAATGTGTGCAGTAAGGACCAGCCCGCCGCACCACAAATGTTTGACGGGACTCCTTAAAGAGGCCATTTAATGCTATCTTTAAGGGCATTAAAAAATTAAATGTTTAAATTCATTAGACTTTAATGAAGTGCATGTTCATTAAAAACTGTAAATCAACAATTTCTAAATGTGGAAAACAACCTCTTACAGCAATGGCAATCAATATGTCGTGTACACATTCTGAGGAGAATATTTGACATTTAAATGGAGAAATATAAAGTGATCGTCTTACCTGGTAGCATTCTTGAGTAAACTTTATTTAAATTCTGTTTCTTTAAACAGTCCTTAGATTTTTTTGTGTAGGATGAGAACATTAGTCATGGACATAATTTACCTACTTTTTTCATTATTATTATTATTATTATTATTATTATTATTATTATTATTATTATTATTATTATTATATATTAATATTCAGTAAATTATTTTTCTATCTTCTGAAAAAATCTAGTAGAACATAATTTTTCTTCTGAATATTTATTTGTACGTGTTTAAATTACAACATATATTCTGACTCAGCTGGACACATTTCGGTAATGAGAATTTCAGCAGTAAAATAGAAAAAAAATGTTGAAATTACACATTGTGTGAGGTAGAGAACAGTCTTGTCTTTATTTTGATGCTTTTTTATATGACTAAATAACATTTTACATTTAAAAACATTAGGGATGTGGTGTTGTTATGGTTTTGTGAGAATCACATAGCTACACTAATTATTTTCCATTTGCTTTTCTTTTTCTACCTCGGGATGCGCATCCTGGAGTAACTAGAGATTATGCCAGCTCCAATTTAGAATCATCTTACAGATTTCAGGTGAAACCAACACCCGTGAAGAGATGACGCCAACCCCTGCACTCAAACTCTGAATAAACAATACACAACTGCCAAATTTTCAATATATCATAATAATTATGATCACAACTTGTAATAATTGCTATAATGAGCTTGTTGTTTCTGCTTAAATGCATAATGTGAGCTAACAGTTTGATTTATATTTTCTTAGAACTGAAGTTTCTGCGAAAACAGGTTTTTCAAACTTGTCTCATTACAAATCTAGAGTAACGCTGTAAACATAACTTAAATGCATGTTAAACTTAGAGCACAGAAAAGTGTGCACTTAACTTTGGAAAACAAAGTGCAAACAGGCAATATACTTATTAAATTATTTTTCTGATTTACTATTTACTTGCAAGTTGTGATACAAAAACAACAAATTGTTCTGACAAAGTGTGAACTGCTCCATTTTAGAATCTTTTTTGCATATCCTGCATTGTACTGAAAAACTGGAAGCTGTTCTCCGTAAAATGTGCAGCACACAGATAAATGTCAGGGTTATAATGTTCAGGAATATTGTTTAAAATACATTTTAACCACTCTTTACGTTCAGCATCTCTTTGACATAATGACAACACTTTTCTAGCACAGTGTGCGGAGATCATTTAAATAAGTAATATTGTGAATTCATAAGTTCTGGTAAAAAGGTGTTTTAGTCCTAACAAGTTGTTCATTGCGGTTCTTGGAAAGTGGATTCAGTTAAATAAAATATCTCCCTTTGGACTGCCCTTGGAGCTTTGTAACCTTGCAGATCGTTTAATGCTCAAATAGCAAAATTACACACTAATTAAATTTGAAAATGTGAAAAAGCATAATAGGACCCCTTAACATTTTGAAATGTTCCTCACACAAAGCATCATTCTGACTAGCTGGCACAAAACTGATAGAAATACAAGAGCTCCAAGACCAAATTATTCAATCCTTGTGTAATTTGCATACATATTTGTGTGTTGCATGAAAACAATTACATCTGTATAGTAGGAAACAAACTGAACAATTGAACAAAATAGTTTGCTTTGGGGTTATCAAGAAACTGACTAAAATGCATATCTGAGCTGACAAGGTACTCATTGGTTCCCAATGCTTTACAAATGAATAGAGGCAAAGAGTGTAAAATAGGATAAATTGTATCAAACGTATTCATGCAAAAACAACTCGTATTCAAATGTACAAAGATGAAAAGGAAAGTAGGACATCAGAGCAAAGGAAGTAAACAGAAAATCACAGTATGAGATTGCTCACCCATAACCTAAAGAATGTTTGTTTCTTTCACCATAAAAATGACATGGTGTTTAGCATGACATCTAACAGCCTTTGACAGAGCACAAAGTGTATGCTTTTCATAGAAAGCATTTGGTTAATAGATATATTAAAGGTAAATAGAAATAGTGTTATGTGAAAAAAGCACATAACTTAATTACTCAAATGTAAACTAAAATAAAATATATAAAAATATTTTAAATAATACTCCAATTCTGATGTACAGCTGCACCAAAATGTATTTGGACACTTAAAATGAAAATGAAAATCCATAATTTCCTCACCCTCAAGCCATCCTAGGTGTATGTTACTATCTTCTCTCAGCCAAACACAATCAGAGTTAAATAAAAAAAATATCCTGGCTTTGTAATGACATTGAACAGTGTCCAGTTTTTGCAGCTCCAAAAAAAGCATCCATCCATCATAAGTAATTCATGCAACTCCACTAGGTTTAAAGCATGCCTTCTAAAGCGAATACATTTATTTTTAAGAAAATAAGATGCCTATAGAAACAGCCACTAATGAGGGATTAATACATATATACATCTATGTGTGTGTTCATAAAATAGTCGAGTTCTGGCGGCAGGGTGACCTGTATATTGTGTATATTTACAGCTAAAAAACTCAAAATTTTGCACTCTTGTCTGTGTAACGTCTTGTCTTTTATGATGTCTGATCCCGATACTTTGGTCTTGTTCAGTTTCGGTTTTGGGTCGGGATTCGGACATTCATAACTCGTGTGTTCGTCCTTGTTGTGAGCGTGTGAGCCGAGTGGTTCCTGTGTCTCAAGTGTTTTTTTTTTTTGTCCATAGCAATGTCCGCGTCTTGTGTTTTTTCAATGCAAAAATGCACTTTGTATAAACAAGCCCTTAGATTTTTTTGTATATTTTATGGTGTCATTGTCAGTAACAGCATAGGACTATGCTGAGAAAATAAATATTACATGATAAATGATGGTTAAATGGTTACAAAAACAGTTTTCATTTTAAGGGTTTAAAGTGAGGCCTTGTTTAACATTACGAAATCCTTCGAGATTAGTTTGTAGCAAAAGTCACAGAGAAGAGAGTGAAATGTTAGCATTTTAGTAGATGAGTAAAATGTGTTTAATAAATACAACTGAAAACAGAAGTGAATACAATTAATGCCACAGTTTTTATATAAAAAAATGTGTAGGATTCGTACATATATTTTTACGTCTGTAAAGTTAAAAATCATTTACATTTTAGTTGTACGTTTCAGTGTCTATGTAAATGTATGTCATGTATAACGTCATTACATTATTAAAACAACTGTTCTCAGGGAAGAGACAAACATTCAAAATTAACAAAACATTGACAACAACCTACCATATTTCTTCCTCCAGCTAAAAACCAGAGGGATCATTATCAGTGATTAACTTACTCCATAATTCCCTTGGTTCAGTGATTTATTTTCTTTTTCCTAACAGAGACTTCACAATGAACCATCATTTATCTTCCTGATTACACCAAAAGAGGAAATTACCAAGGTTTAGTGACATTTAATAAAGAATGTATCCTTTGTGAAATCAACCTTTGATATATCAACCTACTTGTTTACTATAAAAAAACACACACACTGGAACATTGCAAAGGGTCGAGGGACACTGATTATATGCCGGAAATGTATTCAAATGTAAACTTGCCCCTTATCATCCGCAATCTCGACTGCCTCCCGAACTGTGCATGTTGAGAGTTATTTGAAAAACTCAAGAGGGACTCATCTGAGCCTCTGGGAAATGTCACTCCAACCAAATTAGCCAAATCATAGCAAGGTTAATCTAGGATTCCACATTGCTCTGTGTTAAGTGCAGTCACAGTAAGCACTTTCTCACATTGTGTGGAGAGCACAAAGTACATTTCCTTGAGGTCTGCCTGCTGCTGATATGATGAGCGCTGGTGAAGAATGCATTATGGGCTAAGGTGGCAGTTCTCTGTACATCCCTTCCCTTAACCTGTGAGAGAATACTGCGGCAGCCCAAATGTTGCATTATGAGAGGCTTCCCCCAGGCATTCATTGAGTTGTCAGCAATGAACCATCAACCATCATTCAACCGCCACACATACTCGCTCTCTGTCTCGCATACACAAAATGCACATGCACCTGTACCGCCTCCACTTTTCCATTCCCGGTATCTCACCTTAACCCCGATAGCCTCCTCATTGTCCCAAAGTGCCCCAAAACAATTGCTGAATATCTGTCCGAGCACTTTTAAAGAGCTGGTCTTTGTATTGAAACCATTTGGCGATGTTTAGACAGACTGTCAGTGCAGAGTACAGAGCTATTGTTCAGGAAACAATAAACCAGAGTAAAGACAATTTTGGGAGGCAAAGGCACGAACAAAGGACTGACAAAGGACAATTGAATGCTTCACAGTAGCCTTATCATATGAGAAAAAAAATCAAATCTGAAGTGTTATAGTCAGCTATTTGAAAGGTCAGAGTTCCTCATATCCAGAGGCCTTAAATCACAATGGAAAAAGCTTATGAAAGCATGTTTGGGATCAAGTGTGCTGGGCCAGGCTGTACAGAAAGCATGAGGCCGCCCTGCACCCTCAATACATCCTATATAGGACTAACTTTAGGATCTGTCATCATAGCCTACAGCATTTGAAATCATGTCTACTATAAAGAAATTTTCAATGTCCTGAGCACCGAAAGTATTAAAATAGAGTGTGATTTAAAGCTTAGACAAGGAAGTGCTTATTAAGGGCCAGATTTACTAAACGGTGCAATTCCCAAAAAGCATCAATGGGAGTGGATAGTTCTGTGCACAATCTACTAATACCATAATGACCAACACAATCGACCAAGAGCAGTCCAAATTAGAGTCATGCTTTTTTTGGGCAGTAGATAATGGTGCAAAAAATAAATAAATTGAATTGTGCAATCCTTAGTAAATCACCTTGCGTGATTCATTTAAATCGTCTCCTACCATAAATGTTGCATCTGAAAAGGAACCTCCTACAAATGCATATGTAATAAGGTCAGCCGCAAAAATAACCCTGTCCATGCCTTTTCAGCGCTAAATTTTCACTGCATGTCTTTAGTAAATCCTGACAGTAGTTTTTTAACTGCAAAAGAGGGTTTATGCTGGTACAAGCTGTCAGTAAATCTGGCCCTGAAAGTTCTTCAGTACTCACTCAACATCTGCAGTGGTGGAGAGATACTTGCAAGTCAGTCCAACATGACTGCAAGTGTTTGTCCTTAATGTGGTTCTAGTTTTCGTGTACATTATTGAAAACATCAAAAACATACACATTTGAGATATAAACTGCTTTAGAAATAGACAAATCTTTACAAATCTTCAATAATCAATTAACTAAAATAACAATAAATAGAAAAAATAAACTAACAATTAACTAAATTTGTTCTACAGCATCACATTTAATTACCGTAATGCATTTTGCAAACTTGCTTTATATCAGTTTAACTTTGTTCTGTGTCTTTTATGGTGCTGTATTCAAATAATTTATATGATTCCATTACTCAAAAATATCTACAGTATAGTAAAACGTAACTATTCAGATACATTTATCATACAAAAGGATTCACACAGTAAAATTCTAACATTTCTAAAGTTGTGCATATGTGAATACATTCATATTTTCAATGGTCAATTTATCCATATTGTAAGTGAATATTTAAGCATAATAATGAACTCGGTCAACTACCATTTATAACACACTTCTTATAGACCAAACCTGTGAATCAGTTGGGAAGCTGTTCATCGTTACAAGTGAAAGGTCTTTGAGAGGTCTTAAAGGCATAATGTCTTTAAGAGTAATTACCCCTTAGGTTAATATCAATGAAAAGACCATATGCCAAGCAATAATTAGAGGGACAGAAGTCAAAGGTCTATGACACATGCATAAACCAATGAGGCCAATTGCATTTAGTGTAATTCAGCAATTAAATCTAGTGGCTCTATAGACTAAAGGTTCAGCCTCCTACAGGGTCACTCAAGAACTTCTGGAAATCACAGTGATTACAGCTCTGCACTATTACAACAATGCTGCCATATATGCACCAAATACAATTATACTTGATTGTACATAATTACCACATATTTCTGGTTTGTCCAAAGGAAAGAAAAGAGTCAAATTAAGGCTAAGCCTTTAGCGTTTTTTCAGGTATTTCTGAAGCCTCGTTCAGCCACCATTTTTTCATGTATATTTGTTTGTGCCATTTAAATACAGCAGTACCTCAAGATACGAAAGGCTCAACTTACGAAAAATCCAAGTTATGAAAGCAAAGACGAAAATTTTTACTGCTCTACATACGAAAAGTTTTCAAGATACGAAAGGTTTCTGAAAGTCCGAGATTTGCCCCATAACAATTTTGAAACTCGCGCCGCACGCCGCCATCTTAGTTATAGTAGACTCGCCACCATCCTCCTGCTCTCCCATTGGTTCCTGATGCTAGCCAAGCCATGAGATCCTTCTCTCTAATTGGACAGCATCCCTCCCATCATGCATCTTCTATACGTACGTGCTGGCGTGCTTTAGCTCAGCCACTCCGCACCCGAAACTTTACATTTTTTCGTAAAGTTAAGTGTACGTACGTACGTACGTTATCTGCCGTTTGTCCTCCTCCTCTGCCGCCACTTTCGGAGATAGCCTCACTTGAAAGGTAAGCTTCGACATTTTACGTTATTTCATTGTTTATAGGTCAATTTAGCTTTATTATGAAATTTAATGGGGTGTTTTTGGAGGGCTTGGAACGGATTAGCCATTTTACATGTAAAATGTGTTCCAAGATACGAAAAACTCATTATACGAAGGCCGCCTCGGAACGGATTAATTTCATATCTCGAGGTACCACTGTATTATAAAATAATCTTTTTAGTACATCACAACCTTCAATGGCAGAAGCAGCAGCATCTTTAAAAAGTTTATATTGGTACTGACTCTCCCTCTCTGCCCACACTCAGACGTTAATTAGCCCAAAGAAGAATAGTTTCGACAAATGGCTTTCAGTCACATCTGAAAATCTGTTAGAGATTCTGTTAGCAAGAGTTCACCATAGGTTGTGTGAGGATGGAGTATTGATGGGCTTCTTATCTGTTTTCTGGTGTTTCTATAATTTGAAGTAACCTACCTTTAGTAAGTAGTGGTTTTATGACTCTTTTGATCAGAATCTCAAAAAGCAATTCAATCGCAAAATACACTGGAGAATGAAATAAATATGGCAGTCCAAAGATAAGTGCAGCTGACTTCAATAATAAAAATAAATAAATAAATCACAGCCACTCAAAAATACTGCTGTGTCCTGAATTTTCAATTCGCTTTGAAAATGTGCCAAAATTTCTGCCTTAAGAACTGAATATAAACTATGAAAGGTAAAGAGGAGGTTGATGTATTCTCAATATGTTGTTTCTGCTGCTGCAGAGTGATAACTTAATATAAACTAAGATGTCTTTGTGAGAGAACAACAGGAAAATGAGGCGATAATTGATTAAAAGCCTTTCCTAAACTCAATTATGGAGGGTTTAGAACAGAAACATGTTAGTTTAATCATCATAATCTTCTGAGCCTGTAAACTCCACCACACTAAACAACTGGGACAGAAATTTCTACTCTGTTTTAAAGTAGATGTGAAATTCTGTCAAACATATTAGGGCTTTTCACATTTGAATAGTTAACACTGGGTCATTATAAACCGTGGGTAAATGTAATCCTGGGTTATCTTGCTTCACATTTCATTGCTCATAATTTACCCAGGGTTGAAATTTCCTAAGCCCTAGGTTAATGACCTTATTTGCACATTTTGTACACAATTCAATGTCTGCTGCTAGGGCTAGGTTGTAACATTCTAACACCAACATTGTGCCAACACCTACATTAATTGTTAATTGTGAAATGTTCCTTTACCCAGGGTTAAAAATGGGGTTTAGAACAAAAATATCCTGGGGTTAAGCACAGTATAAAAAGCCCAATTGTGACATGTTACAGTAACAGCAGTAACTCACCTGATGGGGTGATGTGTCTCCAAGAGATTTTGGGCTCTGGTTTCCCACTGGCTGTACAGATGAGTGAAACGTTGCTGCCTTCGTTTACTGTAATGTCCGATGAAATGTCATAGATTTTGGGAGGAACTGTGAAAGAAAACAAACAGTTAGATAAACAAAGTTGCTCATTATTTCAATGCCAAAAACCTGGATCTAGAAAGTCAAGTATGTAATCAACAACAAAAGTCAATATAGTTACAAGCAGCTATTTCCAAGGTCCAAAACCAATACCACTTTATCCCAACAAGGTCATAGTTGCTCTGAATAGAATAACTGTTCTGCTTTAATCTTTTTTTCAGGCATTATTACTAATTATTGTTGATGGCTAAAAAATAGCCATATAGTTTTAGATAAGCCCATATATGTCATGGTGTACTGAAGACACAGAGGTTAGTATGCGATACTGGTTTATTGAAATCAGACACAAAGCAGTGAATATCAAAGTCTCTTAGCTTGGAGAGATGAGCACTGAGAATATCCTAGAGAGTAGAGATCCTTGGGAGTATTCCACGGCAAACTCGAGCGGTAACAGAGAAGGGTAGCGAAGCAGTCTGAGTAACATGAAATGAGATCAGACAATGAGTGCATGGTGAAGACAGGTGATATAGGATTCCAGTGATGGGGAACAGGTGCAGGTGCTCAGTATTCCGGGGATTGGGAACGAGTGGGTGGAGCTTGGGAGTCTGGTGCAGGGGGCGTGGGTCTGTGACAGTACCCCCCCCCTCACGGGCAGCTCCTGAGGACCGCGGCGGACGACGGCGAGGCCGGCCTCGGCCCCGAGGTGCTGGACGGTCCGGGTGTGCGGCGTGGAAGTCGGCCAGAAGAGAGGGGTCCAGAATATCATCCCGCACTACCCAAGAACGTTCCTCGGGGCCGAATCCCTCCCAGTCCACGAGATATTGTAGAACGCCGCCTCGCCGTCGGGAGTCGATGATGGTGGTGACTTGAAAGATGTTTTGATCCTCTGGGTCTACTGGAGGGGGAGGTGTCGCATCTGCACCAGACTCTGTGGAGGAAGGGAGAACAGGGTCAGTGTATGGTTTGAGGAGGGAAACGTGAAAAGAGGGTGCAATGCGGTACTGTGCCGGTAATTGTAACCTGTAGGTGACCTCGTTGATCTGCCTCAGAATTTTAAATGGACCTATATAGCGGGGACTCAGCTTGCGGCTGGGCAGCCGTAGGCGAATATCCCGGGTTGAGAGCCATACCAGCTGGCCGGGTTGATACTGGGGGGTTGGCCCTCGCCGACGGTCAGCTTGAGTCTTCTGCCTACGGACTGCCCGTTGCAGATGGACGTGTGCTGAGTCCCACACCCTCTCGCTCTCCTGAAACCAATGGTGGACAGCTGGAACGTCCGTGGGCTCTCCAGACCAGGGGAACAATGGGGGTTGGAAACCTAGAACACATTGAAACAGGGTGAGGTGAGTGGATTCTTGACGAAGTGAGTTTTGTGCGTACTCAGCCCACGGAAGGAACCGGTTCCAGCTGTCTTGGCGGCGACCACAGTAGGCTCGGAGGTATCTCCCAATTTCCTGAATCTTTCGCTCAGTCTGGCCGTTAGATTGGGGGTGATATCCGGATGTGAGACTGACGGTGACTCCCAGAAGTGAAAAGAATGCCGTCCAAACCCGTGAGATGAACTGTGGACCCCTATCAGAGACTATGTCCTCGGGGATACCGAAATGCCGAAAGACGTGGTGGAAGAGTGCCTCAGCTGTTTCCATGGCGGTGGGTAGTCCTGGCAGGGGTATGAGTTTACATCCTTTGGAGAATCGATCCACTGCCACAAGGATACATGTGTGTCCATCGGATGGGGGGAGGTCGGAGAGGAAATCAACGCCCAGATGAGACCAGGGACGTCGAGGAAGGGGTAACGGGACCAGCTTGCCTTCAGGTAGGTGACGGGGAGTGTTTGTGGTGGCACAGACTGAGCATCCTTGAACGAAGCGGGAGATGTCACGAGCCATACTGGGCCACCAATAACGTCCTTGTAAGAGCGAGAGGGTTTGCTGGCTGCCTGGGTGTCCAGAGCCGGAGATGAATGAGCTTGATCCATGAGGGACGGCCGGAGACTAGCTGGGACATAAGACCGTCCCTCAGGACACCCCGGCGGAACTGGGTCATCGTGAGTTGCTTCGGCAATGCGCTGATCCAAGGCCCACTGGATGGGGCTGATGATAACGGCCGGAGGGAGTATGGGTTCTGTTTGTGCTGCAGCTTGATCTGGGAGAAACTGGCGAGACAGTGCGTCTGCTTTGATGTTCTTATTTCCCGGGCGGTAGGTCACAGTGAAGTTAAACCTGGTAAAAAACAGGGCCCATCTGGCCTGACGAGGGTTGAGTCTCTTGGCTTCTCTCAAGTACTCTAAGTTGCGGTGATCAGTGATGACTTGGAATGGGTGTCTAGCTCCCTCCAGCCAATGCCGCCATTCATCCAAAGCCAGTTTGATGGCAAGCAACTCACGATTCCCGATGTCGTAGTTGCGTTCCGCCGAGGATAGCTTCTTGGAGAAGTAGGCACATGGATGGAGTTGTGGAGGATTCCCCTGCCGCTGGGACAGCACGGCTCCTACCCCCACACTGGAGGCGTCCACTTCCACGACAAAGGGGGTCTGGGGATCGGGATGAACGAGGGCGGGAGCCGTGCTGAAGGCTTCCTTGAGATGAAGAAATGCTTGTTGGGCTTCTGGGGTCCAGGACAGGGACTTGGGGCCTCCTCGAAGTAGTGCGGAGAGGGGTGCAGCGATGGTGCTGAACAGATGAATGAACCGGCGATAGAAGTTTGCGAAGCCCAAGAAGCGCTGAAGGTCTTTTACAGTTTTGGGCTGGGGCCAACTCCGCACTGCTCGAACCTTCCCCTGGTCCATCTTGACGCCGCTCTGGTCCACGATGTATCCGAGGAAATGGGTAGAGCTGCGGTGGAACTCGCACTTTTCGAGCTGGTAGTGTTCTGACAGGTTGTGGGAATAAATCAGGATGTCGTCTATGTAGATGATGAGAAATTTATTGAGGAAGTCTCGGAAGATTTCATTCATGAACCCTTGAAATATTGCGGGGGCATTAGACAGTCCAAAGGGCATGACTTTGTACTCGTAGTGTCCTGCGGGGGTTATGAAAGCCGTTTTCCACTCATCCCCCTCTCGGATTCTGATAAGATTGTAGGCGCTGCGCAGGTCCAACTTGGTAAACCAGCGAGCTCCCCGCAGCTGCTCCAGAGCGGCGGGAACCAGGGGAAGTGGGTACCTGATTTTAATAGTTTGCTCGTTGAGTTTCCGGTAGTCGATGCACGGCCTCAAGCCCCCATCCTTTTTGCCCACGAAGAAAAAGCTGGAAGCGGCAGGGGAATTGGATGCTTGGATGAATCCTTGATTGAGTGCCTCCCTGATGTACTCCTCCATGGCCTGCTGTTCCGGGATGGACAGTGGGTAAATACGACCCTTGGGGAGCGTTGTCCCAGGCAGCAGGTCTATAGCACAGTCCCATGGCCGATGTGGTGGGAGTTCAGCCGCCCGTTGTTTGCTGAACACGTCCTGGAACGCCCGATACTCATCAGGGATGGTCGGCGTTGGAGCGGGCCCGGGCTCGTCCAGGGATGCAGTAGCCATGGGCAGAGATGTGAGTTGCGGTAGTGGTGACTTGATTCTCGTGATGGGGTTCAAACAGTGTTGTTTGCAGGTGTCGCTCCAACGCATGACCTCCCCGGTGGACCAGTTAACGGAAGGTGAGTGGGCGGCCAGCCACGGGCGTCCCAGGACTACATCGACGGTGGAACCCTCCAGCACCAGTAGGGAAAGTTGTTCCTGATGAAGACAGCCTATCTGTACAGTGATGGGATCGGTGACGTAGCGGATGCACCTCCTGCCCAGCGGTTTTCCCAAAATAGAATGTGCTTGGTACGGGTTTGATAGAGGTGAGGTCTTGACATGTAATTTAACCAGAGTTTCAGCAGAAATGAAATTTCCCGCAGATCCGGAATCTACAAGGGCTTTCGCTGGAACAGAACCAGAGGGGGAGGTTAATATCAGATGGGTTTCTGGAAGGTTAAGTGTTATAGGGTCAGTGTGGATAGTACTCACCGCGGGCTGTGGGGGTCGAATAGGGCAGTTGGTTCGGTAATGACCCGACCCTCCGCAGTAAAGGCAGAGGTGCTGACGCATACGTCGTTCTCTTTCCGAGGTCGATAAACGGTGATGGTCCAGTTGCATGGGTTCTGGTGCTGGAGGGGTTGGCTCCCACGGTGGAGACGGGGAATGCAATGGACGGACGGGGTTAGTATTGGCAGTGAGATTTTGAGATATTAAGGTGGCCTGATTCATGAAGGTTTCGAGTCCCGAGTGGTTATCGTAGATAGCAAGAGAGAGTTGAAGTTGTGGGTTTAATCCAGCGCGGTACACAGCGAGTAAAGCAGGCTCATTCCAACCACTGGCAGCAGCAAGAGTGCGAAATTGGATGTTGTAATCATGAAGAGATTGGGTACCTTGACGAAGTTTAAGCAGTTGATCATGGGTTGTGGTGGCTCCAGAGGATTGGGTGAAGACCTCTCGGAAATGGCGAGTGAAAGCGTCGATAGACTGGGTGACCGACCCACCGGACTCCATAAGGGCTCTGGCCCATTGGAGCGCTCGTCCAGTGAGATGAGTGACGATGAAGGCGATCTTAGAGTGATCGGTGGGAAACTGATGAGCCTGCATCTCAAAATAGAGTGAACATTGCAAAAGAAACACATTGCATTCCGCCGCCTCACCGGCATAGGGCGCTGGTCGGGCCACGGGACTGGCTGAGGCAGTCAACGAGGAAGATCCTAGCTGCAGGGCGTGGAGGAAGGCTTGAGTGATTTCGTTGAGTGGAAGCGGGGCTGGCGACGGGGGATCCTGAGCCACTGCTTCGGCCTGACGGTTGGTCTGATCTTCTGTCATGGTGTACTGAAGACACAGAGGTTAGTATGCGATACTGGTTTATTGAAATCAGACACAAAGCAGTGAATATCAAAGTCTCTTAACTTGGAGAGATGAGCACTGAGAATATCCTAGAGAGTAGAGATCCTTGGGAGTATTCCACGGCAAACTCGAGCGGTAACAGAGAAGGGTAGCGAAGCAGTCTGAGTAACATGAAATGAGATCAGACAATGAGTGCATGGTGAAGACAGGTGATATAGGATTCCAGTGATGGGGAACAGGTGCAGGTGCTCAGTATTCCGGGGATTGGGAACGAGTGGGTGGAGCTTGGGAGTCTGGTGCAGGGGGCGTGGCTGAGTCTGTGACAATATAGTTACCGCAAAAGATGATATCCCAATTAGAATGATTATATGGGTATTTATAGTCCACGAGCCAAGGAGCTTTAGAAAATGTTTCATTAAACAAGACTAAAGAATTTGGAATTCTATGTGGATATTTAGGTAACATTTTGGTGCTAAAACTAAAGTGATGGTTTTCTGCAGAAGTATAACTAAAAAAATAAGTCTTGATGTAAATCTGTCTTTACCCCACCTTACATCACGCACAGCCTACACTCTTTCTCAAAACCACGTCAGCTGTCGAGGGGTTCATGAATTAATGTCTAACCTCCTGGTTTTGCTTTCCTACATAAAAAGGCAATAAATTGTCAGAAGTCTGCAAAACTTTGTCCTTTGTTCCTTTTTTTGAGGTCCAGCTAGGTTTGAAGTTTGAAGTGCATAGCATTTAACTAGACCAATTCTTATTTTGCTCTCTTCTCCCAATATAAAATTCTAAACACCATGCATTTACTGGAGATGCATGTATAATGGACAAACTATCACAAGAGATATGTATTTGTTCACTTTCAAATAGTAAATTGAGTAAATGTCAATTAATAGGCAGACTCCCCACTGCATACGTGTATAATCAGCTGCAATTATAGAATAAGCAATCCTCATTTGGGGGAAATGAATTAGAAGAAAACAAGACATTGACAGATTCAAAATAAGAGCCTTTAGAAGGCATTACATTTTTCAATGTAATGAAAAAACTGCTTTTTCAAAGCAAAAGGAAACCAAACATTCAGGAATTTGTAGCCTGCAAACAAACAGCAACATCGATCACTCCTACACTATTTGATCTCCAGTTTAAGTCTTCCTTATCATGGTTTTTGTAATCTGTGGGCAATAAATGGCTGAGTTGAAATTCTAATGAACCCTTTCATTGTTTGAAAGCACTGATCTGACCGTCATGCTCTCCACTGCAGGTTTACTTGAACTTCCTCCCACTGTTGACAAATGTCCACAATCACTGATAGCACAAATGGAAAATGTTGCATTCGTCTACTGATCATATCTGCCTTCAACAGGATTCAAGAGCCTATTAGTCAATGCCTGAGTTGTCAGGTACTGGCCCTTTAAATGAGATGTGGGGCCTTTGTAGATCTTTAAGCTGAACATGTTCGAAGAAACATCAGTTACATCATCTTGCCATATATTCTAGAACTTTCTCTGTGAATGCGCACCATGAGATTTGAAGCCTTTTATTATCGTTTTCCCCCCAGATATTTCTTTACTTTTACAATGCAATAACAGCAAAATTGTGTCGAAACAATTGAGCTTTTTGAGCTTATAAGTTGGCAGTGAAAAAGTCCAGATGATTTGAAGCATTGAAGGAATATCTCTCATTACAGCCCGAGACAGTTTTGACTTTCATTACTGTGTGTACCACCTGTGAATGCAGAGTATATTATCAGATGAAATGAAACCCTCTCTGTATTTTCAAGTAGCTTAAAAAAAGCACAGAGGACTTGTATACCTTGGCACCCCACAGGAATCGCAACATAAACAGATATAAAGGTCAACAACCTATCCCAGCATGTTCTTTTAACTATCACTAAATTCAAAATGAAAGCATGTGTTATTTAATCTCAAGCTCAAGGTCTAACCACAATTTGACTTCTATGAATCCATTCAGAGTGTCAACATCAATGCTTTTGGCCAGTTTTATTTTTAAACCGATTATTTCCACTGACTCTGTTCAATTGGTAAGGTAATGACGACGAGAGAAAAACAAGACAATGCTAAAGCCCTACCCCAAGGCCCTATTCAAGACAACCTGATACTTTGTTTTCCATTTAATTCATTAACTGTTGCACGATTGTCATGTTTGCCCATTCTACTCTAATTCTCCCTCCTCTTCTCGGCGGGAGGTGCTGAGATGGAGCTGCCACTGATCGGGGAGGAATTTTCTGTCTCTCAGCCCCAGAGTGAATAAATAAGTCTCTAATGACGCCACCTTGAATTACTGAAACGCTTACAGCTATTAAAATGCAGAGTTTCCTCTGAATAAAGTGGAGTACATCGCTTGCCTTTCTATAAATTCTGACAGGTTCTCCAGGGCTGACTGCAGCCACCCAATTCCAAGACCCCATTGCTTCACACCTACTGCCAGCCCACATTCCAATTACAGAGCTGAGGAAAAAGTGGGCTCCTGTCATAATGCAGACTAGCATAGGTAAAGAGCCGAGAGGAGACAGGCACGGAAATCAGATGCAATGTTATCTATTTGTTGTCTTCCAGCTGAAAAAAGAATGAAAAACAAAGTTAAGGCTGATATACAATAAATGTACTTATATATGTTTACTTAATTTATTTACAGGTGCAGGTCATATAATTAGAATATCATTATATTCATTCATTACACACAGACATATATATTTCAAATGTTTATTTCTTTTAATTTTGATGATTATAACTGACAACTAAGGAAAATCCTAAAATCAGTATCTCAGAAAATATTGTGAAAAGGTTCAACATTGAAGACACCTGGTGCCACATTCTAATCAGCTAATTAACTCAAAACACCTGCAAAGGGCTTTAAATGGTCTCTCAGTCTAGTTCTGTAGGCTACACAATCATGGGGAAGACTGCTGACTTGATAACTTTCCAAAAGACGACCATTGACACCTTGCACAAGGAGGGCAAGACACAAAAGGTCATTGCAAAAGAGGCTGGCAAAACAGACCCAAGCACATTAATAGAGAGGCGAAGGGAAGGAAAAGATGTGGTAGAAAAAAGTGTACAAGCAATCGGGATAACCGCACACTGTAGAGGATTGTGAAACAAAACCCATTCAAAAATGTGGGGGAGATTCACAAAGAGTGGACTGCAGCTGGAGTCACTGCTTCAAGAACCACTACGCACAGACGTATATAAGACATGGGTTTCAGCTGTCGCATTCCTTGTGTCAAGCCACTCTTGAACAACAGACAGCGTCAGAAGCATCTCGCCTGGGCTAACGATAAAAAGGACTGGACTGTTACTGAGTGGTCCAAAGTTATGTTCTCTGATGAAAGTAAATTTTGCATTTGGAGATCAGGGTCCCAGAGTGTCCTCTGGAGAAAGATAGGAGAGCCACACAATCCACAATCCACATTGCACATTCCAGTGTAAAGTTTCCACAGTCAGTGATGGTATGGGGTGCCATGTCATCTGCTGGTGTTGGTCTACTGTGTTTTTTTAGGTCCAAGGTCAACGCAGCCGTATGCCAGGAAGTTTTAGAGCACTTCATGCTTCCTGCTGCTGACCAATTTTATGGAGATGCAGATTTCATTTTCCAACAGGACTTGGCACCTGCAAACAGTGCCAAAGCAACCAGTACCTAGTTTAAGGACCATGGTATCCCTGTTCTTAGCTAACCATCAAACGTGCCTGACCTTAACCCCACAGAAAATCTATGGGGTATTGTGAAGAGGAAGATGCGATATGCCAGACCCAACAATGCAGAAGAGCTTGAGGCCACTATCAGAGCAATCTGGGCTCTCATAACACCTGAGCAGTGCCACAGACTGATAGACTCCATGCCACGCCGCATTGCTGCAGTAATTAAGGCAAAAGGAGCCCCATCTAAGTATTGAGTGCTGTACATGCTCATACTTTTAATGTTCATACTTTCCAGCTGGCCAAGATTTTTAAAAATAATTTCTTTGTATTGGTCTTAAGTAATATTCTAATATTCTAAGGTAAATGACCAGTGGACTAGGCAATACTATAGAAGATGCACTCTATTGCACAGCTGAGCCCTTCATTAACCTTTAATATCTGTTGCATGCTATGCCAAAATACACAGAGAGCATTAAATTAATTTTTCTCATCCTCTGTAACAGAAGAACTGCTACAGTAACATACATTTAAATAACAGGGTAAAACCTTACTATATTACTGTTCAGTCTGAGTTTATGAGTTTTCACAACACCTTTTAATTCATTTTGGCTCACCCCCCCCCCCCCCCCCCTGAACTTAGGTTCACTCTCAGAAAATGAAAACTATAAATGTTTTACTGGTACAGTAAAAGTACTAATATGTACCATTAAGGTACTAATGTGCAGCCTTTAGGGGTGAATAAGGTACAAAGGTAAACCTTTTAAAGTTTTTTGGTGTATGAACAACAAACCATAACAGTCTGTCAGAAAAATGTACTGTTCATGTGAATTTCAGAGCAATTGGTTTTGTAGTTGGTTTGAATGCAATTGGCTCTTTTGTGAAAGTGAACCAATGCTACTACGTATCCGTGACTATTATACAATAATGTATTTCAAATTACTACATTATGGTAGGAGTACAAATGTGAACTGGTTCAGTCTGACAATCCTCTTATGAATCACTTGGGGGAAAAAATACTATGATTTCAGTTAAGAAATGTTACACAACACAATGTTGTTAGGATATTACATTCCCTGAATCATACTCACACTGACTGATCTAGAAAGAGACATTGTGATCAGGAAGGCAGAGGGTCAGTAACTGTTACATTACGTTGCCCAATCCACTACCTCACCGTGGCAGATGGCCTGGTTTTGATCTCTGGACTAATAATTGGACTACATGACTGTGTTAAGGAGGTATTTACCTTGTTGTCCCCACTGGATCAGTCCAGCCCTGACCTGTTTTCCCCGCTGGTTCCATCCAGCCCTGAACTGTTTTCCCCGTTAGTTCTGTCCAGCTCAGCTCTATCTCCTACACCCTCTGCTTCTCCAGTTTCCCCACCCAGCCTCTCTCCCACCTCCTCTAACAGTCCCTTATTCAGCCCCTTCATCAGCTCCCACCAACAACTGGGCGCCGCCTTGTGTCGTCAGTTCACCAGCTTCACTGGGGACAGAGGATCCCTGGATTCCGCCTCCAACGTTGCCCATCGCTCCACCTCGGCCCTTCGACACTTCAGTTCTACCCTGGCTCCTCCCTCCCTTTGCTCCACTGAAGACTAAATAAAGCTCCACCAGGCTCTCTCGTCCCAACGGCTCCGCCTTGGTCAGTCATCGCCCTGCCTACACTTTCAGCTCCATCTGGCTCCGCCTCTGGTTCACCGGCTCCTCATCGGTGCGTCGGCTCCACCTAGACCCCCTGCCGTGACGTCTTTTATCGGTCATCTCCATGGTTCCGTGCACTATCATGCCATCCACTCCACCCTAGGGCTTCTTCCTTGCTGGTCTCTAGAGCTCCACCTGGCGCCCCCAGCTCCTGGCTTCCCCTTGGCTCCTGCAATCCTCCACTCACCCTTGGACTATGTATTTTGCTTCACACCCCCCTCCTGAGCCCTCTTTACGGCGCGAGGAAGAGCTTCCCGGGAGGAGGAGATAATGTTCTAAGCTCTGTCTTGTCCTTTTCCTGGTCCCCCTCCCTCCCTCCACAGTTGCTCTATTTAAGGCGCGAGGATGCGCCTTCCGGGATGGGGAGCTAATGTAACATGTCAGTTCTGTCTACTTCCTGTTTCCTCCAGTGATATTCCAGTGTTTCCATTCACACTGTCTTATTCCCACATTCAACCCTGGTGTATTGTTTCCTTCAGTCCCTGTCAATGTTAAGGTTGTGTTTTCCTCCTCCTCGTTCTACGTGTAATCTCCACTACGTTTTGCACAAGAAGTGCCTTTTTGTTTCTATTTAAAGTGTTTTGTTTGAGTTTTGATAATTAAAGCTTATTTAAGTTATTCCATGCCTCTGTGCCTTCCTCATCTCACCACCAACCGTGACAGTAACAATTTTGAACAAAATAATAAACTCTTCTGTGTCCTGATCAACTAATGTGATTCACAATGCGGCTCAGCTCCAAAAGCTAGTGAGCTGCCAACATAGGCAGCACTTGAAGAAATGATAGGCACGAACCAAACTCTACAGCTATTCCAATAGATAGGAAGCATGATTTAGCTGAATTCTAATATTGTAAACCAAAAGAAAATGAAAGGGAAAGAAAAATTATAACCTAATTAACCTAATGTATTCTTCACAAAAGAGTCAAATTCATACTTTTTTCTGAGATTTATAGAAGATACACTCTGAAATATAATTTATGCACAATTGGAGAATAGTTTAAAAAAAAGTATACTCGATATTTGTGTGTGCTACTGTATGCATTTTTATGCTAAGAGTTTTATTTTGTTAGCCTAGCAAAATGCTAATACCAAATTAGCCTCTTTTTTGTAGTCTCAATATTTTTCTGATAAGATTCATCCATGCAGACCATTACAGGGAATACTGAATATTTTGTTCCAGAAACTATATTGTAGTACAAATATGCACATGCATTTTAAATACACTCATGTGGCTGGAATTGGAAATCTGCTACACTCGCAAAACTGCCAGATTCCACATTCATTCACAGTGGTTCCCAATTCCCAATACAACCTGAAGGCTGCTAAAACCAACCAACTTAGATCTCTAATTAGGTGTCATAGACAGAAACAAAACACAAACCCTGACAGGCTGCTCAACCCGCTGGGATTTCTTCAGTTGGTAATGCCATGGAACGTGAGACAGTGAGGATGTGCATGACCCAGTACATGAGCCCTCTTGGTACAACATGTCCATTTGAAGAGATAATTGAAATGCAATACTATGAATAAACTAAATTAGTAAAAATGCCTTTCTAATATTCTGATGATGTTTCAGAATATTGTTCTCATCGTTTATTTATCTCTTATTTAAGATATTAATGCAATATAATAGGTATAAAAGTAACATTCTGGCATAGTCACGCTGCTTTGTTCCCCAGCCCACTGTATCATTTCTATCTATAGGGAAGAGTGCTTACAGTATGAACAGAGATATCAGGGAGAGGAATATTAGGTATTCATGAAAGGATCAACTTTCACATTAAAGACTTTGCAGAGTTGCTGTGAGGTGCAGACTCACTGGTACAGAATCTAAAATGAGACTTAATATTTCATGACATTTTAGATGAAGTTCAAAACATCTTAACCTAGCTTAATGATGTTCCACTAAAATTGAAGACAGTGTTGTTTTTCTCTTGATCAATTCAAAATATATAGATAATTAAGAGTATGTGTGTATATACATACATAGTGTTTTGAATTTACATTAGTATTTTTTTTCAAGTAGTTTCAAGTAGTTTACTTTAGTATAAAATTAGACTAGATATATGTGATATCTCATTGGTATGTAAAAATTTGAACCACTGGCCCAATCAGGCCACTGGAAAAAAATCCTTGGAACAGTGAAAAGTGAAAGTAACAGAAGCTTGTACAAAACGTTTTAACAGAAATAATTAAGCTATTTTAATTATTTATAATTAAATAATCATTATATCATCATACTGTCATTATAAAAATTTATATATTTATATATATATATATATATATATATATATATATACACACACACACACACACATACACACACATACTTAAATATACATATTTTATATGCATATTTTATATGCACACATACATAACTAAGGTCAGTTTACTTATTACTTATTAGTTATTAAATAATAAAAATGACTAACTGATTATTTTGAACAAAAGTGACAGTGAAGACAATGTTTTCAACATTGATAATAATAGAAAATGAGAACCAACGCAACATTTTAGAATGATTTCTGAAGTATTGTGGCACTGAATTAGTAATGGCTGCTGAAAATTCAGTTTTCACAAGAATTACATGTTAAAATATGTTAATAGAAAACAATTGTGTGTGTGTGTGTGTGTGTGTGTGTGTGTGTGTGTGTGTGTGTGTGTGTGTGTGTGTGTGTGTGTGCGCGTGCGCGTGTGCATACGTGTGTTTATGTCTTCTTAACCATATTTTGAAGATAAATCTGTACATAGAAGTGACAAAAACACCTTCTACACTTGACAAAAATGCTTTTGTTTTTACTGTATAAAATTAAATACTTATTTCTCTAACCATAAAAGTGTAGAAAGTTCAATTATAAATAATATGAAATAAATATGAATCAAAGAGAAGTGTAGATCTTATACTGGCAAAATGCTTAAACACTAAATATCACAAAAACTAATATTAGCCAATATTAACAGTAAGCGATAAAATAAGAGCAAAAAAAACTAATTACAAGCGATAGTTCAACAAACTACAATAGAACAAAGACACAAATGTAATAGAACTCTTGGCTTGCATGGCACATTGCATGCATGGCACATTGTCATGACTATTTATCATAGAAGTTTTTTATACTTTTGGATTTTATTTTATGCTTCAATGTTTTACGGATTGTCTTGAGTATGGATTGCTAATTCGCCTGTCTGGACAACAAATTTACCTTCAGGTACTAAAAGAAACCTAACTTAACTTCACTTGAGTGTAACCACGATAAAGACGATAGTCCAAAATACCAGGTTATCATGCCTACCAGTATATTAACACCTCTAGGTTGACATCAAGCCAGATTGGCGCCACTGATGTAACTGAACATTGCAGACCGGTTTGGCTCTTGGAAACAGAGAATGGCATTGAGAGAGATAATTGTCTGTTAGACGTCAAGACTTGGAAGTTTAAAGTTAAATAAAGTTAGAAGCAATTGAAAATTAGATCTCTCTGCATGATAATCAATATTTCATAATTGAACTTCCATACAAATCATTAACCAAAGACATAAAAACAGAAAAGTTCAGCCTTATTGTTGCCGCTATAATAGAAAGTATGCAATGTCAGGCTTCCTTTTTTCTTCTTCAACAATAAACAAAATGGTTGTTGCTGATGACAAACAGACCATCACTCCTAATATTTAGCTAAGTTAGATGTATAGGGCCTATGTACAGAATAGCAATACATTTGATCTGTCATTCACTAACTGAGCACATCTACAAAAGAATAATGCGGTGGTCTCAAACTGCTCTATTTAATGGTGACTCACCAAGGACTATGACAAATGGTACTGTCTGGTAAACAAGGCTAAGATTTAAGTGGTGGAGAAGATAGGTGATTATTCTCTGAAAAATGTGTGTGGGCTATCCTCATTCAATCCCAACAAAACAAACCAGCACACTCATTCTCTGATGATGCCCAGTATTGACCCGTCGACTAGAAAGAATGACCTAGCAAAACTGTTTCGTCCACACAAATGTTCAGGATTCATGAAGATAGCTCGAAGAGTACAGTCTGTTCAAATTTCATAAAGGACAAATAAGACATTTTAATCGCATTACATACGATTTGCTGTTCCGGGATTTGTGCCACTGTAAGAGTGAATCTAGCAATTTCATTTTTGATACAATTCTGCAGGAGATTAAGTTTACCACTCACCGATTCCTATTACAAGACTGCTGTTCATCATGTGTTTCCTGTCGTTTCTCTTCTCTCTCTTTAGTTGTTGTCATTACCCCAACAGCGCTTGTATATTTTCTTAGCAGTACTTATTAATTATCCCAGATCATGCAGAGATGCATGCAAGTAATGGATTCTAAGGACAAAAGATCCATCATGATCATGAAACAGCCCTCGGCTAAGAGAGTGAAAAAAAGGACATTCATTTTGTTGATTATAATTACACAGAAGAGACTCAGTGATGGGCTACAGGTTACGGCCTCTAAAACTACATCTTCAGGTATGACTGGTCTGTATTAGTTTGCTTTATCTCAAAGAGGGTTAGAGTCCTTGCAGTGATCTTTCTCTGGTTAATTATAGACAGTGGACATAGAAAATAAGCATATTTGCCACTGCTGTGAGTCGGCACCTCCTACTGAGGTGTCAACCATATACAGTTTACTTTGTAGGTGAAAAACACAATAAAAGCTTACTAAAAAACTGACAAAAATTCATCATGAAAGTATCTCCTAATGACTAGAATGTGAGGTGAAGATGAGGTGAATTTACACAACAGCTGAAAAGAATAATGAAATAAAAATGGATACGTATTATCAGGTATTATCACAATATGTGTTGCACCAAACACATATTGTGTAACATGCTTAAATATGAACTTCTTTATAAAACTACAATTTAAATGAGCTAAAAAAACATTAAAGCATTGGAACAGATAGCAAAGGAAAAGCAGCCAACATGGGTACCAGAATATATGGGAACTCTTTCAATAGAATTTAAAAAGCATACCAGGTGGCACCTCATGAATATGGTTGAGAGAATGCCCAGACTTTACAGATCTGTATAGAATAAAGACAATTATTGGCTAAATTGAAAGCTAATTAAGAGCTAATATGATATTTTTTAAATAAATTTAGAAAAAGTCAAAACATTCTGGTTTCAGTGAATAAATAAAAATAATATAAATTATATTAAACAATAAATCTAAAAGTAGTTGTAATTCTGCTAATCAGCTATGATAAAAAGTTTGCATTCATGTTTCTTTCTCTTTTTTCATTTAAAGTGATATTTAACCCAAAAATTAAAAAATCTGTCATCATTTACTCACCCTCAAATTGTTCAAAACCTGTATGAATTCCTTTCTTTTGCTGAACGCAACCTTCATGTTAAAGAATTTCGGTAACCAAACAGTTAGAAATTCATACAGGTTTGCAGGGTTTTTCTGGGTGAAATATTCCTTTTTTTTCTTTTGAAAGGTACACTAACTTTAGGCCCTCTATCAGTTAAAAAAAGAAAAGAAAAATGCCTTTTGCCGAAGAAAATTGTTTAGATTGTGATTTGACTGTCTGTGACTGGATAAATATAACCTTTCACAATAGATAATACTTTACAGAGAACTCTGTAAGAGAGGTATATATGGCTTTATCTGCTTAATAAAAGTACCTTACTCATCTGCTGAGTAATAAAAACACCATCTAGGTATCTCTTTCACAACATTTCAAATCACGCAGTTCTCGCTATCACTGAAAAGCCAAGCTTGCTTTATTACGAGCTCTGTTGCGTTGCCGTTCTCCTCTGTTAGCCTTTAAGTAATTCTTTGGCGGATTGAGATTTAGCGTGCGCTGTGTCAAAATTCTCGCTCGTTGTGACAACTAATCTATACCGCTACCACCCCATACATACGACAAAGTAGCCGGACCAACTTTTCTTTATTTACGGATATGACGAGACACGCATGGATGAATGACGTATGTATGCAATTTCCCATGAAAATTATGCCGTCAGGTCTAAACAATAAACACTTAAAACTTACCATAGTTAATAAAGAAAAAAAAATGTTTTGGAAGTAGCATTATAATTCAAATTTTGTTAATTATGAACAAAAACAAATGACATAGTGTACCTTACTGTCCTAGCCAATTAGAAGAACTCCAACTTTTTTTGTTAAGATAGAAAAACAATTTATCTTTAGAGAAACAAGACATATAAATAGTACACCTGACCTCATGTGTCATTTATTTTAATTACATGTTTACAGTTAAAGCTGATTTTGTTTCATAAACATAATGCTTAAGTAAACAAGTTGTGAAAGCAGACTGACATGTAAAGCTGTATGCCAATATTTGTACCTGACACTTGGAGTTTTTTTTTTAAAGAACAGCACTGGAAAAATTCCTTTCTTAATCAATGAGTCAGGAAGTTGTAAAATATTTATTAATATAGACAACCAATGGCAATATGCAAACCTAACAGAAGACATTTTTTCCTCACACAAAAAAAGAAAATACCACTGTGGCGATCAGGGCGGGGTCGAGGGACCGTGAGAGCGTCACGAGAGCCGGTGGCGTGATTGATAATGAGTGTCACCTGCGAAGCCACCGGTATCTCGTCTCACGGAGGAGCAGAGGTATAATAGGAGGAGCGACGACAGTGAAGGACGAGAGAGGACCAGGCCTGGACTTTATGTTATGTTTGTGTGGGCGGCAGTTGTCCGTGAGGGACTGCCGCCATTATGTTTATTTAGTGGTTTGTTCAATTGTCTGTTCAAAAGTCTGTTTAATCGTCTGCCGGTTCCCGCCTCCTTCCTCCCTGAACAAAGACTGTGTTACAACCACCTTAATCGATACCCATTTGGCCCAAATAAAATAAATTAGCATTGCATAGTGGCCATTTACATAGACTACTATGATGGAAAATGTTATTCCACGTGGACATTATAAGTAATTATGCCGTTAAGCAGTATGGTGAAAAAAATATAATTGCCTTTCAAGGGAACTCGCACTGCATCAAAGCGTTATGGGAATGCCTCTGCGTGAATGCGTCATGAAGCACGTATGCAATCCAACCAATCACGTGAGAGGACGTCTATACTTTTCCCCTAATTGGTCTGCTCCCAGGAGTTCTGGAGGAGACAGGGACAGTTCACCGGGATAGGGTCCGTCTCACTTTGATCGCTCTGTTTTATTGGACAGACGTGGCATCCGGGTCTACTGTACCGCCGCGATGGCTCTCCCCAGGAGATTCAGGTCAGGAAGAACATGCTGTCCCTGGCAGAGGACACACTATTGCACCCCTGCCTGGAACTGTGGAAATTGGGGCCCAGCTCATAACTTTGTGCTCTCAACTGAGGTTGTTGAGACGGTTCTCCACTCCAGAGCTCCCAACATGCAGGGAGCAGACATACTGTTGAAGCAGGGGCTGAGGCCCGTGGAATGGGACTGGATCTCAGTTGGATAAACATTGTTTATGCAGGGAGTTGGATGTAGAAGCGTTTCGAGAGACGTCTCACTGTCCACTCTATCTCTCTTTCACATCCAGCTCCTCTGGACTCTACGCTTTGGCTCAGACTTTGCCAAGGCTTTGTCTGTCCTCCACATGGAATTCCCTGATCGCTGTGCTCCCAGGGGTTCTGGAGAGAGGTCACAGAACTGTGGAGATTGTGGCTTGGCCTCTAAGGGGTTCCTTCAACTGATACTATTTTCTACTCCAGAGCAGAGTAGTCTATGCCTTGTAGTAAGCTTCATTATGCAGTGCTCGGCTGCAGGACCCAGTTAACTGCCCATATGTTACAGTGCTGGAGTTTCTGCAACACCGACTCACTGCTGGGTTATCTCCATCCACCTTAAAGAGATGTGTGCTTTCCACATCCCTTTGGGTGGAAGGTTTGGGGAGAAACCAACTGGTATCCTGTCTCCTCCGTGGTACACTTAAGCCCAGGAACTATTCTGCTTAGCCTTCAACCTTATGCAAGAATTTGAACAACTGTTCATAGGTTTGGGCCCCCTAAACAAAAAGGGGGTCTCCAGTGTCCAAGCAGAGATGGAGTGAGTGGTTAGCCGAGGCTATTTCATGAGTTTATGAGTCAGCCGGGTTGACCAAACCTTTGGCAATCCGAGCCAATCTCTACTAGTTGTATGGCTAGCATTCAGGCCCTTCTTTCAGGAGTATCTTCCTCATGTTTGTGATGCGGCAGGCTGGTCTTTGCCGCACACTTCGTTAGGCTCTACAACTTAAATCTAGACTTCACTCCTGGGATCCAGGTGTCTTCGTTCGAAGGCCATTACATCTGAGATGCAATTGTCACTATGGCAGCGTTGGTATAGCATTCCCATAGCGCTTTGATGCAACACAAGTTCACTTGAAAGGGAACGTCTCATTTACATATTTAACCTTATTTCTGCTGCACCCCTTTGCCATACCTCCAGCGTGCCTGTCAACAGCATCTAGTTCAAACACGTTTAGCTGTCGGCTGTTTGGCATGGCATGCATTTATAGATTTCTGGTTTGTGACATCACCCGCTCTGATGTCCTCTCACGCGAATGGTTGAATTGCATATGTGCTTTATGATGCATTCACGCAGAGGCATTCCCATAGTGCTTTGACAAAGTGTCTTGTTCCTCCATACATTTGGACCATTAATATAGTTACCACTCTAAAGATTAATTTACTTTTGATTTATATGCCCACCATGAAAAAGAAAATTCATCAATACAAATGAAAATTAACAATTAAACGCCATAAAAATATATATTTAGATCCACTTGAACTTTAATCATTATGTTATTACGTAACATAAAATCTCACACTAGAACCCTACACTGAAACTGCTATCTATAGCCTATAGGCTAATTTGCACAGACTTGACTAATTCCTTACAAGTGGGACACACATGTAGAGCTCGAATCCATATTTACATAATGAAACATTTAAAAGGGTTTTTACCAACGTTGATGATTTCATAGTCATTAGTAACACATTTATTACATATTTTCAGTAATACTGCAAACATATACATGTATGAAAAACTACCCAAAGCTTTACGCAGTTGCTTAAAATTGCATGCAGTGCCCTCAAGTCAAAACATTTTTGACATTTTGGGCACTTTGAATTCAAAATATAGTTTCATGAATATGGATGTAAATTCAATATAAATTTATATATATTATCAGCAAAGAGGAATTTTTTTTATTGCAATATTAAGTGCTTCAAAGCCCCACTCACCCCTAAAAATTATTAGCTAATATATCGTTTTATCAAAGAAAAACATGGCAAAGCATAATGAAATAAGTTGTTGATATGAAATAGGATGAAAACACTCACCTTTTACAATTAACTGAATGAGCTTTGGGCGTAGGTTACGTTCACTCTGTATCGAGCAGGTGTACAAGCCCTCGTCCGTTATATCCACTTTCTGTATCTGTAAGCTGTATTCATGTTTATCCCCCACATTCGATACGATAGACACACGAGGATCCCCTGACCACTTGTCATTCCCTGCGTAAATGATACTGGAACGGTTCAACCATGCTCCTTTTGAGATCCCATCCAAAAGGTAGCATCTGAAATCAGAATGAAAGTAAACATTTCAAAACTAAGGACCTGGACGACAGATATTACAGATATTACATGGGCAGGATTTACTAAACATGGCAAATTACCATCTGGTTTAAGACATGCTAGTAAATTGACTAGTGCAAACCTTAGTAAATAACCTTGCATGATTCTTTCATATACTTTCCTCCCATTTTCCCATTTTTGTGTTTGAAAGGAAAACTCCTACAAATGCATATGCAATAAAGTCAGTGTCACTGTTTGTTCAGACAATGAAAAAAAAGTTAAAAACTAAAGCAGTATTCAGCAGGTAACAGTGTCTCCTTTACATAAAAGACAACAAACAAAGAGGAATTGAAACAGATAGCAATTATACAAATATAATATACACATTATATTATATATTATGCATATTATATGTGTGTTATACACAGGAAGGATGGCTGCTTTGGAGGTGGACGAGGGGCCAATGAATGAGGAAGCTACAGTTGAAGGAAACAGGGTGGTGATGATAGTTGGAGGAGCCAGGAACAGAGGTATCCAGGTGGTAATCCAGTGCACAGCCATGATGACATGGATCTACCGATGCCACTTTTTCCAGAAGGAATCTGATACCGATACTTAAATTTTTGTTTTTTGCCAAAAATATTCACACACTGTCTGAGGCAGCTTTCATGTTGCGACCTTTGGATGTTTGAGCACAGTTAACTTCTTGAAAATTATTACTGTACAACCTTCCAGTAATAATGTAGGGAACCACTCGTTATACATTAATCACATAACAGTGTTACGGAACAAGGCAAGAAAGAGCACAAAGATGAAGATGAGTGATCCAACAGAACTTTTAATGATGGCAAAGGAGATCGTAACAGCAGTGCAAACTCAACATGTGGTCAACACAAACAACAACCGCCAAACAGCTGAGTGGATTAGTGTCCATGACAACTGATTAGTGACAGAAAGATCTAGAACAAAAAGGAACATGTGACAACAAAGGCAAAATAAGAGTCTGCTGTTGCGCTCAATCCACTGCACATTTTCTGCTTATCAGCTTGCGTACCACAGCTAGGCGTTACAATTTTTTAATTACTGGTATAAGTGCATCACAGCCCATGGAGAATTCGATAGAGGGAGTTAGTTGATGACACCGAGGGGGATGAAATGAGGAAAATGAGCAGATGGGATCGAAGGACACTGTTGGTCCTGAGGCCAAGGCAGAGCCACAGTGATGAGCATCTGAAATGGAGCCAGAGTTTCTGAGGACTGAGGAAGAGCCAGTGGTACTGAGGACCAAGGTGGAGCTAGAGTGACAAGGGAGCCCAGTGGAGATATCTGGTGGAGCCGAGGGAGGGAGGAGCCAAGGTGGAGCAGACAGGTCCACAGACCAAGGTGGAGTGGTGAGATCAGTGGTTGGAGGAGCTGGGGGATTCACTGGCTTGGGTGAAGCTGGAGACAGTAAGACCCAAGGCTTATTCTTAGACGAGGGGGTGAATGGAACCAGTAAAGGCGGGGCTGACTGACTGGCAGAATGATAATGAGTAATCTTTGAGGGACAAAACACCTACAAAGACCACATCACAAAGATAGCTCGATCATATAGGCTTGCACTACACAACATCAGGAGGACCAGGCCATTCCTGGTGAGCAAACAACACAACTTCTCATACAGGCCATGGTCATTTCCAGGCTTGATTATTGTAATGCTCTTCTGGTCAACTGCAATAAAACCCTTACAGTTGATCCAGAACATTGCAGCACGCAGGCTCACGTCACACCTCTCTTTATCTCTCTGCACTGGCTACCATTTGCTGTTCACATCAGATTCAAAGCATTGACTTTTGCTAACACTTATTACTACAAGCTCAGCACCCTCCTATTTCCACTCGCTACTACAAATCTACACACCTACCAGAAACCTACGATCGGTTAATAACGAGCGACGACTCGTGGTACCATCACAAAGAGGCACAAAATCAGTCTCCAGATAATTTTAATTTACTGTTCCTTGTTGCCATGCTGAATCCCTGTCAATATTCAGAAGAAAGCTGAAAAATCATCTCTTCCAACTTAAAAAAAACTCTATATGCTTTCACTTTTCTTTAGTCCTTCCATTTTCCTGGCTTATACTACTCCAAGCAATGTCTGAAACTTTATATTGTGAGTACTTTATTGTGTGTACTTTAGCCTCTTCACAACTAATCACTTTCTGTATTCCTCAGTTGTAAGTTGCTTTGGATAAAATAATAAATTAATAAATGTAAATGTAAAAATGTGTGCAGCTAACATCCAGCAGGTATTAGTTTGGGGCATCAGGAAGCGCATTTCACTGTCCAGCCCACACACAAAGTCCTCCATCAGAGATACATCATTACACCTTCGGTCAGTGGCAGATGTTAAGAAATACACGTCTAGATTCCGGCCACTCAGGAACTTGAAGAGAATAGCCCCGTCTTGCTCATCGTAGCTCTTTTTTGGACCTATTTTAATAGCTACAATATCCATTATTGGTGGTCTAGTTGTAACACTTGTTCCTGTCTGTGTGGGTCTTCTTCGTCACGTCCTGTCAGTCTTGTTGTTGTTTCACTTCCTGTCTGTCGTGTCATCGTTTCACTCCCTACACCTGTCGTGTAATCACTGTCATTAGTCTCACCAGCTATCCCTCATCCTGTGTCTCCATATATATTACCTCCTGGTCATTTGTGTTTGTCGGTTATTGAATGTTCGTGTATGAAGTTTGTTTTGAAGTTGTACCGTGTGTGGATGTTTCCTGTTTCTGAGTTCAAAATAAATCTCGTCTACTTCAAGTCTGGCCTTGGTTCGTATCCGCATCGCACACGTTCCCTGTTCTCGCAGCATCGTGACACTAGTGTTCTGTCACGACAGAATTTAACTTTCGTAAAATGAAACCAAAGCAGTATTCCGACAGACAGGTACAACATAAGATTGTGTCCTTTACACAAGCAACACCAGACAATGAGGAACTGAAACAGGCGGCTAAAATACAGATAGGTGGGATCTAATTAATGATGAACCAAGGACTTACTTACTAATGACTAATTTTTAAATTTTGCAAAACTTTGTAAGACACAATGCGTCTTTTTATGTATAACACTCTTAAACTGAATAGAGGAAACAAGAAAAAAGCAAACGAACTAAAAGAAAAAAACATTTAAATCTAGATTTTATTTTAAATAATGGGCTGTTTAATAAACACCACTTGCAAATCATACAAACTACATCAGTCCCTGGTGTGCACAAAAGAAACTGTCAAAACAACAACAAAATATCTATTTAATATTTAAAGCAGTGGTTCCCAGATGGTGGGTCGTGACCCAAAAATGGGTCACACGTCTGTTCTAAAAAAAAACAGTTAAACGCATATAATAAAATGCAGCAAAGTGTATAATCATGGATTTAAGAAAGCAAATTAAATAGGCTTATCAACTTTTTTAAGGAACGAATAAGTGGTTTCCATTCCATTTCCATCTTTTATTTACTATTGATGTCAAAAGCCAATTAAAAACAACAGTATTTTGGTGCAAATCGTAGAAGCCAAATTATGCAGATCCTACGGTTGCTTGGCATTCCTTCTTCCTCAAAAAACATGTTTTTGATTCTGGATTTCTGTCTTCTATGTATGTTTAAACTTGACATCTTCAAATTGACAGTTCTGACTTCGAAACACAATGCATAAATGTTTAATGTTTTTAATATTTTTATATTCCATGGCAGTATTATCAGACTTTTGCCATGTTGGTGAGAACATACCAACATAAAAATTGTGAAGAAAGTCAGTCAAGCAGGTTTGGAAAGACATGAAGTTAATTATGAAAATGTTTTGACATAATTGGAGGGTGAGGGGAGGGGACCTGTTCTTTTAATATCTTTTAATATATGTTATTTGACTCTTTATGACTCATAATTACTCGCCCTCATTCATTTAAACATGACATCTTCAAAATGACAGTTCTGACCTTGAAACACAAGACTTTGAAAAAGTCAACCAAACAAAAAAAGATGCAGCTTGGAAGTTTAATATGGTAGAATGTCAAACATATTTGTTGTTTTGTCCGCAGTGGTGTGAGTCTCTATGCTGAGAGTTATTCACACAGGATCCTCTCGAGGTTGCAGGTGAGATGGGAGTCAACATATCCGTCAGTACCTTGAAGGGCTCAGCTCACTTCCTCAGTTTAATGGATCTTCCGCAAATGTGCTGGACATGTTCCCATGCCACTCAACAAAAAAAAAGCTGATGTTTTTTGTTTCACTTGGGCTTGTTAAAAGTGTGCACACAATGATAAAACAAGACTTGAAATGACACAGTTGCTTTAGCATTACACATGAGAAAAGCCCACTAGAGAAAGTGATTTAGAGCAGATCTTATTAAAAATTGATTGCTAAATTTAAAACATCTCATAATGTCAAATTAAATCTTGTGTTCAGCATCGTAAATCCAATAAAAGTAACTACTGAAACATTTATTAGTACCATCTTAAATCTGAAATGTATGAAAATCCATCTATAAATGTCTATACATTAATAAAACATTTATATTAATATAAAAAAGTTTATACATCCCTGAATTTCAATGACAGATAATTGGGTATAACAATTTATGTAGGCTTAAATTCAAAAGCATGACAAATTAATTGCTATACAGATGATATAATCTTCACATCAGCATCAATGTCATAAGAGATATGATACACAGCAACAGTTTTTATAGTTAAATAAATAATTATCCACATAAATAAATATTTGTGCTAAATGAGCTAAATTAACAGTATGGCCATGACTTCAGATTGTTCTTACAAAAGCCATAATTCTTCTTCTTCTGAAATTTCCCTGCAGTCAATATTTTTTTCCTTTTAAACTCATCTATTAAACTCATCTCATGATAAAAATAGCATTTTTTTTTTATTCTGTGAAAATAATTTCTTCATGCCATAAAATAGCTTGAATGTAACTCTACACCATTGCTTCATTTAATTTACACAGAACCATGAATATGCAAATTAGTCCCTCCTCCACAATCACACCTGCTCAAACTACCTGATCCACTCGATCAACTGTAGTAAACGCTACACAATAGCAAGTGGAAATATTGGGTTCGTTCAGCCATCTATGTTGGAAAAGGAAACATGATTCAGAAGAAGAGGAAGAGTGAATTATACAGGGTCGTCTACAAGTCTATGTATTATTATGGCAATGCGTTTTATATGTATCGCTCTCTACAACAATGGACACATAATGGTAACTGATATGATTAGCCTTTGGCTTGACTCCGTTATCAAATAGCTAATAATGTGTTGGTAATGTTACACAAACCATGTTCCCATTTGCCATCTCAAAGTAAGACAGCTGCCTTCTAGAAACTCTTTGAACATCACAGAAAGTCTGGGGGGAAAAGCACATACAGTGATCCCTCGTTTATCACGGTTAATGTGGACCGGAACCCCCCGCGATAGGGGAAAATCTGTGAAGTAGGAATTGCCCCCCTAGGAATTTCCGTATATGTGTGTGTAGGTACCAGAATGTTTAAAATATGTATATTTATACTTTAAATATATTTTAATGAAATCTATTTAATTATAAAAGCTTAATATTACACATTTACTCTCTCTCTCATATGACACATATTATGGTGCTCTACACTCATCAATGACAGTATCTTGAGACTTGACTCCAGTAATGGCGACGATGACAGACCTGTGCGGTTCGATGAATGTGATGATGATGATGATGATGATGATGATGATGATGGTGTTACTGCACTGGTTTAATGAGGCCTTTAAATCAGTTCGGGAAGCTCATCGTCAGATATCGGTGCTGGATCATCAACATTTGCTTCTGAGAGAGGCGAAGAGGCTCCCACTCCACTCGTGCTCTCATTCGTCGATCTCGTGCCGGGAACCAATCACGTGCTTGTCTGAGTGTCCGTGGGTGTGTACAAAGCCTCTGAGAGAGTTTCTCTCTTTGTCTGGCATCCTGGGAAATCGTTTATCTCGCATCACAATGAAACAACTCTGCTTTCCGCAATACGGAATGAATATTTTTGAAAAACCTGCGATGCACTGAGGCCGTGAAACTTGAACCGCGAAGTGGCGAGGGATTACTGTAGTTCATTATAGCACCATAATATACATCACATACATAATAGGGATGTGCGAATGTGGTCTTCTGAGGTTTTTTTACTTTTAGACTAGTCGGTTTCAAAACCTCAGTTTAAACAAATTTAACAAATTAGTCAAAGCACACTTCCCTAATAAATAATTCACCTGCTATATTGCTATATGTACCCATTTTTTCCAGTCCTTCTTAAGGTTTTCTTGTGCTCACTGTAGAAAAGCCCTGCCCCACATGTTTTCAATGTTTGTGATGGAAGGAAAAACGGAAAGTGGTTTCACACTTCTTCGGACTTTGGATTTCATAAGAAAATACTCAGCAATGGTTTTGACTGATGAATTTGCACATGGTTTGTCTTAAAGCATATTTAAACCCCACATAGACATTTAAACAACATTAAAAGCTTGATTTTCATCACAGGGGGTCTATTTTCATGTTATTTACTATTTGAGATATTACAAAAATATTTTGAAAGTTTTGAATGAGATGAAGGCGCGAGTAAACAATAACAAATTATTATGATTACATTGTTTTCCTGTTATCTCTGTAAAGCTGCTTTGAAACATTCTCTATTGTAAAACGCACTATATGAATAAAGGTGACATGACTTGACAAATTTCATTTTTAAGTGAACTTTAAGAGCATGACTTATCAAGAAATCTATCTTGTCTTTATAATCTAATCAATGTAATATAAAATCAGTTGAAGTTTGTGCAAAGAAAGAAATTTCTGACTGTAAATACAGAACAAAGGCCAGATATTTTAGGTTACATTTATGAAGTAAAAAAAAAAAATCAATAGATCACTTATAAATTATTTGATAAACTTTCTAACTTTCTGATTATTTGGCCAAAGCTAAACTCTTTGAATTACAAACTCTTTTCTTGTATGAGCTCCTCAGACAGACTTCCCAGCATCACAAACAGTGAAGGTTTCACCATCAATTGTAACCCCTGAAACAGCAGCATGGTTGGTGCCAAAGCACCAAACCTTGGACATACCTCACAATACCTCCTCACAAAGGCTTAAATGGCTCCCACTGGGGTGTAGGCTACATTGAAGGAAAGAGTACGGACCTCCATGTGTGCAATATTTCCTTTGTGCCACCTGAAGAAACAGGTAGAAAAGGTTCAAAGCTGATTTCACACACCCACTAGCAAGTTCAAGTCTTTGAACCTTTGGACTTCTGTGGGACTTATGTGTGTGTGTGCACACTATAACTCTATAAGCTAGCGCGTTTGGTGTGTAGTTATTGATAGACATATTTTTCATAAATTAATAAGAGTATTTAACTTCCTCCCACCTTGCTGTAAGACAGGGTTCAAATAATGTTCCTTATTACATATATATGTGATTTTACCTTTAAATACATGGTGGGATATGAAAGTGCAGAAATACCAACTATACTTATTTAATGGATATATGGTCAGAGAAAGCCTTTTAACTACTAAACCATATTCTGGATATAACTTTCATTAATAATTTGGCCTAGTTTTACATTTATGATATGCATGATATATATTTTAGATCTGGATATATTTGTTTCCTACATTTAGAAAATGTACTTTGACATGCAAAGTAGAATTCTATTATGAAAAAAACATCACTTCTCTTAAAATGTCAGTTTGCCCATGAATATATCTCAATCACAGGCAGCTGTAACTGGTAAAAATGCCATCTTACCCCCTGTAGCATCTTGCCCCACTCTCCACATCCCCAAACCACCGCAGCCCTATATATTTTGCATCCAAATTTGTATTTCCAGGCCAATTCATATTGCTACCAATTTAAATGAGCATGTGCTCTCAAAGTCTCAAAACAGCAGAGAGAAGAGACAGTAATCAAGTCATGTTTGTTCTTTCTCTCTCCCTGAAATTTTCCTTAATCATCTTTATTCATTCCTTCAAAGCACTGCTCTGTGAAGCTCATGAGGGCAAACCTTTTCACACTGGTGGGATTTTTCATCTCATGATCTCTTCAGAATCTACAGAGGCTTTCCACTTTGCGAAACACTGATTAGGTATTTTCTGATTCAAAACATGACTTCTGAAAAGCAGATGCATGAGGTCTTTGTTTTTTTGGCTTTAAGTGTACGTTTTATGATTTGACGCATCTAGAGAACCGTGCCAAGGCAAGTTAAGGCATTGAACCTGTTCTATAAAACTATGTTAAGCTACACCAATTACAGTTGCTGTTACAGTACAGAGTGTTTTATGTAATCTAAAATGGATTTTCTTTTCATTTCGGATTGACCCAGATTTTTTCTTTCTTCTGATCACTCTTTCCAGCTGAAAGTTTCACTTAAGGTTTGTTTCCTGGCAAAGCCTTTGAGATGGATTCCATTAAAGGTTGTAACAATTCTGAAAACGCATGGGAAAAAACATTTAAATCTGCTATTTTGGTGATCAAAGATGAGTTTTAAGGGATACAAATATCGACTAGGGGCGCTTTAAGTTGCAAAACTGTTTTATATTCCACCCCCTCATAACCCTAGCCCTAAAATCAACCCTCACCAAAAATGTTCGACATCTTTACATATTAAAAAAACTGTTTATTTTTATTTAGAAGCTTTTTTTCTCATGAGGACAATAGCATTTCCCCACAAGGTGAAAAATTACTAGTAATAGAATCTTTGTGGGGACATTTGATTCCCACAACAGGGTTTTACCAGGACACACACACACACACAAACAAACACACTTTAGTTTAAATTACATTTAAACTAAATTACATTTAAGACTTAAGAAATGGGTTTCAAATTGCTTCCAGTGTTAATTCTATCAGTGAAACGCAAGAGTAAAAAGCAATATTTATTTACATATTTTTTCTAAATAGTGCAAAAAGTCTACAAACCCCATTTAATGATCAAATTGTGGAAGCATTCAGGACTGAAATGCCTCGAACTAAACCGCAAACTCAGTGATATTCTTCCTTCTTCAAAGCAGGACAATTTGAGCCAGCAGGCACACAACCATGGTAGTTTGGGAATGGGAATAGGGAACAAGGTTTTGGGAGTGAAACAGCTGAAAACGCACCTTCCAGCCATATCTGTGTTCGCTACGCTGGTTTCATATAGTGGCTGCAGCTTGCAGCAGACAGTATTTGAAGCATGTCTGTCTATTTTTCCCTGCTGATCATGATGATGTCAGGCGAAATGAGAAGTCTTTTCAGAGACGGAGCAAGTTATTACATTTTGATTAAAGATTACAAAGACAATAGCATGCACAGATGAATTGCTCACAATAAGAGAGGGAACAAGCAAATGGGGTCCATTTTGATTTCACGTTGAGTTCAAAATCAGCAAAATACCTGCATATCACATACATGAAAATTGCATTACTAGAGCAAGTTGTATTACAAGAGACATTTCAACCAAACATCACATGTATTCAAGTACAGAATGTCACCAGCATTGCAGCATCCTCCTCAAACCCCAAAGGAGGATTTTTCCCCCCACCATTGGTGTCTTTTTTCTTTCATAAGACATATGTGCCTGCCTGATGTTGACCCCATTGTTGATTTAGCGTGTGTCAAAGAACTAAAGCAAGAGGTACTCTTTTGTGAAGACCAAGGATTAAAATAAGATTAAGTTGATCCCAGCCAACAAATCTTGTCTCACAATGTGCCACAAGTTCTCAACAGCAGATTAAATGTCAAAGCCAAGCTATAATATTGTCTGTAATGTGTTGAAAACCAACTGGCAACATTCCCATAAGTGCCCTCAGCAATGAGAAATGATGATAATTACATCTAGACGTACGTGGACATGGAAACTGAGGCTACTTGCTGCCAAATGCCAAACAATGGCCAAAACTAATGAAGATGGCAGAATGTGGAGAAGCTTTTAAAATGTTGCCTTAGTGCACATAGGCTCCCATTTCTAAAGGACAGATTTTTTCTTTACACAGTTTTAATAAATGAAGCACAATGCATATTATATTGCAGCTAATACCTTTACCTCTACCTCCCTCCCTCACATACACATACTCTCACATGCTTGCACAATATTATCTCAACATCTGCTATTTCAAATGAACACTGTATCTCCAGTGTCAAAATTACCCATTCAAAACCGGCAAAAATACATCAAATAATCCACTAGGGATCTCAGCCTCCCCTAGCCATCTGTGCTCCAGTCCAAACCATCAGACAGCTAATAGTTATGGTTATTACAGTGTTACCTCTCAAAGGACAAATTTAAAGTTTCCATTTGGATTTACATCATGTTTGGATTCTACTCACCTAACAAGCTTTTGTAGGATAATAACAATATTCTCCTGTCAACGTGACTGTTCTGAAAATGTCTTAATTCACAGTTTGACCTGTGCATTTAGTGTTTTATTCATTTTATTTGAAAATCTGGGAACAGAGCATTACGGTGAGCCATATTTTCATTAAATCTAAAATTTGCCCAAATCCTTTATCATCAATCATGTCATCAGTTATGTCACAATTTCTCAGTAAATCATTTATTTGTATTTGCCTACACCAATTACTACTAATTTCATGGTGAGATCCTGTTCTGTCTCTCTCACATAAACAAAAACTGTAATAATTAAGGCTGGCTCAAGTATTGTATATTTTTGGCAATATTCCATTTTGCAGGCAATTCCTAGTATGCAGTACCTCTTGAACTTTCAAAAAGAGAGAAGAAAATATGCTTTTGTTTTACCTTTTAAGAAGTTAAAACATTATTAATTAAAATGACATTTCATATAATGATTCATAAAAGAATGAAAAAACAACAATATATATATATATATATATATATATATATATATATATATAAAAACAACAATATATATATATATATATATATATATATATATATATATATATATATATATATTGTTGTTTATTTTTTTTCAATTTACTTTTTTTGTCTATATATCAAAACAAATATGATTTTTAATCTGGCAATTGTTTCCTAATGAGAGTAATTCAATTATTTTCTCAAACCTTCCTTGTGACGTGTGATGAAAGCACAACTGCAGATGTTTTTATAGTGTCCATGCAGTATTAAAGTGACCATGTGGCATTTTTCAAATTTTAAAATGTTTTCGCAATAAACGGCAATTATTATTGTATTATAATTACTAAAACATTTGTGATATCCACAGCTTTTGCATCTGGTTTCACACGTAAATTTAAACTATTCTAACTAAGTCCTCAGCTAGAGTTTTTGTATGCCACCAATTATGAGGTTTCTATTTCCATTGCTTGTAATGAGACACTTCATAGTACCAGTAGCAATGCATGACTGGTTTATGCATTTTACTTAATTTTAGTCCAAATTTTTATTCATTTGTTAAATATATTGTGAAATATCATATAATTCAGATCCTCACATATGTGTATTTAATTATGTGCTTTAAATACTTTCATATTGATATACTAACAATATTTTCTTATAGTTAGTTGATCAATAAGTTATTACAGGCTATGGATGGTGAGATCTGCAAATGCAGAGTGAATGTAGATTCACCCACTTCTTCCCAAAAAATTATTATTGATTCCAGAGACATCGACAATAATAATTGCTTCCAAAGACATCAGAAGATATAAAGAAGATCGCCCAACACTATTAGAAAGAGAGAATTATGGGCTGCTGCTCAAATCATTATTGGTCATTCAATGTTTCTGTTAAAAAGACTAACAATAATCCTAAAATAAGGTTTGATTGGCTGTTGGGCTCATGAATACCAATCACGTTGTTTGTGTTTTCTTCAACTGATTTACTAAAATCAAAACCTGGAGATGATAGATAAGGAATTACCACTTGCACACTAATCACGCCCACTGCATTGATATCAATGAAAATAGAGCACTGTAAATATGCAATCAAAGCCACTTGAAGGCAAGTCTGCGAGGTTAGCAAAAAGAGCAGTGTTAAAAACGTCTTTTAACACTGCGGTACACAGGGAAAGAGACTAGTTTTTTATGTCAATGGAGGAGAGGCTTCATTACACTGAATAAACTACTTTTGTGAGGAAATAGGGGTAAATTAAAGGGGTCCTATTTTGCTTTTTCAACATTAGTTAGGGTGTAATGTTGCTGTTTGAGCATGATTTTCACTCCAAAGGGAGATATTCTCTCTAACAGAAAACACTTTTAAAGATCTAAAATATATGGCTTGTGGGACTGCAATGTGCTTCCTCCAGACCTTGTGAAGTCACAATGCCACTTATTTAAACAATCCCACGGAATATACAAAAAAAACCTAAAGCTGGCCTAAGGTTTATTTTTAACACTGTTCCTAAAGATTATAACATTTCAACGCTAGGACAGCTTCCAGAACTTAAGAGAGTACAATGGCGGCTACGCAAAAAAGCTTCTCCTGAATGACTGAGGAGATCCCATTTTGTCAGGACAAACAGATTCCAACCTTTATGTATGTTTTATTATTTGTTGTTGTGTATTTAATTAACTGTTCAACTTCTTAGTTTTATGATATAAACAAAGGGCAAATATTTTTGACTGTGCTAGCCTGCTAGCTAACATTTCAGTGTTGATGTAGTGTTCAGGGGCTCTTGCTTTTGTAAGACTGTTCACCGATCCTTAGGCACAGCTTGTCTGCAAAATATTCATTCAAACATATTTTTCAGATTTTCTAGACTATATTAAGTCATAAAGTGAGCAGGATATACTAAAGTTTAGCGCATGATTCGGCAGGCACGTATCATGATACTTACCGAGTCCTCCCTTGCTCTACAGCACCCCACAGTTCAACAACTTATTTCTGTGGTGAAAAATAGAACTGCAGCATACTCTAATTGAGCTGCCATTTAGGGCAGATCTCAGACTCCCTTGCTTTTCACATTACCTCATGTAAACCTCACACCAAGACGATATCAGTCCATTTCAGCTATGTGTCTGCATAGGGTCAGTAACTAGTTGACATCTCTGTTTTCCCTATGTGGAGTAGTGTATCAAAATAATGAGAGTATTAATTAGGACTGTCGATTTAATGTTAGTTAGAATATGAATAGATATGATATTGACATTCAAATTATCGAGTGTTTGTCTCATTTTTACATCATTAAGCTATATCATATGAGTAACGAGCGCAATTTCACACAAGCTCTGTTTTTCTGCCCAGAATAGCATGAGTGCTATTCTGAGTGCTATCAAATATGATGCTGACTTTATACAAAAGTTCAATAAATAAAAGTTTAATATTGTGTTATTTTAGACACAATACTGTCTGTTTTGCCAACGAAAATGTAAAGACAAAGTAGAACTGTCTGTCTCTAAGCAACACACATCGGTGTTTCATTTCTGAATCTGTGTTCTGAACAGATCAAATGAATGATTGAGTGAATGAATGAATTACTTAGTCAATAAGACATTTACCGCTACTTACTGCCAATTTTAGTTCCTTATTTAGAGTACAATAGCATTAATTTAATTAAAAAATAATTACATATTTCTGTATTAAGAAAACAAAACATTAAAGGTCTAGTTCATCCAAAAATATTTCTTTCTGAAGTTACTTTTTGCAAAGCTTTACGCAATAATGGCTTTAAATAAGCATATCTCATAGTAATCTCATAGTTTAAGTAATTTCTCAGCCAAATTTGATGTGTGATTAATCATTTAATTAATTAGATAAAAAATCGTATAGATCCTTTAGCTTAAACATACTCTTGTGAACATTCTTTGTATACAGTAGTTCTGCTGTGTTTTTTTTAAATGTTTGTTCTGAGAATAGACATGACTTTGTTTTGAACCTTTGCTCAAAAAGGTTCAGCACAATCCTCTTGTTCGTAAATATTCTCAGAGTCTGAATTGGGCCAGAAATGGTATGGTAAAATTGACACAATAATTCATATTTACACTCATGGTTATGGTAAGTGCTGGGACATTTCCAGAAAACGCTGTAAGTGGTACACCAATCACAACACAACGGGCCATCTAGACACTAAACTAACTAAACAGACTGTGGCGAGCAGGGCGGGGTCGTGGGACCGTGAGAGCGTCACGAGAGCCGGTAGCGTGATGGATAATGAGCGACACCTGTGAGCCATCGGTCTCTCGTCTCACGGAGGAGCGGAGGCTTAAAAGGAGGAGCGACGACAGTGAAGACGAGAGAGGACCAGGCCTGGAGTTTGTTATGTTTTGTGTGGGCGGCGGTCGACCGCGAGGGGCCGCCGCCATTACTTTCGTTTTGTATTTATGTTTTATTTTCATCATTAAAGTGTTTAAATGTCTGCCGGTTCCCGCCTCCTTCCTCCCTGAACATTTAACTCCGTTACACTGGTGCCGAAACCCGGGAGGTCGGAGGGACACGCTGTCAAAGAGCCCTCGCGGCCGGGAGGGCTCGCGGTGCTGCGGAGGTCGGGCAGCACGGGAGAAGACGAGAGGTCCGTCAGATGCTGCCCGCGGCGGTGGCGCTGGAGCGCCGAAGGATCGCGTGGGATGGAGAGCCCTGCCGTGCTCCTGGGTCGAGGTGGGAGGCTGCCGTCCGTGAGGGAGCGGAGGAGTCGCCCGTTCGCCAGCGCGCCGGAGCCTGCTGCCGTCCGCCGTGAACGGGGACTCGCGGGGAACGGGGACTCGCTGCCGGCTGCCCTCGCAAGGAGGAGTCGTCGCCGGCCGCCAGGAGGCGGAGGAGCGCCAGCCCGTCCACGGATCTGCGTCCAGTGCCATCGCACAGCACCGCGAGGAAGAAGCTCTCGAGCGGTCGAGGACCGAGAGGCAGCGTGTCGGGGAACCGGACCAAGATTTTTTTTTTTCTTTCTTTTTCCTCTCTCGTCGCTGTCGCTCCTCTTGTCTCCGTTTCCTTTTCCCTCGCCTCGTCTGTTCTTACCCCCAGGTACCGCGGCCGCCGTGATCGGCCCCCCCCCCGGAGGAGGGGGGGGGGGGGGGAGTAGAGCGCAGTCTCGGGAGTACCCCCCGGCCTGCGAAGGGCGTTGGGGGTATGTGGTGAGCAGGGCGGGGTCGAGGGACCGTGAGAGTGTCATGAGAGCCGGTGGCGTGATGGATAATGAGCGACACCTGTGAGCCATCGGTCTCTCGTCTCACGGAGGAGCGGAGGCTTAAAAGGAGGAGCGACGACAGTGAAGACGAGAGAGGACCAGGCCTGGAGTTTGTTATGTTTTGTGTGGGCGGCGGTCGACCGCGAGGGGCCGCCGCCATTACTTTCGTTTTGTATTTATGTTTTATTTTCATCATTAAAGTGTTTAAATGTCTGCCGGTTCCCGCCTCCTTCCTCCCTGAACATTTAACTCCGTTACACAGACCATTTAAGACGGACTAGGAAGAAAGGTGCTGCCATAATGTTAAAAATATGAAAAATCAAGCACAAAAACCTATTCTAGTACACCCCAAAAACTATTTCAAGACGTTGTCAAAAGGGAATAACAGGTCCCCTTTAATGAATCAACAGCCTGTCTACTAATCTTCAACGTGTTTTACACTTAACAATACTACTAACTATATGTAAATTGTCCTATGATAAAAATTTACTATTGTATAAAAACAATAAAAGTATAAAATTGGCTGTGGAGGTGAAGACGACACCTCCCATGATTCCACGCTCATTCACAGCATCAAGCTACGCCTTTCTTATTCTGCAGTAATCTGCAGCTAATAGAGCAATTTGTGTTCTTTTCTTCTCACTCAGTAAGCACAGTCCAAAAACATTGCAGTTTACTAGCAATTCAACAAAAAGCATTAAACATGTATTCAGAAGATGAACGCTCTAATCCACAATAATCTGTGCACTGTAACTGACTGTCATAAAACTAGGAATGCCAGACCCTGAAGATTGGCTGATGTGCCTAACGTGATCTAATTTAACTGTTTTGCTTTCTCCAATGGTAGAGCCACAGACCCTCGCATCTACCAAACAATGGGATTATCTCCACTGCAACTTGCGGTACTCCTGCTTTATTTAAATATTGAACAAATCTTTTCAAAGCCTCATTACGCATTCTTTTCTGCCAAACGCTCTGTCAGTGTGTTAATTTCTAGAGTAAAGAAGTCGTAGGAACCAACACAAGGTCAAAATATATCTATGCTAAACTTAATCTTAGCGTATAACTCAATCACTGGCGAGTGACATCTAACAATTTCTTAGCCAATGACTAACGACTAACTAGGGCAGTGGTCCCCAACCTTTTTTGTGCCGTGGACCGTTACAAGGGGGGGGGGGTGCGCGAGCGAGATGGATGATGAGTCCGCGCGAGATTGTTGACGGGGGTGGGGGCGGGTGGGGTGCGAGCGAGATGGATGATTAAACACACTTCTTCACCGCCAAGGCAGCAGCATCACAGCCGCTTGCAGCCGCTCAAGGACCGGCCCGCAAATTAGATCCGCGGCCCGCTACCATTTCATCCACGGACCGGTCCGCGAAATCGTTCCTCGGCCCGGGACCAGTTCGTGGATTGGGGACCACTGATCTAGGGTACTTTTACTTGACAACGATGTACTAAAATGGTAAAACATTTTCCCTTGCCAAAATGATCCCTTCCTTTTCAAACGGGTCCGTGAATACGACTAAGAAAGCTGTGTTATTCACGCCAGGCCAGTAGTTGGCAATGTCACTTTGTAAAGAAACACTATGCGGAACACTAACACGTAATATGAATTTAAAAAAAAAAAAAAGTTTTCAGTTTTTAGCTGTAAATGGTGTTGTGTAAACAGCAGTTGTCACATATAAAAGTGATTATTTGCTATGTAGAGGGTTGTTAAACAAACCAGTAAATTTATAGTAAAAAGTTATATATATACATTCAAAAAGGATTCAAAAAAATTATTACAGTATAATACAAGTGCTCAGTAAAAATGAACACAAAAAATATGCAAACTAAATAAAGAGATTTAGGCATCTCTGTAAGATCCATAATATAAAATCTAGCTGAGGTTTGTGAAAATGGTATTTAAGCTTTTATGTCATTTTGTTGTAGCTCCACTCTATCATCAGTTTTCATGTGTTCAACTAGCAATTTGTCCTTTTAGAAGGTGCAGCTTTTCCATAATCTCAGGTTTATCTCTCATACACCAGGTTAGAAGTGACGGAGAACCCCATTGTCAGAGTGGAAGGGTTTGTTCTTCAAATGGAGTTAAATAGAGCTAGACCTTATAATTACACCCTAAAAAAAGCTGCTATAAAAGCTATCGTTACAATGATTATACACAAGTGGTCCTGCCAAGGATGATTTGAACTGAATTCTTTGTAAAGCCGTTTTGAAATGATTTGAGTTATGACAAGCGCCATACAAATATCACTGAATTGAATCGAACATGACAAACAGCATATGTGAACAAGAAGCGTTCAGCGCTGTACTTAGACTCGAACCCTGTTGAGACGAACAGCATGTGCGTAAATCAACAGAGATGGGCAAGTGTCTCACGACTTTAATTCTAATTCCTACAACAAATACTGGATAAATTATGTCTGTCAGGGCCCACTGGGACCCTAGCATATTTTGCATGACCTAATTCTGCTCACTGCCTTCCTTAAGTGACATATTTCTCGCAAGCCAGCACACCCTTTGCCACCTAATGTAGTGGAAGAACTAGGCTATAGAAAAACTCGATAATTCACCCCTGATGTTTTCTTTGCGCTGGAAGATATCATCTCAGCATTTCAAAAGAAGACGCAGTGAGTGAAGGAAATCCGTTCTTTGTGGTTTCTGTACAAGTATTGAAGGCACTGTCAGGAAAAAAATCAGCAACGCTGATGGATCATGACATAACAAACTACAAACAGATATGTACTTGGTTACCGTTTATAGCAAGAGGAAGATGTGAAGTGGTGTGTGTTAAGAGCCCTTCTTTTTACTGGGATGGAATAGGGAAATTTAATGAGCGTTCCTCCCTCACAAACAAATTTTTGGCATTTTCTCCCCTTGGGTATAAGCTTTTTCTGAGACCATTTGGCAGAGATTATGCCCAGCTTAACATCCGTCCCACAAAGGTCTTTGATTCATAACAGAGATTTGAAAGCACACTACATTCATCGAGTAACTAGTGCATGTGAGAACGCTTTAATCAGATACAGCTACAGAGCAAAGGGATTAGAAACACTAAAATGTAATCAGTGTGATTAAAACATTAATGCGTTCACATACAAAAGCATTTCAACAACAACCCGGCTACGCTGTAAAAGCATACTGCCAGAGAAGAGCGGAAAATATTCCACCATGCTGACAGTCAAATAGAGAAACAATTGCAGAGCATTTCAATACTAGATGAGAGTCAACAGGGGGGACCATTTTCTTTAAAGGGACTATGATAGGTGCTATGATGCTGCAATAGGGGAAAATTGAAATGCTGCAGAGAAGGGAGGCTGAATCAAAGGTAGATCTGTTAAAATGTGTACAGACTAAGACTAAGTCTTTAAGAAACACTGAGCAACATAGTGTACATTAGAGACACTGTAACTGGTTTCTTCTTTGCAGTTGTGTTCAGAAAATGACACCCAGCCAAGGTAACCATGGCAACACACCCTATGGACATGCACTAGATAGCCTCTGCTAGTTCAAACACCTTTGTAGGCATTTACATTACAAGGGACAGTTCACTTAAATATAAAGATTTGGTAATCATTTACTAACCCTCATGTTGTACCAAACTTTACATGTGGTAACAGTTCCATTTACAGCCATTTCATCCTGAATAATCATATTATCCTTTGTGTTTGAGTTTAGGGTTCTTTATTCCCGCCTTTCTGTTTTTCAAATCTTTTATCTGGAGCTCAACCATCCAACTCCTACCATACAACACACCTCTCAACAGATAAATTATTTCTTTCATAAAATTGTAACTGGTTTCCTACTAATAGTCATTTTCTCTTTTTTTTATTTAAAAGAACATGAGACTTACTCTGTTTGTTCAGGATACTTTTCTCCACCAAGTAAAAGATATTGCATTTATGATTGCACTTATATTTTTGTATTATTACTACTACTACTACTACTACTACTACTACTACTATTATTATTATTATTACTTGGATATAAAAACAGAATATATTGTGAGTAAAATACAGTATATCACAATATTAACTTCTTATTTATTGAACGGTTGTATAAAATCAATATCACTTTTGCACATGTGCTCTTCAGGATAAAAACAGCACTCGTGTGATATTGCTTAACTATATCATATCATATAGACCTATATATGAAACAAAAACTCTATAGGGGCATTTTTGCCCTGCTACCTTGAAGTTTACATGCATTCTAATTGCATTCTAAAGGCTAAATTACACAGTGAGTTGTTGCCCTGCATCATGTTCATAGCCAATCAACTATATGAAATATAAGATAAACTACGTAGGTCTGGGGAGGCGCATTAATTATTTTAATGCGTTATTTTTCCATGACTAATTAAAGGGGACCTATTATACAATATTCACTTTTACATGTAGACAACCACCCTTTAATGGTAAAAATCCACCAACTCATCTTTTTGTAATCCCCATAAATAATAAGCAGTGTCTCAGAAGTAGTTTGGTAGTTTCTATGCAATGTGACTTCACTGACAGACTCTGCTCTATTAGCAAAGACTGAGTGAGTGAGCTGTACGCAGTCCGCTGTTAATAGTTATTAACAGCATATATAGCATTAGGTATTGTATATTACACTGCTTTCACTTTAAAATTCATATCTAATACACACATGCGATTTCTTTACTTGCTGTTTACGTTCACAGACATAACCAACTGTGTTTATGTGTTTATTTGTGTTTCTGACAACCTTGAGTGTATTTGACTGTTTAAGCACAATAACACATAAAAGAGGACTTAGTTTAATACTCACGGGACACAGTCTCTGACAGCCTACATTATGTTTGTGCTTCAGATGTGTGCATATCAGAAGTTTAGAGTGAAATGGCTTTAAAACACATGCATATAATAAACTTTCATGATGGTAAAGAACTGCATTGTCACGTGAGCATGACTACGACAGAGAGGATAATCAAAACTAAAAATGTTTTGTTAGTTTTGCCAGAGTATCCTGACCGAGGCATGAAACATAAACGAAAACAGCATGTTCCCTTTCGAAAGTGAACTCTACACTGCATCCCCTATGGGGAATACCTCCGGTATGACAGGTGTATGAAGCATGAGTTTAATCACGACAATGAACTTGACACTGGCAAGCAGCTGATCATGGCGTTACCACCGATGCGACTGCAAGTATAAAAGAGGCAACTGTGCAATATGTCGACCCCCTTTTTTATCTTCAGGAGACTGTTTGAAGCATCTGTCTCAGCAAGTACAGAGCGCGTTTCTGCAGTGTGTTCATCCGTGTCACCACTTTTTTGACACATGAAATGTACGTTTTTGTGCTTGGTAGAGGAGACATGTACGCGCAGTCTTTGAGGGAGGAAACTGCAATCGTGAGACTCGCAGTAGGAGCTTGCCGACGAGCTAAAGGCATGCGAGTATCTCTCGCTCGCCGGTGGCCAGCAAGAGCAAGCGTCCCAACGCGATGAGTTATCGCTCACTTTGTCAGGAGCGAGGACACTCCTTGCCCCTGGTGTCTCTGAGCTCTCTGAGTGCACTGCATATGAAATGAGCTGCCGGAGGGTTAATACTCGTGCCGTGGACTGATTATTCGTTATGGAATCGTTAGGAGCACAGGCACCCTTTCGCGTCCTCTTGGAGCATAACCACCAAGCTCATAACTCATTTTTATGAGGTGTGGCGATCTTGTGGAGATCCTCCAGTTAAAGAGACATTGTCAGCTATTTCTCAATAGAGAGGCATCTGCATTGAAGACTCCTCCTCTGCCGACTTAGCCACTGCGTTCACGTGACGCTAAATGGCAGAGCAGCAGTGGGCCATGCTATACCATGTCAGTTCAGGCCCATGTCTCATGCTCCTCTCCCCTGACTGAGGTCAGGTGAGCTTTGACATGCTTATGTTCAAAAGAAAAAAGAAACTGAATGCGTGAGCCCCCTCTCGACTAGAAAGTCGTTATGCTGAGGCCTCTGCTCTTAGTGCTCAGCAGGCTAAGTTGCTTGGCGGTGGCAAGCGTTGTCAGGCTTCCTCTCGTTACGAGAGTTGTACCTATTTGGAAAGGCCTCAGCTCCCTTGAGCTTTATCATTTGCACATGCTTTTAAACCGAGTGTGAATACTGAATTGAGCTCTCTTCAACAGACATAGACAACAAAATTATGTTAAAAAAGCCAATCTCAGCGAGTATGCTCTTAAACAGTCTACTATATCTTAAAATAAATAAAACGTAAAATGTAACAGTATATTGGATCCATGCACCTCTTGAAGTGAGATCAGCCAAATAAACCTGAAACCTTGTTTTAATGTTAATCAAACAAATAAGGACAAAGAAAAAAAATCCCTCACTGCTCTTGACTTAATAACTTTTGTAACTTTACTAAGAATTAATCTATATTTAATTTATACAGTAAATACTATACAGACTATACAGTTTTACATTTGATTATTCGTTTTCACTACCAGAAAATTACCGTTAGACTTGAAAAACAGTTCAATTATATTTGTCCTAGTGTATTTGTTCAATTGCTCATAATTTGAGTTTTTTTGAATTTCTTCAAATTTTATTACTACTTTATCTTTACCAACATTTGAAATGCATTTAGACTAGTTAGACTAGTAGTTTTTGGTTGAGCCCTGAGAGGGCGATATGCGTTGTATCAGTGAGCATTACAGAATCGCAATTCACAACACGGTTCATTTCTGTATTTTCATTTTTTGTTGTCTTCATATCGTATCTGTTAATTTGTGGGTTTTGTGTCTGTTAATTTGTCACTGACTCATTCAACAGCCATAGCAACTTATCAGCTGATGAGGTTAATCAAGCCTGTTGATGATTTGGTTCCCCTATACATACCTCAGAGTATGTATTCATTCCCTGTCAGATTGTTCTTTTTTGTCTCGCTGTATTGTTTTTCTCATCTGGAATTTAGATCCCGTTGTTCCTGCTCAAGCTTATCTGTCATTTGGATATTTCTTCATCCTCCAGGCCTTTGTGAATTATTTCTCTGTGGACTAAATGAAACTCTATAATAGCACTCTGCATTTGGGTTCTGTCTGTTTAGAGGTGTGACAATATTGTATCGGAAACCAAGTATCATGATAGTATCGAATCGGGAGATAGATGTTGTCAAGAGTCCTCAATCGGCCACCAGAAATTTAGATTGGACTACATTTCCCAAGAGCCCACAAATCTGGACTGACCTGTTCCTTATCGTTCAGACTATTTTAACCCCTTGTGAGTGATCACTCCTTGCAAAGTCTTGCATTATTTTCTCTGTGTTGTTCTGCATGTGCTTGACCTTGTAAGATTCGTTGCTGCTTGTCTACCACTTGTTTGTCTGGGCTGCTTATATTGCTGTTTGCCGCCTGCCCTGACACTCTGCCTGTTAAGAACACGTTTACTGCTCTGCCTCTGATATTGTTGTTTGCCCTGGTATTCCAAACCAGCGATACTTCAGCACCACAGCCGCTCAACTCCTGTACGTAATTTGGAAATAATTTTATTTTCTTGGGCGGGCCGATACCATTTGATCCATGGACTGGTCCGCGATCCGATCCGCAGCCCGGTACCATTTGATCCGCGATCCAATTTGCCGCCCGGTACCATTTCATTCAGGGTCTCAAAGTAAGGTCAAATTTCAACGTAGAACCAACTCAGTATGCGATTTTGGATGCAGAGTTGGTCATTTATTCATGTTGACTGTCAATTATTAATGTATTCAGCTAATAACTTGTTAGAGCACCATCAGTTTTACTACAATTTCACATCAACAAGAAATAAACTATTATTCAAAATGTTATTTATAATGCAGTAAAAGCATGGCTCTTTATGGAGCCTTTTGAAAAGGGTTCAAATATTGTTACAAACTAAAGAACCCTTATTTGGTACTGTTAAGAACCATTTTTCTTAGTGTGTATGGCTCACTTCTTTCTGCATAACAGAATATATTTTTAAAAGTATCTGATGTTTTTTTTCATACAATGAAAGTTAATGGGATCAAATGTTGTTTTCGAGTTTGTTCTTATAACTAAAACGTAAAACTCAGCACAGCACTTAAATGATTGCAGTTTGAGTACTCTGCCTCTGCTTTTACCACAATTTCATTAATGGCCTTTTAAAGAGTCTCAGGGCGTTTCTAGACGTACCAAACACCTTTAAAGCATCAGAGAACTGGCAACAAAGAAAAGTTGGGTGATCTAAAAGTTAAAAGTAGTGAGCAAGTACAAATTAAATGGCACTGTTCATGTTGGTTGGGTTTTGACAGCTGCAATTAAAATTCTCATGTTCTTGAAGGAAACCAGGCGCTGCCATCTCTCAAGAGGCAACTGCTTTCATTTCACAAATAAGCTCACTTCCTATCAGCTAATATTGTGTCATAATGCCAATCCTCTCTGGTTCTGACAAATGGAAAATGCGACATTACGCAACCTATTAAGCAGCGTGAAAACAAAGCGAGATATGTGAAGCATGAAAAAATCTTTGGAGGAACTGACGGGCATCTTAGCAGCTGACAGTCAGTGATGATGGTGTGGCATTCCCAGTCTGAGCATGGTCTCCAGTCTGCCAAGAATGCAGAGGCAAAGCTGTTGAGATGATTGATGACACGCCTCCACTGGCCCTCTCTTCCCTGCTGACATGCACTCACAACCCAACACTTTTCACTGCTAATTGGACAACCTTGCAAATTCCTTCTCTGAGACTGTGGTCCACTAAATTAGCCATTGATAACTGCCCAGAATTGGTTCAATTTATGAACGTCCAGAACTGTCATGCTGGTAAGGTGTCACTCACACTGCAGAGGCTGTTGAATGAACCCTTGTCAGGCATGTAACTTCCGAGACCAGTTTATTTTTTCATTAGTTTTCCATTTTGATGTTTTGATCAAGCTTGCGGGTGACAGTTCATTTAAAGTCTAGTTAGGTAGAACCTTGCTTGAAATAGTGAAATAGATGTTTTTGTTCCTAATGAGTCCCAGAAGACGAAAATCACATAGCGGCCATAAATGGGGCCTCATGTGATCTACTTTTGCTTGTTTGATTAGTTCTAATCACATGCTAATTTTGTTTTTATCTGAGAAGATTCAATTAAAAGAGATTATCCTACATATAAATATAGCATTCTCAATTCAGATTTATATAGTTTCTGGAACATTCTGTGCTTTCAACATGATAGTGCCCAGTGTTTTTCACAGACACTAACAAAGTAAAACTGCAACCGCCATTCAGCCAGAAAAAAAATCTAGGTCTGTTATGTAACACTGATGTGGTCAATGGCTATTCAAATTTTTAAAAACTACCAGACTCAGTGTGAAGCCTTGCTAAACTTCTTAGCAGAAAGTTAACAACACATAATCACTTATTTGAAAGCATGACCTTTTAATCTGCCTAAAACATTTGAACTCTACAGAAACTCCAAGGAGCTTTACAGGCTCAATAGTAAAAGTATTGTGTAAGAAACAGCCTGAGTTCGCTTCGTAGGAAACACACATGCTGATGAAATGTTTACCTTGAATACACTAGAAGCAGCTTCAGATAAAAGCATCTGCAAACTAAATTCAATTCATTCCTGAAAAATTATACTGACTTTCAAGCTTGTAGTTACATCTGAAATTGCCAAACTTTATGGTTCCAGTTGCAGCAAAAATCTAAATCAAAGTATTACATAATTTGGTAACTGAAATAGGAATCTATGTTAAATAAATAATCCTTATAAAAGGGCCCAATCATCCAGAATATTACTTTTTTCCATTATACAAGGGAAACTGCAATCAACATTGCCTTACATCAAGGATTTTTTGATTTCTTTTTTGGCCAACATAGTGATATGTTACATTAAGCTCTCAGAGGGGGAAAGAAAGCCTAAATGCTATTGATCTGCTTCACTGCTTTGTATTCCATTCACTAATAATTACCAATGCAGTCCCTCCAATTACTCAGCTCTACTTAACATTTACAGCCACGTGCAATACACACACATTGATTCATTATGCAAATGACAGGGACTAATTTAAGGCTTGCTTACATGACTCCATTTAAAAACCTGCAGCCATGGCAATGCACGGCACAAATGAATTGAGACACATTTTCCTTTTAATGCTGAACAGAGAACATTAGAAACATTTAAACCATTTGTCGACAGACAGACAGACAGACAGACAGACAGACAGACAGACAGACAGACAGACAGACAGACAGATAGATAGATAGATAGATAGATAGATAGATAGATAGATAGATAGATATTCCTTGAATATCAACTATTCAAGATATTCTATAGATAGATGGAGGGATGGACGGATAGATAGATGGATAAATAGATAATTTTTGAATATCAACTACGGTATTCAAGATATTTAATAGATTTATAGATAGACAGACAGACAGACAGACAGACAGACAGACAGACAGACAGACAGACAGACAGATAGATAGATAGATAGATAGATAGATAGATAGATAGATAGATAGATAGATAGATAGATAGATAGATAGACAGATAGATAGACAGACAGACAGACAGACAGACAGACAGACAGACAGACAGACAGACGGACAGACGGACAGACAGACAGATGGACAGACAGATGGACGAACGGACGGATGGATGGATGGATGGATGGATGGATGGACGGATGGATTTCTATAATTCGTAGAGCTGAAACTCAATACTTAGTATAGAGCCAATGACGAATGAGCCTTCGATATTAACACTGAACGTGGTGAGGACCGATGATAGGATTATTGTTAAGGTGAACTGCGCAAGCCTGTATGCTCTCCAGTTTGAGAGTAGAGTGGGTGTCTAGCACCTGAGGGACAAAGAAGCTTATCTGGTATCTAGTGAGCCTGCTTCATCAAAAGCCATGAAAATCAGTGACAGGTTGAGGAGAAGGGAGGTTAAATCTACTTAAAAAGGCACTACTGTTTTTTTTAGAAGTGCTTCAGGTATAATTGCTTTGAAGATTACCATTATCTGGTAGCAACGATTATGTTTTTCTGCATATTTTATCCTGATGACCTCTCCCACAACTGGGAAAGGGGGATTCTTTAGGAATATTCAATTAAACTGCTGCAATTATACCAAGCTCTCTATCACGTCTTATGCTTGAACGGGTGGATTCACACAAAACTATGAAAAAACACCTACCTTGATGAGTATCCTAGTAAACATTGTTGGTTATATCTTAAGTGAATGTAAACAAAATGTAGACAGAAAAAGCATGTGTAACAGTACAGGGAGTGCAGAATTATTAGGCGAATGAGTATTTTGACCACATCATCCTCGTTATGCATGTTGTCTTACTCCAAGCTGTATAGGCTGGAAAGCCTACTACCAATTAAGCATATTAGGTGATGTGCATCTCTGTAATGAGAAGGGGTGTGGTCTAATGACATCAACACCCTATATCAGGTGTGCATAATTATTAGGCAACTTCCTTTCCTTTGGCAAAATGGGTCAAAAGAAGGACTTGACAGGCTCAGAAAAGTCAAAAATAGTGAGATATATTGCAGAGGGATGCAGCAGTCTTAAAATAGCCAAGCTTCTGAAGCGTGATCATCGAACAATCAAGCGTTTCATTCAAAATAGTCAACAGGGTCGCAAGAAGCGTGCGGAAAAACCAAGGCGCAAAATAACTGCCGTGAACTGAGAAAAGTCAAGCGTGCAGCTGCCAAGATGCCACTTGCCACCAGTTTGGCCATATTTCAGAGCTGCAACATCACTGGAGTGCCCAAAAGCACAAGGTGTACAATACTCAGAGACATGGCCAAGGTAAGAAAGGCAGAAAGTCGACCACCACTGAACAAGACACACAAGCTGAAACGTCAAGACTGGGCCAAGAAATATCTCAAGATTTTTCTAAGGTTTTATGGACTGATGAAATGAGAGTGAGTCTTGATGGGCCAGATGGATGGGCCCGTGGCTGGATTGGTAAAGGGCAGAGAGCTCCAGTCCGACTCAGACGCCAGCAAGGTGGAGGTGGAGTACTGGTTTGGGCTGGTATCATCAAAGATGAGCTTGTGGGGCCTTTTCGGGTTGAGGATGGAGTCAAGCTCAACTCCCAGTCCTACTGCCAGTTTCTGGAAGACACCTTCTTCAAGCAGTGGTACAGGAAGAAGTCTGCATCCTTCAAGAAAAACATGATTTTCATGCAGGACAATGCTCCATCACACGCGTCCAAGTACTCCACAGCGTGGCTGGCAAGAAAGGGTATAATAGAAGAAAATCTAATGATATGGCCTCCTTGTTCACCTGATCTGAACCCCATTGAGAACCTGTGGTCCATCATCAAATGTGCGATTTACAAGGAGGGAAAACAGTACACCTCTCTGAACAGTGTCTGGGAGGCTGTGGTTGCTGCTGCACGCAATGTTGATGGTGAACAGATCAAAACACTGACAGAATCCATGGATGGTAGGCTTTTGAGTGTCCTTGCAAAGAAAGGTGGCTATATTGGTCACTGATTTGTTTTTGTTTGGTTTTTGAATGTCAGAAATGTATATTTGTGAATGTTGAGATGTTATATTGGTTTCACTGGTAAAAATAAATAATTGAAATGGGTATAAATTTGTTTTTTGTTAAGTTGCCTAATAATTATGCACAGTAATAGTCACCTGCACACACAGATATCCCCCTAAAATAGCTAAAACTAAAAACTAAAAATATTGATACAAAAATATTCAGCTTTGATATTAATGAGTTTTTTGTGTTCAGTGAGAACATGGTTGTTGTTCAATAATAAAATTAATCCTCAAAAATACAACTTGCCTAATAATTCTGCACTCCCTGTATATTGGAATTCCACGAAATTGGTCTTAAAGCGACAGCAGCTTAATAAATCTACTGCTGTGATTTTAATGTTATTCAAACTACAAAAGACAAAGAAACCACTCACTGCTCTTGACTGAAAGACTTTTGTAACTTTATAAACATTCATCTACATATAATTTATACAGTGAAGAATATGCAGTGTTATTTCACATTTGATACTTTAATCAAATTCTATACCTGAAAACTACTGTTACTTACCTGAAATACAAAAAAATGTTTACTTCATTAGTAGCCTATCTTTGTTCAATAGTATGTATTTGTAATTTGATTAATTGTTCTTATTTTATTACTGACAGCTTAATTGTTTTTAATAATTTACATTAATTAGGCTAATAGTTTTTGCTGTAGTATTAAAATTGGAATATAGAATTGTGATATTTCACTGGTATCCAACCATTTGAACCATTGAGCCAATCCTTATCACTGAGCCTTGCTGGAGAAGCTCTAAATATGTGCTGTGCAATTAAATGAAACATAAAATATGATGGCGCAATAGAATGAACATTGAAAGTAACAGAAGGTCATAAAATACATTTTAACAGGCTTGATTAAACGTGAAAACAAATTAAGGCAACTAATATAATTAATATTCGTTTGGTTTCTCGACCCAATATATTTAAATATTATTCAAGGTTATTATTATTAAGGGAAAATCCAAACCTGCATGGCCCTGTGTGAAAAGGTGCTTGCCCCATAATCCTAATAACTGGCCACCCTTAGCAGCAACAACCACAGTGAGATCCATTATCCACAAATGGTGAAAACATGGAACATTGGTGAACCGGCTGACCAAAATTACCCGAAGAGCACAGCTACGACTCATCCAAGACATCCAAAAAACTGCAAGCCTCACTTGCCTCAGTTAAGGTCAGTGTTCATGACTTCACCATAAGAAAGAGACTGGGTAGAAATTGTCGGCATGGCAGAGTTCTAAGACGAAAACCACTACTGAGCAAAAAGAACATTCAGCTTCATCTCCTTTTTGTCAGAAAACACCTTGATGATCCCCAAGACTTTTAGAAAGATATTCTGAGACAAAAGTTGAACTTTTTGGAAGGTGTGTGTTCCATTAAATCTGCCGTAAAAGTAACATCGGCTTTCAGAAAAAGAACATCAAATCAACAGTAAAATATGGTGGTGGTAGTGTGATGGTCTGTGGCAATTTTGCTGCTTCAGGACCTTGAAGACTTGCTGTGACAAATGGAACCATGAAATCTGCTGTCTACAAAAATATCCTGAAGGGGAATGTCCAGCCATCTGTTCATGGCTTCAAGCTGAAGCAAACTTGGGTTATGCAGCATGAAAATGATCCAAAACACAACAGCAAGTCTACCTGAATGGCTGAATAAAAACAAAATAAAGACTTTGGAGTGGCCTAATCAAAGTACTGACCTGAATCCTATTGAGATGCTGTGGGATGACCTTAAAAAGCCAGTTCATGCTTGAAAACCCTCCAATCTGGCTGAATTACAACTATTCTACAAAGATGAGATGGCCAAAATTCCTCCACAGTGCTGTAAAAGACTCATTGCAAGTTATAACAAACACTTGACTGTAGTTGCTGCTGCTAAGGGTGGCCAATTATTAGGTGTAGGTGGCAAGCACTTTTTCACACAGTGCCATGTAGGTTTGGATTTTGTTTTCCCTTAATAATAACAGCCTTCACATTTAAAAACTGATGCATTCAAAATATTTAAATTTGTTTGATGATCTGCAACATGTAAGTGATACAAACATGCAAAAAAAAAGCTTTTTCACACCTCTGTGTATATGTGTGTGTGTGTGTGTGTGTGTGTGTGTGTGTGTGTGTGTGTGTGTGTGTGTGTGTGTGTGTGTGTGTGTCAGTCAACTGCCACCCTGATCTCTGAGATCAGGATACGCATTGGCCATCAAAAATACAACATCAGTCAACCTCAACCACTACATGGTATTTCTTTGACTCTTGGCACACTAAATATTGAAGAAGATTATTTATTATCATGAGCTTTTTTTGTACGTAATTTATACGTTAAACAACGTTAAATCGTACCACTGTCATATCTGTAGAATATGTTAATATATTGCAGCCGAATTGTAAATATTAACTAAAAGTAGGTTAATTGGCACAAAGTCAAGAATCATTTAAGGGAGATCACAGTCGCAATTAATGCTCTTCAGCTCAGGAGAACAACAATGCCAAGGATAAAGACAGATTAGATATACTCTAAGAAGTCATTAACATTTTAAATCCAAAACACTCTCTTCAATACATGATTAAATTCGTGAGCAAAGGAGTTGCTAGTAAAAACATGTTTCTATCTATGGGATCTACCCTATATAGCCCTATACTGATACAACTCATCTGAAATAACTAGCTGAACATCAGCAAAACAGAAATATTTCTACCACATCCATTAAATGCTTTAGAGAGCAGAGAAATATAGTTCAAGTGTTGATGTTCAAGTTAATAATAAAACAGGCGAGAAAACAGAGGAGAAAACGTCACAATAACATCCTTCCGATTAATCAGCATTGACGGTAAGAGGTGTGGCCAGAGGAGAAAAGGAACAGGTTCCCGCCCATGTCTCCATGATGCACTTCTTCTGGTTAAAGAACAGGCACTAAGCATTCACAAACCACCAACTGACATTCTCTGGACATCTGGGACAGTCATGACAGCCCTATTCACAGAACACAATAGCTTCCCATTACATTTTTAGCCAATTCTGAGATACAATAATGTTGCCACATTGCAATTACTTGGCATAAGTGCCTTCACTTCTGAAAATGCAACAACAATACAAGAAACATTCTAGGGTGTGTTTTAGTCAAAGCAAAACATTTAAGGCTTTATGTGGAAAAAAAGAGCAAGGTGCAAAACTGACATTTAAATAGCCTGCTAAACGTAGCCTAACCAATAGTGGAAGCTGACCGTCACTTAAGCCAAGCAAACAATTGTATGGCAAGAGATGAACAAAGGCTCCTGGTCCATTATTATTTTGACAAATCTCTATTTAAAATACTTAAGCCGGCTAGACTAAAACAATGAACACCTTTATGCTGCCTAAGAACAGAAATATCATATAAAGGGTTTATAAACTGTAACCAATTCTTCTTTTGAGGCGATCTTTTTCAATGAATCGTTTAAACCGTTTAAACCAGCCTTGAACGATTAGTTCACGAATCGGACTGAATCGATTCAAGCAGTTCTCGAGTCACAAACTCTTTGAACCTAGAATCATCTTTGCCGCCGTGGACTTGTCCGATTCGCAATGAGCTAAGACCTGATGAGTCGACTGACAGTTTCTTTTCATAAATAACATTTTATATCAAAACATGCATAAAACTTTTTAGCTGAGAGATGTAAATAAAAAATATACATTTAGGTTCTAGGATCTAAATCACTTAGGCTAAGTGTTTGAATATTGGCTGTGACAAACTGTACTGGAACACACGAATATCCACGTGAATCAAAAAGCCATTATAAAGACCAAACAGAATTGCTACATGGATAATCGAATCTATTTCGAAAGAACCGATTCGCACAAATGAGTCGGACTTCCCATCACTTTTCCTACCACTAGTGGTCCAGTGCTAAAATATGTGTACTAAAATATATTTCGAAATGATACATTTTCAAGCGAGTCAAAATTACATCAGAAACATTCTGACGCATACAGATATCATAATATTTCAAATGGTTTTGTAGCTGTAGCAATATATGAACTACATTTTGGATCAATTCTTTAGGCGAGTGCTCAGGCTGTTCAGATGGGGGAATCTGTTAATTTCTGATATTGTGAATAGCCATTTTGTTTACATTACAGCATAATATATAGCAACAAACGATGAGAATGGACTTGTGAAACTTAAAAAATAAAACAAAAACTTAGAATCAGACACTTGCATCAGTTACAGTCAGACACACCCATGGAAAAAACTCTCATTCAACGCGGACGGGTAAAATTTCATTATAACATGTTTTAGTCATAACTTGTGACTCAAATCCACCCCAAAATCCCGCACATGACCGTGTGCAACTTCGCTATCTTTATTTTTTCCAGGACGCAAACATCCGTCAGGCTCTTTCGGACGGTGGGAATCATGAATGACTTCATTGTAATTGTGTAAAGTGTTCCGCTTGGCGGGGTTTACAAAACTCTACCCCCTTCTCCAGCTCCTTATGCAACCCCTTATATAAAAACAATCTGGACCCTATACTTTAATATCTATAATTGAGCCAGTACATCTCCCAAACTAAAATATACGATATATAGATATTTGTAATCATCTTAGTCCCAACCTGCTCTGGTCAGTATGGGAACCAGAAGGGTTTATGACCCAAATAAAAGTGACGGAGCGGCACTGGGGGACCCGCCGAGTGTTGTTTACAAAACTGAGAGCAGAGCGACCGATGCAGGTGCCAGCCAAGTTTAGTTTGAACACTTCTACAGTGACTTGAGTCTCCTACCTGAGCAGCGCGGTGTCTCCCTGTCTGCTGACCACATTCTCGCTGGACGCATAGTCCACAGTTTGTCCAGCGGGCAAACACGATGGTAAAAAGCAGCAAAGACTAAGAATTATAGCGGTGAGCCACTGACCGGAGACGCACGCATCCTGCACTGCAATCATTATGTCCATCACCGCCGAATGGAGAACGATCCGCGCCGTTAGCAAAAATAAAAATACAAATATCTGGATGAAAATATATTAATCCTCCGCGAAAACCCCGAGAAATGGCGTTCCGTGTAGGTTTCCAGATTTGTTTTGATCGGAACCTGACCGCGGGAGGAAGTCGACTCTCCAGTGGCTTGCACACCATCTAGTGAGTAAATGGGAAACGGGAGCAGAGCTAGCAGCAGACAACCCCCCGGCTCTGATCCTGTTGCCATGCGGCCGTTTCCCAGGCAACCTGTTCCCTGTAGCTCGTGATGGAGCAGTTAACCGGGTGGTTATTCTTGATACGGCAATACTATTTAAATTAGTGAGTTTTGATCACCCGGGGTTTACGGTACTGCAACCTCAAGACGCCCTCTTGCAAACATGCACTTTGTTTTGGATTAGACTGTTGCGTGTGACGTCTCCACAAACGAGTCATTGAAAAGGGCAAGATTTAAAATGACACAGGTCAGGTCTAGTTTGTCATCAGTGGCCCATGCAGCCCTGCAATAGGCTGCTATTCATTTTCAGTATAGCTTGAAATATTTCATAGTTCCCTTTGTGTTTTTTTGGCTTCTGTGGATGCCATGTCTATCATGCAAAAAGTATAGGTAGATAGATATTGATATTACATAACATAATTGAGCAAAAATATAGCTAAGCCCATGTACTAATGTTTTTTTTTTTTTTGGTTGTTGTTACAAAAAACAAACAAACTGGTAGCTCTATAAGTCTACTTAAATCTAAGTCTACAGTTTAACACTATTTCAACAGACAAACAACCACCCACAATAACCTAGGGGCTAAAAATCACTTGTAGATTTTTTCTTCTTCTTCTTCTTACAAACTGAGGTAAATTGGTACTACAAGGTGCAAAAAGTGTCATGAATACAACAACAACAAAAAAAAAACACCACAGTGACCCACATGACAAAATATAGACTTAAGATGTAACATAAAAACCCAAGTGCAAGTGCAAGTGATGACAAAAACTGTGAAGAAACATAATTACTAAAATTAAAACCAGATCAGATGTGGTGTTTCACAGTATGTCAGTATATAGTTTTTCATTGTAAATTATTATTTGTTCTTTTTACCTCCAAAAAGGGATCTATTACAGTTTTTCCCGTACATAGTAAGGAAACTTACTGTTTACCGATTAAGATTTTATTTTAACATAGCATTGTTAAAGTTACCATTACAATATTTTTTTTCAGTGTTTTTCAACAATAACAGACGACTTTCTATACATTATTCTACCAAATACACATCTAGTCACCAAATACAGTGAAATACTTGTACTTGTAAATACTTGTCAAACACTTGAAATATTGATCTGAATTGAAATGACTTCAAAACAGCAACATTAGGTATAGTAGTCCTAATCTGATATTAAAGCAGAACCCCTCTAAGATCATTTTCAAACAATCAGCCTCACTTGATAGTGGAAGGCCATGTAATAAACAAGTCAATAATTCACTTTTCAAAAAACATGAAATATATTGTGTTAGGGAATTGCTATATTCTATATTACCATTTTGTTATCTGTATTTAGAATTTATTTTCTCCTGTTGTCCATGGCCCAATCCGTTCAGATTTGTAGCACACCAGTTGAAAGCCACTGCTATAGAACAAAGGAAGTGCTTGAAGGAAAAAATCATTCACAGCTAAATAATGGTTGACACATCCCACAATAGAAGCTATAGGCAACACCAAAATCTTTCATTAAAGTAACCTACATTTTTCTTTTTTTCTCATTCTGCTCAAGGCTATAGTCGTCAGTGCTTTTTCTATAGCCTCTCTTTAAAATGAAAAGCATGTATGCTTTTAGGAGTCACGGTAGAGTACAATATAGCTAGTAGTTTAATACATAAAGCGAGGACCAGATCAGCATTTTCACTAACAAGCTAGGGGAATTTCTTGCACTCATCGCAAGGCTTTCCTTTTTATTTGCCGCAATTTGAAACACTGCGCTTGCTCACATTCGCCTCTTTTTGATGATGATGATGATGATGTGCAGGTTGTTATAGAATCTTCTAGGTCCACAGATATGCTTTGATAATGAAATATACAGTAGGTTTTCTTTATTGTGCTTGTAGTTTACTCATGCTTCATGAATGTGTTCCATTTTCTTCTCCTGGTGACCATTCCTTTGTTTTCCTTTCTGTTCTTTTTGTTTCCTTTAAAAAAACTATTTTCTTTGTAATTGTTCTCTCTCTGCTTTCTGTGGTTGTTTATTTTAAATAATGCACTCGATGTACCATCGCACGATTCTCAATGTCAGTGGCGCTAAAGGTTTCTCTTTTATATGCAGATCTAAGGTACTACATGTCAGTGTCTAGATTGGCACATTTAAAGGCTTCAAACTTCTTACATATGCCTTTTGTTTTGTAGATTGTGCATCCTGCAACTAATGGATTTGTCTAATAAGGAATATATTTACTGTTGACTCACTGACATGGTTGGGCCATTTGTAAAATGGCTCTGATAAAAGCATTTTGAACCTGCTCCCGTTGTGTATTTGCTTTCTAATTGGGAAAGACATGGTTTGGATATAATTGCCTGAATGTCATTAGCGTTAATGGCAACCAAAGTCCCTTCATTCCATTCTGTATCTAAATTGGACTGGCAAAGTTGGTCTGTGCTAATCATTTATGCTGCCAAAAGCCAAACACTCATTACTAGGTAATTCTAGCATCATGCCTCCAATAGGGCAAGAATATATGCATAAATACACTTCTTTTTTCTTTTTCTTTTCTTTGAAAAGTAACAGGTATATTGATAAATGTTGGTAATGAGATGTTGGTTTAGTGGGTTATGGAGAATAATGGAGACAGAAAAAAGGTGTAAGCCAGAAGTTAAAAATTAAAATAAATGTAATCATATTTATATTTTGTCACCAGCTGTGAGAGACTGGGTCCAATTATAATGTTTTACATCTTACAGACTACTATTTGCCATCTTTTGGCACAAGAATCATTTATGTGAGCCAAAATAACCAGACTTGATAATTAAATTGTGTAAAATATATTACGGGATGTGTGTGTTGTGAGGCCTTTTCTAGGGTGCGGGTGTGATGAGGTGATGACAGCTGCTGCTGATTAGTATTCTGGCGATGGTGATCGGAGTGATTGGGTGAGGGTGGATCCTGGTGATTCTGTGACAGAATGTCCCTTTTTGGGATCCAGGAGCATTCCTCCAGACCATAGCCCTCCCAATCCACCAGATACTCAAGTTTGCCACCTCAGCACTGGGAGTCTAAGATCTCTTGTACCGCAAACACTCTGTCTTCTGCCACTGGTGGTAAGGAGGGCTTGTAACTCTCACTGGTGAGTGATAGGGTTTGAGTTGTGATACATGGAATACAGGTTGGATGCGATATGGTTCTGGAAGGTTTAGTTGGAAGTTGATCTCCAAGGGGCCAATGTACCTGGGACTCAGCTTCTTACATGGGAGACAAAACCTGATGTTCCTAGTAGAAAGACATACCTTGTGTCCAGGTAGGTAGGTGGGAACAGTGGATCTTCGAAAATTGGCATGTTCCTTCTGCCTCTGGATGGCACCCTGAAAATGGTAAGTCCCAGACCCACTCACTCTCCTAGAACCAGTGGTTCATCGATGGAACTTTTGAAGGCTCTCCAGAACAAGGGAACAATAGTGGTTGATAGCCGAGGTGAGATACTGGCTCCAAGAGTTCTGGTGGTTATGGCAGAAGGTTCGGAGGAAGTAACCAATTTCTTGAGAAACAGAAAACTGAAAAGAAACTCATGTAATCTCTGGATGGCCTCCACAACGTGTTGCTGATGTTTGGTCTGGCTCCATAAGTAGATCAGGATGTCATCAATGTAAACTAGAACAGAAAGGTGAAAGAACTCCCTGAGCACATTATGCATTAAATCCTGGAATATGGAGGTATCACCTGTGGGCACTCCGAAAATCTCCTAGAAATGCACCACGAAACTGTCTACTTATTGTGTTGCTAAACTTCTGCCATATCGTTTTGGCCCACTGCAGTGCTCTTCCTGTTAAAAACGATATGATAAGCAAGAACTTCGTTCTTTCTCTTTGGGAAACCTCTGCGGCGGCTGCTAGAGTGCAGAATGTGAGGGCATAATCGGTAATAGACAATTTTCCTTGCTTTATGTGATAAAGTTGATCCCCAATGGAGGTGCTCATGCTGCTGATTCTGTTCACGGTCTGTTCTTCTGTCAGGGAAACACACACACACACACACACACACACACACACACACACACACACACTGGACCTAGTAATTTTTCCAAACAATTCAAATATTTATTTTATAAACTGAAAAGAGCAGAGTGCAATGAACTGGATTGCCAGCAAGCAGTGAGAGAAACATAGAGAGGTGATTAGCCACACACACACACACACACACACTTTGAGTGTCACTGAAAGGGATTAAATGACTTTCCTCAAGATCGGACACCGATATTCTCTTGTATGACTGGACAATATCACTGGAGAATATAACGTTATAGACAGGTAAGTAAACTTCAAGTAGGCAATAATCCAAGCGAGTGTAGTCTGCGTTGATGAGACCAGAAAGGCGTGTGTGTGTGTAGTGAGTCCTTTTCTAGGGTGCTGGTGTGATTAGGTGATGGGTGACAGGACTCTGGCGATGGTGATCGAGTGACTGGGTGAGGACGGAGCCTGGGTATTCCATGACGATAATATCACATTTAATATACAAGTTCATATCGCACTTGCATCATTTTTTGTTTATAGTGAAACAATGGGGTTCATGTGAACTTTTAACCAACAACGAGAAATGGAATAGATTTGAATTCAACGGTATCCCAATGTTATACTGAAGTAGGAATGATATGAATCAATGAATCACACTTTTTCCCCCTCAGACAGAGATAATACTCTTATATTCATCATTCTTATATTTTGATTAAAGAAACTTGGTACATCACAATTACCGCCATTAGAATTGCCAGCAGTCTCAACAGCTTAGGGAACAGGTTTGAGGCATCATCAAAGGAGACCAGTCACCCATACAAAACTAACCTAAGACAAAACAATACAGCAAAAGCCTCACTTAATAACTAGAATGACTTTTGAAATTCTCTCAAGCACATGGAACTGAGTCTACCTGCTCATGCATGAAAGCTGTGATTATTATTACTCCCCATTCTCAACACAGTTCTGTGAAGATGTGAGGGAAAATGGGAGCTTTTCACACTTTTACAGTGTGTAGCTCCTGAAATAATGGACTCTACCACAGTGACAGGGTCTTTTGTTTTGTCCTGTCTTGCCAAAACCATTATAATGAAAAGAAAAAAACACATTTAGATTCCATAGTTCCATTGTTTTTGCCCCCGTGTGTCCCTAAAATAACGTGAATGATTCTAAGTTAAAAAGAATAACGTACAATGCTAGTCAGGGAAACTTTCATCTCGTCATGCATTAGCTATCCAAAAGTAAGCCTGGCTGAAGGCCTACATCACAAAATGTTTTCCCCCTCAGCCTTGCATGACATCGGTTACATGCCTGACATGAGCAGTCCAAGAATAAGCAGTGCACTCAACAATATGATGTGATGCTACGTAATCAGAGGACATCCAGGGCCAGTGTGTGCCTATAGGTCAGTCAGTCAGTCAGTCAGTGAGGACAACATTTCATTTTTCTTTTAATTAATTAACCCTTAAATGTATGAATGTGTCACCAATCATTATTACATATTTGGGTCTTTAGCTGTTACAGTTGCGGTGTAGAAACAGCACAAAGACGAAGGAAGTTCAACATAAATATCTTTTAATGTCAAAACTCAGAAGACTAGGGAGATAATAGCCACACACAACGATACACAGACAAGAATGGACAAAGAATGAGGGAGAACAAATGGATTAAATACATGGAGCTAACAAAGGGAACTAATGAGCTAATTAACAGGGAACAGGTGAAGGAGATGATTAACCAGGTGATGACAGGACACTGTTGACTAAGATCAAAACAAAAAAGCAGATGGGGGAAAAGACTGAACACAAACAGACTGTGATATTAGTGAGGATCGCTACCTGTCATGATAATATAAAACTTATATTAGAATAACAGTTACGGTATCAGGGTTCTGTCACATTTGGTCCAGTCATTTCTTGGTTTTCCGGCAGAGCTCAGACACTCACGTAATGTCTTGTCTTTTGCAGTATTTTGCTTTCCTGTCCATGTGATATGTCTTTTGTGCGGGGTGTGGTGTTTGATCCCAATTCTAGTCCTGTTTCGGTTTTGTGTTTTGAGATTCGGACACTCATATTTTGAGTATATTTTTGTCTTCTGACCTGAGCGCATGAGATGAGTGTTCACTTGTGCACTATGTCTTGTTATGTGAATGCGTGCGGTTTTGAGTTCGCTCAGGCTGTGTGCTCTCTTGTCCATGTGTGTTATTGTGTTGCACGCGGTTCAGGATAGGTTCTCCTGTCTATTGTGTAACCCCACCTGTCTTGTTTTCTTGTTATTGGTTTGATTTGCCCCACCGGTCCTCCCTCACTACCTGCTCTGTTTGTTCCCTTTTTATTCTCCCTGTGTTTGCTGTCCTGTACTGCTTTGTTGAAGTTGTTTACTCGTTGCAACTTGCCAACAGTCCAGTCCAGTCCAGTCAAGCCAAGTTAAGTCATTTTTTTCCCCCTTGGGGTGGTTTTATTTTTATTGAATAAAAAGTCCTTTATTCCCAGTGCATTAAGTCCTTGCATTTTCCTTCACCCACACCCAATACACAGAAGAATAAAATAAAGCATCACCTTTTGGAGCTTGGAAAGGTTAAGTTTGAGCAGATATTGTAAACCATCATCACTGTCCTCATCAGAGCTCATTTCCCTCATATTCACAATCTCAAACATATTTTCAAAACTATCATTTTTAACATCTTCAAAAGCAATATTTTAATTTCTGACAGCTTCTTCACCAGCTCTACCTTCAACTGACAATCACACTAGTATTTGATTGCGTTCAGAACTTACACTGCAGTAAATTGCTGAGCCATTTTGTTTTGCTCACTATTCTTTTATTTTCTGCCTGCGGTACCAATGAGTGAAACGTCATTTCATTATTGTGTATCAGACATTCCCACCTTGTGAAATAAAGGTGAATTGTATTTATTCAGTCATCAAATATTCAATTATTGTTGTTCAGAAAAAAATACACCTTTACATGCCTTTTTTTAACAAAGTTTGAAAAAGTTCTTGCAAGCTTGGTGGTGGAGTTGAAGTCGAGTGATCTTGCTATTAATTTATAGCCTAAGGTTGGCTTTTTAATTTTCTCTAGCTAGACAAAATGTATAAGTACCATAAACTTTTATATTATATTTTATGCGTTTGGCTGACAGTTTTATCCAAAGCGACTTACCTTGCATTCAAGGAACACATTTAACCAGTTCTTGCTTTCCCTGGGATCAAACCCATGACCTTGGCGTTGTAAACACCAATGCTCTACTGATTGAGCTACAGGAGAGCCTTTTATTTCTGGAACCTGATTGTTGCACTCTGTTCAGATAGAAATCTTCATCAAATTTGATTGGCAGAATGGTATTCCCAAAGTGCTGTAATTCATTAGTATTTTTGTCTGTGACTCTGTCTGTATATGGTGCCAATTGTCTCAAATGAGTCATTCATTTGATCAATCATGTCAATCATGCATTCAACCGATTCAAAAAGCTGATACACTGCACTGGGAAACTGAGATGGGAGTGTTGAAGCATTCTAACATGAGGTAAATGGTTATTTTTTTCTTCAGTTTTCTCAGTTTTTCCAAGTTATAGGATTAAAGGAAATCCTATGTTTTCAAATGAATACACTTTCGGCAGTAGAGAATATATTTCTGATATAGTTAAACTGATTTTTTTTATAAATGTTATTTGTAAATTTTATTTGTAGTAATTTGTTATTTGTAAAGTACTATATGTTTTTCATGGTAGAAATCAAGGCCTACTAGCTTTGAAGTATTTGATTTATATCTTCAATTAATCTCAAGATCTAAGAATGACCTTTAAGATGCATCAAACAGTGAAAAATGGGGTCATTAGAGATAACCTTCTCTTAAACATTGCATGTTGACTGGTTGATGTGGTAGGTAAAATACATTTCAGGTATTCTTTGTAGATATGCTGTTTGGCAAATAAAGGCATAAACAACACAATTTTAAGCTGTAAAATACCAAGTCAAGAACTATTGAAGTTATTTGAGTTTGAGTCAAATTATATTCGTTTCAGGGACTTATAAGGATTCTGCCCTTAGTAAATGCTTCAATAAAAACATGAAATGATTTTTTACTGTTTATAGGGCTGAGATAAACAAAAATGATATTACTATTTTTTATTATCAAGGTGGCATTTTGATGACATTTTCACTTTTGATTAGTAACTGGAGTCATAGCAAGCAAGATATAATTAATGCATAATGAGAAATGTATTCAGATTTTAATGCTCATCAAAAGGTGAGAGACAAAAGAGATAGTCTACACAGGATCATGGGAGGAATTTAGTTATTCATGCAAAAGATCCAAAAACACTGAGAGTTATTGTTCTGCCAAAATAAAAAAATTAAATTTTATCCTGCATTATGCTCAGTTGGCATCATTAAAGAGAGTGACAGTGGATGCCAACAGGATATTGCCCACCAGCACAAACACAGTTGGTCATAGTTGGATTCTTACAGTTCTTTGATTTAAAAAAATAAAAAACTTTAAAAAAGAGTCTAAAGAGCAAAGTATAAATTTTAAATAATAAAAAAGAGAATGTTATTTTTTTCTATGAATTATTTATAGTTTTTTTTTTTTAATCAATTATCTCTAGTTCAACTTTTTTGAAAACAACAAAAGCTGCAACATATGATAAATGTTGAAAACGACACTCTCAGGTTTCTTCTCTAAATTACAACACATGCCCATGGGAATCTTTCCAATGAAAATAGACAGTGTTTCACTGAAAGAACACTTCAAGAGTCTGACCTTCATATGCCAGACTGGAAGTTAATTTTACATCTCATTTAAAGCCAGTGATCAGAGAGGCTGAGTTTCCCCTGCAGATAGTGCTGTGGAAGAGTGGGATTTTCAAAGCAGGTTTTAATCTGCCTGACCCTCTCACATGGAAAGGTAGACTACCCACAGTGCACTTAGACCTAGAACAGCTTTATCAGAGTTCAGCGTAAATGCAATTTAGATCCATTGCCTTGAGCTGAATGTCCATAGTAATACAATACTGAAACAATGAGTACAGGGAGTGCAGAATTATTAGGCGAATGAGTATTTTGACCACATCATCCTCGTTATGCATGTTGTCTTACTCCAAGCTGTATAGGCTGGAAAGCCTACTACCAATTAAGCATATTAGGTGATGTGCATCTCTGTAATGAGAAGGGGTGTGGTCTAATGACATCAACACCCTATATCAGGTGTGCATAATTATTAGGCAACTTCCTTTCCTTTGGCAAAATGGGTCAAAAGAAGGACTTGACAGGCTCAGAAAAGTCAAAAATAGTGAGATATATTGCAGAGGGATGCAGCAGTCTTAAAATAGCCAAGCTTCTGAAGCGTGATCATCGAACAATCAAGCGTTTCATTCAAAATAGTCAACAGGGTCGCAAGAAGTGTGCGGAAAAACCAAGGCGCAAAATAACTGCCGTGAACTGAGAAAAGTCAAGCGTGCAGCTGCCAAGATGCCACTTGCCACCAGTTTGGCCATATTTCAGAGCTGCAACATCACTGGAGTGCCCAAAAGCACAAGGTGTGCAATACTCAGAGACATGGCCAAGGTAAGAAAGGCAGAAAGTCGACCACCACTGAACAAGACACACAAGCTGAAACATCAAGACTGGGCCAAGAAATATCTCAAGACTGATTTTTCTAAGGTTTTATGGACTGATGAAATGAGAGTGAGTCTTGATGGGCCCGTGGCTGGATTGGTAAAGGGCAGAGAGCTCCAGTCCGACTCAGACGCCAGCAAGGTGGAGGTGGAGTACTGGTTTGGGCTGGTATCATCAAAAATGAGCTTGTGGGGCCTTTTCGGGTTGAGGATGGAGTCAAGCTCAACTCCCAGTCCTACTGCCAGTTTCTGGAATACACCTTCTTCAAGCAGTGGTACAGGAAGAAGTCTGCATCCTTCAAGAAAAACATGATTTTCATGCAGGACAATGCTCCATCACACGCGTCCAAGTACTCCACAGCGTGGCTGGCAAGAAAGGGTATAAAAGAAGAAAATCTAATGATATGGCCTCCTTGTTCACCTGATCTGAACCCCATTGAGAACCTGTGGTCCATCATCAAATGTGCGATTTACAAGGAGGGAAAACAGTACACCTCTCTGAACAGTGTCTGGGAGGCTGTGGTTGCTGCTGCACGCAATGTTGATGGTGAACAGATCAAAACACTGACAGAATCCATGGATGGCAGGCTTTTGAGTGTCCTTGCAAAGAAAGGTGGCTATATTGGTCACTGATTTGTTTTTGTTTGGTTTTTGAATGTCAGAAATGTATATTTGTGAATGTTGAGATGTTATATTGGTTTCACTGGTAAAAATAAATAATTGAAATGGGTATAAATTTGTTTTTTGTTAAGTTGCCTAATAATTATGCACAGTAATAGTCACCTGCACACACAGATATCCCCCTAAAATAGCTAAAACTAAAAACTACTTAAAATATTGATACAAAAATATTCAGCTTTGATATTAATGAGTTTTTTGTGTTCAGTGAGAACATGGTTGTTGTTCAATAATAAAATTAATCCTCAAAAATACAACTTGCCTAATAATTCTGCACTCCCTGTATAAGGTCTTGATGGGTACAAATCAAACAGACTTTCACCATGCTTAGAATTACTTTTATGTTAATTTTTAATTAGTACTTTCAAATTGATTAATCACTATATACATATATAGTGGCCACGGAAAGTATTCAGACCCCCTTAAATTTTTCACTCTTTGTTATATTGCAGCCATTTCCTAAAATCATTTAAGTTATTTTTTCCTCATTAATGTACACACAGCACCCCATATTGACAGAAAAACACAGAATTGTTGACATTTTTGCAGATTTATTAAAAAAAGAAAAACTGAAATATTTCTGACCCTTTGCTGTGACACATGTAACTCAGGTGCTGTCCATTTATTCTGATCATCCTTGAGATGGTTCTACACCTTCATTTCAGTCCAGCTGTGTTTGATTACACTGACTGGACTTGATTAGGAAAGCCACACACCTGTCTATATAAGACCTTACAGCTCACAGTGCATGTCAGTGCAAATGAGAATCATGAGGTCAAAGGAACTGTTTGAAGACCTCAGAGACAGAATTGTGGCAAGACACAGATCTGGCAAAGGTTACAAAAAAGATTCTGCTGCACTTAAGGTTCCTAAGAGCACAGTGGACTCCATAATCCATAAATGGAAGACGTTTGGCATGATCAAAACCCTTCCTAGAGCTGGCCATCCGGCCAAACTGAGATGTCGGGAGAGAAGAGCCTTGGTGAGAGGGGTAAAGAAGAACCCAAAGATCACTGTGGCTGAGCTCCACAGATGCAGTCGGGAGATGGGAAAAGGTTTTAGAAAGTCAACCGTCACTGCAGCCCTCCAACAGTCGGGGCTTTATGGCAGAGTGGCCCAACGGAAGCCTCTCCTCAGTGTAAGGGACATGAAAGCCTGCATGGAGTTTGCAAAAAAAAAAAAAACACCTGAAGGACTCCAAGATAGTGAGAAATAAGATTCTTTGGTCTGATGAGACCAAGATAGAACTTTTTGGCTTCAATTCTAAGCAGTATGTGTGGAGAAAACCAGGCGCTGCTCATCACCTGTTCAATACAGTCCCAACAGTGAAGCATGATGATGGCAGCATCATGCTGTGGGGGTGTTTTTCAGCTGAAGGGACAGGACAACTGGTTGCAATCAAGGAAAAGATGAATGCGGCCAAGTGCAGGGATATCCTGGACGAAAACCATCTCAAGAATGCTCAGGACCTCAGACTGGGCCGAAGGTTTACCTTCCAATAAGACAATGACCCTAAGCACACAGCTAAAATAACGAAGAAGTGGCATCACAACAATTCCGTGATTGTTCTTGAATGCCCCAGATAGAGCCCTGACTTAAACCCAATTGAGCATCTCTGGAGAGACCTAAAAATGGCTGTCCACCAACGTTTACCATCCAACCTGACAGAACTGGAGAGGATCTGCAAGGAGGAACGGCAGAGGATCCCCAAATCCAGGTGTGAAAAACTTGTTGCATCTTTCCCAAAAAGACTCATGGCTGTATTAGAGAAAAAGGGTGCTTCTACTAAATACTGAGCAAAGGGTCTGAATACTTAGGACAATGTGCTATTTCAGTTTTTCTTTTTTAATAAATCTGCAAAAATGTCAACAATTCTGTGTTTTTCTGTCAATATGGGGTGCTCTGTGTTCATTAATGAGGAAATAAATTTACTTAAACGATTTTAGCAAATGGCTGCAATATAACAAAGAGTGAAACATTTAAGGGGTCTGAATACTTTCCGTCTATAAACATTTAACAAATTATTATTATTTTTAAGAAACACATGACAAGCCATGTGCTCAGATAAAACAGCCAATGAGATCAACTCATAAGATGACCAGAAAGCACGTAGCCAGTGAAAACACAAGCTGTGTGCTACGTAGAACAAGACAAAACATTACATGAATGAACGTGGTTCATGTTTCCATCATACAAAGCAACACACATGGACAAGAGAGCATGCAGCCCGAGTGTACTCGAAACCGCACACGCTCACAAAACATGACAAAGTGCTCGAGAACAAGCGAACACTCATCTTGTGTGCTCACAACAGAAGACAAACACATGGAGCATGAACATCCGAATCACAAAACAGAACCAGAATCGGGATCGAACACCACACCCTGAACTCAAAACAGATCATGTGGACTGGAAAGCGCACAGCCCAAACAAACTTGAAACCGAGCACTCACACAAAAGACAAGCCATTATGGGAGTGTTAGAGCTCTGCCACAAAACCAACAAATGACTGAATGTGACAGAACTTTGAACAGAACAGAAATTATCCACTTGTTTGCTAAAAAGTAAAGTTTTTTACCTGTTTGGGGATGGGGTGAACCTTCATGCTTACTTTTTGTACAATTCACATAGTAAAAATGAATACAAAAACCATACAAAATTCATGTCTGAATACAAAACATAGTTACATTTTCGTGTGAGATCAGGTTGAAAACTCCCTAATGTGAGTGACCGCACCATTTGAACAAATATTCACCGTCTCACATTTCAACCAACTTTGGCACTTTGTGAATATGGAGAAGGTAGCTATTTAAAGAGGCCATGTCACACATTCTGCAAAGATCAATATATTCATATGAATGTGGTGACCTTCTCACACTCAAAGACAAGAAGGACTGCCCTCCAGCAGTCTTTCCGGATACTTTCAGAGGTCTTTTGTGTGGCCTGATCATTTCAGAATACCTAATTCAGATCGATAGACCTTATTGGTCCAAAGAAAAAAAGAAGCTCTCTGTGCAAGATCATGTCTTTGATTAGTAGTCTGCTTTTTCGTCTGTATACAGAGATACACAGTGACCAAGCCAGAGCTCACACTGCAAGCATTTTTAGCGGTAGCTGTCAAGGGGCTCATTAAAACAGGAAATAAAATACATCTGAGAGCTGTGAGTAGTTCAGGAAATGACCAGCAATATCCAGGCTCTTTCCTTCTCGCTCCTGTGGCTGGCAAATAAACCCTAGGAGAAAGCAGGAAGCAACTTATTCAGTCTGGAATTGGCTAGATTGTGATATTCAGCAGAAGATAATGAGAAGTGATGGGGCAAGGCAGACAGGCCAGATAAAAGGCCTCCAGGCATGCTGAATGCCGTTTAAAGGTGGGCACATTGACGATTCGCACCTCATGTTCGGGAGAACTCTTTATCCACCCATGTTGTTTTTGTCCTTCGCTTCTCGTGCCACATAAGCATGAGCTTTTATTTGTACTGCCTGACAATTTCGGCGAGTCACTGTGGAGCAGAAGCAATGGAGGTGAACATGTTTGTGTGAGGAGAAATGCTATCCAATTCCGGTGGGGTCCCTGTGGTAAGGGCCCAATATCTGCAGACACACAAGCAGAGCATAAGTAAATAGCCATATAGTGCTATATTTGAAGACCCGGTTGGAGTCCATTTCATCTTCACTGAGCCGGTTCAGGAGATGCACTGAAGTTTACTTGCCAATTTAAATGTATGCTGGTGTTTCCAAGTGGTAAATTCAGTTTACCACCTGAATTGATTTCCTTACTTTGGCTTCATTTAAATGCAGCTGATGCATTTCAACCAGGTTTTCTTTTCCCTCTGCAGGGGGACCTCAGCGTCTTAGTGCGATTCAAAGATACTCGTAGATGACACAGACAGTTATGCACCCTCTGGGACGGTCTTTGAATGAAAGTTTGAATGTTTCACATTCAACATGCTTTCTGTGATCACACCTCGCTCATATGAAAACAAGCGCCAGGGATAACACTTCATTTGGTACTTTTGTCCTCCTGCTACAGTACTAATTCTCTTTTCAAAGCACGCATTGCTGCTTGCATTATAATAAGGCCCCTCTGTCTACCAAGCACACGATTCATTGTCATCTCTTTACTTGCATGCCTACCCTGGTATTGTTTTTTGAATATCATTCGACGCCTCCTCTGTGAATTATGTTATCTCAGCTGCTTATGTTTGTTTGCAGGTTCACGGATAACGTGACAACAAAGGTGCTGTGTTAACCTGGGCTACTATGCATTCAAGACAACACATTTACCAGTGTCTTATTGTGACAGGATCCGTATCAACTCACTAATCTTTTCAGTCTGCTCACTGTCTTCTTCAATAACCGCATTCATTTTTATTTTTTTCAAATACATTTATGCCAAAGCCCCAATCACCTTCGGTTAGAGCTCCTTTTTAATATATTTCATATAATGACCACAGGGAATTACAAAGAACTGCTAAATTACCTATTCTGTTATCATAAAGTTATAACCTAAACCTCTCAGCCAGGTGATTACTGCTGGGGCTCGCCTGACTTACTTCTCTGAATACTGATGATATTCTACGATATTCAAAATATTATGAATATTTAAAACCATCATCTTGAAGATCATGAATATTAAACCATTAGATGTTGTATACTTCGTATTGTTCTTCTCAATATAGATTGTGATTCTATTATATGCTACATTTATTAAGCAAAGTACTGTAATCCCGAGAGATTTCGGCTTGCCAGTCAATGATAGCACACGTCTAGGAACTGTTAGAAGGAAGAGGGAAAAGGCAGTGGATTGTAAAATTCATTATTCTACTGATTTAGGTTAAAATGATGTGGAAAAACATTTCGCTCACGGTGTATGTACTTAAAAAGGAAGGGGGTCTCCTTTCAGTTTGATCATTCATGTGTGCAAATGTTCCTATTTCTATTCCAAATGATCAAAAGTTCTCATTCAGTTGGCTCATAGAGGTCCATCAATCATGTACATACTGAAAAAGTTAGCACAGAGGATTCACAAGGGCAAACTGCAAATAGTTTTATTCACATTGAATTATTGAACTCTTTTACAATTTGCATGGAGAATTCCAAATTAGCATTACATTTTAAAATGAGATAAATAGCGATGTTCTTTTTTTAGGAAAGCCCGCTCGTTACACATCATTGGATGTTAGATTATGAGCTCTACATCTTGTGCACATTTGCCGACATGACTTGAATATGTCTCCTTTTGTTTCTTGGGCAAATCAGACTGCATTCAATATACAGTCTAACTGTTTAGAGAGCATCTTTCCAGTCCTAAAATAGATCGTTTTTGCTGAGGTTATGATCAACACCTTCATCCCCCACTTCTACTTCATCAAAGCGATGACCTGGAAATATGTCACCTTGTAGTGTCACTACGTTCAGTCATCTTTGGAGGCCACCTGCAGTTCGAATGTCTCATTTTCAGATTCTGCAGATTTGTAACACAGTGTCCCCACAAGTTTCCATCTTAAATGACATTCTGCAAATTCTTGCAAATTACTTATGACGTTTCATATGAGGTTTTATAAAACAAATTCACACTACATCTTTAAAGGGCTCACTGGTACCATTCAGGAAATAAATGTGTGCACATTTATTATTTGTCAGACTGCCATCTCCTGATCTCATTCCTTCTGTGAGTTGTCTGTGGAGGGTTCAATTAAGATGACGACAGACTGAATAAAGCTTTTAAAAGAGTTTGAGACTTTATAACGCTGTCTATTGTGAAAAAAATAAACATTACATGAAAATATTAACTAAATAAACAGTGCAACAGTAAAGCGTATGGTACCAAAATGATTGATCTTGGAGCCAGAAGACAACCTCCCCTCATCCTTGACACTCTACTCTCCATGAAATTAAGGCACATCAGAAACGAGGCACCTTTTGATATGCCTACTGTTGAGGGAGTGAGCTGTGCTGAACAGATGGAGAGAGCAGCAGGGGTCTGGGTGGACCCACATTCCTATAGAGATTCCCCTGGACAAACAGTGGAAAGTGACTGCGGTAATTAATCCATCTTCCTCATTTCTTTCTCTCTCTCTCTTTCATCCCTTTATAACAGGATGGGGTCACGCTAGGGCATGGATGTTTTTCTGCTGTTTTAAATGTACCTTTTTTTGCACTTGAAAAAGGAGCCAGAGGTTGGTTTAATTGGATGTTGGTGTGATACTCATGCTTTATATTATAAAAATTGGATTTACTGTGGCCTCCAGTTTAAGGATAGATAGATAGATAGACAGACAGACAGACAGACAGACAGATAGATAGATAGATAGATAGATAGATAGATAGATAGATAGATAGATAGATAGATAGATAGATAGATAGATAGATAGATAGATAGATAGATAGATAGATAGATAGTTCTTGAATATCAACTATTCAAGATATTCTATAGATAGGTAGATGGATAGATGGATGGATGGATGGATAGATAGGTTTGAATATCAACTATTCAAGATATTCTATAGATAGATAGATGGATAAATAGATAGTTCTTGAATATCAACTATTCAAGATATTTAATAGATAGAAAGAGAGATAGATAGAGAGATAGATAGATAGAGATATAGATAGAGATATAGATAGATAGATGGATGGATCTTGAATATCAACTATTCAAGATATTCTATAGATAGATAGATAGATAGATGGATGGATGGATGGATGGATGGATGGATCTTGAATATCAACTATTCAAGATATTCTATAGATAGATGGATGGATGGATAGATGGATAAATAGATAGTTCTTAAATATCAACTATTCAAGATATTCTATAGATAGATAGATAGATAGATAGATAGATAGATAGATAGATAGATAGATAGATAGATAGATAGATAGATAGATAGATAGATAGATAGATAGATAGATAGATAGATAGATAGATAGATAGATAGATAGATGGATGGATGGATGGATGGATGGATAAATAGATGGTTCTTGAATATCAACTATTCAAGATATTCTATAGATAGATAGATAGATAGATAGATAGATAGATAGATAGATAGATAGATAGATAGATAGATGGATGGATCTTGAATATCAACTATTCAAGATATTCTATAGATAGATAGATAGATAGATGGCTGGGTGGATAGTTCTTGAAAATCAACTATTCAAGATATTCGATGGATGGATGGATAGATAGATGGATGTGATCATTCTTTTGGTCCTCCATCATGTGAGCAGAATATGTACGGAATCCTTCAGCTTCTGTTCACTGACCCAGTTTTCTATACTATGCTCATTTATAATGGACAGCCATTCATGTCAATTCCGGGCCTGAGGGCACAGGAAGACATGAATAAGAACATTGTAATAAAGTTTGTGACATGTTTTAGTTATAGAATTGAGAGCTTATAAGCTCAAGAGATATATTTTGATGCTTACTGCTTAGTTGGAACCATAGGATATATTTTCCTCAAACCCTCAACTTTAACAACGTGTAGTTAATAATTTATTAGTAAATGTTGAAATTTACATTACCAAAGATTAATAAATACTGTAGAAGTGCAGTTCATTATTAGTTCATGTTAACTGAATATCAGACATTCATGCTCATGTGATATTATGATAATGATTGATAACAAATGCATTAAATATTTGCTAAACAACACCAAAAAAAAAGCCTTAAAATATTAGCCTATAACAGAAAGAAGACCTTTAAACTGACAGCGACTCTTCCTTCCCCTTCCCCGCTCTTAAAAAACAGAAAGTATAAAAGACACTGTGAAACATGGCATCAGATAGAGATTCTGAGGGTTTGCTTCTGGGGAATCTGGAATGATTCATAAACTGGAATCAGTTTAGTTTAAAATAGGATTTCCTTTATTTCCTTGGTTCAGTTTCCTCCCTATGTTCCAGATTTAATTATTGTCAGCACACAGCAGTGTCTTAATGTCAAATAATATTAGAAATGAATTCATTACAAGTCCGGAATACCTGACAGTCACGAGTAATACAGAAAGACGCATTTTACCCAGCTCAATCATTTTGTCAGGGACTCACTCTCCTCTTTCATTCTGAAGAGCAGGTCTGGGATGATGACTACTTTGATTTTTGTCTCATTTCAGCTTTCATTGTTTCCCACAGGGCAAGAGATGAAGGCTTTTCCCAAAAGACTGCTGCTAGACTCAGTTATTTTTTCTGGAGGAGGCCCTTGAACACAGAACTGACCTGAGCATTGAGTTTTCAGTTATGACTGCATTGATGTAATGGGGTAAGAAGCTTCTTTGTCAGTTGTTTTAGAGTTGTAACGCTTTCTTCTTTGTGAGTCACAATAAAAATGTAATAATAATAATACAGTAATCCCTCGCCACTTCTCGGTTCAAGTTATCGCGGGTAAACCTGTGATATAGCGTCTGTAATTACCTACTAGCACCAGCAGGGGGAAACCTCCGCTATAGTGTCGGTAATTAGACGGCACCCACTATCATAACTGAAATTTAAATCATTTAAATCCACAATGGCAGGGAGACCACGAGCGTTAACGACTATTGTACCAGCTAACAGAACTTGTCATGCATTGTTTCCGTCATATCTGCAAGAATTTGCCTATCGTAACCAGTTTCAGCGCACAGACATGTTTCCGAACTTCCTCAGTATGCTTGTGGATAATTATCCGTGATTGGTGAATGGTGCTTTAAATAAACTTGAAACTGTGTTAACAATGGCTTTGTTTGGTGTCTTTTCATGTTATTAAAGCTGTTTTGGATCTATTTTAATGTTATTAATTACCGACGATATAGCGGAGGTTCCCCCTGCTGGTGCGAGTAGGTAATTACAGACAAAGAGAGAAACTCTCTCAGAGGCTTTGAACACGCCCACGGGCACTCAGACAAGACACGTGATTGGTTCCCGGTGCGAGATCGACGAATGAGAGCACGAGTGGATGTATCCCGTGAGCTGATTGGCTGATCCTATTTCGCGGTTTTCCACCTATCGCGGAGGGTTCCGGTCCACATTAACCGCGATAAATGAAGGATCACTGACAAAGAGGCAAATGAGCAGGTGGTGTTTCTTAGACGCATTTCGTTTTCGTATCTCACACACATTTGACTTCTGCTGACCAAAATGATGTGCACACAGTTAGAATGATAACAAACACAGTCAGAAAATGTGGACAACTGAGTATAGGCCTAATAATTACAGTACTAATAATGTTTACTTGAATAAGTGGCTGGAAAGTGTCAGTGCATGCAACATTTTTTTTTAATTTGGCATCAGTATTACCCCATTGGCATTTTGTTGTTGTTGTTGAACATCTAGATGTTTGTTTGTAGTTTGCTTGTTCTTATTGCATCAGTCCATAATTGTCATTTAAACTTTGACTCATTCTATTACACTGAACCTTGATAAACTGGGATGTTACCATAGAAACAACACTTCACAAGTTTAAGGATCACCCGGCTTCCCCTTGCAGGAACAAAACAGCAGCCGTGATTTCATGCGCAGAATTACTCCCTCGATACTTCCTGAAGTAACTCCTATAAAACGTTCCCACAAAATGCAATCAAAATGAAAGAAATACAGGGCCTTGGAAGCATCAAAAATGTGATTTGAACACTTCTTTTCCTTCCTTAGAGAGTTCATTTTCTTCTTTGATATTCCTGCCCTTATATGGCATAAAGAACTTATTAAATTGGAATTTAATGATGAAATACTGTGTCACTGATCTAGTGGGGTGTTCAGAAGCGTGGCAAAGCACCATTACAGAGCATGCTCAAAGAAATCTATTATGACAGCATCGTTTCGAATCATTATATCATCTTTGTAAACAGGGAGTCAATTGAAGTTGAAAATCGAGGGCGGTTTTTAAGGTTATGTATATGTTCATTAATGTCATTTTCAGTCCTAGAACAAAGCTATTCATAGTTTCACAGCTGTATATCACTTTCTAGCCTCCACATCGAGGATCAAGTGATGCAACCCCATTGTCAGACTGCTAGAAAAGAGGAAATGTCACTGATCATATATGGCTCTGTATTGAATTATTCAGCAGAGTAAAAATAGAATGTGTGAAACCTTCAATTCTGGGTGGAACTGAAAAACTAGCCGAAACAAAGAGCTGATGAGATACTGCCCCCTAAAGGACTGCAGCAGTAATGCAGATGGTTTTATCATGGATTCTTTTCTAATTAGGTCAGAATGTTAATGAACAGTAACAGATTTTTTTTCTTCCAGCAGTGTCGCGCTATTAGAACGAAAAATGAAATATTACCTCGTATGTGTATAAACATACAACAAAGTATAGTATAACTGGAGGACAGAAAACCTGAATAGTGTATTTTACTACCTAATTAGAAAAACAAATGATCTCTAGTGCACTGGCAAAAAATGAATTCTTATAATACACTTCAATAATAATTGATATGGAGACATTACAACATAAAACAATGCTTAACATATCAAATAACTTCAATAGTTACAAGTTTACAAGACTTTCATATGTATTCATATTTTCATGTATATTTAAAACAGTATAAGGAAGATGCACTCAAGAAAAGGTTCTATAGGTTATTGATGCTTAAAGGGTTCTGATTATTTTGCATTCTGGTTTCATTGATTAAAGAGCTCAAAAACATGACATTTTTTAAATAATCTATTAAACATGAAAGTATTAGGCAATCATTCAAGATATTCCTCCTTGCATAAACTTTTTGGGATAAAGAGTTCTATAAGAAACTCCTTTTTATCTGATGGCAGCAATGAAAGATGAAAATGCTCTACAAAGTTTTTTTCAAGGTAAGTGACTAGCAAAAAAAACCCATCCTGTGAAATATTAACTGACGTAAAAAGTGAGACAAGTCAAGTTATCCCCCATTGTACACTAAGAATACATTCTAATTTCTTCTCAAACATTTACAGTACTAGAACATGTGAAGAGTGCCATCTTAAGGCATTACAAAGCAAGGAACAGCAGTTCCGTCCTGCAGGTGACGACTAAACTCTCTAATGCATTGTGGATTTTCTAAATGAATGTAACGACGTTAAAAACACTGTCACTTCATATCGTCAGCGACAAGCCTTCACAATATTTAACAGAGCTGTGGTGGAGTTGATGGATGACATATTCCTGGAATTAACTTGTTTCATCTAGAAATTAACCAGCTATAAAAAGACTGCTTTGGAGATCCTGTTCCCATAACCTTTTCTGTCACTGAGTCGAGTAATCAATCATTCTGTTTCTCATCTCATTTTAATTACAAACTTATAACCATTTCTCCTCAGCAAATTATTTTTGGTTACTGCTAATACTGTTCATATGAGGATCATGTCAGTCTCTCTATGACCAAATCCCGCTGATTATATTGTTACGGCTGATTTATAATAATTCATTCCTGATAAGCCTCAATAGGAGAGGTTACAGTTTGTTTAATGGGGCTTAATTAACCTTCAAGTAACTCCTTGAAGGCACTAACTGGGTTGAGTTCTCCGAGATGACAGATGTTTGACAAGTTTGTTATGTTCAATAGGGTCCAGTGTCTTCAAGGAGTGGTTCACTCAAAAATGAAAACATTTTTACTCGGGTCATTGCAATACCGACTTTATTCCATGGAATACAAAAGAAGACATTCTACTCTTCCATAAAACAAAAGTTGATTGGGGACCAGAGCTGATAAAATGTACCCTAAAATAGATTTGTTTGGAAAACAGACAGATAATTAAGTTATGCATTGCAAAATTTGTCTGATAGCTGTGGCCTGTCACTAATCCCTCGCCACTTTGCGGTTCAAGTTTCTTGGATATTTCAAAAATAAAAAAAAATGTTCAAATATATCGCCATATCGGCAGCTGTATTGAGGAAAGAAGTGCTGTTTTATCGTGATGTGCGAGAGAAACGTTTCTCAGGACGCCAGACAAAGAGAGAAACTCTCTCAGCGGCTTTGAACACGCCCACGGGCATTTAGACAAGACACATGATTGGTTCCCGGCGTGAGATCGACGAATGAGAGCACGAGTGGATGTATCCTGTGAGCTGATTGGCTGATTCTTACTTCGCAGATTTTCACCTATCGCGGGGGGGGTTTCCGGTCCATATTAACCGCGATAAATGAGGGATTACTGTATATATAAATATAAAAATCTCCCTTATGTCCAATGAAAGAAACAATTTATACGAGACTTTTATCCAAAGTGACATTGTATTTCAAGGTAAACATTTTATAAACGTTGCTTGTTTGTTAAACAGTGTGTGTCCACCAGTTAAACTGCTAAAAGGAGCATTAAAAGTCTGTGTGCATTTATGTTGGAATAAGTGGTTTACTTTTTAGAAATGAAAGAGTATGCGAGTGATGAAGTTTGAGTCTCTGGAGGATGTGGCAATAGCCTAAGGCAGGTATTGTTCTGCACGCCATGACATATTTTCTGGCAAAGCACATAGCATTTTTTATGTTTTACAGCTGACAGCATTTATATAAATATTTCCAACCTCATACACACATCAATTGTTATCTAATCAATAAATTCCCAAACATTTTCCACTCCCAACAACACCAGTGTACTCAAAAGCATGGTACTAATGTCCCTCAAAGCCCTCATTTTCACATCTAATAGCAAACCAAATTCTTTCATTCGATAAAAGGGTTTATGCTGATAAAATCAAGCCATCTTCATTTCAGAACATGAGAGATCATGAACGTTCGACATGACACTGGCAGAGCATGAACTGTGGAAACCTGCTAACTGAAATCAATTTAAATGTAAAAAAAATTTAATTCTGCCATATTACTAAGAAAAATTCAAAGCCACAAAGCACAAGCAGTCTGTTACAGTAAACTCTATACAGTGTGTGAAGATATTACAGTACCAGTTCCACTGGTAAATTCGGTTCTCCATCTATTTCAGGATCATCCAACAGCATGTTCCATATCTTTGAAGAATATCTCATATCTGGTCTGCTACAGTGAGTCAGGGTCAAAAAATGTTCTTGTACAGCATTGTTACAGACAATTAAGTCAAAAGGTTTATGGATTTTCCAAATCCAGTCAATAGGAATCCACAAGATCAGGTACTCTGGGTGAAGGGGAAAGAATTTATCACAGAGCATTCGGAGAAAAAAATGTACAAAAATTCACAGTTCAAATATGCAACTCAAACTAATGTAACTGATGAACCGCTAGTATGCATTTACTGTTCTCCTACATGTAGGAACACATTATGACTTATTCATCAGTCGTAAGTGGCTTCAGGGTTTTTCAAATACTGAACAGAGGGGGAAAAAAATTTAAACAGCTGACAGGCCTTTTCATAACTGACATTTAATGGGTCTACAGAGAAAAACTAACCAACTAAATGGGGATGGAGACAATGGTAGGCAGCTCTCCAATGGGTGGAGGGTTGTACTTCTCAACACGCATGAGTCGACGAAGAATGTCATCTCGGTCCCTGGGCCAGGTGAAGATTTGTGTGCTTTGAAGCCATGAAGGGACGTGGCACTGACAGTCAAAAGCAGATAGAAATGTTGTAAAATAACGCAGCTTTAAGTGGAATACAGTATAACTGAGTAATCCTTTGAGTGTCACTATAATTTTACACAAACAACCACAGACGTCTATTGCTGTTATTATGATAATTAACCTCAAATGTATATTTTGGCTTCTTGAGCGAGTACTTGTTCAAACACAAATAGAATTTTCATTAAGGGATCGTTTTTCTCCTTCATCATTTACTCATCCTCAAGTTGTTTCAAACCTGTGAGAGTTTCTTTTTTCTGCTGAATCCAAAATAAGAGATTTTGAAGAACAGTTGATGGACCCCTGTTGGTACTCTTTGCTGACTGAGATTCTTCAAAATCTCTTATTTTGCGTTTAGCAGAAGAAATTCATGCAGGTTTGGAACAACTTGAGGGTGAGTAAATAATGATAACATTTTCCTTTTTGGGCAAACTAATGCTTTAAGTCAATAAGTTACTGAAAAGAGACACGGTTTTACCTTCTTGGCACCAGGAAACAAAATGGGGATGAATCTATAATTCCTGGCCCCGTTCTGAATGAATTCATTTTGTAACTAAAAAAAAACAAAGTTTTTAAGTCAATTGACCATAAACATAAGGAAAAACCAAGATTATTTTCCACTTATTAAATGTAAGTTATACCTGCTTGTGTATGTAGACAGTGTTGAGTGTTTCATCGTTTTCCATGTAAAATGAAGCATTGGTCACAATCTCATGGTACTTTGGACTAATGACTATGATGATCAGATAGTCTTTCTGTGAAAAAAATACAATTAAAAATACAATTAGACATTAATTACTTAAAGTTTGTTCACTCTGTAACTGCGGAAACTAGACAAGCAGGGTTTATTGTTCTCATAACAGAAGACAGTTTGTGGCACTGCCAGAAAATGATGCCAGAAATATGTCCTCCCACACTTGAGGCCTGAATTAAATTAATTAAAACTACTTGTTTCAGGGTTACGGTTTGATCAGATTACGTCTTTTTGATTAGATGGTCTAAAAATGGTTAAATTAAAAGTTTTGTTGGATTTGTTCATGGCAGCATATCTTTTTGGAGTAAATAAATGATTGGCAGATTAAGATTCCTTTATTTTTGGCTCTATTGATGTGTTTATTGCCAACGCACAAACTGGCTGAAAGCATTTAGAAGCAAATATTGTTGAACACAAGTAGGACATACAAAGCATTGAACTGGTTCATATTCTCAGCACAAATGAAATCGTATAAAAGCAACTACGTATAGACGTTATAGACGATCATTTTAAAGGAATAACGTAATAGTTTGGTCAATTATATGTCAAGGAATCAATCCTTGCCATTTATAAGGTTCATAAGGTTAAACAGTGACATTTTATCAGACATATAACCTCAATGACATGAGATTTGTAAGAACTGAAGACATCCACAACAAAGGAGAGCACAACTATGTGTTGACCACAAACAGCGATATTAGTTCTTCCTCTGCTTGCAATTGTATAGGAAGCATAGCTTTATAAATTCAACCATTGAACAAGTTCTCCCAACTTAAGAGGTTCTATTTGGTTCTATTCTATTCAGAAAAAAGAAAAGAAAAAATGTTCCAGACGAAAAGTTTACTGATAAGATGACTGATAAAACCCAACTGATAAACAACTATATATATATATATGGTCATATTCAATATGTCACTATGCAAAATTGTCTGTATGGCCTTCGTTACTGTTATGCAAACTCTTTGTGAGAATCACCCATTTACTTCAGCAGAATTCTCATCACAGAGTTTACATACATTTTCCAAATTTTTCTGGTGCTTATTCAAATCGTTATTCAAATCACTTTTCCCCCCTTCAGGCAATGATTGTGAAATATGATGTTATTTATATACCTTATAAAATATCATCTATTTCCAATAAACTGTAGGTGATTACTGGCCAAAATAAGCTGCAGTGTGGTAGAGAACTTATGCGGTGTGAGTCAAACTATGAAAAAAAGCACTCTCTGAAATACGAGGAGACCCGAGATGATCTTTACTCACTTCGCTGATGTATCTCTCCATGAAGTCAATCTTGCTTATGCTTTTGAACTGTTGTTCAAACATGTCAATCTGTGCAAAAAGAACAAAGGGACTGAACATGATCTGACAGACCCCATATCAGGTGACAAGAATGGCTGCAAGGCAATGTTTGGCACAGCCTGCATGTCTTACGTGAGTGTAGAAGCCATTGTGTCTCAACAGCGCGACAAAGTTGATGATCTCTTTGACATGTTTTTCACTGTCTGCTTCATAAGTAACAAACACCTTTCCTGCAACAACAAAAAGAAAAACAACATTGAATAGATATTTCCAGAAATAGCATTCAGGATGTTACATTCGTTTTTTTAAGGAAAACATTTTTTTTTTTTAATTTTGGAGAATAAGATAAGATAATAAAGGGTTATTTCACCTCAACAAAGGAGAGCATGACATTTCATGCCATTCTAAACCCAAAAGACATTCGTTCATCTTTTGGAGCACAAATGAATACAGTGGTATCTCGAGATACGAAATTAATCCGTTCCGAGGCGGCCTTCGTATGAGTTTTTCGTATCTTGGAACACATTTTACATGTAAAATGGCTAATCCGTTCCAAGCCCTCCAAAAACACCCCATTAAATTTCATAATAAAGCTAAATTGACCTATAAACAATGAAATAACGTAAAATGTCGAAGCTTACCTTTCGAGTGAGGCTATCTCCGAAAGTGGCGGCAGAGGAAGAGGAGGACAAACGGCAGATAACGTACGTACGCACACTTAACTTTACGAAAACACATACAAAATGTAAAGTTTCGGGTGCGGAGTGGCTGAGCTAAAGCACGCCAGCACGTACGTATAGAAGATGCATGATGGGAGGGATGCTGTCCAATTAGAGAGAAGGATCTGATGGCTTGGCTAGCATCAGGAACCAATGGGAGAGCAGGAGGATGGTGGCGAGTCTACTATAACTAAGATGGCGGCGTGCGGCGCGAGTTTCAAAATTGTTATGGGGCGAATCTCGGACTTTCAGAAATCTTTCATACCTTGAAAACTTTTCGTATGTAGAGCAGTAAAAATTTTCGTCTTTGCTTTCGTAACTTGGATTTTTCGTAAGTTGAGCCTTTCGTATCTTGAGGTACTACTGTATATTTTTAATGAAATGTCCACCGACAGCTATGCAATAACTACTTTGACACTTCAGATCTAATTTCATTCACATATAAACATTGATCAGTGTAAACAGAAGCTCAGCTGAACCTGCTTGATAAGCAAGAACAAAGCAAAACATGCTTGAGCTTCTGTTTACCATACGTGCGTTGATGAATGTTTATACGAGAGTAAAAGCAAATGTTTTTCTTCAGACAATTTGGACTAAACCAAACGCTCAATTCATATGGATGAGTTTTACAATCTCTTTATGAACCTTTTGAACCGTCAAAGTGGTAGTTGCGTAGCTGTCAATGGAGATTTCATCAAAAAAAATCTTCATTTGTTTTCTGAACGAAAGTCTTGCAGTTTTGGAACAACATGAGGGTAGTAATTAATGAGGGTAGAGTAATTAATGACAGAATTTTAATTTTTGAGTGAACTATCCTTTTAAAAGGCCCGTTACTTAAGTTTAATCTATATATAGCACCTTTAACACATAAACACTTTATAATCAGGTTACTCAGAAGAAGAACAGACAAAAAGGATTATTATTGTCTGACACGCATCCTACTCAAATTCCACATTCTCTCAGGGTTGCTCAACATCAGGGTTGCTCAACACACTCACTTTGCTCCAGGGATAGAGGGGATGTGCTTGGGGTTTGTTTAGCTCGAGGGTGAGAAGTGTGGCCGCTGTGAGAGATCAGAGCATTGCATGAAGACCACAGAAAAAGTTGAAAGCATCATTGAAAATCAGCAACCAGTTAAAAATCTATAGAAGTTTTCCCACATTAACTGTCCGACCCATCACACATTACCTATAAGTGAACTCTGTGGCTGATTGTCTGCTGTCTGCAAGGCCTGTTGAAGATGACATGTTAAAGCGAGTGAGACATTAATAAAAAATATTTTATATATTAATATTCATATAGTAAAACAAAATATTACTTAATATAATCAGCCTTATCATGAGTTGCACTGCTCAAGTCAGATCAAGTAAAAATCTTTTATTATTATGAATCCTTGCTAATTCATAACATTCGTTTTCATAATTTGACGAATTACTGCCATGATCAATACAAAAATAAAAATTTATCTTTTTTATTAATATTACACTTACCGCATACAGTAATAGCGCAATGTTAACTGCTGATTGGTGGTCAGTGAATAAAATGTAGGTTTTTGCATTGAAATACTGCACATAAAAGTGAAACCTTACATTAATGTATTCAATCTTCTGACAGTATGATGAGTGTCACTACTTAAAATCGAATTTACCTGGCTGAATTTGCCATGGGCTTGATAAAAATCCCAGATAAAGACTGTTGAATGTTGGTATTACTCATCACTGTGTTTATGTTCTTAACTGACAATTAAAAAAACTCATGACTCAATCATAATAGGCATGGACTTGTAACAAGGAGAAAAGACTTACGTGAAGGCCAACAGGGCATGTGGTAATGTGGTCTGTAATGACAACCATGATCCATTTGATATTCATCCACAGGGTACTGACTACAGCAGGGCGGGCCACGGGACCCGCAGGGTTGCGGGGGCATGCGGTAGCTATGAGACGCGAACGCAGTTGGGATAGAGTGCAGCGAACGCGGCTGTTCTAGACTCCCCTCTCCGAGACTGTGCCTGTCTGGAGAGCAAGAGTAGCAGGAGTCACCAGGATAACTGCAGTAATTTCCAGAAACCAAGCAAGAAGGAAGGCTGCCACTAGGGTATTCTGCTGAACTGCTGCCCACTGAACTTGAGTGGAGCAGGTCTCCGTTGCGTGGCTCTAGGGTACTCAGACATGCTTCCGTCTGACTGGGAAAGGGCGTCTGGGGACTGTAGCCGGAGGGTAGACCTAACAGGGGCTGGTAAGGTCTGTAGCTGGACTGTGTGGATCTGTGGTTGGTCTTTCTGTCTCTGCAGATATCTGTGAAGTCATTCTGAGCGCTCAAAGAAGAGTCATTCTCAAATATGCAACAGTCAGTGTGGAAAGGTTGGGAATCGATGGAGTCTGAGCCACAAATGGAGTCCTCAGTAATGATTTCATCCATAGTTTCGTCGTTTTCTTCTGGAAAGTTGAGGGATTGCAAACTGTGGTGGAAATGCAAATGGAGGAAGATTTCTAGTTAAGAGTAAAAAAACATAAGATAAAGAGAGCTTGAAAAGAAATGACAATACACTGTAGTTTGCAGTTTTCCTAATTTTTATTTCAGACAGCAGTTTCACTCAAACAACCTTCTTCATGCATTTTGAAAACTGAAATGGTTCCTGGATGCCAGAAGAAGGCTGACAGACAAATGTTTGAATAAACGAAGCACAGAAATAAAAAACAGCCCAGTGCCCTTATTTTTTGCCCTGTTTATTCAATTATATTTTTTTCTGTCTGCCTTCTTCTGGTATCCAGGAACCAGTTCAGTTTTCAAAATGCATGAAGAAGGTTGTTTGAAAAAATATTAAAACAAAAAAAGTACAAATTTACATCTTTATAAAATGGGACGCATGTTTTACCTATATTGTAAGCAGCGCTGGGCAGGCATCATCCTTGTGCAAAACACAAAAGAGCTACAGCCATTTCATATCACTGGTCAGCACAACAAACTGTAATAAATTATTAATAAGATATGAACACAAGAAGCCTTGCGTGAAATAAAATTGTATTTCAGTAAATGAATAACCTTTGGCTAGATGGATACTGAAACGCATGAACCCACAATTAAGCCAAGGGGATTTTTTTTTTCTCTGTCTTTCTCTCGCTTGCTTTTTTCCTCCTCTTACTTACTGTTTGAAATTTCAATGCATGTTACATAAACAGCGGAAAACACCTCAATATGCAATGAAACCAAAATGTGACGTGGGAAAATCACAAGCAACTAAGGTCATCTATCTCAAGCACAAATGGGGCACTAAAAGGTTACTAAAACATGCAATAACTTCCATTACCACAACACTATATTATAGTAATACTGTAATAATAATAATAATAATAATATATATATATATTTTTTACTTTGCCACTTGTTTGCATATTTTCTTAACGAGTTAGAACATACAGTCACTGCTGAGTGAAAGGAAGGAATTCGAGGAAGGACACAATGTTCAAAGTCAAGTATCTCAGTTAAATCATGCCATTCTCTATTTGTAAAGTAGATGACCGACAGATGTTTTAAATAAAGAAGTATGCATGAAAGTATAATAATGTATGATGTACAAAATACTGTCAAAACATTTTAGTGAGTGTAGCATACGTTTTAGTTTCAAAAAATGTTATATAAGAGTTACTTTTATTCATTTTATGATGAATTTATCAAGTAGTATTTTGTACATTTCCGTTCAAACTCGCTTCGAGCTCAGGATTTAAAACGGTCACTGCCGCGGGCTTTATAACATGTTTTACTCAGGTAAAGATACAAGAAACAAATTACATTTTTATATTTCTAGCTTCGTACCATAATACTGAAAATACATAAAACACGTCCATACCTATAAGGTGATTTCGTCGCGTGAATAATTTAACTCCGATCAGTGTCTAATCGCTGGACATTATAGTTCACACGAGCGACTCTTGAAACAAACACTGCTTGGAAGTTTCTGAACACCTACCTGTTCACACCACAAACTCCGCCCACTTCCCAGAAAGCACATCCCCGTAGTTGTTTATCTGCCTCCATCAAAGTCGTTCACGAATCGTTCTTTTGAGCCGATTCTTTTTAAAGATTCTGACGAACCGATTCGCCGTGTTTGTTCGATCAGTTCAGAAAGTGAAGGGGTTTGACTTTGAGAGTAAAACTGTGAGATGGAAACTAAACTGCAAGGATACCGACAATAAATAATATGATTATTAATATAGAATATATTAGTTAATATAGCAGCAGCGTTGTTCATTTTGTTAACAATACTGTTTAAACACAAACACATAATCTGACTCAGTTTCATTCAAAAATGAAAGCTTAATTGCAGCACAAGAATATCAGGGTATATTTGAGTGTGACACTGGGTCTTTAAACAAACAGTAAGGACTAAATGGACAAGAGTTTTACTAAAAGACCTAAATTGGGGCAAACAATAATATATAAATTACTCTAGGACTATATTATTGTGGTTTAAAACAAAAAGAATAAACAATTCACTCACAGCAGTATTTTGGGGGTTGCTTTTTATTATTAAAAAATGGCCAATGAGAATCGCTTTCCAGAAACATAAGTACATAATCATCGACAATCGACATCTGTGGTTTAGCTTCTAGAGCAATACATTTCTGAGTAAAACCGACATCAGACACACAACAGTTACTCTTACACCTTTATCTGATTTTGCTTTATAAATCATATATAAATTAGATTTGCTGTATCAGAGTCAATTGCAATTTTATTAATCTGCTCAATTAATTAAATCTTGTTGGAAAATGTCAAATGTAAATGTTTTATATGAACTGTGAAGAAAAGTGCATAGAGTAAATGCATTAGTGATTACTGTACAATCTGTCCTCAGTGTGTTGCTTGTCTTTAAACAGAAAGCAATGCTTTACTATTTAATTCATACTATGACAAACCTCCTGATGTAATTTAGCCAAAACTGGATATACAGCGACAGACCAATTCATTTCAAACCCTAAATAGAAAATAGATGTGACTGTAGATTACCCTAAAGCAAACTGATTGATAAGTCACTAAGGAACGCAGGAGGAGCTTCGTCAACTTAACTTGATTATATATTTAGACACATCGACTTTCCTTTGGTTAGCAAAGCAGGACTCCAGCCATTTTTTCTTTACAAGGAGTGCCTGAGGGTACTGATGCAATAGATCTTGCAGTTCCTGAAAAGAAAAAAATATGAATCCATTGCGTATTGCTGTTATTTAATCAAATGCCAACATATTAGCTTCAATAAATATTAAGCTAATTAGTATTAGGCAAATTGAAGGGGTCCTATTAAGCATTTTTGCATTTTCTTTAGTGTCGCTCTTTGAGCATGAAAAAGGTCTGAAAAGTCGCAAAGCCTAAAGACTACTCCAAAGGGTTATTTTCTATTTCAGTAAGCACAGTTTCTGAACTCCCTTACATTATCTTAAGGGAACGTACATCACAAAATTCCTGCCCAATGCATATGCAATAAAAGGGGCAAGGCCTGGTTGAGCTGTGCTAGTAGTGTGTTCAAATTCATGGTTATGGTAACATTTCCGAAATGCGCTCGAAGCAGTTGACCAATTACAAAACACTGGTCAAGCCGACCAATCAGAGCACATTGCACTTTATGGAAGGAGGGGCTTCATACAAAACGAATATTTCGAATAGACCCCAAAACCAAAATCAAGACTTTGAAAAAGTGCATAATAGGTCCCCTTTAATACCCATTAAAAAAGTGAATGTTTTAAATGTACCGGTACTACCTTTGCATGGACAGGACTTTCTACCTCTCCTACGATATGAGTGACGTGTGAGCTCATGAGATCTTCATCATCACCATCATATGTGCAGAAATGTTAAGAAGTATCAGCTCATGTGATGTTTTATCTTCATAACTGTGATAAATACCGATATTTTGGTCTAGTCCAGTAGCTAAACACCTTTATTCACAATTGTTTCATGCATAGGAACGTGTGGGTGTTGGAAGGACGTGAAAGGATATGTGATAAGGAAGCGGGTGAGCTGCTTCTTTTCTGTAGCAGCCATGTTGTAGAAGTAGACATGAACACCTCTCATGAAGTCAGCCAACCCTGGTGTGTCCTGACTTTCATGTGACGTCGTGAAGATTTTTGGTGACTTTGTAAGGTCTTTGCTGTCACAAAGGGGACTGGAGGAGTGTGGAGACCCTGAGGATGATGGAGTAACTGTGCATGTGGTGGAAGAAACTGTAGAAGAGTTTGAAGTGGCTCGTCTATAATAATAGCTGAAAATCAAGTCAAGGATAACTCCTATTTCTAATGCTGAAATCAAATCCATTACTTCTAAAATACTTCTAAAGTCATTAGATTATGAATTGGGGGCTTTCTCTCTTGGCACTTTTGATTGTTTCTGTCATGTTTCCACATTTCCAGTGCTAGTTTTGGGCTTGGCACCGTTGCGCTCTCCACATGACATCTTACACATGACCAATTTTAAGATAAACTGCCAGTGTGAAAGCACCCGTAGAGTACAGAACCTTACATTCTATTGGCGTAACTAGCCAAATGTCAAATTCAGTTAATTGTTTTTACTATTAAGGAGTTTTTGTGAAAAATTAGGACTTGTGGGGTAGGATACATAGATGTGGAGATGCCTTTGGTGGCCAGGTGCTTGCGAATGAGTCTCTCTGTACCGTACCAATTGAAGCCTTTAGTGGAGTGACCAATCCGAGGCAGATGGACACTTGCTATTGAAGATAACACAGAAAAGGTTTAATATCAGAGGCTAAAGACAACATTAACCATCCATTCACTGTTTTTCAAAAGCTGAAATTCTTTTAAGTTGATCAGCAGGTTTTTAAAACGGTGCGTCACACAAAAGTCACGAGTTCAACAAGATAGGCCCTCAAGATTCACTTCCCTAATGAGTTTAGCTCCAACCCTAATAAAACACATATGAATAAGCTAATCAAGTCCTTCAGGTTTACTTAAAAGCTACAGGCAGGTGAGTTCAAACAGGTTTGGAGTTGCTTAGCCCTGATTTTGTGCATGCTTACATTTTGAAATAAAGCCACCTTTTGGAAACAAACCTCTATAATATATATAATACTAAAAGATGAGAGCTTGGGTTTTAAGAAATGTTTGCTGTAACACTCCCAATTAATAGATCATTAAAAAAAGTCATTTGTTTAAATGTGAATATATGAAGCCATGTCATTACAACTAGCTCAATAGTTTCACAAATGAGTGCGGAGTACCCTTCTTTTGTTTGGCATCTCTGTAGATTTTCTTGAGACCCTCCTCCAAGGCAGTGAGCCGAATGCCTGACAACTTGTTGGCTTTATCCCTCTGCTGGGCAATTATGAGTGCCAGCTAGAAAGACAGGAGGTACAAAATTATTAATGATTAAAAATAATTAAAAGGCAGTAGATTAAAAATATAAACAGCTTGCTGACTTACATAGTCTCTTCCATTGAGCCTCGACTGTTTATCATCAATAGGAAAAAGCAGAACATTCCCAAGTTCTAAGTCTGCAATACATAATCATCACTTTATCATTTCTGTCTTTTGTTCACTGCCCATTTGACCCAATCAGTTATGGTATGGAATCAATGCGTTGACTAAGCTGTCATTTCTAAAGATATTTAATTAATTTCATTTTTTATTTATTGGCATTATTGAATATTGACTATGAAATATATTAGTTGATTCTAAATATCGAATTGTGCAGGTTAATGTTTCAAAATAAATGGTTTTCTTTTAAAACTCAAAGAATCTTGAAAAGACAAAACAAATTATGGTTTTTACAAAAATATTAAGTCTGTTTTCAAACATAAGAAATGTTTCTTGAGCACAGCAGATAACAATGAAGAATGAGTAATGGATGTAAATACCAGCTTTATACCACAAACGTCTGACATCGCATTAATCATGAGTAATAAATTAATTCTGACAGTTTTATCTGTAAAATCAACTTGCAAGCAAAATAGTGAGCTGTGTGAACTGGATCCTGTCATCAGTGTGGAATTTTTGTAAAGACAGAGCATGAACCTGTCTAAGAAAACAGGAAAAGGTTTATCACCGTTCATGTCGCCAGCCAACTCATACTGCTTCCTCGGCTCATCTGATCTGAGCTCCAGTGCGGAGAACAATCCTCCTCGGCCCCAGTGTCCAGAGTCATCTACACCAAATACATCATCATGCAATCTGTTAAAGGGTTACTTCATCGCTAACAAAATGGGCTTAAAATAAAACTTTCCTGCTTATACAAAAGAAAGATATTATTATTTATTTATTATTTATTATTATTATAGAATTATTATTCTTTGTTTAAAAATCTATGCTACCTGACTAAAGAAAACTACCGGTTATCTTCCTTTTTTGCCAAATAGGTAGGAAAACTTCAACACCCATAATGCACTGAGCACACTGCCTTTCTTTAGTAGGAAATACTAACTTTTAGTCACAATTGTGTTTACTTTTTTTCCCGGGTGAAAGAATTTGAAGAGCATGTTTGGCGGAAGTGAAATACTTTTGATTTCCAGTGAAGAATCCAGCATGTTGTTGGCAGTGGCTAAAGACTGCAAACAATCGAACATATGGAGAGAATACTGCAACAGAACAACACGATGTTGTGGTGTTTTTGGAGTTTTTAGAGACGTACCAACACAGTGCACAATGATGGCATCTTCTCGATCAGCCTGAGGGTGAGTTACATCACCCAGTACATAGCGAATGGCTGTGTGATCCGAATTGGTGGAGTTCCAGCTGACATCATCGTCATCTTCATCAGGCTCAATTTCCTCACCCTCACTGTCGACACTTGGCAAGCACAGCGATCTGTAGCCACACGAGTTCCACCATGCCATCCTGCCATTGAAAAACAAAGATATACATAAAAACATAGCAATCCAAAGGAATACAATATATATACACACACACTAGTCAAAAATGTGAATGCCACAATTTTTTTTACTTCTTCTTGTAATTTAGTTCTTCTTGTTGCTTCTTCCTTTCCTCTTGTAGCTTTGCCCTCTTAACAGCAGCTTCTTTTCTCTTCTGACGTCTCTGTTCTAACTCGGATTCTGTAAGAGGTCTCTTCTTCCTCCCTGGGTCTATCAAGGGTCCAGTCAGGGAGACCTGACAGGCAGTGACAGGCATTTGTTTTGATTTTTGAGTTAAAAATAAGTTCATGAATTAATATAATAAAAACAATTCTAAAATATTAATGATTAGTTATAATGAAATAAAAGAATGACAGCAATTAAACGTGCCAAACAACAATTGAAACAATTAAAATCACATTTAACGCTACTGACTTTTTTTTTTAGGAAGTCTCTATGCTTATCAAAGCTGCATTTATTTAATCAAAGAATACAACAAAAACAGCACTATTGTGTAATATTATTATAATGTAAATATCTGTTTTCTATTTCATCTTAAAATGTAATTTATTCCTGTAATGGAAAAGCTGAATTTTCAGCATCATTGGGTCAGGGTCAAATGATCCTTCAGAAATGATTGTAATATTCTGATTTGCTGCTCAAGCAACATTGCTTATCAATGTTGAAAAAAGTTAATATTTTTGCACAAACATGGATATTCTCAGGATTCTTTGATGAATGGAAAATACAAAAGAGTGTCAATACAAAAATGTCAATTTACTATCACTTTTGATCAATCTAAAATATACTTGCTGAACAAAAAATTAAGTATTAATTTCTAATTTTACAAAAACTTGAAAAAACCACCCCCAAAATATTTAATTTAAATAAGTTACCCCAGCTTTGTTACGAAGTGCGCGGCCCTCCTTCCCAGCATCCTCTAGATCAACCAACTGCTTCTCAAGTAACAGTTCAAAGGTCTTCTCATCCTCTGCACTGGGGTCTTTAGAGTAGTCCTTCCCCTCAAAGTAGTACATGTGGTCTGGAAGTCATGAAACACATTAACAGTTCATTTTATTCTCATTTCAAGTGCCCTTTACAACACAATTACTAAAAATAAGCTAAGTGCTGTACTTTGACCCTCCATGTCCTCATCTTCCTCATCGCTCTCATTAAGCTTGACATCCTCTTCATCTGTTAGCCATCGCCCATCTCGAGACTGCCCTAGGATTAGCCTGAGGTCCACATCTTGAATAGAGCTCTCCTCTGACGACAGCAGTTTATCCACACCAAATTTCAGGACCTCACTCAACTAGATTGGTGGAGATGTAAAAGACAGCAGCAAACTGAGAAACTGTGTGCAGTTTCGCAATAAGCAAAACCACAAGTGCACAAAGATATGAACCAGGAAACAGTGCACAGAAATGGGCTCAACAGATAAGACGTGAAGTCAGAGATGTGTCTCGTTCTACCTGAAGGCCAGAAGCTGCGGACTGAGCCTGGTCCAGCAGAGAAAAACGTCCCTCCTCAATCACGGTGTCTGTGAGACGTAGTTTAGACACAGCGCGGGAATAGATGATCTCTTCTACAGTATCTCTACCGAGGAGCCGGATCACTTTAACAGGCCTGTGCACGATGAGAAGAAGAAATGAGAAATTATCTACATGGCCAAGCATGGTGCCCTTAAAAGAGGACATTTAAAGCATGTTCAAAGCACCAAATTCAACATTTTGGTCTGGTCTTCTCAAAAAACTATCAAATGACTCCAGAAGACTGAGATTAGAATTCACATAGACCACTTTTGTGGCACGTATTCCCTTCTTATGCTTGACACTTCAAAACTAGCTGGAACAACTTAGAATAATAATTTGGCTAGTGGAGAACCTTGTTTGGCCAATCCTGTGGGCCCTGGCTGCTGCTTGTAGGTCATTCTGTGGGTTGAAGTCACTGTCCACAAAGATCACAGTATCTGCTGCTGTTAGGTTCATTCCAACCCCTCCTAAAAACATGAAACAAAGACTCTGTTGCAAACCAAGGTGTTGCACTGTCAAATACATATTCACTACTGTTCAAAGGTTTAGGCTTGGAAGAGTTTTAACTTTTTGAAAGAAGTCTCTTATGCTCACCAAGGCTGCATCAAACATTTATTTTATTTCAAGCAACAAAATTGATTCTTTTATGCTTTAAACTTTTTAACAGTAGTGTGTATACTGTAAAGAGTTCAAATAAAATGTTAGTGTGAAAGTAAGGCTGTAATTATTTGAGGAGCTCTGAGAAAAAAAAGAAAAAAAAACCCAAGATGAACTGAATCTCTCTCTACATCACTCAGGTTTTGCACTGCCATCTCATACAGAGACACAGTTTTAATGCATGTTTTATGCATTATCTCTTGTCACGACTTTCGTTTTTTAATTTGAGTCTGCCTAAAAGATCCAAATAAGATTTGCAAACACATAAGGGCAATTTTGCAACCTGGAATTATGTAAAAGGAACTAATAAAATAAAATAAAATAAAAATGATAGTGTGAATTTGAGATTGGCTTTCCCAGACTGTGAACTCACCAGCTTTGGTACTAAGAAGGAATATAAAAACATCTTTGGAGCTGAAGTTTTTAATAGCTAGGTTACGTTCTTCTCCCCGGACGGAACCATCCAGACGTTCATAACTGTAACCTGCAGAGAAGTGGGAGGGCCAATAGGAGCTGGCAGTTACACGGCCAGTAGCACATTAACACACACAGCAGCAAACAGGATGTGATACTAAACCCACATGAACTGCTCTAGATCAGAGGACGAGATTACTAGGAGAACATAAATAGGTTACATAAATGTTCCAAATTGAGAAGAAACAAAGACTGTTTTATAAACTCAAAGCTAATACACATTCCTTTTAAAATGAAAGCCTCGAGCAAGCACATTGTGGTCGCGTGATTTTACTCTAATTTCAAATATTTAATTGTTTTTACTTGAGTCTATTATAAAAAAGAAAAAGCACTTTGATGATCTGTCATGCACTTTGTGAGATCACAGGTTAATAAGAAAAGGCAAAGCCTCTTAGTACCTCTGTACTCCAAGTAATCTTGCAGAATATCCAGCATCCTGGTCATTTGAGAGAACAGAAGAACACGATGGCCTCTGAAAACAGTGACACAAACATCACTTTTATATCACCAAATCAATAAAACGCATTTAAAGCTACACAGCTATAACATTTGGCCTTCTTGTAGCTTAAAAAACAACAACATAAAACTGCATGCTTTTTTTTATTGTGAATCAGCTCTGCTCCTCTGCGTAGATGAATGTTGTTCAAGGCACTGGTGTTCACATGGATACAGGACATGGATTTTTTGTTTTGTTTTTACAACCCGAGGTTGGCTGTTTTGAATGAAATATAATTTTTGTGACATCAAACTTTCAGCTTGAAACTTTTCACAATCTGAGCTACTTTTTTCAGTGTACAAATATGTGACACACATGGGTGAATTACATATATATATATATATATATATATATATATATATGCAATTTCCAGAAAAATTCATCCCGAAAGGTGTGTTTAGGTAAAGACATGATTTGGAATAATTTTTTGGGGCATTTTCATTAATAACACTTCGTTTTTAAATAAGAAGTTTTAATATTTATGCTATTATATGATGCTTATACAATTTGGAAAGTATTTTACATTGCTGCAGGCCAAATATGACAACAACAACAAAAAAGTTACACAATTTAGAAAGTGAAACTTCTGGAAAAAAAACCCCCTCAAATATCTAGATTAGCTCAGATGAGTTTGCTTTTGCAAGGTAGCTACACTTTAGGTGATCAAGACAAACCCCTTCTGAAGATACACCAGCATTGTGTCCAACAGAGCGAATTTTCCACTGGCTTCCACTAAATGCTCCCCCATCTCAAATGGTTCTGGTTCCACACCTTACATGGAAATGGTGCAGAACAAAGATAATTAGTTGGATGAGTAAATGTGTTTACCATGGAAAATCACAGAAAACGACAGAGTGATTACCATCAAACAAGTAGGGATGGTCCACACATTTCCTGAGCTGCATTAAAACATTCAGAAGTCGGGTCTTAGTGCTTTGATCTGTCCTAAAGGCATCTGAAATGATTAACCACAAGAATGAACACTCATCCGTTTGCTGCTAAAGTATTGAATTTTGCCTTTTGTGATTCAGGGCAGTCTTACCAAGGTCTCTCATCAGAATGGCTTTATAGTATCTCTTCTGAAGAGCAGACAGCCCGTGAAAAACCACAAGCTCTGTCTTCTTGGGCAGGTCAGCTGCCACCTCTGCTTTTACTCTGCGTAGCAAAAAAGGCTGAAGCACTTGATGAAGCTCATCAGCTAGAGACAACAACAACAACAACAACCACCATGTTACAAATTTCCATTCAAGATCACACAAGGTCTATATCCTCTGGTAGCTTCTAGCAAATCAAGGAGCTACGATCTACTCTGACATCTTTTTTGTGCTCTGCAATGGTTGTGGGTTATTTTTTGAGGTGTTTAGTTCGGGACCCAATCTGTCCAATTTTTCAGTGTCACCTGGAACAGTTTTATCCGTGTTCTTGCAATAAGCAGAACAGAATTATTTAAGTTTGTAAATAGTGCAGGGAGTCACAGTAATATTCACCATAAATATCAATTTATGTTTAAAGTCCTCAAGGTCAACGTTGGCATCTATTTTGCATATTTAACATTTGCTTGAAGCTAACAACCTTAAAGTCATCATAAAAGAGAACTTGCGATATTCTTTTTGTATCCGAATGAAACATCATCTTGAATAACAAAGATAGTTGGCTTGATTTTGCTCATTTGGAATTGATTGGATAGTTGGGGTTTGCTATTGCTGTAGTCTCATATTAGAGACAGGTTGTCCTGCCCTCACGGCGAAAAAACATGAGAAAAGATTAGATGTCATTGCAAGAGAGAGGGGAAGTTGTTTTGATTAAATATTACAAGAATTTTTTTTTTAAAAGATGTGCATGGATAAATCATTTATAATATTTATATTTTTACTGCAATATTCCATAAAAAAAGAAGTTGTTTTGACTTCATGGTGACTTTAAGTGCTAATAAGGGTGGTGGCAGACATAAGTTGTCTTTCAGTGCAAACAGTTTAATTTTCAAATTGAAATCATAAAGGTTGGTGATGCCATACCAAGGGCAGGATCAGTCTGTATGTCTGCATAGGCACTAACAAAGTCTTCAACAGCTTCAGGATGAAACAGACTGGGCTGGATGAAGGTGAGGAGGGAATAGACTTCTTGCAAGTTATTCTGAATGGGAGTGCCTGTCAACAGCACTCGAAAACCCACTGTAAACTGAGAACAAGCAGACGTCAGATTGCATTTAATATTACGGGAAAGCTGAAGATTTGACAGGCAGCGCTATGTTTATTGTCAGGGGTTTTACAGACTGACAGTGACATAAAGGCAATGAAGTCATTAAAATTCAATCGAGTAACCTCTTTAAGGGTTTGGTGCAGCAATGATGCCTGGTTCTTTAGCCGGTGAGCCTCATCAACAACTAAAATCTTCCATTTCCAGCTGTGAGAGAGAGAGAGTGGAGTGATACAGTTGAATTTGAATTGAACATTAATTCTGATAAGCTGATAATTATTTCTATGTTAATATCTACACTGTTGTCTAAAAAAATTTATCCTATTTTTTTTTTATCCTAAATTTTTTATAAATACAACATAAAAAAACACTAAAACTTTAAAATGCTAAATTATTAGTCATTCGTTTTCAAAAAGATTAACTTTAAATGACAGATAAACAGCAAAGCTCATTTTAAACATAATAATAGGACAATTCAATATTTAATGTCCAAAAATTAACTAATCATATCTCCAATTATGGCCGATAAACACAAATAAAATGGGTCTGGGACCAGGACAACAAAATTGTTTCAATATTGTCATTCAATTACACATAAAATGTCTGTGTAAGAGAATTGCCTCATTTATATGAAGTTTCATAATATATCTGTTCACCAACATACTATATAGATTACCTTTTCAGGAATCTGTCATCCTTGAGGCACATCTATTAAATAGGAGAAAGATTTCACATAAAAAAAACCCAGGGCAAATACTTTGAAAGCAGCCTTCTGAATGAAGTTACCATGGAGTTATCCTCTAAAAACAGCACTGACCTCATAGGTGGTGAGAAGAACATGGAAGTCTTTGCTATGTTGTAGCTCTTCCTGGAGCTCTGCTCTTCTCTCTTTATTCCCAGTGTAACAGAGCACAGAAAGACTGGGACAGAAGCTGAATAAAATTGGAAAGTAAGAGAACCTTAACTAATCTTTCATGTGAAATTGAAGCTTACATTGCATTCAAGGTAGATACTAATACACAGTTTATACTGTACTGTCTCCATCTAGTGACAGTGACAACATATTGTCTTTCAGGTCAATGAGTTCATGCTGGATTATTCACACATCCTTAGTGTGTGAGTGGAATAACTGTACTGTGAAACTATAAAGTAACAAATTAAGATTTTTAGTCATAATGAAAGGGAAGTTGTGATGTCTTTTCTTCCCTATTGAAACAATTATGTTTCAATCCCTATCTCTAACACAATATAATGAAGGAATTGCTTAAGATTATATCTGGAATTGATTGGATGGAAGGATCATTGTAGCTTGCTATTGCTGTGATCTCATGTGAGTGAATGTTCGTCCCGCTATCACGCCAGTAAAAATGTCATCAGAGAAAACAAGATAAGTTATTTTAATTAAAGACTACTTATAATTAAAAAGATCATTTATAATAAATACTGCAATATTCTATACAAAAAAACAAGAACGGTCTGATTTTATTTTATGCTGTGACTTTAACATACTGATCACTCAGCTCTGACCATATATCAGTATCCCTTACCGTTCCAACTCTTGTCTCCAGTTCTCCAAAACCGATAAGGGACAAAGCACAAGGAATGGTCCGTTCATCTTCAGGCATCCTCGAGCATATGCCAGCAAAGAGATGGTCTACAGCAGAGGATGACATCTCACTTATCTGATATCTGACATCTCGGAATAAATCTTTGGCTTAAAAGCAAGGAATATAAGCAAGATAAGCCGATCACATTACTTACCTGACAAGTCTTGCCCAGACCCATCTCATCGCCAAGGATGCATCCCTCCTGGTTCTTCATACACTGTGACAGCCACCTCACTCCTTCCACCTGATAAGACCTCAGATGAATCGCTGTTAGGAATGAGATAAAGCAATGTAGTGTTGTTCATAAGAAAACTTTAGATTTAGAACATTTCAAACCATAAAACAGATATTTAAATAGACTTTACTCACTGTTGAAATGAATGTGCCAGCTATGCCCAAAAATATTTCATTTAAATGAATGCACTCCATAAAAATATAGACTTTTTTTATTACGTCATTTATTAAATACTGAAAAAATATAAAATAAAAAAAAATCTTATGTTTGCACTTAAACACTTGTCTTTTTCTTTTAAACATAAGAAGCTATCCACTCACTCACCTCCTAGTCCCCATTTTTTCAGGTCACTCTCTGTTAGTTCCGATTTGTCCTTTTCTGGTATGTTGCTTCTGACTGCTTGAAGAAATATTGACATTGTTGTGGCTTAATAATGTTTAACGTAAGCGCTCTTACTTTCGACACTTTATTCAGTCGAATATTGAAGTTATAGGATGTTTTACGCGCCAGAGGAGTATGACGTGATATTTCGGCATGACTACTTCCGGCAACAGTGAGTGGGCGGGTACCTAGACAGGCGTCGGCCAATGAGTAGTCGGAAATGTAATTACGTATGGTCCACTTTAAAGGCGTCATTGTTCAGAAGTGATACAATTACATAAAGTAAAAGAGTTTACCTTTATAAACAAGTATGTGGAGTCTTCAATTCACAAATCCAGACAGATCTTTTTTATGTGATTATAAAACACACATTATAAAGACTCCAAATTCGCTGTGTTTAATTTTCGGACTGTCCTCTATCTGTGTCAAATTTTACAACTTTTAATCATATGGTTCTATGAGCACACCACACATAGACTTCAAGAGCAGAAGAATAGTAACAAAAACACTAACATATACAATAGGGGGCTCAAGAGGACTTACAATTAGTTAAAATAAGACAAAAGATTTAAAATAAGCAAAAACAAACTGAAAATCAAGACATTTCTTAATTCAAAAACCAGAATTCCCATTGCTTATAAAACCTATACTTATAAGGAAGTAAAAAGTATTAATGCAAGTTAATAACTCCATGGACAGTTGTATACATTTCATGAATATAAGCCAAGTTGTAAAATATCTGACTGGCTAGAAACTGTGAGAAATATATATATATATATATATATATATATATATATATATATACACACAAACACACACAACAAAAGAACACAATTTAGCTGATAAAACTTGTTTTTATTTACAGTGTATTATCATTATACATTATTAAGACAAAGGTAGAGAAAAATAGAAACTTTCATAGTCAACCCAAAATATTTGCTTTTATAAATATCACTTTTCAGATATCTTACAATCTTTCCTAATTTCCTAAAACAATTAATTAACGGCATTAAAACTAGCAATGTCCCATTGTGCCATTCTGTCAATGATGTTTTGAGGATCAGAATACTTAGAGTTCCTGGAGTGATGAAAGACCAAAACCTCAGCCTCCTGATTTCACACACTTGGTGCACAGCATGGAGAAAAACTTCAGGACGGCATCTCTGGTAATGGGAAAGAGAATGTAAGGCTTTTTAAAGATGTCTAGAAAATTCAATATTCTAAATCAGCCAGGTCCAAAAAAGCCTGTGCATAATTATCGCTCTTATTTACCAGATTTACCTGTTGCAAAACAATTCCACTATATCAGAATACAACAAAAACTACACATTCGTCACGGTTATCTAATGCAATGCAATTCCAGACTAACCTTGCAAAAGGAATGTATGACAGGCTATACCTATTGAGAAGAAAAATTAAAATTGATTAATTGCATTTCAGTATCATATAAACACTGGGAGCTGAGCTACTGGTTTAAATCATGTACTTAAGATATTTACTGCAATGTGTCAATGGAAACCTACCATGCAAATGCAAGAATTTGCAGAATGACAAACAGCAAAGTGAGTCCCATGATCTTCCACTGTGACACAGAGATTAGCGTTAATAAAAAAAGATTAAATTAATACTGCACCATCTGATTCAGACTTAGTTTGAATTACGAAATAAGGATAGACTGGAACTCACCCATAAAGCTGCACAGAGTGTGAGAACCAGACATGTCTATCGAACACAAAAATGAAAAGCAGAACTCTTAATACCCCCATCAAAATATTGGATTGTAAAAGTATTCACTGAAACTGGCAGTTTTCTAAAGGCTGCACATACACTAAAATATATTTTTTTAAACTTTGGATGTATCCGATGTGTTTTTGAGATATGGCAATAATTTATTGAGTTATGTAAAAAAAAACTTCCAAAATGAAATAGGATATTTAATGAGTAAACAGAATGCAGCATGAAAATTATTACCATTACTATTACCACCATCCTCCTCTCTTGGTGACATCATCCAAAAAAATCCAAAAGGTCGAAACATTTTTTTTGTTAAAAGTTACACAAATTACCTGCTTACAATAATACCAAGAACATGCAATAAAAAGAAAAAAAAAGAAGTCATTTTTGATTTCTTCTTGAAATATTTTGTCCACAAAAACTGAATCTGAGTAGTCTGCAAAGACTCGTCTAACATGTCTGCAATATTTTCACAATCAGACTCATTTTTAAATTTACATAAGAAAATAAGGAATAACTCACTATCATAACAACTGTAGCAAAAGCTCTGGTCTTGTCACACATGCGTTTCAGCTGTTTCACTGGTCCCATCAAAAACATGGTGCTGGAGGTCAATTCAAATGAAACAGTTAAGTCATTAAAATAAAATATTAAATAGTTAGTACATTTAACTTGCTATAGCTTGTTGACTTACCTCATTAAGGAGCATATGTTGCCAAAAGTGTAAAACACAATGAAGAGAATCAATCCTACTTTGGGAATAAATAGGAAACACACTCCCTGATAAAAGAAAGAAAGAAAAAAAAAATAGTTATTAATGTAATGGTTCTTAAATGTCACAAAGTTAGACAAAACATCCTGTAGCTCAAACAGCAGCGTGTGACGCTTGCAACGCAAAGGTTGAGGGTTCGATTCCTAGGGAAAGCAAGAACTGTTCAGAACGTCAGTGTGTTTCTTGAATGCAATGTAAGTCGCTTCGGATAAAACCGTCAACCAAATGCATATATGTAAATTTAAAATCATAAACTTCTCATTCAAGATACTTGTGAGGTAGGAAAAATATAGAAAGAAAAATAGTTAATATTAATATAATAGTACTTAATAGTCACAAAGTTAGACCAACTAATACAATAAAGAAAACTAGTTCCTTTCTTGAACTCAAAATAGGCTTCCTCGATGCCCTTTGCAAATTGGAATTTCACCCTTCATCCATTCCTGAGAGCAGGTGAAACCGGTGACACAGCTCTGCAACCAAACACATTCCTCCGACTCATCGCCTATCCCTTCTCAACAGTAAGGAAGTCACTTTTGTGTAAAGTTCCGCTGATAACCATAATACACTTGATTAAAGTTTAAGTCACTGACCAATATACTGCACAATACTCCGATGACCATACAGGCGACGAATCCTTTCAAGCGCGTTCCCCATCCCAGCGTGGACGCTTCATTCACCGCCTTGAGTGAACAGAAAACTGTGATTTACAAGAGGGTTTTCTTTCTTCCAAATAAAACTTTTAAAATATGAAGTTGGAATGTCAATAAGTGCAAATCAGCATCACGTTATTATGTTTATATATATTTTTTTTATATATCATTAAAGAGCTTAATTGAGACATCTGGCAGAGCCAAAGACAGTAAGTTACCTGCACTATATTTCTGTTGTCATTGTTTCCATCCCGTCCAGCCAGAACCGCTCTGAGTTTGTCCATTATTGTACATTCGATCCTCTGTATTAACTGAATTTATTCACTCGAAATCCCTGAGAATGCGTTGTCTCATCGTCCAGCTGGCACTCGCTTGACTTTCCTTTCTTTGCCTTCTTCATTGAACATTATTACATTTTGCTCAAGTGCGCCACCTACTAGTACTTCTCAGGTGCACTAAACGAAGCTTAGTATACAAATCAGTATATAGATTATGGATTTATGGATCAAGATTTGCCAGTGGCTTTTCGTTTTACTGGGACACATTTTGAGAGGCAATTTCTTCTATCTATCTATCTATCTATCTATCTATCTATCTATCTATCTATCTATCTATCTATCTATCTATCTATCTATCTATCTATCTATCCATCCATCCATCCATCCATCCATCCATCCATCCATCCATCCATCCATCCATCCATCCATCCATCCATCCATCTTTTGTTTGATCGTTAGTCAGGTCTTTGAAGTATTCAGATGGAGATAGAGAGAAAAAATGGAAAAATAAATACCAGCACATGCCAAATAAATAGCAATTAATATAGTTACTGCACACTGTTATAGATTAATAAAATATTTTATTGGAATAAAGTTTTGTTTTTAGAAAATTTATTTATCAAGTCAAATTAAATTAATCAATAAATGCATATGATAATATGCTATAATGTCAAGATTAAGCATACAGTGGCCAACCCTGTTTTTTGTTTTTTTGTCAGACTAAGCCAAAAAAAAAAACACCATATGGCACAAATGAACACAACAGACTAACTGAGGAATTGTCATGGCTGTCAAAAATTGTCAAGAAAATACAAAAGCATCACCATTACTTAGATCCCCCCTAAATCCTAGGGACATTAAAATATAATAACTTCAGCATGTAGATTATATAGTACCTCTAAAAATAATATGATACCCTCTGTCCTAAATATTGACAAGGCACACAGAAAATATTCAACTTCCACAGTATTGCGTCAAAGATAAAATTATGCGATGACAACGAGTGTACATAATGACCCACGAATAATCAATACATCATATTTGATTGACTTAATCCAAACTTGTATAGAAAAGAATCAAGTATTAACTAATTTCTTAGAAGTCTGTCCTGAGGTGCATCAGAGAAATGAAGTGGAAGTGATATAATGAAATGAAAAAGTATGACCACATAAGATAAGAATGTGTTGTAACTGGAGTGATCGTACTGGGAACATGAGCGAGAGATTTAACACTATGGCTTTCGCGGTTTCAATTGTTGCAGTTTGATGAAAAAAAAGACTGCCACTGTTTGTCGTCTCTCATCTGCTCTTCAGGAAATTAAGACAAAGCTAATATTTAGTAGCAGTCCCTCTCTGTTACTATCTATCTCTCACTCTCCATCTTCATATCTTTCTTTGGTCTGAGGCCCAAATGCATTTGGATGCAGGGTTGAATGTGTAAAGATGATAAGCACTCATAAAATCTCGTCTTCAGACTCCACTTCCTTCTCCCTTGGTTTCAAAAGCCCCATTTCCATAGGTGGCATCCTCCTCAGTCTGGAACGCACAGTACTGGAGGGAGAAAAATGAACGTAAATGCGAAAGAAACTCAATAAATCTAACATACAGAAGGGAAATTTAAGAAAAATATGATTTCATATGCAATGTACACTACACAAGTTTGGGGTCAGTACGTTTTTACTTTTTATTTTTGAGTCTCTTGTTATCTATTTTAATACATTAAAGTAAATTAAAATAACAATTAATTCATTCCTATGATGACAAGGCTGAATTTTTAGCAGCCCTTACTCCAGTCTTCAGTGTCACATGATCCTTCAAAAATCGTTCTAATATGCTGATTTGATGCTCAAGAAACATTTCTTATCATTATCATAAGTGTTGAATAAACAGTTGTGCAACTTAGTGTTATTCTGGAAATCCATGTGATACTTTTTTTTCCCTCATTTTTGATGAATATAAAGTTTTAAAAAAATGTTTTGTAACATGACACTCTAGGTGTATTTACTTATCTTTTTAATGTAACCTTGTTGAATAAAAGTATAAATTTTTAAAATACTGACCCTAATCTTTTGAGCGGCGGTTCCTTTAAATCTAAATTAGGGTTTTGTGTTTCATATTAGAATGGATAAAATATGTCATACTCACCATAGAACAGACCAGTACACAACAGCTACAGTGAGCAATGCAAATGCGAGGTGCCAGCAATAGCACAATGTGACAAACATAACATTGCCATGGTCTGTCTGATCCCACTTCACTTGACTGGGTGGGTACAGCACAAACCCAATCTAAAAAAATACAAGAAAAAGAGTTAATCAGTGTAGAGTCAAAATGACTTAAATTGATGTATGCAGACATTTATGTGTGCGCTAGCGCATGTACACTTAGGCACACACACTGACCTGCCAGAACCAGCTGCCCTGGAGTACGGTGAGAGTGGCTCTGAGCAGTTCCAGTAGAATATTCCCCCTGTGAAAAACCTCCAGAAGGCAGATGAAAGCTTGTCCAAAGATGGCATAGAGGAGAAGAGTGTGCACATGGACATCAAGCAGGTCTCTACCATGGAGATGATAAAGGAACAGAAATCCTGCAAGAGGCAGACATGTATTTTAAATTTCACGCTGAATTATCACAAAATAGTAGAAAAGAGTGCACTTAGGTACACTTACACTCTTTAGTATTTTTTGTTGTTGTTTATCAACTTAGAACTCGATATGAGAGAAAATCAAGAACTTACCCTCATTAAAGAAAGCAAGACCCAGCATCATACGGTCTAAAGCCAATGGGGCGATGTCTGTGCTGTGGACAGTGAGAGATATGGCCCCTGCGATGGCAAAGAACAGGTACATGGTGGTGTGCTGCCAGTTCATCAGCTGCTCCCAGTGCTGAGTGGAAGAATCATACAGTTGAAACTTGGGCCCACCTGCTAAAAGCTGCTCTGCTAACATACCTGTGTAAATGTCAGAAGAAAAATAAATATTACAAGCAACAAATACGGGGCCAATTGCTCCAGAGAACGAGGAGCTAAAAATCAGATCAGTGCAAAAATGAATAAAGACAATCGGAGATGGTTTTAAGCAAAAATTAATTAATTAATTAATTTTCAGCACTTGTAATGTGACTTTTGACCAATTGACTAAATTGATCTGGTGCGGTCAATGTTGTACGGCAATTTTTTTTAGTTTTTTTGGGTGAGATTTTTGGTTAAATTGTTCAGAAGATACAAGCAAAAAACAAGCAAACAAAAAAAACATTATGTGACCAATTGGTGACACAAAACTGTATAGGTACCTAAGTATACATACCTAAGTATTTTTTTCTGAAAATGTTACATGCAATCTAATCTCATTGGGCCAAGGGTTCACAGGAAAAAATAATTTTGCTTACAGCCCTAATGGTTACGTAAGTGTCCGGCAATTTTGGGCAATTGGTGGCGCTAGAGGGATTGGGTTACATACTCCAAAATTGCTGTGTTTAATGTTCGGACTGTCCTCTATCTGAGTGTCAAATTTTACGACTTTTTTTACCATATGGTTCTATGAGCAGCCATAGACTTCAAGAGCAGAAGAATAGTAACAACAACACTAACGGATACAATAGGGGGCTCAAGAGGACTTAAAATAGGTTAAAAAAAAATAAATAAATAAAAAGATTTAAAATAAGCAAAAACAAACTAAACATCAAGATATTTCTTATCTCAAAAATCAGAATTCCCACTGCTTGAAAAGCCTATACTTATAAGGAAGTCCAATTATAAAAGTGTTGAAAAAAAGTATTAATGTAAGTAATTTAACATGTAATTTATTTCATGAATATACATTTTAATAGTTAAGCCAAGTTGTAAAATATCTGACTGGCTAGAAACTGTGAGTAGAGAAGAAAGAAAAAAATTATATATATATATATATATATATATATATATATATATATATATATATATATATATATATATATATATATATATATATATATATGAAAAAAATTATATTTAATTTTTTCTAGTACATGTACAACTGGAAAAGTCATGGAGCATTAAAATATTGTTGTTGACAATGGGGAACCTTGGAATCAAAAAGGTTGGGAATTACTAGTTTTATTGTAAAAGCTATAATTCAACAGCAAACTGTTTTTTCACCGTTCAGTCACATTAAAAACCCTATATAGCAAAAGAATAATCACTATTGAATTCAAATGTTTTTCTTTGTTGAACCTACAGTGCTTTTAAGACACATTTGACAACCATTATACATCTACATCTATAATTAAACTCAATATTATATTGCATGTAACTCACCAATAATAGAAAATGATAAAATGACAGCTCCTTCTATGATTTCTATGCGGCGTTGAGTAGCTCTAGATGCAAGTCTGCCCGCACCAGCACTTTTGTTCCTGCGGGTGGCATACAAAAATGTCTGCTTTGCAGCCCACCACAGACCAGTGATCAGGAAGAAACTTCCAGGCAATGCATGGCCTTTAAAACTTCCCATTACTTCCTGGAAATCAGAATAAAAATTGCATTTATTAATAATAATTCTGCAAAACCAAAATACCTCTGCTAAAATAATTCTGCTTCATAATAGCTCAAAATGTTCAGTGATAAAGCAAAAGAGATGTTTACTTTACTTGTTTATTAGATTATGTATTTTATATATATATATATATATATATATATATATATATATATATATATATATATATACATACATACATACACATACATAAGCCACACTTTTCCTCATGAGCGGAAAAATCTCCCATTTTTACAGGTGTGAAAACTTGCAAAAGTTTCTGCCACTGACTTTGTTACTCCAGCATGGACTCTAACAGTGCAAGATAACCAAATATAGCGTTTATTACCTTCCTGAACAAACAATTCCACACACTATATACTCATCAATAAGTTATTCTAAACAGCAATGTGATGATCTTGTAGAGCATAATTTCTGAGCATTTTTTAATTAACAGGACGATCAGTACTTGGCATCAATGTCTTTCAGGTCCCATGCCAAACAAAAGGAAGGTGGTCATTACTGTCATAATCAGATGTGTGAGTATCTAATCAGTGTGTCCTTGTGACCAAGACTTTCTGGCAGATACACATCTGCTTCTGTTTGCTTTCAGAAAGAAAACTAAATTTAAACACATAAAAAGGACGCAATTCACATACTGCAATAAGGCAGAGACAGCAAGCACATACACTCTGAAAAAATGCTGAGTTGTTTCAACCCAATCTTGGGTCAAATATGGACTAACCCATCCGTTGGGTTAAGAATTAATTTAAGTATTTAACCCAGCGACTGGGTTTGTCGAGACTTGAGTTTGAGTGTGTGAGCTTGCTGGGGAACCATAGTGATGGTAACAATGAGAAATTAAGTCAAAACTTGCATTGACTTTATTCATTTGCTTTCTCAAATGTTGTCTTCACATTAAATTTCCGTAATCATTTTGTTACGCTGTGAAGAAAGAAAGTTATACGTACATGAGATTGAGGAAATGTTTATTTAGTTCTGTACTAGCCTATATGACAATGAACATGAAGGCAATGTTCAGCATCTCTGCAGCTTTGATCTAAACACAGTGTTCTTCTGGATGCGCTGATGTTACCATAGAGACAACCCGAAGCTTTGAGAGGCTCTCCAGTGAAGAGGCCCGATCCTTTCATGTATTTATCTCAACATAAGGACGACATTATTGGGACTTGTACATAAAAGCAGTCATTTTTGTATGAACCAAAAAAAAAGAAAAAAAAAGAAGAAGAAGAAGAGAGAAACCATAGCTAGTCCTGCAGGTTTTACGAGAATTTGACGAAAATAAATATTTAAATAAATACGTTTTCAAACCATACCTGAAAAACGATTTATTACACCTCAGTGACTGTAACAACTTCAAATATAATGTTTATTGGGTATAAATGTCTGGTTCACGTTTTATTGGGCTTTCTGAAGACGCGTAAAAAGCCTTCTAGGTCCGTTATTTCAAGTATTACGAAACAAATGTAATAAATAATAACTTAATTCGAGCAGAATAATTGGTCAGAAATATGATATAAGAACACATAGCGTATAACTTACCTAATAGATTGACCAAATAATTTGGATATTCTTGAAAAAGAAAAAAGAAAAAAAGAAGGAACCTCAGAGTCGATGTTTTTCCTCGAGTGTCTGCATTTGATGCTGTAACAGTTCACAATTTTTTTTCAAACATCCTCACACGGTTCCTTTAAGTTCCCTCTTGACCACCATCACTTTTTTTCCATCAGGAACTCATGTATCAACTCCTTCTTCCACTTTTCCAGCTGTTTTCGCAACCAGATTTGTGGGGGTTATAGTTTTCAGAGCGTCTTACTAAAGGAACCTCCCATTCCATCAACGATTCGTCCGTGAAGCAAGTCGATGTCATTGTTTTCGAATTTGATTGGTTGGTTCGCCTGTCAATCAACAGTTGGATCGCTTTTCCACGTGTGCATTTCGTCTCCAACCAAGGCGGTCTAGACTCCGTTACAATAAACGGAAAGATCAGTCTAGTAGCTGAGAAACTAAAAGCAATTATTTAAAAAATATGAGTGTTTTCTTGATGTTGCTATGTTTTTACATATTTTGAAAAGTTTGACTAGTCAAGAGTTGATAGACAGACCACAATTTAGTTTCATGTTATCACTATACACTTTTAGGTAGGCTACTTTGCAAGAAAAGATAATACGCCTGCTATCCACTAAATGGTTTGGTACAATGACAAAGGCTGGCGTGCTGTTTCATAAGGACAGTATTATATTCCCCGAATTTAGTTGGGTGTTTTTATTCTGTTATTGTTTCTTTTATATTTGTAAAGTAGGGCGGGACACGAGGGCAAGGATTGGTTACGTGCACAAAAGCACGCTGGTTCCCTCGAGGAGAGAAAAACATCACCTGACTGTATATTCGTTGTTTATTTCAGAGTTTATAACGTGGCACACACTTACATAGAGATGTAATAAATTTAAACTGAATAACATCGTCGTACCAAATCTATAAATTGAATCTGTTCTGTAAAAACAAAGTAATAACACGTATGAAATAATGATGTCAAAATTACAGCACTATATAAAAACTTTTCAACAACGTAGGTCTATTTCTTAATCTGTGAATATTTCATTAAAAGCATGGTTTTAGAACAAACAACAACATATTCTACAACTTTGAAACTTATATTTACATTCTGATCATCAGAAACATCACATTGGACATGGTCTAAAACTCTGCCTTTGAATTTGACATGCATATAAATGGGTAATGCAGATGTGCCTTTTGTGCAATACATTAGTGGATAGATGGACAAAAAGAAAACAAAAAGTCTCTGTGGTCATACACTTAGCATGCACGGCCAAACATTTTGTCCTCATAACACCACAGAGGAAAATAAACAAGAAAGACAGAAAAGAAGGGTAAGGAGCGTGGAGGCTCTTGAGATTCATATAAAGATGCACATCTAAAACACTTTCTCAGCCTCAGCCTGTACAAATAACAGACCATATAATCATGCAGGATTGCTACACACACTCACCAATGCTTAATTTAAGTCTAAAACTGGTGACTCCACCCAGAGCTGAGGATCTTGTTTTGTATTTATTTACATATAAACATACTAAATCAGTGCTCGGAGTCACAGGAAGCAATCACACATGGAAAGTGAAGAAATATGAACATTCTCAGGGAAACTGGATGCGAGCAGAAGCCCAGTAAAAAGACTCAGGCATGGTCACATGTGCTCGACAGGTGGGACATTACTGTCTCTGTCAAAGCTATTTCTCAATGCACTGGAAGACAGGAAAGCCAAATTGTGGAAAGTCATTCAAAATCAGGGTGTGACTGGAAAAAAAATGGAAAACAATCAGCGCATGGATCTACACACGCTAAAAGTACTGTAACAATTAATGTTTTCAAAGAACTGCAAGAGTTTACTGAACATAATATTATAACGTTTTGATCTAAATGTATACATGCTTAAATGCTTTGAAAAAAAAGATTTTTTTTGAGAAATATAAATTATTAAAACAAAAAAGACTGGTTGCATATGACATAAACACTGAAGAAAACACTATTAAACAAATGTTCCTTCTCCACCCTAGACAAAATGATTTGAAAAACAAAATATATACGTACATTAAATCTTAACCCATACAATTTTATATCGCTGAGCAGTTTACAACATCCGTAACAGAGGTATGATGGCACCTGCATGACAACTGCATGCATGAAAAACAGAACTGCTGACCTTTGAGGGGCAAAAGTGTGGCCCAGCATTGATTTCCAATACAGTGGCGTGATTAGCCACCAGCTTATTTCCACTTTCCCGCATGTGCATCTAACAAGCTACTGTATTTTCACAGCTGCAACTCCTGACACATGACCTGAAAATTCAGGATACCACATTTACAGTTTCAGCATCCATAATTCATCCAGTCTAGCACCAAAATAACCCTAATAATGTTATATGCACAGTTTGTTTTGGTCACAAATATCTGTATATTAACTAAAAAAAATAATAATATTCTGATTGAAAATTCACTATGCCCTTTTCAGACATAATTTGTTTTACATGGGTGGGGTAAAGTAAATATTACCCCCCCCCCCCCCCCAACCCTAGTTTTCAAAAGGTTTTCAAGTATGGAGGTGCTTGAGGAAGCATTCTGTTGCATTCAAATCTATATCAAACCTCAAGTGTTTTCCAGATATTGATCAGATCAGAAAGAAGTTTTAACCCTATTACACTATTTTTAAGAGGCACAAAACTTATTTCAGCTTTAGTTAAATATCTAATACCAACAAAATCCAATTTTAATTTAATCATTTTAATTAATATATAGTTCAGCTGGTGTCATGAGAAATTGAGTTCCCCAGGGCCTCCTTCAGGACCCAGGCATTAATGCTTGATCAAAAGTACACACAGACATCATTAATTTGAAACATGTAATTGGGAACTATTTTGGAAGCAAAACATATTTAATATAATGTACCAGTAAATTCTTACACTTGATAAACATTATAATATTAATAATACATCATTGCATAGTCATATACATAATATGACGTAGAATCTAAATAATACATAAAATATATTATATACTGTGATATACCTAATGTAATGTTATATAATATAATTCTTTCATTAGATGACCTGTTAATAATAATATTAATACTAATTATACGAAAAATGGCACAAATAATAATGCTATTACACAGTTATTAATAACAGTAATATTTGGACAATTAACACTAATATATGTAGGGTAAGTTCAAATACGTGGTGTATAAGATAGCAGGCCAATTAGATAGATGTATGCTATGCTAATATGTAAAAAAAACAAAAAAAAAACAGTAAGAACAAGAAATGCTTGATTTCATAACCTATAGCTTTAGTTATGAACCATGTAATTAAAAAAAACATTCTTGGGCATTTTGATTCATTTTAAAATATTTAAATCATAATGTGATCTTACAGGAATTGTAATGAGGCGCTAAGTCCTTGGAAAGACTCATTTTCTCATAACTAATATATATATATATATATATATATATATATATATATATATATATATATATATATATATATATATATATATACCATACGTATGTATGTATATGACGACATTGAGATGATGACAGTGCAATCGAGTTATCCCTCCTACTTCTAGTTTTACTGAGACTTCTTATCCTGTGCGAATTGGCCATTAATGTTACAGAGGGCTTTAATACACATAGCCATATTTTGGTTCATATCATTCTTACCAAAAAAGACAAAAAGTACTTAAGACATTTTTAATTGTAATATTCATAAAATGTGAATTACTTGTAATTGAGCAAAAAAAATGCTGGTATCTAATTTCTTGCTTTGATGATTTTAAAAAGGGGGAGAGAATGTTTCCCACAAACAGATCACCGTATTCATGCTTAAGCAAGATCAGTATGGAGATAAGTACAAACAAAAATTGACCATTTCAAATGATCATGATTTTTGATAATACACTGAGTAATTACTGTTTAGTTTAACTATTGCTACACATGGTATAGCTTATTACACTGGAAACAATCAACGCTGTCTACGTAAAGAGAGTTGACGACGAGGTAAGCGATATTCCTCTTGTCCAGGGCAGAATGGTGTCTCCTTCCCTCGTTCACATGCAGGTGCAGAACTCCCACTACGTGGACGTGTACGGTATTCTGGCCATTTTGCCTGCCCAATCTATAACCAGAGACAGAATATTCAGTGTCATAGCTGGAACAAGAGCAGTAAGGAACCAGACAAACTGTATTTGTGCCAGGAGGGAAAACAACCAATTTTAAAAATGTTCATTTGGTGTCACACGTACACCTCTATATCTATATCCATTAACCCACTATTAAAAACTTCAATTAACATTGGGTATCTGGACTCTACACACTAATGAGGTTATACATGTGGAGGGAACACATGTAGGATAATGATAAAGTGTCATGGGTTTACCGCACATGTTAATGGGATGTATTTGTTGCTGTTAGCAGGCAATAGAGGAAATAATTAATGCAGGAAGTGTTTACCTCTTTATGAAAATGATGTCTGCAGTTAAGCTCTTGGATGCCACCACTTCCATTCTGTGTTTCTTCACGGCAAATAAGACATATACTATTTGCATCCCCCTACAAATAAATAAAAAAATGTTTAAAAATATTATTATTGTAGGGCATTGATACACTTTGTCTAATATAGTATATAACTGTACTGTACCGTATATTGCAGTATACACTGCACTACCATTCAAAAATTTGGTGTTGGTAAGATTTTCTAATACCCTTAAAAGAAGTTTCTATTTTTGATCAAACACAGTAAAAAGAGATATACTGTGAAATAATGTTACAATCTAAAATAATTATTGTGTATCTCTGAATACATTTTAAAATGTAATTTTATTTCTTTGATGGCAAATCAGATTTTTCAGCAGCTATTACTCCAGTCTTCAGTTTCACACAATCTTTCAGAAATAATATGCTGATATGCTGATTTGGTGTTCAAGAAACATTTCTTCTTATGTTTCTACTTTCTTTTTCAAGACTCTTTGATGAATAGTAAAAAGAGTTAAAAAAAATATTTTATTGACCCTCAAATTTTAAATAGTAGAGTTAAATATATTAGGCTATACACACAGTGAAGGAACTGGGTGTTATATAGATAACTTGCTTCAATAAATAAATAAAAGCTGTATGTTACTCTTGTTTATGCACTACAGAACATTTTTTTTTCCAAATATTGCCATCTTTGTTCAAAAGATTAAAATGCTTGCCACATGAAGTACTTATTTTGCGTAAATTGTAAACAGATGAATGTAATGGATTGAGGGACCCATTGTTTACTAATAGATCTGTTATGCTGCTAGTAAGAAGTAAATAGCAGATACTAGATAGTAAGAAGTTCCATCAAAACTTTTCAGAAAAAAGTCATCTGAGCAATCTCAAAGAGTCAAGCAGCAATAGCTAACTTTAAAAGTATAAGATCCCACCTTCCCTTCAAATTGCTATCCACACATGTACAGACAGAGCCAGAGCAGAGTCTGCAAAGCATCACGAGAGACTGCATTGAATGACCTCAACTCAAAGCACATACCATTACAACAATAATGAACATAAACAACTTACAGACCTCTTAATTGTAGCACCTGACTGCTGCATATTCATATCAGTGTTAATATTGTTTCCAAAGAAATGCATAATTCAGAATTTTAACATCAAGGGTTGTTTTGGTTTAGGAGGAACTATAAAAGTGGGCTGCTGTTTGTTTGCCACACTCTGTGACTGTTTGCCTACGGGTGCTTCTCAGACGGAAGGCTGCATCCTGGAAGATTAGAGTCCAGCTCACCATAAAGCAAGCTAGAATGAAACACTCTGGCCTAGTGTGCACACAGCTTCCCCATTTGTTCCCACCCCCATGGTCACAGCATGAAAATACTATTAAAACTTGATTGCGGAAAAATACAGAATCAAGAATGGGAAATGAAGCCTGCCTTCCAAGGATATTCAAACTGAGACACTCTTTTATGGAACTTGATAACGTGACAGCAAATATGTATCCTTCCGATCGAGAAGCTTGGAACATGCTGATGACGTGTGATGTCTGTGCAAGCAAGAGAGGTATGGAAGAGCATGGAGGTATGGAAATACTTAGGTTGACAGTCAAGTAAAATCCTATCATTGTTTTGTCCTTCCACAGAAGAAATATGCACATTTTTTTATTATTAATTTTTATTTAGACTACTTCTATTAATAAAGAGTATCAACAAGTATAAAAAAATTTTTTTGGTGGAGGGGACACATTTTTTGCAATTTCTGTCACCCACCAATGATATCACCTTCTGGTTGTGGAAACGCAGCCTCTTCTCTAAGCACTCGGACAGCTCTGGAATGGTAGTAATGTGGCATTCAGGTCCCCCCACTTTGGTTCGGCTGTTTTCATCTGAAGACACCCGGCGGGCACGAGGGTGAGAGTGCACCTCCTTCTCCTCGCGGCTCTTTAGATGGACAGGGGCAGGGGCCATGTTGTTAGCTTGGAGATGGTTCACTCGCATGGCTTCTAGTTGAGACTTTTCAGTACAGAAACCAATACAGACAGAGAGAGAGGGAGAATAGGATGGAAAGTGATAAGCTACATATTAAAATAAATGAAATAATTTCATCAATGATTACTGTTCTTTTGTGCATTTTGAAGTGGTACATATTTTATATCGAGGTGAATGACATCATTGGGTCAGCAGTCATTATTTACCATGCAAATGAATGATGAAGCTAGTATTGCAAGACTCAATATAAACACCATTAAAAGACACTTGTAAAATAAATCATAAGAGTTTTACCTATGAACCTAGAGGTGTTTACTGACATTCATACCTTCTCTTATGATTGATTACATGTATACTGTTTTAATGTAGCTCCATAATTTTTTTCCAACACATACTGAGCATGTATGTATTCTTAAAACTAATATCCTGACCTAGTACTACATGGTACAAATATGGATATCTCCTGCTTGCAGATCAACATACATAAAAAAAAAAATCTGAGAAAAATGTGTATATTTAATGTGCCACCATGGCACTATGGAAGCTTAAAGTTAATAATTCACATTAAAAAAAAAATGTGACCCAGAACTTTTTTATTAATGCATATACTGTATGTACCATTTACATTTGGCTGATGTTTTTATCCAAAGCGACTTACATTGCATTCAACGAACACATTGAATAAGTTCTTGCTTTCCCTAGGATTTAACCAGGGAGCACCAATGCTCTGCTGATTGAACTACAGGAAAGCTATCATAAACAAATTTTAGGAGAACTCATTTTGAGCAAAATTACCCTTTAAAGTTTTTAAATAATTTAGTATATGTTTACCAGTCAGATTCTGTGCATATAAAATAATGCAAAGCTACCTTAGCTGGTCGAATAATGTGATCATTTTAGCAATAATGCTAACAGATACTGTGACGTAAAGACTAAACTTTAAAAGGCTAAACTTATTCTTGAGATTTTTTTTGTAATTTAATGTTAACTTAATTTTAAAGAAAGAGCTGCTCTCTAAATGTAAACAATTTGTAGATAATGTGGAGAAGGTTAACATACAGTATATGCATTTTTGCATGCATGTGGGCTGAACACATACAATTTAAATTTACTTTATTTATCCATATTATTTATTTATTTATCAAAAAATTATAAAAGTTGGCTGATAACCTGTGCTGGAATAAATAGAATTTATGTGAAATCTGAAATGACAAAAGTCAAATAACAAGTCAGTCAAAATTATTTTGTAACTAAAGAACGCTGAACCTTTATCAAACATTTATTTGACTGTTTATGTAAATTGGGATATTTAAATCAAATACATGCAGTTTGGAAAGCATTCAACTTAAATGATCAGTTCTAGTTTAAATATACCTGGCTCAACAACAAATACAGTAATACCTCGAGATACGAGCGTCTTTACATACGAGTATTCCAAGATACGAGCAAGCCTTCGGGCAGATGTTTGCTTCTAGATACGAGTAAATATTGAAGATACGAGCACGCATACTGACGTCGATGCCGACGCACGTTCACTTCACTTCAAGTGTCTGCGTACCAACCCCCTCCCTACCTCCTCCGCACCTGCCGCTACTGTCTGTAAAAACGTATAATTAAAACCACATTTTATTTGATATCACACGAAATCTTATACTGTATACATGTACTATAATTGTGTGTGTGTGTGTGTGTGTGTGTGTGTGTGTGTGTGTGTGTGTGTCTAAACCAATAAAAACATGTTTTTTCCCATTGTTACGGATCTGGAACAGATTAATTTGCTTTCTATTACTTCTTATGGGAAAACATGATTCTTATGGGAAAACATGATTCTAGCAATTCGAGTTATGAGCTCTGCCCTGGAACGGATTATGGTCGTATCTCGAGGTATTACATGTATTCTTTAAATAAATCTTTGCTGTTATTGCAGATAATTTGTTTTGCCAAATGAATTAGCAATAATTCAGGCAACCATCACATATTTTTTTAACATTATTCTCTCCCATAGTCCTGCTGTACACTGTTTACATGAGGGAGCTGTGAGGCATGAGAAAGTGCGTGTGATGCACTGATTTGTGGAGGAAGAGAATTAATTTCTGCTGGGTCACCACCTCTAATCAGATCACACTTTCCTGTTTTCACAGAGGTTCTCTTTCAAAACCCATTATGCAATATTTCACTCAGCTTTGTTTTCAAAATCAACCAAGTCTGCATGTCAAACATAGTGCAAATCCTGCCATAAGCCATAAAGATAACAGACCCCCGTTGGACTTCAAGACTGCACTTTGTCAATGAATTTGCTTGCTCCCAGAAGCATTAAATATTACATTTATAAATAAAACGATATTTCTGCCAAGAGATATAGTTCATTATCCTGACAGTTGTCTCCTTTACAATGACAATTATATATCAAATCAGAATTTAAAGTTGAAACTATTCATTTTATACCTGGAATTCTTAATGTATAATCAAATCTTTTCATTTTTTAGTAAGATAGGTTCATATGTTGCATTCCTGATCGTTGCAATTCCCCTAACATCATTTCACATGTGATCACTACCTTACCATGCAGGGCAAAGAAGCACGGCGGTCAGTTTTGTGGCGGGAGGGCCTCCTGAAGCTCCTCTTCCTTTCTTTGGCGTTCTCATCCCCGTGCCCCCAGTAACTGCTCATCCACTTGGTGAAGTTCCCATCATCATCCTCCTCGTCCATAAGAATCGCGGGAAGGAGCCGAAGAGACAGCTTGGGAGCTGGTGTGTGGAGCTCTCCGTGAGGCTCCTGTCTCCTGGAAAAAATAAACGGTGCAGGGTGCAGCCGGCGTAAAATGATCCAGCTGGGTCAGTCGGGGCTGCTGCTGCTGCTGATGTTGCTGAGCTTCTCAGGAATTATTTCGTTGAAGGCAACGTGAGGTCCAGACTCCAGACTGTAGACAATAGGTTGGGCTTGGCTTTGTGGTAGGTTGAAATTAGATTCCTCCAGTTAGGTGCTCACAATGTGTGAGTGTAATTGCTCTAAGCCGACCCAAAAATATGCATGCGCAGCTTTTTGTCGAAGACTTTAAATAAGTGAATCCTCTGTAATCTATTTAACATGATAGAGGGAGGGGACTGTAGTATAAGGGAGGGAGAGAGGTAAAGGAGAGAGAGGGAGAGATAGCTAGACAGAAACAGACAACGAGAGAGAGGATGGTGTTTATTGGGTTGGTGCTCTGCTTTTAATCTTTCCATTGCAGAGCGATGGGCCTGAGGGTGAGTGTTAGTCACACACACTCTGTGCAACTTCAATTCTCCTATACTTTCCACTCACTGGGCACATCAAACTTGTCAATAATTATGGACTGCAGTAGGCGAGAACCAGCATGTGTTACGAGAATGTGTGTGATCATATATTTATGCTTCAGTACTGTCTGACAATGACTAAAGTAAGATTACCAATCAATGTTTTGTTATGATCATGACAAACGCTTAGTATAACTATTAAGGAAGTAATGTGGGTTGGATTGCAGCAATTTATTCAACAAATCGAAAGGAATTATGATAACATTTCACTTGAAACCTTTATATACAATCCCTTAAGTATTCATAATGTACATTGTTATGGAATTTTATTTTGTCTATCTATCTATCTATCTATCTATCTATCTATCTATCTATCTATCTATCTATCTATCTATCTATCTATCTATCTATCTATCTATCTATCTATCTATCTATCTATCTATCTATCTATCTATCTATCTATCTATCTATCTATCTATCTATCTATCTATCTATCTATCTATCTATCTATCTATCTATCTATCTATCTATCTATCTATCTATCTATCTATCTATCTATCTATCGTTAGTCAGGTCTTTGAACTATTTAGATAGAGACAAAAATGGAAAAATAAATACCAGCACATCACAAATAAATAGCAATTAATATAAATAGTTACTGCACACTGTTATATATTAATAAAAAAATGTATTTGATTTTTTTTTGTTTTTAGAAAATGTATTTATCAAGTCAAATTAAATTAATCAATAAACGCATGTGATAATATGCTATAATGTACAGATTACGCATACAGTGACCAACCCTGTATTTATTTATTTATTTTTTTTTTGTCAGACTAAGCCAAAAAAAAAAAAAAACATATGGTATTAAATTAAATACATAATATTTGCAGACTCCTTATTACATTGGAAATTGATTGATTGTTTAATGTAATATGTCTGTGGTTACAATTAATCATGATATCATACAATGCATTGTAAAGTAAATTGCATTGCATAATTCATAGATTTAATATACTTTTATAATGCTTTTTTATAAAAAGGCTTTAAATTATGTTACTGAATATAGTGTATTTTAATTTTTTTTTTGTCTGTGCATTGTCAGAATGAACTATTTTAATAAATAGAATACAACCAAATACTAAATATGATATGAATCATAACCAATTATGTCTGCCTATGACAAGCTCCAATATATATTGGCAAAAAGCACAGCATTAAGCCAAATTGTCCTTAATGTTGCATCTGCACGTTCAGTAGCACATGTATTTTCAGCTGACCCCATTTTAGAATATGATAAACCCCCTCCCTTTCAGGAAGAAGCAATCTGGGGCACACAGCAACCACCCCCAAGCCTCGTCTACTGTCCTGCTCCAGTTGTTCCCAGCTCTGGACTCTGGGGCAGCAGAGCGTACAGTACAAGTGGCCAGAGACACTGATAACACACAACACCTGTGGTCATGTCTGTTTGATTCTTGCTCTTAATTACAAGCGTGGTGTTGTTGAGTGAACTGACAATTCTGGGTCACTATAAGTCCAGAATACAATAATTATATGAGAATATAATTATAATTAAATTCTTTAATACTTTTTCTAGCATAATTTTTTCTATGACAGTTTATATACCTATGTTTTTGAAGGAGGTTTTCAATCTGCGGATGCCGCTGCGGATTGATGAACCCGGTTATTAAAAGACGGGACGAAGCCGAATTTGTTGAGAAAGCACATTAGACAGGCAGAACGCAAGAAAGTATGCAATCTAGTGCAGTGTGATGACCTCATGAATATATTACGACTGTTTATGCTTTGTTGGAGAATATAATTAAAGGTTTGTATAGAGAATCAAAGGTGTTTTTTATTGTATACTGGTAAATATCTGCTGTTAGTTGGTGCACATATGCCTTTTGTTGTTAGCTAACATATACAGTGCATGTACATTTTGATAGCATGCCGATCGCTTCATCAAATAAATTGCCATATTGGCTGTTGGTTATCTTGATAATCGGTTATATCGATGCTTTTTTGCAACCCCCGAGGCCGTCGAGATAACCATATTCCACTGTATTAACATACACTAATACCTTGAGATACGAGCTTAATCCGTTCCAGGACGAGCTAGTAACTCAAATAGCTTGTATCTCAAATACTTTTTTCACATAAGAAATAACAGTTTATAACGTTCTGGCCAAAGTAACACTAATATTAGTGCTAATAACAATGGAAAAAACGTTTTTTATTGCTATAGAGACAAACACACACACACACACATATTACAGTATATAAGGATTACTGTGATATAAAAATAAAATGTGGTTTTAATTATGAGTTCTTACCTTCGAGACAGACGATACAGTAGCTGCATGTGCGGAGGAAGAGGAGGGAGGGATAACGTAGATAATGCAAACACAATACGGAAGTGTAGTGTTTCTTCATAGTGTATTTGATAGAGTGTAATGAGTGTAATGTATGCCTCAGAACCTCATATTTATTATTATTGAACTCACATAACTGGTGCTGCTCCCAGCATAATACTCATGAATCACTCATCGCCCCCAGTAACCTCCTGCTGTAAAACCAATCATATGCAATTACCCCATAAATGAGGCGGCTTGAGCTGCTCTCAGTGCTCGTCTACCTAGCGTCGGCGTCTGTAAGCTGCTCGCATCTCGAATATTCACTCGTATCTCAAAGGAAAAATTTGCTTGAAGGCTTGCTCGCATCTCGGAATACTCGTATGTCGGGACGCTCGTATCTCATGGTATTACTGTATTTTAAATGTAATGCATTCATGTTATGTTAAAAGCTAATGCTCTAGAACAGTGGTCCCCAATCTTTTTTGTGCCGCGGACCGGTAAACGCGTGTTAATTTGGCTGCTCGAGATTGTTGACGCGGGGGCGGTGCGAGCGAGATGGATGATGAGTCCGCCGCGAGATTAAACACACCTCCTCACCGCCAAAGCAGCAGCGTCACAGCCGCTTGTAGCCGCTTACGGCCCGGTACCATTTCATCCAGGGACCGGGGGTTGGGGACCACTGCTCTACAAAATACAATATGAGATATTTCTGATATTACAAACATTGAGATCGTCAAGCACTCACAGAATGTCCTGTTGTCAAAATCCTGTAAAAGATTTTGGGCTATAACCCAACCTTAAGGATTTGTGTCCTTATATGACACAAGGTTCTTCAAATCACATAAATCTAAATGACCATCTAATGCAGTTATTCACACAATTTGATGTTAAAAGTAGTTTAAAGTTGATGACTCAGGTTGTTATTGGTAACAAGCAGAAGAGGTCATTCCGGGTTGGGCTGAGTGTGCAGAAGGAGCAACTGAACAGGACTTAAAAAATATATCAGTACTTTTCTTCCTAGTTTTAGTGCAAACTTTTGTGTGTGACAGCTGATTTATTTGACCATTGAAAGGTTGCTCTGTTTGGGCTTCTATTTGAGGTGCTTTCTTACATTACATCTTAGTCCCATTTTTCTCTCTTCATTAAAACCACACTTCTCAAAGGTCTCTGATGCCAGAGTTTAGGTTTTATTCTTCCAAACAAAACCGAGAAGCCTAGGTCAGCTCTAGGTAAGGTATATGTCAGCTCTAGGTCAGCTCCTGTGACAGGAACATCCCTCCAATATATGCTCTATCGATTACGGCTGCTCTATGGATTCTAGGCACACCATGTGACTCGTCCTTAGGAAGTGGAGTAAAGCCAAGCTTTGTTACCATATATGAAGCACCTAAGCTTAATTTGTCATTCTCCCGAAGGCGCCAGTAATATGTTTAATGTTGAAGCACACAGACATACAAACAGAACATAATTGTGGATAAATGAGAATGTCTTTTGAGGATAACCACTCTCCTTAAGTCATCAACGGAATCAATATAGGATGTACCATTAATATTATTTTCAGTGTGTTCATCAAATTCTGAGTTTTGAATAGCCTTTACCTAAATTCACTGTCTAAAAGATGAATGGAAAGACAGGCTTAATGTAAACTATACAGGGAGAAAGCAGCCTTGGTCCTGTCTCATAACTGCGTTACTAGCACAAACACAAATTGATCATGTCTCGTGTTCTAGCTAAGAGCTATGATTGATCTAAACTTGCTATGGCAGTGTGCATTCAATTGACATTTTACATCATGTCAACTAGAGAGCCTCGATACAGTATAGCAGCCTTTTTAAATCACTGAACAAGGACACTGATTTTAAAATTAGATTTTTGGAAATTTTAATTAAACTTTTTATTTAAATTTCAATCAACATATCAATAAGGAACAAATAGCATAATATAATATAATGTAGTAAAATATAGTAAAATATAATATAATATAACATAATGCAAGAAGAACAAATTGTCACAGTTTGGTCTTTATGCTCCTGTTTGTCCCTCTTGTGTTGCCGTAGCTGTCTTGTTAGTCTGATTACCCATTTAGTTTCGCCACCTGTTTGTAATTTCCTATTGTATTTAAACCCTCATGTGCTCCATGTCATTGTCAGTCTTTGTATGGTTCTGAATGTTAATTGTATGGATAGGCTCCTGCCGAGTTTCTGTTTGCACCCTCGTGTGCCTTTTTGTTTATTGTTTGTTATTAAAGTTCCATTTTGAGTTTATCAAGTTATCTCCGTGTGTCGTGTGTCTCCGTGTTTCACGCACAACAGCGTCGTTGATAACACAAATATATATGAAACAACAGAGCTTTTTTAAGGTACAGAAATTCAATAAGGTAATCAAATGTAAAAGTACATTGCACCGTCGTCACTTTATAAAATAAATATTGATTAATCCATAAAGTTACGAAAGTTATTCAGACAAGAGCAGAGACTTTCTCTTTGGCTTGTTGTTGTATTAAAATTAATGACACAGTCAGCAACGGGAATATTAGTCCGCTGTCACTTTAAGGCTGTTTACTTTACATTCCTCAATTTTGACTTTTTAATTCTGACCGCAAAATATATAAACTCGAAATTCTGACAGTTTTTCTCGCAATTGCGAGTTTATATTTTGAAAATCAGATTTTTTTGTCTCACAATTCGGAATTCTTTCTTACAATTGTGAGTTTATATCTTTTACTCTATAACTCGCAATTGTGAGTTTAGTCAAAAGGTCACAATTCAGATTTTCCACTAGTATTGCTGTAGTACTTGCTTTCGGTCTTGAGACCATTTTTTTTCTTTCTTATCTCGGTCTCAATCGCATTTGTACTTGGTCTTGTAAAATGGCTCATGATTTTATCTGAAGACCACAACTGCGAGGACATCACTAAATTGCTGGTGCATCGTCATCATATTTATTAACTTCAAAATGATTTTATGTAAAACTGGCTGCCTAAAATACAATCATGCTTCTAATTTGTTCTAAATTGCTATTTCAGCAACATGTTTTGCTACTAAATTAATATATATATATTGAGTTTATTTAATAGTAATTTGATTGGTGGAACAGTACTTCGACACTATTCACAAGCTTTCTCTTTTTTTTTTTTGACCCCATTGTAGCACAAAAGCTAGACACGCTTATCTGGGGAATTTCTCCTTCAGACTTTGTCTAAAGAGAAATTCTTCACACATCCCAAGAGGTCACACGTCATGAGCACACGCATTCAGCCCAACAAACTTGTCTATACACTATTCACAGTCCAGAAGTCAGAACTAAGAGCACCACCAGGTTAATATAATTTGACCTTGCCTTCTGAAGACACTCAAAAGGGGACGATTACAGTACATTCTCAGTACAGTCTTTGTTCAGGGGAACAATCTAATAAGGGACATTCATAAAAGAAAAAAATACATTCGATCTTAAGCTTAACTTGATCTGTGCGGATGGCAGTTATAGTTCTACGGTTATTTTGGTATATGTTCAATTCAACATTTAAAGGTTATAGCTGGTCAGTCAAAAGCATCCATGCTGTAAATTGTCACTTGTCCCTCTAGTGGAATTTATTTGTATTGCAATCACAAGAAGAACCTAAAACGAGCTTATATTGGAGGTATTGCCAACAACTGGACTTACAATATCCTACTTTTTAAAAATTATTATTATTTTTTTACTTTCACAGTTTGTATCACCCTCTTATAATGATAAAAAAATAACAAAAATAAAGAATACTTGAAGATGAAGGAAATCATTGTAATGGCTGCTATGGACATTTAGGAAATGTTATGTCTATATCTGTGATGAATAGCTTTGGGAGAAACACATTACAAATAGCTTGAGTTACGTAATCAGATTACTTTTTCAATTAACTAGTAAAGTAACGCACTACTTTTACATTTACATCAAAATATCAGTTACCTTTTTAAATAATAACTGCAGGCACGTTACTTTGTTTTATGACTGATAGCTCTTCACCACCCAAATTGTGAACAAGATGCTTATTGCAGTTCTAGACTAAATGTGAACAAAAAACAGATTCAGTATTACTCAAACTTAATAAAAACAGTGAACTGCAGTGTCAGAATATTAAGCAAACCTGCAATAATTATAAATATGGTTAAATTCCCATACATATATATATGTATTTAATCTCACTTTATTAACCAATGTCTTCACTGCTGACTTACATTAATCCACTTCAGCGATACTAATAAGCAAAAATGACTTTAGACAAACATCACGTTTGTGTTTATCTTTTTAATTTATTTATTGGTGAAGTAAGCGTGTTGAACTTTATTCTCCTGTCTCCAATCCATCTTCCATCCAGAATGACAGCACATCTAATTTTTTTTTTTAAATTTTTAAAATCTCTAGCTTGCGCCCGAGGCTTCTTCATTTCACTTTTGGTGTGAAAGGGCCTATACATTTGCCAAAAATACAACTTTTGTTTGTTTGTTTTGTTATTCAAAAACACGCAAGCAAGCTCAGCCCAGATGAGAAAAAGTAACACAAAAGTAATGTAAAATTAGTAATGCAATATTATAATTCATTATTATTCTTTTTAAAGCAACTTTCATCAAAACTGGTGATGAAATCACATTATAGTCAAATAATTTTTGGTAGTGTTATATTTTAGTGTTTAAAAAATAGTAGTTAAAATAATTTTTTCTCCAGTCATACGGCTCACAAAAAGTCACAACTGTACCATCTTGTCATTTCAGATAAAAGAAAGAAAGAAAAGGTAGCATTTCATGTGACCCAGACCGTGACTTTTATTTTGTTTAACTTTTGTTTTGAAAGCATGATGTCACGCTTTGGACCAGGAACTGCTTTCCACTTCGGCAGCAATTGACACTGGTGATCGCCTGTTTGCTATGCCCTTGTTAGCCACTCAGCTAACCTAAGTGGCACATTTGGAAAGATGTATTGAATCTCATATCGCAAAGAGATCTGATAGACCCCTATATATTCCACTATTGCCAATAGCAGGATGTTACGAGCCGGAAGTGTAGTTACATGGTAAGTAAAGTAGCACGTTTCCAGACGTTTGCACGTCCAGTAGACTGGAAACCAGGTGATTGTATAAATAAAAATATGTATTCCCTTCTCTGACATAAATACACTAATTTATAATAATAAATGCTAAATGCGAAGACATTAAGTAACAACAGCCGCTAATAACTAATGTCATATGGTATAATTTCCTAAATGACACTGACTGACAGGCTGCACTACCCGAACACTGACTCGCGTTTTAGAGAAATGACATCAATTCTGAACAAACATTCTGCGTTGACATCGTAATAATATTCTTAACAATATAATAATACAAATTGCAAATTACAATTTTCCTCTTTTTAAGCAATATCAACTGGGCAGCTTCTATAGGAACTATAATAAGTATTTTAAGTTTTTGTTTGGTGTTTCTGCTTGAAAATGTATCACCTGAAGAGGTAGCATTTTCAGGCTTTTGTTTGTCTAACACCGTTGACAAATTTAGGACTTTATACTATGCTGTGGTTTTGCATGCAGCATGTCTGACAGAAAGCAGAAGACCTGCTATCAGTTTCACCATACAACTAGTTTTTTAACAACATATTTTTTTATATGTGAGAAAATAGATGTGTATTTTGTATTAAATGTTTATTCTTACATTTTGTTTACAAAGAAATTTGTAATGTTACTCCATAACAACTCTGAATTGATACACTTTTGTTAGTAAACAGTGGCGTTGCCAGTTCTATCACCTGAACGAATGACACTGACTCCAAGTCATCGAGTCATCCATACTTTTGAGCCCTGTATTTGAACTATATATTGTGTATCCTTCAAATATTCCTACATGTATTGCTATAGTCTGGAAAATAAGAGACTCAGAAGAGAATTAATGTGTCAGAATGATCACAGTGTCTCTCTCTTTCTACAGCATTGCCTGCAAGAATCTGCTTCCCTCCAGAATGGGGGTGAAGTTCAGAGTTCCTTTGCAGAAATTGCACCCGTTCTCTCGTGCCATCCATCACCGCTACTCTGCTAACAGCAATCCACAAAGACCACCTCACTGCTCAGCTGCACGCCATTACACATCTCTCTCCAGGCTCCCCATGCGTCCTCCCAAATCCCGATCAGGAGGACATGGCTATCAGCAGCACCGGACTTTCTGGGTGGCCCGACTTGCTGCCAAACTGCTAAAACTGAGGTACATCTTGCTGGGCTCAGCAGTTGGAGGCGGATATACAGCAAAAAAGGTATGCTTAACTGTTTGGTTGGGTTGAGCCAATTGAAATAACTGACCTCAAGGTTTTTCTGAATCTGATTGAATCTGAATCTTTGTCCTATTTCAAACAGGATGCAGATATTTGGGTTTCATTGTCTTCACTGACTTTAAAGTTATTTTAACAGATTAAGCATGTGACTTATAGATTTGTTATCGTGTCAGCTTTCAACGAAAATACTATTGGCTGATGGAATCAGACAAAATTTTTATTAGTGCACTACTAGTCAATAAATCTTGACTTTTTTTTACAGACTTATGATGAGTGGAAGGATATGCTTCCTGATATGAGCCAATACACATGGGTTGTTCCAGACTTTATTTGGGAGCTCAGTGAAAATATTGATTTTGGTAAGTAATTCAGAGAGCCATATAAAGCCTATATATCTAAATACATCTGTTTTTGAGGACCTCGGGGCTCAAATTTCAGTGCGGGGTAGCAGGTGCTACACATCATTTTAATGATGCTACAGTATCATGTTTATAATGTGGGAGATTCTGACAAATATCTATTCACTTAAATTAATCCACAAAGTGTCATACGTTTTGTGTGTCATACATTTTGCAACCCAGCCAGTTGTCTCAATATTTCGTGATGTGTGATGATGCAATTATGTAAATACACAAGAAAACTTGACTGTGCTGTTCATGAAGGTATAACTTTGTTTTGTATGCTCTTATCCCATAAAAACTTTATAAATGTATTTAACCCTATATAATATATTTGGGCTGCACATTTTGCACTTAATTGTCGAACTTCATGTCAAACAGTGAAAGAAAAGAATAAATGATTTATCATCTTTAATATATTGTTCTAATTTTCTTATTGTGTCAGTAATCATAACGGTGAAAATTAACATTATACTCGCAGATACTGATATGGTGGCTTACTTATCTTGCATGCTGTATTAATTATTTTGTTTTTAGTGCAGATTCACTGGATACATTGGTTTGGGTTGCTAATGAGAGAATTTTTTTGCCCCTGAATAAAGACAAGCTGGCCAAGGCTTTGCCTGAACTAGAAGAGATAGCCAAACTGCTACCTGACATGGAAAAGGTCGGAGAGAACTTCACTTTCCTGAAGAGCCTCCTCTCCAGTCGTAAGCAATGTCTTACAAACACACACACACATACAGTTCAGAAAATTTAAACTCTTAAATCACTCGTAGGATCTCAATGAATGAAATATTCAATTTGAAAGTATTTATATACAATCTGTAATTTAAGAACAAAATTATGTAACAACAGTCAATGGAAACCAAAATCATCAATGCACCGAGGGCTTGGTTCAAAATCATACCAAAAATCAATGTAAAAACCTGAAGTTATGGGTTGATCCAACTTTCATGAAGTTTATCACAGCAACTCATAATATGAGTCTGTAGTTTATGGACCTCATGTGCCTGTACACACGCACAGTAATGTCTGACCATGCTCCTTATGAAATGGCAGATGGTGTCCTGGGCGATCTCCTCGCAGACCTGGATCAGAGTATCAGTGAACTCTTGGACAGTCTGTGGTGCTTCATGGTGGCTTTGAATGCTCTGATACATAATGATCCAGAGGTTCTCAATTGGATTCTGCTCTGGGGAATGTAAGGCATCAATGTCTTTCTTCTCTAAAAGCTGCATGCACATTCTTGCCACATGAGGCCGGGTATAATAATGCACCAGGAAGAACCCAGAGGAACACCATTACCATTTGCCCAGTGTGAACCTTCTCCCGTCTGTGTAGTGAACACCAATGGTGGACTTGCCAATTCTGCCATTTTCTGGCAAATGGCAATCGAGCTGCACAGTGCTGAACCACTAGAGGACGGCAGGCCCTCATGCCACCCTCATGAAGTCTGTTTCTGACAGTTTGGTCAGAAACAAGCACACCAGTAACCTGCTGGAGGTCATTTTGTAGGGATCTGGCAATACTCTGCTTGTCTCCTCCTTTATCTCCTCCATGCGCCAACAAAACACAAAGCTAAAGACAAATCAGAATAAGGAGATAACCACCATCTGTAAAATAATTCTTCCCATTGCCTCCAGTGCACCCGTTGTCACTTTCATTTGCACCAAAGCAGGTGAAACTGATTCACAATCACTTATTCTGCCTAGTTGATATCCTTGAAGTTCTATTAACTTGGTGTCATACTGTGGTTATGTGCTTCTTTCATTGTTTTGTGTGTATATATATATATATATATATATATATATATATATATATATATATATATATATATATATATATATATATATATATATATATATATTTCAAATAGTCTTGAAAAAAGTGTTATGAGCAGTATTACTTGATAATCTCAAGAAATATTTCTTAAGCACCAGATTTCTGAAGGCTCATGTGACGCATGATAAACGGTCAGCTTCGCCATCTCAGGAATAAATTACAATTTAAAATAATAATAATATTAATATTAATAATTAATTAATAAATAATAATTAATAATATTTCGAAGTGTTACTTTGTATTTGATCAAATAAATACAATATCGGTGAGAATAAGGCTGCTCTTTCAAAAGCATTTAAAAAATGTTTGCCGCCCCTAAATATTTGAATGGCTTTGATAAAAGTTGCTAAATCTAACCGTAAGGTCCATGTGGTTTGTCTCTGTGAATTCTGGATCAGTATATTCTTAGACTGCATTGCTTCTAATAATTTTCATATATGCATAATAAGCATCTTCCTTCTGGTAATATGACATTAAGGCATTTTACATTTCTTCTCATAAATCTGGGTTATGTTGTTTGAGCATAAGAAAGTATGATTTCAAGTATAGAGTGCCGACATTGCTTGTCTGCTATAATCCCAATCCAGTGTGCAATGGAATGAGCGCTCCACGCTTTTTCTACAGCCTTTATTTTATTTTCATTTCATTTGTTCCTCTTGTTCATCCCTTCTACTCTCCCTCCCTCCACGTTCTTCACAGGTTTGGGTAGTGAAGTCAATGGAGCTTCTGGTCTGCGTCTGTTATTAGGTGTGTAAATGCCTCACTTAGCGTGTCTCGATTTCTCCTGCGCTGCTGCACTGATGTATGGATTTAAGTTGATTGGTTGTCCGCCTCTAAGTATGGACCAGAAAAACCCCTCTTATCAAAGGAAATAATCTTTAAACTGTTATAAAAACATTGTTATTCAAAAATCGCTTTGTCTGTGCAGAGCCATAACTTCTTTGCAATAGAAGCTTAATTGAAAAGTTAAAGTAAGCTTTCTGTTGCAGTTGCATTACAGTATTGCCTTTCAAAAGTCTGGGGCTGGCAATATTTTTACAAATGTTTTTGTAATAACTCTTAAAAATGTAATGTATTCCTTTGATGCGAAGCTGAATTTTCAGCAATTACTCCAGTCATCAGTGTCACATGAATAGAAAATTCAAAGATACAGCATTTATTTAAAATAGTTTTTTTGTAACAATGTAAATGACTTTACTGTTACTTTTCCCTTAATTTTCCCTTAATTTAATCTTTGCTGAGCAAATGTATTTCTTTAAAAAATATATAAATTAAAGACCCCAAACTTTTTAATTGTGTATTATTGGTATATATTTGTATATTAAGTGTATATTTAGTTTACAGTAGACATTTGGCTAAGAACGTTTAACTGACTGCCCCAGCATTCAGTTAACATAGGTCAGTCCTAGTCAATTTCAGATGTTTTTGCAGTTACAGATGCAGTTAATGACACTAACATTATCTGTGAATGTGTGATTTCTCCAATTGTAATTGTCTTGCCACTTGGTCCCTTGACTTCACCTTCTCCTCTCTAAAGATTTTGTGAGCCCTTCCCTGTGTTAGTTTCTTTCCCTCTTTCCATCTATATCACTAATTTATTCTGTATGTGTGTAGTTCTTACTGCTCAAGAGTTTTGAAAAGTACACTCACTGAATATCTAATCTGAATTCTTTCTAAGGATCTTAGACAAGGAATAATTGTTTCATATTCATGTTTTCAATTGCAGATTGCACATATTTTCTCACACAGTATATATTCTCATTGCTACACTCACTACAATCCTAAAATATGGTCTTAATGGTCTTATTTCTCATCTTTTGAATGTTACTTTTCAAACCTTTGAGTCTTTTTTGTGAATATGATGATTTAATATAATTGCTTTTGCATGCTAATTTTTATTGTTGCCTGCCAGTTATTATTTCTACATATGAAAAAGGTTGTATTTTTTCTTCCTCTAGAAACCACAGGTGATTCAGCCCTGAGAGCACCAGATATTCCACCAGCGTCTGCAGCCATGGCTGACAGCAGTGATAAACAGTTCAAAAAGGTAAACGTCTCTCTTTTCAATGCATAAGTGATGTTTTAAATGGCTTTTCTGAATGCTAAAGCTTGAACCATATTATGGCTTTTTTTCATCCTTTAGTGTATATCCAGCCATTATAAATAAAGCAGCTTAAGTTCCTTTACCTGCATTCTTCTGTCTAGCTATGTTGCTTGGACTTTTTTCAGCATTAACTGATTTGCCAGTTGCTGTGCATGTTTTTCCACTGTTTACTGTAACGTGCAACCACCGAAATGGTTGTCCTGCTTTTTTGTAGGTCCTGTTAAATATGGACTGTTTTAGTAGTTTGTGGCAAAGGGGAAACAGCACTTTTTATGTTTTACATTTATGCGTTATTCAAAAAGACTTGCATTACATTCAAAGTACACATTGACATTCTAATCAGTTCTTGCATTCCCTGGGATCGAACCCATAACCTTGGCGTTGTAAGCACAAATGCTCTACTGTTTGAGTTACAGGAAATGTCTCTCTCAGTGTGCAGATGTCTCTTTTTTTTATTGATATGCTGAAACATTGACAGATATTTTTGTGTCATGTTTTTGCTTCATGCAAGTCAACTTCTTTTCGATGTTCTAAAATCTGTTTTAAAGTTCAGATCCAGTTTTATAACCTGCATATGCAAAGCTATAGGGTTCTCATCAATTGTCCTGCAACTGTATTTAAAATCTTATTGCAGGAGATTGATGATTTATTTGTGTCTTTTCAGCTCATTGTCTGTGTAAAAGCTCCCCCCTCCATAATTTCTACATGTTTGTCTGCCATGGTCATTTAATGCTTCTCTGAGAGCAAAGAATTCACTACTTGTTGAATGTTCAATGTCAGTGTTCTGTTTTTCATTTTCTTTGTTTCATCACTTATAAAAACTATACATGTTTTGCTTATCTTAGATTAGGTTTCTCATATTAGCATGCCTAAAAGAGGACATAGCCCAGGTTGTAGCAGTCATGGAAAGTCTTTATTTATATATATATATATCTTAAAAGTACTTTTACAATGTTACAAAAGTTTTCCATTTCAAATGAATGCTGTCTTTTTAAAATTTCTGTTAATCAAAGAAAAATGTTTTATAGTTTCCACAATATTTAACATTATTTTAATATTAAATATTTCAAATATTTAACTTTGATAATAATAATAAATTATTCTTTAGCACCAAATCAGCATAGCCTGAAGTAATGGTTGCATTATTCCCAAACAGTTATTTGGAGTTGTAATAATATTTCATGTTATTACTGTTTTACATAATTTGATCAAATAAAAGCAGCTTTTGTGAACAAAAATATTGAAACAAATCATACCTTCCCCAAATTTTTGAATGTGTGTGTGTGTGTGCGTGAGAGACAAAATGATACAATTGAATTAATACACATGTTCGGAAACAGCGGTTGAAAGATGTGTAGTAGTAATTGCTCTGTCCAGCTTCAGGCTTTGCACTGCTCTGCATTCAGTCACTTATTGTACCTCAAATGCTTGCTTTGCCTTGGAGCACTAGTTTTATACGGTACTAGTTCATCTATTAACTTAGATGTGTCTTTATTGCAATTATAGCAGCTTTACAATATTGACTGTGAGTTCAAGTCTTGAATGTGATTCAACATTATTACTAGTGCGAAAAAAACCAACTATTTTTAATTTCCTCTGATGTTCACATTTCAGCTCTTCCCCTTCCATTTGCTGAGAAACCTTTGTGGTCGTTTCTTATGCTGTAAGATTTTAGGTTCGTTATAACCAAGTTCAAAACAGTACATTAAAGTGAGGCGGACCATTACCCAAAAGCTCTGCCATGTCCTCCTATTGGTTGGTAAGCAGGTTGATTGACTGCCCCTCTCTATCACTGTGCCGTCCCTCAGCAGGGGCTGCTCAGCGAGCTCATTCTCATTCAGCAGCAGATCCAGAAGCATGAGGAGGAGATGCGGCGGGCGGCAGCCAATAATGCTCCGCCTCCGCCGCTTGAACCCAGTCCCAGCCCGGCCCCGAACCCCTCGCAGTCCAAACGCAAGGTGATGGTCCACTCCCCCACCACCCCTCTGATGCTGTGACTCTCATGCCAGTCTTTGATTGCCCCACGCCATTCTTTTTTTTAGTTACATTGTGCTTTTGAAAGGATATATTGAATTTCTGACACTCAGAAATGTATATTTCCCAAATGCTTAATGCAATGAAGATCTTTATATTTTTAATATAGTTAGCAGATTGGTGGAGGTATTAACGACTGGTGTGAGAGAAATACAGCTTTAATAAACTCTAGTTGTAAGTCAAATGAGTAGCTCCACCCATCCAGGCGCCCGTAGGAAAATTAAATGTCCCAAGCGGGAATTTAGCTTAATCTGCAGTTGTATTTTAATTTGACCTGAGCATCTGTAAGGCTACATACTCTTCCCATCAAAATGCTGATTTCCGTGAGATGTTATTCCATCTCATAGCTTATATAGTGGGGTCCAAAGGCTTAGACCACCAGATTAAGAATTAAGGCAAGGCAATTAAGAAAACAATTATTTACTAAAAAGATTTTCATTCCAAAATATAGGAATACTTAGGCTAGTCTCCATTTAAACATATCATTAAAAACCTTTAATTAGAGTAACTTTTAAATGATGTCCTCTAAAAATAAAATTACAATATCATACAGTACTTTTGTAATAGGTAGATTTTTGAGGAAGATCTTTACAAAAGATCGGATATTTAGGATATTTAGGTCAATTTAGGATATTTTTCAGAATTGTCAGGGCAAGCGGAACTGTGTTTTAGATGTTATAAATCTTTTCATTAATTTGTTGGACAAAAAATCTGATCTGACATTTTTGTACTTATTTTAACTCCGTGTTTCATGAATTGTTTTGTTTTGCATCATTATTTTACTATTTAGGTTTTGCAGAAAAGACGGAAAAAAATGGATGTTTTGTTTGTGAAAACAAGTTTTTTAGCTTCAATGGAGAGAAATCTTTTATTAGAGACCTAGAAATAGTACATAATCTCTATGCATAAAATATTTCTTATTCAATTTATCCAATAGTGTTTCTTTGTTTATAATTTTAACTACAACATTAAGACCCATTTAGTCCTAAGATTAAATAAACTTTAGATTTTGAGTATCAGACTTTAAGTGTGGTCCCAGACTTTTGAACCCCATGGTTTGTGCCATAGACATTGATTTCTAATCAGTAACTTTGAAAACATTATCCTTTGAAACAATACAGTAAAATGTTTCTACGTTTCATTAAAGTAGCTTTCAAGTAAAAAAAACCATGATATTTCTATCTGTTAAAAGCAGTTTGTATATTCAGAGTCTTGTATAGTTGCATAATTTTTGTGATAAACCCAAACTCGACCCATTCCGCTTCACTCATGCAAAGTGCAAACCCATTTATTTACACAGTCCCTCGTGTACAGTTAATATTCACTGCATGGAGTGTTGTGCGGTTCTGCCACATGGAGTGCAATGCACTTTGCTTCAGCGGTGGCCAGCAACACTAACCTGCCTAACACCAGAACCAGTGACATTGCACATAGGCGAGAGTCATTTTATATCACACACACTTTGTTTTTACGTAGACGTGTGTTTGTTTGTTTGATGTCTTCCTTCATGTCCTTTCCATTACGTCCAATCAATCTCTTCTTTTCTGTGATTTGCCCTGTAGTTTGAGGTGTGTGTGCTCAATAATTGCATTGCAGGTGCAGACCAATAAATGACTTGAGAAGCGGTTTTGATGCATTGATTTAGCATCCTTTACAAATCATTTTCTTTGTGAGTGTGGGTGTGTGTGGTGATTTGTGAAAAGAATAAATGATTGATTAAAAGCTTGAAAAATCCAGAAGTGCAATTTCTTCTCTTTGCATTAACTTGCCTTTCCTCTGCTGGGATGCCCGCTGGAAAGAGTGCATGAAATGTGGGTTGTTCGTGTAATGACTCTTACAGGGGGATATTAGGAAGATGCCCTGAAAAGAAATAACATGGTCATAGTCTGCTGCATTGTTTCTTGTGCTTTGCAGTCTTCTGATAAAGAAAGAGTTGACCAGCTTCAGGAAGAACTCCTTCGAACTCAGGTTAAGTGTTGTTTTATTTTAAGTCTTGATTTTTAGTTTCCCCCCCCCCCCATACTATTGCTTGTAGCTTTTTAAGTTGTTCATTATCATTTATACTCCATTTCCCCTCATGCTTGTATAGATGAAATACCAACGGATGCTTGAGCGTCTGGAAAAGGAGAATAAGGAACTGAGGAAAGTTGTATTGCAGAAAGATGACAAGGGGATTCACCAAAGAAAAGTCAAGGTCAGATTTCGGCAGTCTTTTTTATCGGTGAATACAAAGCTCAAATCACTGGGTTTCGTTGATGCATTTTTCCTGTTCTTGATCTGTGCAGAAGTCTTTGATTGACATGTACTCTGAGGTCCTGGACATTCTCTCAGATTATGATTCTAACTACAATACTCAAGATCACCTGCCAAGGGTCAGTGCTATTTTTTTAAATTCTTTTAGAATGTCAAATATTTACACACAGCTAGTGACTATTAGAAGTAATTTTGTAGATTAATCTTTAGTTGATTATTTGGGTTTTCTTTCCATCAAAAATGTCTATAAAGCATTGAGTGCAAAATGGTTTAAAATATAAAGATTATAAAGTGAAAATTTAAGAAACTACAGTAATACCTCGAGATACGAGCATAATCCGTTCCAGGGCGGAGCTCTACCTCGAATTGCTCGTATCTAGAATCAGGTTTTCCCATAAGAAATAATAGAAAACAAATTAATTTGTTCCAGATCCGAAACAATGGAAAAAAAGTCGTCGCTCCTCCTTTTATGCCTCCGCTCCTCCGTGAGACGAGATACCGGTGGCTCGCAGGTGACGCTCATTATCAATCACGCCACCGGCTCTCGTGATGCTCTCACGGTCCCTCGACCCCCGCCCTGCTCACCACAATAAGTTTTTACTGTCTTTAGTGGCAGGTGCAGAGGAGGGAGGAAGGGGGTTGGTACGCAGACACTTGATTCCGTATCGAATCTTACACGAACATTACGTATCTTATGTTAACTTAAATTAACATATATGACATAACTTGGCTTACGTTTTTTTTTTACTTTTCTATTTTATATTATTGTTTTGCTTTTTCTGATTTGTTTTCTTCCCTTTTTCCACCTGACTACCCTTAGTTTCAGTTTCACTTGGCGTAGACCTTTTAACAAAATACCTATGGAGGGAGATTTGTTTCTGTCTCCCATTCAAAATGAGTAAGGCACGTGTCGTCAAAAAGCGCTGAAGCGCGACCAGTAGACAATTTATCAGGGTGTTTCTTTTCACTGAAATCAGAAACCTTCTGCCACATAGCCATCACTTCCTTAATTTCACTTGTAGAAATGTTTTCCTCCTCGTATGTTCATCGTTTGCAGCTCGATCAACTCCTCAGTTGACAGTTCCTCCTAATGCTCTTGGGTGCCAGAACACTCACGCGGGCACCACGCTCATATTTATTCACAATTTCTTGCCTCATTTCCATGGTCATCATGTGTTTCTTCTTCTCACTACCAACCTTAACACTCACTTTCTTAGAACTCATCGCTATTATGAAGAATAATGCACAAAATAGAGAGAAAATCAGCTAACACGTGAAGTGAACATGCATCAGTACGCGTGCTCGTATCTCGGATATATACTCGTATCTAGAAGCAAAAATCTGCACGAAGGCTTGCTCGTATCTTGGAATACTCGTATGTAGAGACGCTCGTATCTCAAAGTATTACTGTACTTCTTTACAGATTAAAGTTAGAATGCTCTGCAGGAAAATTCCCTCCTCTGACCATAACGCATTACTGCAATCTGATTATTTCCCTGTAATGTGGTTACATAAAACACACATTAATGGGTCAGACATAACCTGCTTCCATCTTCCCTTCTCTAGGTGGTAGTTGTTGGAGACCAGAGTGCAGGAAAAACCAGTGTGTTAGAGATGATAGCTCAAGCTCGAATCTTTCCCAGAGGCTCTGGAGAAATGATGACCAGGTCTCCTGTCAAGGTGAATTAAGCTAACTAAACTTTATAGTAGTTTGTTTCTAAAAATGATTCTTATTAGTATCAATGTTTAAAACAGTTGTGCTGCTTCATATTTGTGATGCGTTTACCTGACTTGTTTTATTCTGAAGGTGACACTGAGTGAAGGCCCTCACCATGTAGCAATGTTCAAAGACAGCTCTCGTGAGTTTGACCTTGGGAAAGAAGAGGATGTAAGTATCTTAAAATTGTGTGGTACAAGTTTGTCAGTCTCTGTATTTGACTGTCCAGTTACTGAGATAAGGTTGTTTTTTTTTCTAGCTTGCAGCATTGAGGCATGAGATTGAACTCCGGATGAGGAAGAGTGTGAAGGAAGGTCAGACAGTCAGCCCTGAGGTGAGACCCTTGTTCCTTCACTGCTTTGTGAAAACATTTACACTTATTAATATTCATCGTTCTTGTGTTTTGTGTCTTGTTAGACCATTTCTTTAAGTGTGAAGGGCCCAGGAATCCAGAGAATGGTGCTTGTTGACTTGCCGGGCGTTATCAGTGTAAGGTTTTTTGTACTTTTTCATAAAGGTTTACTAATCGCACATGATATAAGCTTGTACGTCTGTGCATTGATTGTTACACTGGTTCTTGACTTGATTTAAAGTATGTCACTGACTGTTTCATTTGTGTACAGACTGTGACAACCGGCATGGCTGCTGACACAAAGGAAACCATTTTTAGCATTAGTAAAGCCTACATGCAGAATCCAAATGCCATTATCCTCTGCATTCAGGGTGAGTTTTTACTTAATTTGTCATTAAGTACTGTCATATTTGTAGCCAACAATATTAATATTTTTTGTCTTATTTCTCTTTTTCAGATGGCTCAGTAGATGCAGAGCGTAGTATAGTCACTGATCTTGTCAGTCAGATGGACCCTCAGGGCAAAAGGACCATCTTTGTTCTTACCAAGGTTGACCTGGCAGAAAAGAATCTAGCTAGTCCAAGCCGAGTAAGACCTTGAAATATTTCACTACATGAACTCCCAATACTAAATGTTACATGCTGTATTAGCCACTAGAGGGTATCATCTGACACAAAGGAAATATTAAATGCTGTTATGTGCTGGTGATGGCATTCATGGGAATGTTTTACACTTCATATACAAGATTAAAATATTTTGTTATTTGTCTCAAATTATTAATTTGCTCTATTTATAGATCCAACAAATAGTTGAAGGCAAATTATTTCCAATGAAGGCCCTGGGCTACTTTGCAGTAGTAACTGGCAAAGGTAGAAAATTAGATCTTTCTCATATGCATTTGTATTTTTCATTTTGCTGGGCTTGGATGTCATTCAAACCTATGATTTATTTTGTAGGCAGTACTAATGAGAGCATAGATTCCATCAAAGACTACGAGGAGGACTTCTTCCAGAGCTCAAGACTGCTGAGGTACGACTCTAATGCATATTTCTACCTATCATTTTCTATAATCTGTCACATATTTTGATTGAGAAATTTTTTTTCCCCCAAACTGCTATAGGGATGGTATGTTGAAAGCTCATCAGGTGACCACAAAGAACCTGAGTCTTGCTGTGTCGGACTGCTTCTGGAAGATGGTGAGAGAGTCAGTGGAACAACAAGCAGATGCTTTCAAAGGTAAGATTGAAAATAAATACAAAATTTGCAGATTGGTGGACCAGGACCAGGATTAAAAATCCCTGTTCTAAAGCCATTTGATTGCATTCTGCAAAAAACTGATTGAAAGATTTTTTTTGTGTGCCTACACTATCCTTTTAGAACAGTGGTTTGCAACCAGGGTGCCAGGGCCCATTAGTATTACCTTATCGAACTTACAAGGAGGCAAAATAATGACTTGAAGTAATGTAAAATAAGACAAAACAAACATTAAAATGATCCAAAATCATTAAACATGAATAATAATGATAAAAATCATACAAGCTAAAATAATTTGTTGTTTTCTAGACTTGGAAAAGTGATCTAAGTTAATAGAATCTTTTTAACTATATGATGTTTTTAAAATAAATAAATATGCAATGTTTTGCAATCAGGTAGAAATTGTGAGTAATAAATATTTCTAAAAATCCTTATTTTAAATACCCATTTCTCCTTACCGAGAAGCAGGTGAATAAAACTACATCAAATGTGTTTGTTGCGTTTCCATTTGCTCCAATAGCAAGCAATAGCAACTCCCTCACCCTTTGTGTTAGAAACACCCTCACAACAATTTTTCTGAAATGTAATTCCAAGTTACTATAGCAAAGTGTAGTCTTATGAATGCACAGATGAAAAAAAGAAAAGAAAATAGAATTGCTAGATTTATGATGTAAATAATAGGAAAGATATCACCAAAGTCTGTGAAAAAAGGTCCATGCTTACTGAGTATACAAATAACTGAAAAAGTCATGGCTATTTTGATGATTCTAATGGACAACGTGGAGCCTTGAAGTCAGAAAGGTTGTTAACCACGGCCTTAGGTGAAATAAAAAAGGCAAATGGACTCTGCTTTTAAGTATTTAGTTTGATTATTGCTATTTTTATCCCTTAATAAGATGCTGATTTTCAAGGGCGTTTTGAGAAGTGTACACATCAGCTCTCAAGAGACCCAGTAAATAAACTTTAATAGAATCCAAACCAACAGCTCTACAACCACTTAACTCTGAAGCCCACCTCAGCAGAGCTGTTTCCCAATCCTGTGCGTGCTGATTCCTGTCACACCTCACCTCAGCTCAGACGTTCTGCACAGGGCACGCTGCAGACCTCCACGCTGCCAATTAACAGGCCACCCCTGCTAACACTCTGCCTCTAGATTTATTACCTGACCCGGGACGCTCCTCAAACCTTTGTGTGGGCTATCGATTTCCACAGCTGCACCAGGGCCGGCCCGATAACCAGAGCAATTAGCGTCATCTTCATTGTGCGAGGGAGACGGCTGGCCCGTGTGTATGCTGGGGACGCTGGGCCCCAGGGGGACGTGGGGTTGCTGATACAGTGCATGCCTGGCTCCAGGTGCATTGATCACGACCACAGCGCAGGCTATCTGGTGCCCCTGTTCAGGGAACAAGACAGAGGGAGGCGGGAAGTGTCTGAGGAATAGGGCTGTTGTCACTGAAAAGTTTTAGTCAAAGTTCACTCTATTATTTTAGGTGGCTGAGTTAACTTTGAACACATTGTTTTATAGAAAAAAATGTTTTTCAGTATGACATCAATTGCCAAGTTGCTAATCATTTTTTAATCTACTGTACATCTGACCTACATGCTACAATCATATGAACTAAAAATTTCATTGCTCTTATGCATTTTTACTACATCAGAGGTACTGAGATTTCACCGTTGTGACCTTATGAAAGACACACTGTTCATAAAATTATATAAAAAATGTCATTAACTCTCCCTCAAAATGTTCTAAACCGATTTGACTTTCTATTTAACACAGAAGGTATTTTAAAGAATGTTTTGGTTTATATCGACTTCCATTATATAGACAAAAAATACAATGAAAGTCAATGTGAACAAATGGAAACTTCCTTTCTGTATCGCAGAGGAAAGACTTACAAGTTGGAACGATTGACTGATTCTAAATGGCATTTTATATATATCTCCTTTTCCTTCCTTGCTTTCACTTTCCTTTAGTCCCTCCATTCTCCAGGCTTATACTACTTTAAACAATGTTCAAAACTTTGTATTGTGAGCACTCTTGTGTACTTTTGCCTCTTCATGATGAATCGATTTTTGTATTCCTCAAGTTATAAGTTGCTTTGGACAAAAGCATCTGTTAAATTAATAAATGTAAATGTTTACTTATAAACCCCCAAATAAAATATGGATATTAATGGAAAATCAAAAAAATAGTATAAAAAAATCTAAATTGAACATTCCTTCCTTGTTGACCAGCATCTCGATTTAACTTGGAGACCGAGTGGAAGAACAACTATCCTCGCTTACGGGAGCTGGACAGGGTAAGAATCAACTCCTGGTTAATCTATACTAGACCTTTAAGTCTAGGACACCTTAATAATATTCTAATTTAATTATGTCAGATAATTGACACAACATTAGTGATAGATATAACATTTTTCCTAATGTGCTGTCCTTGAAAAAAGAAAGTACTGTACTTAAAATTCTCTATGTACTGTAAAAGCTTTGACATCCTTAATAATCATATATGATATGACCAGAGCTTAAGTATATGTTTTATACTGTTAATGTCGTGCTCTTCTTTCATAGAATGAGCTCTATGAGAAGGCCAAAAATGAGATCTTGGATGAGGTGATCAGCTTGAGTCAGGTTACACCAAAACACTGGTGAGCACTTCTCTTTTCATTAACTACAAAAATATGAAAACTGTATCTCAATTGATTTAAAAATTGAGTTTTGTGTGGATTATTACTTATTACTGTTGTTCTACCTAAACCATAAGTTATTTCTTATTTATAAAAAAAATAAGTTTGTTTCTTATTTGATAGTTGATTTATTTTATTCATTTATTTATATTTTGTTTGATGATATTTATACTTTGCTAAATATACCTTTTGATGTCAAGCAACCAATGTCAAAAACAATGTATAAAATTAAACATTTTTTATTATTAGTTGCATATTTATAACTATCCTGTCCATCAGCAAAATCACAACAATTCATTAATTCATTTCTCACAATTCATCTGATTGAATGGCAACCGCATCTAATGGCTTTAGGGCTGACTTTACCATCAGAATGCAAAGCTGCAATCTGTAACTGGAGTTATGATCCCAAAACCCCGAGGAGCAAGCTAAATGAAATAGATCAGATGTTTGTAGGCGGCCCAGTGTGCTCCATCAGCCTCTCAAATCAATGACATGATGAATAGCTGGAGGGTGGCTTTTCTGGGCAGCGCTAGTTTGGTGTTATTGGAGATGTGTGTATATTGATGTCCCAGGATGGAACAAAGCAAACAGGAAGCTATGAAATATGGTGCCTTTTATGATAAATGAGCTTGACCGTCACCCTCAGAATATTCTCAACTTTGTCTTAATGTCAAGTCCTACACTTTCCACATGGCTGTTTAGAATTATGATGTACATTTTTGGTGTTATTTGTATTTGATGGTTGAGGGGACTGAGAGCAACATAATTAACATGGTTCATTTAGCTCTTGTCTCCATTTGGTTGCAGTTTGGTCATGTGTATTTTCAGAATGAACAAGCATACATTTTGTCTTTGTAGGGAGGCCATCTTACAGAAAAAGCTTTGGGAAAGGGTCTCGACGCACGTTATTGAGAATATCTACCTACCTGCCGCCCAGACCATGAACTCGGGCACTTTCAACACCACTGTAGACATTAAACTCAAGCAGTGGACTGATAAACAACTTCCTCATAAAGCTCTAGAGGTAATCGCAGTTGACAAAACGCCTATTTCCTTTGTGATGAATGCTTCTATTTAGTCATTACATTTCCAAAATCATGTGGTAAAAATGACTGTTTATGTGAAATACAGAAATATTGTAGTGTTGCATTTTTTTTTTATTAGTCAAAGTTTTTTTGTTCTCTTCTGAATTTTATGTTATATTATATTACCTTTTAGAGGTTTGGTCTCTTTTGCTCACAAAGACTGCATTTGTTTTATCAAAATTGCAGTAAAACAGTAATATTGTCAAATATTATAATTTAAAAATAACCATTTTCTATTTTGTTATATTTTAAAATGTTATTTATTGTCTTTGGTGGCAAAGGGGATTTTTCAGAAGCCAATACTCTAGTCTAATATACTGATTTGGTGCTCAAGAAAGTGTATTATTATTGTTATCAATGCTGAAGTCAGTTTAGAACTGCATTTGTTTGAAGTAGTATTTGTTTTTCAGCAATGTAAAAAACGTTTAATGACGAATAAAAGTATTAATTTAAAAAACAGCAACTTTTTCTTTTTTCTTTACTGAACCCAAACTATGCAGTGATTTATAAAACTGTGAAAATAAAATTTCTCTCATCCCGTTTTTAAACCTATCCTTTTTTTCTTTGCTGCTCAGGTGGCTTGGGAGACATTGCAGGAGGAGTTTGCGCGTTTCATGGCAGAATACAAAGGGAAAGATCAGGATGACATCTTTGATAAGCTTAAGGAAGCTGTCAAAGATGAGAGCATCAAACGGCACAAGTGGAATGAAAGAGCCATGGACAGCTTGGTAAATATTATGTGTAATCCCAGAAATTCAATATAGAATATATAAACAGATATATTATTTTGCTAATGCAGCACACAAGTGTTTGTTGAGTGCTGATAGTAAATGTTACTCATGTTTGTGCGGTACAGAGAGTGATTCAACACAACGCTTTGGAGGATCGTTCTATAACAGACAAGCCCCAGTGGGACGCTGCTATTCAGTTCATGGAGGAAACGCTACAGTCTCGCCTTAAAGACAGTATGTCTTCTGCTCATAAACCCCTTTCTTGTCTCTCTGTGCCTGAAGTATGTGACTCATCTTCCTGTGTTGCAGCTGACTCGGTAATAGCAGATATGGTGGGGCCAGACTGGAAGCAGAGATGGTTGAACTGGAAAAATCGAACACCAGAGCAGGTTGGACAGACAACTCTACATATTTATCCACACTTTTCATTTTATTTGATCTTTTTTTAGAATCATGGGGCCATAATTAATAATCACTGTTTGTGCTATTAGTAGGTACTAGTGAAAAAAGTCAACATAATTTTGTTTCCAAATTGTAGCACATCCGTAATGAAACCAAAAATGAGCTAGAGCGTCTGTTGAAGCTGCATGAAGATCACACGGCTTACCTGGCCAATGATGAGGTCACTACAGTACGCAAAAACCTGGAGGGTCGAGGAGTGGAGGTGGACCCTGTACTGGTCAGTGAGAACCTTAAAGAAAATATTACTCTTTGTAGATCTTTATGGCTTTTTGTTTTTTAAACTAATGTATAACTGATTTCTCTCTGTAGATCAAGGACACGTGGCACCAGCTCTATCGACGCCACTTCCTGCAAAAGGCATTATCACATTGTAACCTCTGCCGGCGAGGTTTCTACTATTACCAGAGACACTTTGTAGACTCTGAGGTAGAGAGATGCCTTTTTTAGCACCAAAAAATACTGCAAAAGTGTTTTTGAGAATTAAATGTTTTAAGAAATTAAATGTAATTTAAAAATGTATTTAAAAAAAAAGCATAATTCAAAATATGCTTATTTTTATTTTGGCAGAAAAAATAAATGGATAAAATAAAATTAAGCATTTTATAAAGTGTAAAAGTCAAATAAACAAGGAAAATAAATATCAAGTAGAAAAATATCCAGGATTGGTGTTTGTGTTCAATACTCAAAAAATATGAAAGTTATTAATGAAGGAACACCACATATTAGTTATCCATAACAAAACTAAACTCATTTGCCCTTTGTATAACTGACCTAAATTATCATCATAGCTTTTTTCTCTCTCTCTTTTTTGGCCAAAGATGGAAATGTTTAGGTGTTTTCCTAATTTATATATACAGTTTCTGTAAATTAATTTTTTTGGTTAATGTCATATTTAACTTATAATTTCTCTGTGTTTCAGCTTGAGTGCAATGATGTGGTTCTGTTCTGGAGGATCCAGAGAATGTTGGCCATCACAGGCAATACTCTTCGACAACAGCTCACTAACACCGAAGGTAAGCTTTTCTGCAAAATCTTAAGATTTGGTTACTAATCTGCACAAATCACCACTCATTGCTAAACACACAGGCTTCAGTGTGAGGGAACTGAAAACAGCACAAATAATAATTTTTGTTTCTGTGTGTGTAGTGCGGCGCTTGGAGAAGAATGTTAAAGAAGTATTAGAGGACTTTGGAGAGGACAATGAGAAGAAAGTCCAGCTGATCACAGGCAGGAGGGTTCAGTTGGCAGAAGACCTCAGTAAGTTTATCCTGATTCTTTCTCTTCATTCAGTCTGTGAAACATCAGCAAGACAGGTCGACCACCAGAGAGCAGTGTTGTTTTGCACTTAAGAATCCATTCATTTGTTCTATATGGGTAATTTAGACATTTGTCACATTTCTGTTTTTCTAATTGCATTTATAAATTCATGAATATGTGATTTTTTTTTTTTTAATGAATATTTTTGATATTTATCAATCCTCTTTTTTTCAGTGCAACAACAGTTAAGTTGAGATAAGTGTAATACACTGAGCCAGAAATGTTTTTCAAATCAGCATTTTTTCAGAAAATCCCCCCCGAATCTCTTTCTAAGCATTTCTTCTCACATTTGAATTCTAAAAGTTTTTCTTTTCTTTCTTATTTTTTTTAATGGCAAAAACCATTTGTCTATGCTTGGAATTCCACTGTTTTCAATCCTTTTTCTGTTTTACTTTTTAAGCTCATTTTAAGTGATATTAGTTCAAAATAGGGTACGGATAGCTTTCCACACACTCTTCTCTCTCTCATACTCCTTCTCATTTTTTTCATGTTCTTTCCTCTGTTGTGGCTTGAACCCTTAATTGCCCTTCACAGTGTGGTAGACAGTGTGAGAGAGCTCCTGGCTGCACACTGCCTTCTGTCTGTCATGTCTCCAGCCCTGGTTACTGTTAAACACTCTGTTGATTAAAGCAGCAATTTGTGGAGGCACGACTGACATGCTTAGACTTGATCTCGTGCAGACACACGACTCGTAAATCCCAGTGCTGTCATTACTGTGATAACAGAGAGTGAGGTAATGGCCCTGCCGCCCAGGTTAGTGTGTGCTTAGACACAATGGTCAAACTGCCCCATACAGTGTCTTGCGTCATAAAGAGCCATTTTCTATGAAGACTTTCTTTGTGCATCTAAGAGGCCTCTCTAAATGTTTAATGGGCAATGTCTCTTTTGACCAGGTTGACTTGCTTTAGTGTCTTTGCAGTAGACAGGAAAAAGCATTATAGCAGTGATTTTAACCCATAACTCAACGAGTATCTTCCAAGAATATTTTTCATCAGTCAATAAAGCATTGAAGCTTTGCAAAAGCACATTCATTCAGATGTTTTAAATATTCTGCCTGTTTTAAGAGACACAGTCTTTCAGGACAGAGATGTACCATGTACCATGATGTACCAGTGCTCAATCTTTGTTATCTGCTTTTGTACCTGTCCGACTATAAAGCATGTTGTTTATTTTGGTCCTTTGAGCATGTACACTAGTCTTAGTTGTCCGACCCTCCGACCCAATGCTTGGCGTGGAGTAACCCTTAGAGTGGATTCCTGTGCTGTAAAGCATGACGTTGCCTGGTGGATAACCAGCACTTGGGAAAACACAAGCATGACCTCCCAAGAAGTGGCTGTTATGCTAATAAAAGCAAGTCTGGGCATGCATGCATGCATCAGTGCCCTAGCTGTTGCCACTGCACAAAACACATGGTCACTCTATTAAGGTGCAGTCAGTCTTTATCAAAGAGAGAGATGGCTGTAGTGACAGGTCTTGGATTGTTAATAATGGTTGCCATGCTATGAAAAACAATGGCTGCATTTAGTTAAAAGTAACAATTAGGTGTGCCAAAGTGATCATATTTGAGATTACATTTTTAATGGTGTAAATGCCGTTAACTTTTTCATTTAAAATGTTTCATTTTATTTTGATACATCGAAGCTAATAGACTTTATTCGATCCAACATGTTGTGAAAGAGTGCTTTGTGCAACCCGAATTCAAACCCCATCTCATGATCTACCAAACTTCGCTTCCTGTCTTCTCTCCAACTGTACTCTGCTTTAAATCCGAATAAAGGCACACAAAAAAATTTGAGACCACAAAAAGACCTCAAAAAAACTAATCTAACAAACAAAACTAATCAAAACTAAAAAAATCTTTGTCTAAATAAATGTAATACCATTTAACATTTAGCTATCATCGTTCAATAGTCAATCATTTATTACAACCTTATTAACAGAGAATTTATTTGTTGAATTGATAGTTACCCATTACAAAGCTTATTAGAATTGAATTATCATAGCACTACCATTCAAAGTTTAGTTTAGTAAAAGTGTTGCTGACACAAGGACGCATTACAAGACGCATTACATAAATTCCGAAAAATATGAATCAGTATTTCTACAAAACAATTATACCGTAGTGTGAAAAAGAGTTTGCCCCCTTTCTGATTTATTGTTTTTTGCATGTTTGTCACACTTAAATGTTTCAAATCATCAAACAAATTTAAATTAAAGATAACACATGTGAATACAAAGTTTGAGATTATTAAAAGGTTGTCATTATTACGGGAAAACAAAATCCAAACCTTCATGGCCCTGTATGAAAAAGTGCTTGCCCCCTACACCTAAATAACAGGTTGGGTCACACTTAGCAGCAACAACTGCAATCAAGCGTTTGCGATAACTTGCAATCTTTTACAGAGCAGTGGAGGAATTTTGGCCCATTCATCTTTGCAGAATTGTTGTAATTCAAACATGTTGGTGGGTTTTTGACCTGGCCACTCAAGTCTGTTTTGGATCATTGTCCTGCTGGAGAACCCAAGTTCGCTTCAGCTTGAGGTCACGAACAGATGGCCGGACATTCTTAAGGATTTTTTGCTAGACAGTATAATTCATGATTCTATTTATCACAGCAAGTGTTCCAGGTCCTAAAGCAGCAAAACAGCCCCGACCATCACACTACCACCACCATATTTTACTGTTGGCACGATGTTCTCTTTCTGAAATGTGGTTTTTACTTTTACACCAGATTAATGGGACACACACCCTCCACATTTTTTTTTACTTTTGTCTTGTCAGTCCACAGAGTATTTTCTCAAAAGTCTTTGAGATCGTCAAGATGTTTTCTGGCTTTTTAACACAGGGCCATGCAGGTTTTAATTTTGTTTTCCCTTAATAATAACAACCTTCATTCAAAAACTGCATTTAGTGTTTACTTGTGTTATCCTTGACTAATATTTAAGCTTGTTTGATCTGAAACATTTAAGTGTAAAATCATGAAGGCGGCAAACTGTTTTTCACACCACTGTGTATGTTGAACATCATTAAATGCATTACATTCACACATTTTAAAATATTTGGAGGCAAATAATTATGCTAAAAAAGTATTAAAGTAAAAAATTATTGATTCATTGTTTTAATATATTGACAAACCTTGTAACAGTACATTGAATATGGCTAATTTATATACAAATTAAGCGTTGATCTGGCATTATTGATAAACTAAATGTTTTAATTCAAGGTGAAACTGTTTCGTATTATAAATAATTTCAGACTGCTTTTTTCATCTTTTCATCATTCTGGTGAGGTTTATTTAAAATTTGAAGTGGAAAAAGGCTTTTCAATTTGGCATTAGTTTACAGGAATTATAATGGCTTGATTATGTGCTGTATCCTATTCAGTTTTTCCATTTAGTTTCACAGTATATTGTCATTTTTTGTGTACATAGGTTTAATCAAAAGCATATTTGTATAGTTTTCACTTTTCAGGCCAGAGGTTTGCCAATGTGTGTTTAGTATCAGCGTATTACATTGTCTGTTCTGTGTATATACAGTTTACGCAACATGGTGTTGTACAAGAGGTGGTGTTTTTGTAAGTTCATTAGTTCTTTCACCCATTTCTGGCCACTTTTGTAGTTTCTACCACATCTTAAATGGAATATGCAAAGAACATGATTTAGGACAAAATCCTGGCTATTTCCAATTTCTTTTCAAATAGCAGGGAAGAATGTATGGGCCTGTCTGGCCTTGCCGCCTTTCCTGCGTGAGGTGGCATCATGTTCCCAGGGTTCCTGGAGCTTTTGATGTATTTTGATGTGCTGTCTTGGTTTCCTCTCAGAGAGAACAAATGATCTTATTTTGACCGCACACACCTCCTAAATTCTTGAACCATTTAAACATCAACAAGCTTTTCAATTTGACCTGGTTTCAAGTACGGTACCAGTCTGCTACTCTCAGATGATCACAAATCAATATGAGAACAGCTGATAAAAACTTCTCTTTTTCTTTGCCAGTTATTGTCTTGCAAGCTGAATCAAACTCTCTAAAAAATCAATCCCAAAATTTCCAAAAGTTTAATAACCCCTAGCATACTGTCACAGTTGGATCTTGCTAAAGTTCCATCCACTTTGAAGTATCACTTTCTGACCGGCAGTTTTGACAGGCGTCTCTTAGACGTTTGACTTCTGGAGAGCTTCTTGAGGTTTTTCAAATCAGTGAAGCCCATTACTCATTACGAAGTACTCTGAGCGTTGCGCTTCGGTTCACTTTGATGGCGCTTTGGTAGATTCAATCTTAGACTGTATTGAATTCACAAAATCTGACGTTTTTTGTCATTAATATATTCCTTGATGGTGATATTTAGAAGGTGGAAAGTTGATTTATTTTGAGAATATGTCTCCAAGCCACATTGCCCACCTTACAAGACCCAACAGGAAAAGATTCCAGGATCCAGTGGCAGATGGGAGGGGTTAGGAAGCAGTGGGATTTCAAGCTCCATGCTTTTTAAATCACCTATGAGCTGTTGTTACACGCTCCCTGTCTTGCTCCCTGTTTGCCTTTTTTCTTTTTTTTAGATGGATTGGAAAAAATGAGAGCCCCCTTTATAAAGCGAGAGATGTATTGATAGGCTCATGGAACCTGGGGCTGGGCCAGGGGTTGAGTCCGGCTCACACAAGGCTGCGAGGGGCTATTACTCCCACAGGTGCAGGGAGCTGAGCCGCTGACCCTGGCCTCACCTGTCTGCCTGTTTGAAGATGAGGAGCTGGGGGAGGACAGGGGCACTTCCCTTAACAAAAAGAAAAAATTTAGCCCCTGAGGCAAAGTCTGGTGTTAAGAGCGATTTGCCCTTACTTGCAGGCAGGCAGGCAGAGAGCTGCTCTGGTTTCACACTTGGGGATTGTGCATGTGTGAGTGAGAGAGCGGGAATGCGTGGGATTAGATGTGCAAGATGGCTGCATTCAGGCTCGTTACTGTGGCTGCTGCCTGTGGGTGATTGTGTCGTGTGTGCGAGCAGTGCCGGGGCAGCTGTGTGGCACTGTGCCTTCACTGGAGCTCTGCCCACATTGCTAATATGCAACTGCAGGCACGTTAGGATACGGCTTTATGAGTCTTTGATTTAACTAATAGACTCAATTCAATTACAGCTATACTGGGTGTGTAGTGCTCCCTGTCTTGTCGGACTGGTTGACAGTACAGACTTGGCTCTTGTTTTACATTTCATTTTTTTGTATGGTGGAAAATTGAAGTGTAAACCGCAAGAGTAATTATTTTTAAGTACTTTTTTTGGCTTTTTAAGGGCCCTCAAGCACTCCGAAATTAGACTTTGAGACATGGCAGCTGAAGTGTGGATGTTTTTTTTTTTTCCATGTTTTGAGCATTACTCTTACTTTTAATGCAGTGATAGGCCATTATTATAGAGAGAAGGGAGGAGGGGAAATCAGGACAAAAATAGTCTGGGCTAAATCATGTAACTCTACGGCAGTACTACAAGTCTAGAGGCTTGTGAAAAGTAAAACTTTAATGCATTTTTTTTTTTTAATTTTTGTAATCCATAACTTTGTTTTTTGATATACATTAGTTTATTATTATTATTTTGTTATTATTGCTATTGTTGTTGTGTAAGAATAACTTGGACTAAGGGGATTGGAAATGGGCCTGCATGTCATAGTTAGAGAACCACAAGTCAAAGTGTCAGAGAAAGTGTGTTAGGCTGTGATTTTGACAAGCTACAGTATTTTATTGGCAATTTTAAAACGCTTGATTGTGACAAGTACTTTGGAAATAGGGCTGAAACAATTCACAATGAGATTTGATTTCTATTCACAAGTTCTTTGTTCGATTTGGGATTTAAGAATCGATACCAGTTAATCGAATAAAGGTCAAATTGATTATATTATTTTATATTGTCAACCCAGCCCTAATTGGAGGTTACAGCTTCTCCACAGTTTCACCTCCTGCAAGTATTATACAGAAGTTAAACCAGCTCAGTGTTATGCAGGTCCTTACAAAAAACTGTTACGTTCAGTCTCACACTCCTCCTTATCAACTTGCATCATTTTGTCTCTCTCATGAAAGGATTACAGGGAAACCAATTTTAGTGCTCAATGAAAACCGCTCCTGCATTTCCTCCTTGCATAGGGATGTAGTATTGCTGCCCCTGAGCTCTGTATAAACACAAACTGTGTTTGTATGAGGTGTTAGGTCACCACTGAAGCTGGTGTACCACCTCTTAACACTGTATTCCTCTTTCACTCTCTTTGTTCTTTTTCTAATCATTCCCATGACTATATGTTTTTGCCTTTTATTGATTTATCTAGAGCTGGGAATATGAAACTCAGGATGCACATGGTGCAACTGGTGTGAACTGTTGAACCTACGAGTGTTATCGTATTTTCGTGATATTGCCCTGGTAGCTAGATAATTCAGATTTTCATCAAAGAGCTGAACTTAAGAAATAATCATCTATGAATATTGAGAAATCGGTTGAGAATTGAGAACCAGTGCTATTATATTGTGATTGATATACACTCATATAAACTTTAATAGTTTTGAATCTTTTAAAAATATATACAGTGGAGTTCACTTATCTCGAGTCACTGTAAACTCACCAATCCTATTATGTCGACGTTTTTGAAGTGGAACCGCCAAACTCCCTATTTGTCTCAGTATTTTCGATTGCTTAATGTCGCCGAACAGTAATATCTTGAGCAAATATCTTGGACAAAGTCATCACTTCACATGGTTCTCTCGTGAGTCATGAGCGTACCTAGTTCACTGAGTTTGCGTTGCATGTGGATTGCGGTCCTGGTCGCTCTGTCAGTGACACTTTACTCACAGCGCACGCAGGACTCTCTGAAGTGAAAGCACATTCACATTCTTACGAGAGCTGCCGTGGGTCTACCCACATCCCAGTTTAACTTGGTTATTAAAAGACGGGACGAAGCCAAATTTGTTGAGAGAGCGCATTAGACAGGCAGAACTCAAGAAAGTATGCAATCTAGTACAGCGTGATGACCTCACGAATATATTATGACTGTTTACGCTGTGAGCGAAATTGTCTTTGCAATGTTGGAGAATATAATTAAAGGTTTGTATCGAGAATCGAAGGTGTTTTTTTATTGTATACTGGTAAATCTCTGCTGTTAGTTGGTGTACATATGCCTTTTGTTGTTAGCAAACATATACAGTGTATGTACATTTTTATAGCATGCCGATCGCTTCATCTAATAAATAGATATATTGGCTGTTGGTTATCTCGATGCTTTTTTGCATATATATATATATATATATATATTAGTAATTATTTGCACCCCTTTATTTATATATAAATATATTTATCAAATCACATTTTCCTTGATCTTTTGATATATAATACAATGACCTCTTATATAAATATCTTGCAAGTTATAAATCCAAACTTTCTTGTTAGTCCAAAAGCAGCTTTTATTGAAACCAAGCTCAGAAAATGACTCTTTTTTTTTTTTTTTTTTTGGATTTTGTAGAAGATCAACGCCTACATTTACGTCATTGCCTCTTTGGCGTCGACCACCGATTTGCACTTGTCATGAAGTGCCATGTTTATTCAATCAAAATGTCTGTATCTGCCAGCTGAATGTCTTTTTCAATATTAAGGATTTCCTGGGTTGTCAAAAGTTTAATACAATAATACCTCAGTTTACGAGTTTAATTCAATGTGTCATGTTGCAACTACACCGAGCGATGCTGAGAGAATGAACGAGTTAAGAGGTGATAGGGGTTTGAACCGCGTGACTGTTTTAGAGGCTGTCATTAGGATATTTCCAGTAAAATGCGCGCAAAGATGCTGAGCATTAGGACTTTTCCACACAAAAATGCGCTGGGCGAGGGAATATTTTTCTCGCACTCCGATACAATGCTCGTACACCGATTTGCTCGTAAACCGAGGTATCACTGTATTTTTTGTTCTGCGTGAGGGTGCCCTCTGGTGTCAAGAATGAATGAAACAAATTCTGAGATTAATGAAATGCTAAATTCACCTTATTTGGGGTAAAAATGCAAAAAAAATATTCCTCTCTAAATATATTTAAAGTTAATATACAATAATCCATATGTTTTTATCCTACTGAGCACACTTTTGATCAAAAAGCCTTAAGGGATGTAAATATTGTAAAACACACAAAGGCGTCAGCACGTTAAAAGGTTAATGAAATGTTTCCCGTTTACTTCGTATTGTGGCGAAATCCACAGGATGATGGATGTGGAGGTGGGACCTACAGACTAGGGTGTCTAACATGTTATTTTCTCTAATTCCAAAAGACTCCCATACTAACGAGCAAACTTTTTTGGGAGCGTTAAGATGCAATACTGCCACCTATTGTAGTTTGTGGTGTCAACCAGGTATTGCCGCTGGAATAGTGACGTGTCTCATTATTATTTGTGCACTATTCATTGATAGTATAGTTATTGTCACACCTTAATTAACACATTTCATGTTTTGAATATCATGGTTAATACCGGTGGGACTATATCACGACACCCCTACGCATACATTTTCCACTTCGGCAAATGGTTCAAGTATGTAACAAGATATTTTTCAACATCAGAAGTTTTAAAAACAATTCCACACTTATAATGGCGGAGACGTTGAAAATGATTTTCATATGCAAAAGTGTGAGCGTTTACTCCCAAGTCTTGAATCCAGCACACCTATCAAAACAGTGTTTGGAAGAGGGGATCAAAAACATTATAGAAAATGGCTTGTTTTTTTTAAATTAGGATGGACTTCAGAAAACTTTATAAGAAAAATACTGTTCGTTACACTTTAAATTATTGTTTAAATATTTAATTTATATTTATCAAATTTCATGATTCTTTACATTTAACAAATCGTATTTTAATATAATATTTAATAAATAACTTTTTTTTTTTAAGGTATAATAATTCAGTCATACTGCTAGAAGTAAATCCATTTAGCACACTTGGATGTTTCCAAGCCGGATTGGGCATGTGATGATCTCTCCAACTGGCAACCATCGAGTCATTTTTAGTTTTGAGCTCTTTATTGACCTGAGAACTTTTTATTGATTTATGCAAATGATTGTTCAGTTCACTAAAGACTTGTACAGAAACTGATTCAACCAATGAACTTGTGCTGAAAACAAAACGGCACGCTTTAAGACGTCACACTTCAATTTATGGAGAACTATATGCACTTGTCTTTCATCTGTGGCCAGCTTCTATGTTTTTCCTCCTCTCACTCCATCTTCTTTCTCACACGCTCCCACCATATTCCCTGCACCCCGTCGCTCTGATGTGAAAAGCATATTTTTGGCCTGCCCCTCTAGTGACAGAAAGACGATTATGCCTTTCAGGCTGAGAGGAAACCGCTCCCATCTCTAAAACAGCTGGAGTGAGCCCCCCTTCCCCCCGAAGCTGGCTTGTAGCCCCACTCTTCCCATGCAACCTGATAATGGGCCGCCCACTCCCACCAACGTTTCCCCATCACCCCACCCAAGTGCTCTCAGAGGTCTTGCTCCCCAGATATAAATCTCTCAACACTCGTCATCCCAGTGAAGGAAGTATTTTCCCTCGCCTCTCTTTTACTGTCACCCTGCCTTCAAACCTGGGATAGCAGAAGTTAAATGAGTGGGAAATGGGCCGGCGATCGTGCATTTCCATTTCACCATTCGTCCCATTACAAAATGTGCCTCTGGGGTTGGCAGGATCAAGTCCCGTTGTCAGTCGGTCTCCTGCAAGGCTGTTCACAAAGCCTCTGCAAACCACACTGTACATCTATCTGTCAGATAGTATGTTATGAGGTAATAGGAAAACCATACATTTCCTTCCTCACTGAGCAAAAATAGAGCGCTTGTTGCAATGCCTCACCTTCTGGAGCTTCTGGTCGCGATGACACTGCATGACATAGTGCTGCTCCTTTATCATGCCTTTGTTCAATTCAGTTAAAAGAACGGATTTACTGAAGCTATAATTTTAGTCCCCGGCATCACTTTAATGCATTCTACAAACCGCGGCAACACAGTGTGTTTTTCTCTTTTAGATCCAAAATTTTAATATTTAACCCTTAACCCAGTGCACAACATCCATCAGTAAATGCTTACCCACCTAATGATCCATTAAATCAGGACCTGATGAAAGGCCTCAATGGATTTCTGCACACAAATTAGCTTGTTAACATAAGTGGGGTTAAAGGGATACCGTATTTTTCGCCATATAAGATGTTTCGGAACATAAGACGCACCCAATTTTAAAGCAGGAAAATCTAGAAAAAAGATTCTGAACCAAATACTGTAGTAAAATATTTTATATCAACTGCATAAAGTTAACAGCAGTTTAAGAACAATTTTATGCCAACCATGCTTAACATATTAAGAACTAAGCTTGATTTAATGGAATTTATATGCATTTATATATAACATTTGGGCGGGTTTTTCATCAAAAACTAGCCAAATTTTTATCAACCAGCCCAATGCATTTTTTTTCCGGTCGGACGTGACCAAAAGGAGCCCAATTGGGCGGGAACCCGCCCAATCTGGCAACACTGACTGAGAGAAGTGAAACTAAACCGAGAGAAAGAGGCGTGACTCACAGAAAGTGAAGCGTGAGCGCTGAATGTACATGTTTTGGTTATTGTTTTTGTTCGTCTGAGGAAATAAAAGAGCCCGTGATTCTCAGCACGCTGACCCTGCCTCCTCCTTTCTCACTCTTTCTTCCGGGTTTCGGCAGCAGTGTGGTAATGTTCTTTTGTCACAGGGAAAGGATGAGGCAGGTTCAGCGTGCTGAGAATCACAAAAACAACAACCAAAACATGTGCGTTCGGCGCTCACGCTTCACTTTCTGTGAGTCACGCCTCTTTCTCTCGGTTTTGTTTCACTTCTCTGTTGCACTCGTGAGCCTCGCGTTCTCTGCTTCCGTGGTGACCGCTCGTCTCCCGACTCTCTCTCCCACTGCAGACCTCGCTGAACCACGCCCCCCTTGCCACAGTCATCACTGTAAAGTCCACCATTGCCCCCCACTCGCCATCACCACGGCCGTGGCCGCACTCCGCGAATATTCGTCGGATAGGACGCACCAACTTTCCCCCCCAAGTTTTGGGGAAGAAAAAGTGCGTCTTATGCGGTGAAAAATACGGTAGTTCATTCAAAAATGAAAATCATTTACAAATATGTATGACATTCTTTCGTATTTGGAACATATATTTTGATTATTTGGCTTTATAATGAATGTCACTGGGGTCCAAAACAACACTGTACCAAAGTGCATGGACAAAAACGCAGACGTTTTATAGAATGTCCACTTATGTTCCAAAGAAGACGACAAAAAAGAGTGAACTATCCCTTTTAGATACCATCAGTGGTACAAGGAATTAAAGGTGGGATGGAAACTAACTGCGACCACCTGCAGTTGTGAGTGCAGGGTCAAAGTTGGAACTTTATGCTGACTGACATAGTTATGAAGTTGTTCTTTCCAGCGAGGGTAACTTTTGGTCTCAAATGCTCATAGAGGGACGGCTGTCTATTGTCCGGTTGACTGTTTTCTGGCTGTTCCACGTCTTGACTTGCCCTTGTCTTACCTGTGCCAAAGCCCTGTAATTAAATGCTTATTGGAGCGCAGGCTGGAGGGAGGCTGTGAAGCAGAGGTGAGGAGTTCAGCGTACACCTGGGTTGACACAAGCCTTTCTGCACATAAGCAATGCTCTCTTAGGGAACCTATTGGGAAAGTGAAATTAAAATTGCCATTAGATGCACCATCAGATGTTGTTCAAAGTTCTTGAAATGAATGCAGCAAAAGTTCTATGTGGTCTAAATTTCTTTTAAAGTTGTCATGCAATAGATTTTACTTCGATATAGGGATTGGGAATGAGGATTTATTTTATTATTATTGTTATTTTTATGTTATTGCCTGTAACGTTTTGAATGACCAGGGTGTGTAAATTATGACAGAATTTTAAATTTTTGGGAGAACTATCCCTTTAACTTATGTAGGAAATCCGCCAACTCTGATGAATTAATATTTTACATGTTTATCTTGCATGTAATGTCATTTTTTCCTTTGTAGTCAGAGACAATAATTTTGATAATTAGCATAGCTCTATGGTATATGGCCTAAAATGTTATTCTAATACGTGTATTTAAAGGTTGAAAGATCGGAAAGATCCGTGTTGATGGAAGTTATTTCTGGGAAATCAGCCTACCAGTGACTTAATAGTTGTCCCTGCAGTTTATGCTGTGATTTGGGAAAGTGTTTTAACTTCAAGAAATTACGCACTTCATCTAACCGCCTGTGTGTAAGATTTCACACACTATAATAAGCCAGTTATCTGATGTAAGCTGGAAGCTCCCCTCATGTTGAACCCTGAGGTTCTCCACAGAGCAGAGCTCCGGCAGCAGTTTCCTTGTGGCCATATGTTTTCGAGAGAACTTGGAGAGCTGATTTGTGGGATTGCCATTTTCTATGGTGTTGTGACACCCCAAAATTAACTTTTACTCGTCTACACCTACTCGATCCTTAAAAATATATTATTTTGTGTTCTGCAAAGGACAAAAAAGTAATGTAGGTTTGGAACAAAATTTCTGGGTGATCTATCAATTTCAGGACCTCTCCGGTTTTCTTATTGTTGCTTGAAGATTTATCTTGAAACTTTAACATTTCAAAAGATTGTTTTCTTGTCACACAGGTTCACACCTGATGTGACATTGGTTTTCCGTAGACCCTCTTTAGCAGTTTTGTTTCCGGGAAGGCATGGTGGGAAACGTGAGCTGCTGAAAAGGCTGTTGCCACATTTTAATTTCTTTGCCATTTTCCCCATTAATGGTCGTGCTACTTGATGGCAAATACCGAAGGCCACCATTTATATCAAAAGGGATTGAGTTTCTCTTCAGTTCCATCTCCTTGGCGGTATCCCGTGCCCTGACTCTCGCTTTTTTCCTCTCCCTTCTGTTCTCCACGGCCACACTGTTTCACAGTCTAATTACAGGTCAATTAAGGGCTTTCTCCAGCCTTCTGCCGCTCCGGCCCAGGAGGCTTAGAGGCCCGCAAGAGTGGGAGTGAAAGAGATATCATTTCATGTGGAGATCAGGCGAGAGCTTCTTTCAAAGAAGGGATTGAGGAGGAATCCTGAAAGAGAGAAAGCCACCACACACCTCCCAAAAAAGGAGGCTGCTGGGACAGGGGCCAAAGGATTATGGGAATATTCATGACCAGATAAAGAGAGAAGACCTATGAATGGATGTGTCCAAAAGCTCATCTCTTAGGTAAACAGGGGTCTAAATGGAGTTTGGACCTGTTCTCGGACTCACAGAAGCAGGGGAAGGAGCGGTTCTCTATCCTGCGTCACATTTCCGAGGGATTGAAAAGACCGGTCTTGTTTTGGCCTTTTCTTAGCTGTCATTCTGCGTTCCTCCATGTGGAACAAACAGATGGTGACCAGAAATAAATATCTGTTTCTCAGTCTTTTCAGACATTTTAAGCCCATATACACACACAAGTTTACATCATCCTTAGCTGTCCATTCTTCTTAAAAACTTCATTGGCTGTAAACGTACACGTTTCCATGGACTTGCTGTTGCCCCTGTGCATCATGTCCTCTTGATTCATTCCATGCCTAGCCTTTTAGAGTCTCTATTTATGTGTTACAAAGTAGCCTTGATGTATAAACAAAACAAATAATATTCCCTTAACAAAAAAAACAAAGTTTTAATAATCAACATTTATATTAATTCTAGGGATGCACAAAATTTTATATTGAGTTTTGTTTTTTTAATCTGCCAATACAAAATATTCTGGTGGCCATGATTTAAAAAAAAATGAAAATCATCAAAAATGTTAGCGGGAATAAGCCAACTTAAAAAAATTAATAAAAATGTAATACAAGTACAAATGTATAATAGATATACAGTAATACATTTACATTTATGCATTTGGCAGACGCTTTTATCCAAAGCGACTTGCATTGCATTCAAGGAACACATTGAATCAGTTCTTTCTTTCCCTGGGTTCGAACCCATGACCTTGGCGTTGTTAGTGCCAATGCTCTACTGATTGAACTACAGGAAATACCTCTAGATACAAGCATAATCCGTTCCAGGGCAGAGCTCGTAACTCGAATTGTTCGTATCTCGAATCATTAGAGGTACTGTATGTGTATTTCACTACATGAACAGTAGCGATCACAATTAATGTTAACAACAAGAGGTAAAACCGTTGTAAATCGCTTATAAAAGTATCACTGTGGTGAATGATGCTGCCAAACCGAGCGAAGCTGAGAGAATTAATGAGTTAAGGGGTGATAAAGGGGTTGGAACCGCATGACTGTTTTATGAGAGGCTGTGTTTAGGATAGTTCCAGTAAAAATGCGCGCAATGATGCTGAGCGTTAGGACTTTTTCAACACAAAAAGGCGCGTGGGTGAGGGAAACATTTTCGCATACACCGATACAATGCATGTACACCGATTTGCTCGTATACCAAGTCGCTCGTAAACCGAGGTATTACTGTGTATATACATGTATGCACATACGTACGTACAATTTACCAATAACATGAAAACAATTATCAGCTTATTTGTACATTCTTTTAAACTAATGCTTTTATCCAGTGACATGTAATTCGATTGGGTATCCTCAGAATTGTACAGATTGAATACATTTTATAACAAAAATCTTTTCCTGCATTCTTCAGAAAAAGACCACCGGTGGCTTGAGTTTCATCTTCACACCTGCCGTATCACAAGGCCCTTTCCAAAATTTTATTTCTGTTGTATTCAGTAACCTTCAGCGTTACTCTTTATGTCTCTAGGCAAAAAAAGCTACTCAAAGTCTAAGCCATGCATATATGTGTTCAGAAGGTGCTTAAAGATCGTGTTTCCAGGCTTCAGGATATTTGTGAAAGTTTGTGTGTTTTTATACTAGTGAGCACGTGTGCAGTTGTGTGTGGGTCATAGTATTGTATTTCAGACCTTAGAGATGTCAGATGTCTACAAAGACTGACTTATTTCTTTCATCCTATACCTCTGAGGAGAAGGGGAATCCCCACACCACAAATACACCTAAAACGAATGCACGAGCCTCGGATGACAGTATTTAGTTACAGCCACAAACATGTAGAGTCCATTTGAAAAGCCCAGTTAACCCTTTGTCATACGAGACCTTAGATTGTTGGTTCTCACACTATTAGGCCACAAATGTTCTTGCATGAAAACATAATAGCTCTTCTCCATTTGGAAGTCCGTTATGAGTTTCTCAACTCTCAATTGAGTTCAGTGTAGGTGACAAGATTCGACACGCAAAAAAGGTTACACTTAATTTTAATGTTTCCTTCTTGCAGTGTTTTATCAATTAACAACAGAGTTAGAATTAGGGTTTGTTGCATGTAATTATCCATAATTTACTGCTATTACTATATTAAGTGTATGTAATGTACAACAAGGACACGGCCCAAAAAGTTATTTTAGCTGCTACTTTTTTTTTTTTTTACTAGTTACTTTGAACAATTTTTTAAAAATTATATTATTTTACGTTTTCTCTTGCATCAACAAATTGTATTTATTTATCTTATTGAAAATGACAGCCTAAAATGCATGTGAATGGATCTCACTAAACCTAAAGAAATGTAATGGCCACATTTTACCTCACAACTAAAAAATACAAAAAAAAAATTACATTTTAATTTCAATGTTTTTTTTCTTTTGACATTTTGTGAGACCTTGACACCTCGCTGTGAGATTTACACTTGCAGGAACAGACATTCTAAATGAGAATGAAATTTAATTTAATTTTATAAGGGATATTATCTTGGAACGTTTTCATTACTTTCACCCCTCTGTTTCACATAGTTAAAAGTTGTCACCTATTCCCACTCCTCCATGACTCCCTGAAGGGGACGGGCTTTGAAGTAGCATGTGGAGGTGAGAAGGTGCAATAGAACACCACCTCTTCATCATCTGCTCCTCAACCGCACGCACCTTTTGAGTGCTGAACTGTCAGTGGCCACCATCTGCTGTTTGGGCGACAAAGAATATACCCACAGTGGCATTTGACATGACTTGATACTTTATCCGCAAGAAAACCTGCAAAAAATGTTATGCACACGAGTCCACTTGAAAGTGCATCCCTGCAATGATGTGGCCAGGTTAGGGGTTTTCCCAGAAGAAGCTTGAACTTGAGAAGATTAGTGAGTTTCATTTTAGCGCCGGGGTGATGAGATGGTAATTCTGTGTGGTTTGCTCACATTTACATTTCTCTTTACAGAAAAAGTACGTGAAATTCAGGAGAAACTTGAAGCCTTCATTGAAGCTCTTCACAAAGAGAAATAAAGCGGTAGGTGTTTTTTTTTCTTCTTCTCCAATGCATGAATAGAATAAGTTGTTTTTGTTTATGATTAATAATTTAATTATAATTTATAATAGTGTGAATGTTATTGAAAATACAATGTAATGGATTTTTGTAGTGTATTTTATCATTTTAATATAAAAAAATATATATAAATTGAGGGTTGCTGAAGTAACACCAAGAATTGAAGTATGTATGCATGTAAAAAGTAACTTTTCATCTCTTCAATGTTTACTCATCTTATTATATAAAGCACTGAGGTGCTTTTGAAATACTGTATGAGATGCAATTATGCAACTTATGAAAGTAATTCATTCAAAATGTTAAGTAAATCAATGGACAGCTATAATTAAAAAGCATGGGGTGTTAGTGGTGTTCATTGTATTCAATTTTATTATTATTTTAAATGTATTTTTATGCTTTTTTCTGGATTTCATGATATGTAAATTAAATCTTAATCATTCATTTTCTTTCAGGATCATCTTGTTTCTGGACAGTCACACCCTTACAAAAGAAAATGCACTGATTAAATACAACATCTTTTTTTGCTCTTTGCCCTTCGTAAATAACTTTCTTCCCACATTTTTCTCTGTTTTTAACTTATCTCCTAACAAACACATACACACTGTCTCCCCCCCTCCCCCCCTTAACAACAGTAAAAATAAGTGAAGTGAGCTGGAGTTCCTTTACATTTGCTGCATATTTATTCACTGTTGGAGAAAAAGCACTTTCTTGTCTAGAGAATGGTACACATCACAATGCCATGCTTTATTCTTTCTTCCTCCAGTGCTTAAAAAGCCACCAATTTCTTCACCAGACATGTTCTCAGAGAAGCCAGTCAGATAGACATGCATCATCTCCAATCCCTCCTTCCCAATAAATGGCTTTGTCCGGGTATCTCTTTCCCCTGACTTTCATTAATAACTAAGGTGATGTTTATGGATCATAAAAATGGTAAAATGCATCAGTTATTGATTAACCTTGCTATGAATAGAGCAAATATTCAAAAATGTCTTATCATCAAATGCCTCCTTTTTTCATCTTTTGGAGCTGTGATTTTTACAACATTTAGACATTCAAAGTTGGGGAGAACACAATTAAAATGTACGTCTTAACGTCTTACTAATAAGCCACCAATAGATTTCACCTGCACCTCATTTTTACCATTTGTTTGTAGCCACACCAATATATATTCATGTATTAATATATTAAAGAAACGCTGTGAGACTTGGTCTGGAAGATGCAAATCTTGGAGACATATGGATGAAAATGCAATGGCATATCCGGTCCGTTAATTTGGTCCTACTCACAATTTCCTCTCAATTTGTTTTTCAGTTTTTTTCTCTAATGTACTACAGATTCAAATGGTTCTGATGTTCATCAGTCATCTTCAGCTTTAGTGCACTTTTATTTTTCTTTGCACATTTTATATCTCGCTACCTGGAATTTTTGTGGTCTGATTGGGTTTTTATATAAAATCCACTTTCATGTCCTGATACTTTTGAGTATAAGGGACACCACAACTTTGTTCCTGGTGACTCAAAAGTGTAAATAGCTAAATATATATGTACTTGTAAAGTATCCTTAGAGTAAGTTAATTGAAATCATGGTTCTGTTGTCACAACGGGAAAATATGAGTGCGGTTCTTGTAACAGAATATGTGGCTGTTGATTTGAGAATGTTTCCACCTTTTTGTTGTAGATTGTAATGTTTGCATGTTGTACCCCCAACAGATGTAGTTTATTTATTAAATTGGTGTTTAAAAAAAAGTAATAATAAAAGTGACTTTAAAAGTGTTAAACGGATCTCCATTTCGGATGATATTGGATGCGCGATAGCCAACATGCAGAAATTTCCAGCTTTGAGAATTTAGCTTCCTGCAACTGACTATTGCTGTTAAACTTTTTGTCAGGTATCGCAATGTTGAAAAAAATAAAAAATAAATACCTGGTTAAGTTATAACACATTTATTGCCCTTTGGAAAGTATTTTTATTGAAAGAGCCACAGTTTTCTCTCTGTTCAGTAGTTTTTATGCTGCACAGAATAAACTCCAAAATTTTCATCCCCCAATGTTGTAACTAAGAAGAAAAACTATACTAAAAATCTTTGGCATTTCTCAACTGGTGGGATATACCAATGCATCAATGTTAAATATAATGTAAAATATAGCTGCAACTAGCCATGAAGGAGCCAAGCTGAAAAAAAGGCATTATAAGTCATGCCAATATGGCTGGCAGCTTGACATTTTAATATGACTTTAGTCTAAATGGCTGAAAAATCATCAATACGGTCATCAGTAATTCGATTTAACGGTTTATCACTTTTGACCAATAGGTGGCACTGTGAACGTACTGCATGATTTGACACATCAGTTTGGTTAGAGTGAGGTGACAATGACATATGCAAAGTTTGGTGTCAGTTGGGCAAAGCATTGCTGAAATAGAGCATTAAAGTCGTTTTGGCATCATTACCTCAAATTTTTTGTTGCAGTATACAAAAACTGTTTTGTCTATCAAGACGAAATCCTTAACTATTTGTTGGCACAGTCTGAAGATGATACGATTCAATTTTGGTGAAAATCGGACAAACGGTCTAGGAGCAGATTGAAAAAATAGGTTTTGAAAAAACCCCAAAATGGTGTACAGGAAGTTTGGCCGACTATGACAAATTTGGTATTGCAGGACTCTGCATGATTCACTGAATCTAAAGAGACCAGATTCATGATTTTTGGCCAAAGTGTGTTCAGTTGTAAGCAAAATCGTCACTTTTTTAAAAATATTTCCTGATGGCATTGCACAAAAACTCGGATCATGATTGACATGACACAGAAAGTTTGCTCGGAATACGCTAATGCTTTGCGGAGATATAGCCTCACTTTCATTTTGGTGGCCATTTTGTCAAATTCATTTGCAATTTTATTGAAAATGACAAATCAACTTGATTTTAATAACTTTTGGTCAGCATAGTCTGGAAATTATGTGGTTAAATTTTCGTGAAAATCTGACTAGTTTTTTAATAAAATTTAGAATGGTGGAAAAAATTTCATGACGGAAAATTAATCAATTGAATCGTCTTGAGCCAAGGACTTACGGTTAAAAAATTATCATAAATGTAATACAGTAGAACCCTGACTTACGAAACGCTCTACGCACGAAAAGTTCGACATACGATAAAAGATTTCGGGTTTTTTCTGCCCGAGTTACGACAAAATGATCGAGATATGAAAAACGAAATCTCGGCGAGGCGACGATTTCCAAGTTTTGTTTTGATATTCGCGCTGATTTTGGTTCGGGTTGGATGAAGGCTACAGTTTGTCCGGTCAGAACAATGATGTCTCACTCAGGGAATAATCCAAAACTGGTATTTATTAAAGGTGCATAGATCGATAAAACCTCAACGATTGGCACTAATTCCCTGTATTTCACTCAATAAACTATATACAATCTTCAGCCGATCTCTGTCAGTCACTTCCTGAACTCCGAGGGAAAGTTTAGAATAGTCCATTTCGCACTGAATGACAGGGATGGCTGGAATAGTCCATGTAAGACGGGGAACACTTTCTACAATCCTGCTCTCCTATTGGTCAGCATCGCTCCCACCAGCCTCTGCTTTTAGCATAAACTTTTTTCTAATCAGTAACCATGCATGTGAAGGTTGTTGCTGAAGTCAAAGGGAAGAAGAGGGTGCTTTTCATTGAGTCGAAAAGGGAGATTGAGAAGTATGAAGCTGGGTTGCGCTTTGTCTTATGCTGAATATTGTGTTTTTGTGGGGCTTGGAACGGATTAGGCAATTAACATGTAAAAGCCTGACCGACATACGAAAAGTTCGACATACGAAACCAACCTCGGAACGGATTAATTTCGTAAGTCGGGGTTCTACTGTATCATAAATTATTAATTATTATCATAAACTTTGGACCTGTGGTGGTGCTAGAACGAATGAGTTAGAGACTTCAAATTTGCTACGGTCAATGATTGGACTATCTTCTATCAGTGTGCCAAATTTCATTATTTTCCCGCAAACGGTTCCATGGGCTGCCATAGACTTCCATGGTGGAAGAAGAAGAAACTGAATAATAATAAGAACGGCAACAAACACAATAAGTGCCTCCGCACCTTCGGTGCTTGGTCCTTAAATATTTTTAAGGGACATTTAGAGACCAAATTTGCACATTTTTCGATTCAACTTATGGTGTTGAAATTCGTGAAACGTAATTTAAAGTGACAATTCTGTTACCCCATGTCATTATTAATTAATCACAACTGAATAACAGACAGGTATTTTTCGAATACATGTAAAACATCTTTGTACACAATACGTGCATTGCAAATGATTAATATAAATGTTGGTGCATAGTAGTTGAAGAGACTTTTCATGCAACCTTCCAAATTTTCATCGATAAAGTTTGCCACTTAATGTCCCATGTAAAATTACCCGTTGAAAGCCACTACCCTAGAGTAGTTTACAAAACAAAACGGCAGTGTTATTTTAAAATTTCTGTGTACTGCAATCCAAATAAAGACCAGTTTAGATGTCGTCTGCATTAAAGTTCTTGTCAATGTGCATTTCCTGTAACTAATAAAGCTGGAAAATGATCTATGTTAGGTGTGAGTGGCCCTTGCTCCGAGGTATGACTCTGTGCTCTGTGGCCTGTGCTCATCAGTGCAGAGTTGTCAGAGCTGGACCTCTGGGCTATGTGTGGAAGCGTGGGGCCCTTCAGCTCTCGTCTCCAGCACACACTGATGAATAACACAGTGGGCAAGAGGTCTTTAACTCCTGGGCATCCTCTCCCATTTCACAAGGTCTTGATTGTTACTGGCATCGTTACCTCGCCGGAGGGGTACAGGGGGAATTGCGGGGTGTCTGTTTTTTAGAGAGCGCTCTATTTCTCTTCCAGCACCTGAGGGGTCGCACACATACATATGCTCCAGCCTCTCTCACGTCTCGGAGAATGATTATATTCCCCATTTGTTAAAAAGGATAGTCTGAGGAGGAGGAGTGTTTGGAGGGAAAAAATAGAAAGACTTTAACCTAATGACTCTGTAGCTTTTCAATAGGGGCGAAGGAGAAGTCAACCTCCAGCGAAATGCCTTTGTGCTATCAGATAACCGGCTTCTGAAGACGGGGGAGGACACACTATATGCCCATTAGCATCTCCAAAGGCCGTCACGTTGACTAATAGCCAGGGCCACAACGCCACAGTGGCTCAGTTTGTGTTTTTCTCCATTATGTGAGTGACACAAAGGAGCTGAAGACTGGTAAAGACCTGTCAAATGTGCCACCACTGCCGATGCTCACAAAGCTTTATTTTTCCCTCAAAAGACACTGACTTGTTCTGTCTTTGCTCCTTCTGTCATCGACCCCCAGTCTACCTCACTGCCCGCCTTTTATGGGGAGGGTGGCCACGCAGCGTCACTTTGTGAATAAAGTTTGGGAAAAGGAAATAAATTCAGCAGTTCAGCTCTTGGGCTGTTTTGGCCATGTAACCATTTGTTCACAGGCTTGTCTTTTGGGACTGGCCAGCCCCTCTGGGCTTTGTGCTGTCCCAGTCCCATACAGATCACAGTTGATAAAGGGCTGTAAGACAGGGTGGGATTTTAACGTTTTACTAGTATGGCAGATAACCAATGACAGTTAGAGTGAAGAGGTTCATTTGTGCATATCGTTGGACTCTTAATGCTTCTTAGGTTCTTTGACTTTTAATTTTTTGATTTGGAGTCAATGTAGGATTTTCTTAATCTAAAAAAAAATATATATTTTATATATATTCAAAGCATTTTAAACAAGCTTTACTCTTTTTTTTGTATTGATATTAAGCTCTTTACCTTATGATCTGTTCTGTGGAAATAGAACAGCAGCGTTATTTGAGCTCCAGACATGGAAAAATAAAATTCAAATAAAATTTTTTATTTCACGCCAAATGGCTTTTGTAGTTGACTGATTACAGAATCACTTGATAAAGATTATTGTTCAAAGCCGCTGCATAGCTTCTTACTTTGATTTCTCTAGCAAATTCAATTTACAATTATACCTCATTTTCTAAACAATAACCAATATCTTTTGTTCAAATATTTAAATGTTTTTAAAACTTCTTTGTGAATTTTAATATTTATACACATAGTCTCACGAAGTTAAAATGTACATCACAGTTCCTGGTTCTTTTCAAATCTGATGTAAATAACTCCCATTGAACTAATGGATTAGAACAATTCAATAATCGATGAAAATCCGCACATATATGAATCTTTTTTTTGAGGTGCAAAAGATTGATTCACAAGTTGATTGTGAATCAGACTTCGCGGTTGCAGCAGAGAAAACACTGACGCGCACTCAAATGGATAGATTTTTACAGATTGATTTTTATTTGCAGCAATTCTAAATTTTTTTCTTCAATCTAAAGCCATGCAAAGCAAAAAATAGCCCCCCTCAACCTTTTCCTTTTATTGCTGTAAATGTGTGAAACAGCTTTAGTGTTTATCCTAAATTCATGGATTTGTATATCTCACAGTGAGATACTCTTGATTGCTGAGTCGACACTCCTTCATCACCGAGTGCCATCATGCCTGAGAAAAGCAACAGGCTTCATTCACCCTTTACTGTCCCCTGGGCTCTTTGCTTTATGTTGAGGAGAGAAACCTCTGCACAATTGGCTATTGTGTGCATTATGTTTGAGGCATCTTCCCATTGCTGCTGTGGGGTCCATTCCCCCAGCTGAATTAGGCCCATGGGGATTTTGGCCACAGCACAAAGGTCACTTATTTTCTTCCCCATCCCCCTGGCCTGCAACTCAGGATGAGCCATAAATTACTATAACTATTTAGCATAGATATTAGCCAGTGGTTGTGCCACACTTTTCTCTAATGCTGATGGGAGAAGCTGAATAGATCACGGTTCGGTTTCTGAAGCATTGGATGTTGTTGTTTTTTTTCTACTTCTTTCTTTCTTTGCTTCACTATTCATCTAAAATAAAAGTGGGAAAAATCAATAAGATGACCTCACTGTCTCATGGCCTGGAATGCCATAAATGAATTAACTCCTTTGTTAGGGGAACGAGGCCATTAAATGGATTCCCGATGGCAAATTTATATTTCGGCTTGCTAATCCCTCCGTGGCTCTTTTCCACTCACAAGACAAAACAAGCCTGGCTCTTTCTTTCACTCATAAAGGGACACGAATGCTTACTGTTAGAGGTTTAATTTAACACGCCGAGCACTGGGAGTAAACACGCGGCATCCCGTGAAAGGTTCGAAGACGGCGGGAGGTGGTGAAGGCAGCGAATGAGGTCCGCATCATGACAGGCTCACACTTTCATGTGGAGATAAGGGCTGCTGCCATGGCAAACTGATCAACAACAGAGCGCCACCTCTGCTAGGCCGAGCAACTCAGCCTGGGTGAATTTGCATGGACTTAGAGGGATTATTGGGGTATTCATGGCAACCTCTGGGCCAGCAGGTGAGGTCCTAGCTCAGCTCCCTCATCCTTTAGGTAAACACTGCAGTTTGGTATGGAGAAGGGACCAAGGGGGGATCGGTTGCCAGGATGAAAGTGTATCCACAGGCAGGCTGATCCCTCCTAGCGGAGTGGCTCTTGTAGGGCCTTGCCACTACAGCGTAGGGGACTCTAAGGACTGCATTCACTATGTAAGTGGTATGGTGTGGCTGCACCAAACGGAGTCTGGCGACATTACTTCATTGGCAAGAATGGTATCTTAGCAGATGCTAAAGCCCTTTGCAAACAAGTGTAGAGCCTTTGCATTGAAGCGGAGATTCTTTACAAGACTGAGTGTTGGTTGCATTTCCTCTGTAGCTTAGCAGCACTAACAACTAGTTGAGACCAAACTGAGTTTATTTGAAAATGGTCATTTATCCACCATTATGGTATGTTACATGTAACATAACCATGTTGCAATTCAATTAATACACTTCAGATGATCTCTAATCTTAAATACTGTACATGTTTCTATTGTTTAAAAAAAAAAGAGTCTAATGCTCATCAAGCCTGTATTTACTCAAAATACTGTAAAAACAGTAATATTGTTAAATATTATCATTTATTATTGTTTCCCAAATTTCAGACTTTTGTGATCCTTCGAAAACTATTCTAAAATATTGATTATTGAGTGAAATATTGAGTGTTGGAAACATTTGTGCTGCATTATTATTATTATTATTATTATTATTATTATTATTATTATTATTATTATTATTATTATTATTATTATTATTTGTTGTCGTTGATGATGCTTTTTTTCAGGATTTTTTAATGAATAAAAGATTAAAAAGAAAATGGAAATCCCTTGTAACATTATAAATGTATGTATTGTCACTTTTGATCAATTTAATGCATCCTATAAAAATATTACATTCTTAAAAACTCCTGACCCCAAATTTTTAAATGGTAGTGTACATATAATATATTTTCTGCACAATTTCTCACACTATCCCATTCGTCATTAAACAAATGTATAAAAGTATCATAGATTTTTCAGTGGTAAATAAGAAAACGTACAGTACATTTTTGTTGTTGTTGATATTATAGTTTGCCAACACCAGCCATACAGCATTTTTGAGTTTTATACTAAATTCCTACTAGATGTATTTGTAACTCATTTAGGTAGAACATATAAGCACGTTGTAGCATATTGTTTCAATTAGAGAATGTCACATGACACAAAACCTAGTCCAGGACGCGTGTAGCGGGTGAGCATACACAAGATTACTCGTTTAGCTTGTGCATGAAAGAATGGAGCCCAGTACCTGTTACAAGCTCGAACAATGACCATCACTGCTGCTACTATGGATACGGTGAACACCATGTTTATGCACCTGCTTGTTAGGGAGGGAACATCCCCCAGTTTAGACTGGACGTATACATCTTCAGCAATGAGAGGATGCTCGTTCTGTGGTCAGCACACCCACAGCCCTGCTCAAATATTGGGTTAGGACCTTGGGGATGGTTGATACACACCCTACAGCCTTTGACAGTTGCTGCCTAATGGCCATTGTGTTCATTGTCCAGAATGACTGCTGTGCCCCTCACCAGACCAGGACCTGCCCTTTGCAGCCAGGGGACAAGAATGCCTGTGTGTAAATATGTGCGTGGGTGGGTGTGTGCCAAGACTGTTGGTTTGTGTGTACAGGGGGTGGCGATTGCGAGTTTGTGTACCCATTGCTGTGATGCTGTGCTCAGGAATGTTTGCTCTGACAATAGACAGCAACTGTAGTCTGTCTAGTCCAAGCCCTCTCCAGCCTCAACTCAAACAGCACTTGCAAAGCAAGAGGCTCTTCTTTATCTGAGAGACGTTGCCCTTCTTTAGGATGGGGAAGGTAAATAATTACAAGGCTTTAATAGGTGGATAATGTGCTCCCAGGGTGCCGGGACTCACCCTGAGCAAATAAGGCGATCCACTGGCTCTCTTGCACAGCACGTTCCAGTACATCACACACTTTTATAGGCACCACCAGGAAATGCCATCTGCAAAAAAAGTGACAAATCCTAGGCATTATAGCAGTGGCACTTGAATACTGTATAGTATGCATACGTTTGATGTGTGTGTGTGTGTGTGTGTGTGTGTGTGTGTGTATGTGTTGTAAAGCAGTAAGCTTAATTCGGTCCACAATTAACTACCGGTATCTATCTATTGTCCAATCGTTCTGCAAAGGTCAAGCAAACCTAGAGATCATATGACCATACTTCCAAACAATGCTATAAACACTCTTAGACCATTCAGAATAAGCAAGTTTTCTTTGTCATGAGTCAAGCTGACACATGCACAAACTCCTTGGCCTAAAGATAGACACCTAGCCCTCATGCACCGCTTCCCAAGCCTTGGGACATGATGGTTAAAGAGCTAAAAAAGGCCGACTCTTATTTTGCAATCGGCACATTACAGAAAAGCTCAGATATATGACAACATTTATTACACTTTCATACCATTGCTTCTGCACAGCTGCGTTTGTTGCCTCTTGCACACTCTATCTCTTCAGCCGGACAAATTCCTGTCATTCACTGGAGACAAACAAGAGATGTGACCCCCACCTCTTCCTCACACTCACTACATCTCTCCATATCCTGTTGCCAGCTGCAGCCCCTCTCTTGTTAATGAAATCACCCAGCACTCCGTGATGCGTCTCAGTTGAGGTAATGGCAGTTATGACAATAAATTGATCGGGACAAATATGAAAACTTTGCATGGAGATGATGGAGTGAACCTTTTGAAGAGAGGCTCAGAAGTTTTGGGGAATAATACAGCATGTTGTTAATGTTAAGTGAGATTACAGATAGTTTGGCTTAAGATCAGGAGAGTTCACTGGAAATAGAATGTCCACGATAATTCCATTGTGCGCTATTTAAACTTTGTGAATCAATTCCAAAATTTCAATTAAATACCTGAAGGATTCATCTACCCGCATCACTCCACAGGAAGTATATACAAATGCTCCCATAGGCTTTCCCCTGAAATCTTCACTCTCGTATTCTTACTCTTATTCCCAGTGACATTTCTCTTTCCTCTAGTCATTATCATTACTGCTCCAAGTTCATCATGTACTGACTCCCAGACAGGCACAGAAGATCTTCCCTTCTCCCCAAGGACCAATTAAGACCCTACCTGCCTGAGGCCTCAGGACTCCTTCCACACCTCCAGACCTGACCTTTCACCCCTGACACACGACCCCTGTGTTGAATGAGAACACACAGGAGCATTCGAGCAACCCCACCACCCCATCATCACCACCACCACCATCTCCTCGCCACCAGTTCAGGCTTGCATTCCTGACAGGAAATGACCAAGCAGACCACCAGCTCACTTTGGACAATGTAAATAGAGGTGCTAAAATCCTTAATTGTTTCAAGTTTTGGCCTACAAAAATACGTCATCCCTGCAGAACTCTATTTATATGGCCCCTAGATTATATTAAACTGACTGGCAGCTAAATTTGCAAACATGTTTCCTATTCAGGTGTAGATTGATTTATTAATATTTGTAATCAAATTAAAATTTTAGATTTGATGTAATTTTTTCATTATTTAATTATAGTTTTTATTTAATGTTTTAAAACTGGTCAAACTTGTTCAGCTGCTGTCTTTTTTTGGGGAAGGGCTCCATTAAGTATAGTGCAGAGTTATGGGTCGGTCAAACTAGGAGGTTTTGGCATGCATACAAACATCTTGTGCATTCTCAGAACCTCAGGATTGTTGTTCATTAAGCTTAAATTTCAATGCAATATCACTATCACATCATCTGTCATATTTATATAAATTATCTCCAAAAAGAACAGTTTGCATCATTTTGTTTAATTTCATTGAATAGCAATCCTGGCCATCAGAGTTTCTAAATTGAACAGGCACACAAATAAACTGTGGTAATGAACATGTTATGCAGCCATTACATGTTTCACAATCTTTAGCTAATCTCATGATTCATGGAGAAAAAAGGCCCAAGCCACATCATGACTAGGCACAATCACTGCATTCAACTTAAACCTGGGACACAATTGAAAGATCACGGCGAATACAGACTTAGGATGATTACTTATATAATACATCCCTACAAATCCATCTTTAAAAAGAGCAGAAGATGAGACTGTGTTTATCGACTTACAATTTGTCCATCTCCATGCCAACACTCTCTTTTCTGGCCCTGTATTCACTGCGGTGGGTGCACAGGTCCATAGCCTTTTGCCCTCTTTTATCCTCCCCGTATGCTAATCTGCTGGATTAGGACCTGTGCAGCATTGTGCTCGCATGTGTCCAAACATGACAGGGGTCCGAAAGGGTCACAGTGGACGCTGACCTTGGCCCCAGTGGAGGGCCCCTGGAGGGCACTGGAGCAGAGCGTTGCTGGGTCCACTTCTATAATCAGCTCAACAGCTAGACCGAGACCTCCTGCGCTTTGTCCAGTGGTCCGACAAAGGCCACTATCTGAATGGAGCTGGACTCAAAGGTCAGACTAGCCACAGATGACGCTAGCTTTGAAATACAATTCTCAATGCACTTCCAGCCTTCATATTCTGCTTTCTTTTCACAGGGATGAGAAAGGCAGTCTGTGTTAACTGTATAGCCTTACTTTGTTTATACACAGATGTGTAAATTAGATCCTGATAGGGTTTGTTCTCTGTTTTCATTTACTAGTTAAATCCAGCAACATAGGATTAAATATTAGTCAACACTAAATAATCCTTATTACGCATTTTGACTTTTGATTGTGCTTTATCTGGGTTCTAATATCAAAGTTCTTGTTCTATAGGGTGTGTATGGATGATTTTTGTGTTTATTATGTTCATGTCTTAAGGTTAACTGGCATACCAGTCAGATGAAGCAGATCCATGTCCATTAGAAGGACTTTAGCTGTTGACACAATGATCAATTAAGGCCAATAAATGTCTGGGTCGAGTGTGTTAACCAGTGCTGCTAAGGCTGTTAGTTCTTCATATAAAACGCAAACCGTTAATCCTGTTTGAGCCATCTGCTTTTTTTAGGTTTTAGTTTTAGGTTTTCTGCATGAATTTTTACACAATAATCATATTTTGGGAAAGTTGCATTAGTCAAGAGGCTAGAAAGGAATCTTCCGGATATACTATTCTTATGAAAATAGCTCTTTAAATTCAGTGAGCTTAATAAATAGTGCCAAAAATATTTATATTTAAGCATTTGGGAGATACTTTTATGTCTTTGTAACATACCTTGGGAATCGAACCCATGACATTGCCGTTGCTTGCACAATGCTCGACTGAACTACAGGAATAACACTGAATTATATGAATAAATGATTTTTGAGGAAATAGAAATTTCTCTTTTAAAATTTGTTGCTAACTAAATTAAAGTTATTTAAGGGAGCTATATGTATGTAACTCTAAAGTGAAATAAATGTTTGTTTCTGCTATGCTAATTAAATGTAAACACATTAACACAAATTCATAAGATTTTAATTAATCTTTGAAACACAAATTCAAATATTTTTAATATAATCTAATCTAGTCTCTCCAGTAAAAATCCATTACAGCAAAACTGTGAAGCATGAAGTTTATAAAGATTTTGTAAGAGATCTATATGAAATTAATATTTTAATCCAAGTTTTCTGAAGAGACATGATCGTATTATATTATTAAGCAAATTAATTTAGACTTATTCACATATAAACAATGCTAAACGCACATACATAGAGCACATCAAATATGTTTTAAGACATTAGAATTTATGACAAAATGTTTTTGTCCCTTTAAGTTGATGGTACCAGAACAAACAAATTCATTTAAACTGAGATGGACTTCCAATGCTACTTTAATTTTATGTTATTACGGTAAGCTCTGTGTGCTATACAGTGAAACAGATACGATGCAAAATGTAACAATGTAAAAGAAAAGTTACATTTTGTCATGATATACGACTACAAGTTGGAAAAGTAGCTTTTGCGAAAAGCTAAACTGTGTTAAAAACTCCTGTGCGACTGTCATACTGCAGAAAAATGTATTTTAGTTAGCATCTTCCCAATTCCGAACATAACAATGGATGCTTTAACTGTAATGAAAAGCACTCTGAAACCATTCATAATTCCGGTCTAGCGTAAGCTGTGAACAGTTTCTGCAAAATCTTGCCAATAGGGCTTTTTCAGGCCACAAACTAAAACGAGCAATTAAATCAAATTGGAGTCTTTGGTGAGTGCTGGGCCCCTGTGGACTTGACCAAATGCTTGATGTAGAAGTGACCTACTTGTGCAGCCTGATGAATGGCCACTGGGAGCGAAACTAGTGGCCAGTCATTAATCTGGAACAGATCAGGATCCAAGTATGTCTCTATTCGGTGTTAATTGGCCAGTTGTTTTATTGCAAATTGCAAGGGGTGGGAGAGAACTAGCTAGTGGAAGTCACATAGATCTATGAGTCTCACAGTGAGGAAAAAGCCATTGACCCTCAAGAGATAAAGTGTTGTGTACAAAAACGCTTAGGAAATACCTTTACTCCAATCCCTAAAATATAGAGCCAAAGATAAGATTTACAGCACGCTATATTGGCATTATTTGTCTTTCACTAAATGACTTTGGCATTTTATCTGTTTTCAATCTCTGTCATCTTACTTTTCTTTGTATTAGCTGCAGTACGTCAGATCAGTGAGCGGTGAGGTGTGATTCCAGGCTGCCGAGCAGCTGATAGATGGATGGATGCAGAATGGCAGTTTGGCTCGATTCTGATAAGGCCTATCTCCAGCAGGGCTTCCTCAAACGTTTGGAAACAGTCAAACACTGTCAGCCCAGAAGGATAGGGACTGGATTGATGAGGGGCTAAAGGCAATAGGCTGCTTTCCTCACTCTTATCATCTATTGGCCGGAGCAGCAGGCCTCGCCATAATGGAGAGGCACAGTTTTCTCATGTCATTCAACTTATCAGCCCTGTGCAAAGGAGATGAGAAAAGCCAGCTCAGATAAACAGGAAGGATGTCACACATTTTAGAAAGACACATGTTTGACTGATGGTCCTAATGGAGGTATTGGGAAACAGAATCCTTTTTTGTGGCATTGCAGGAGGGAGATTATAAGTCGGCTCATATAAAAATAAATAGAAAAGTCAAAATGACGACAATTACATAAGTTTAGTATACTCTTGACTGTATATATACATTAGCCAGACAGTAAGTACAGTTGTTTTGCATAAATCGAGCAAAAGAAGCACAATTTATGTTGTTGTCAGATTGTATTGCCATTTAATGCAAGTTGGCATTGTGAAAGATTTCAGTCATTGAAATTTGCTGCTTATGGATGCAGCCAAGATAGTCGCCTGACTTGGTTTAAAAATGACTTGGCGTGAATCTTTTTAGATCTCACTACACTTCTTCTTCTTTTATTCATTTTTAACACTTAACCTTGGGTTAATGTCGTTTTCAATCCTGAGTGCAAGACAGGTTTAACCCAGGGTTAAGCAATACTTCTTATTTGTAATTTTAAAAGTGGGTCACAACTTTTAACACGAGAGCTGTTGTCTCATCTTTTCTGATTTGAACAGCCAAACAATCATTAACTGTCCCAGAGCTTACCATATTTAACATGTATGTTTGCTTTCATCACATAATAGTGTTAACACAGTGACATTTTTGCAGTTTGGCAGACACGTTTATATTTATTCATTTTGAAGATTCTTTTCTCCAAAGTGACTTTTTTAATCTCTTATTAAACTAACTTTTTTTTCTATTTTAATATATTTTTTAATTATTTTATTCCTGTGATGCCAAAGCTGTATTTTCCTTTGCCATTTCTCCGGTCTTCAATGTCACATGATTTTTTTTTTTTTTTTTTAAATCATTCTAATATGCTGACTTGGTTCAAGAAACATTTGAGTTGTGGTGCTTAATATTTTTGCACCCTTGATTTTGAAACCTTGAAGCTTTTTTTCAGGATGTGAAAAAATCTGCTTCACTTTTTCTCAAGTTAATACTTGCTGAATTAAAGTATTTATTTATTTTAAATTCTGACCCAACATTTTTTAACGGTAATGCATATTTCAAAAGAATAATAGTGTCATCGTGATGTACAACATTAGCAACAACATTAAAACTTGAAAAGCGATTAGTAATTATAAAAAGCAGTATGATTTAATAAATGGTTTGACAATACAGATTATATTTGGGTTAACAATTTAAACTGTGAAAAGCCCATATAGAGTCCATACAACTGCAAATGTCAATACTTACAACTGTCTCAGAATTGAAATAAGCAGGAATTCTACATGTCTCTGTGCCAGATGACCTGTGCTTTCTTGGGTGGTCAGAGCTCAGACGTCTGTGTGTTGATCTCTCTTTTCTGTCCTCCCTGGCCAGACCAGTGCTGACCCACTGAGCACCAGGCCAGGGTCAACAACCTACTGAGAGCCTTCAGTCCCTGGGTCCATCTCTAGGATTGGCCCCCTGTGGGATGGGGGATCTGGGTCCCCAGGTGGGTATTGTGCCCGTTGCTGACCACTGACAAAAAACTCTTTGGGGGCCAGTGGTCAAGATGAGAAGCTGGAGAGGTGAAAGAAGAGAGAACGCACTCCCTGCTGTCCTGGTCTAATTTGGCAGGATGCCGACTGACTGCCCTCTGGAGCAAGCGCAGGCATAGAAAAGTAACTCTGCACAATGCTGTTTGTGTAAAGCTTTTCTGCAGTCAATTCAATCTCTCTTACCACCATCTGCCCAAGATAAGCACTCACATTCTATAGACATTTGCTTTCAACTCCTATCAAAACACTCTTTGTTCGTACTATCTATGTAGCTGTACAATTCAACAATACATTGAGAATACACATGTATTCTCTCTTTCTCTCTCTCTCTCCACATATGCAACATTTTATCAGATAAAATGTATACTACCATTGAAAAGTTTGGGGTCACTAAGATATATATATATATATATATATATATATATATATAAGAATTGTCTCGTGTTCACCAAGGCAGCATTTATTTGATCAAATATACAGTAAAAACAAAACAATGCAGTATATTGTGTGAAATATTTGTGAAATAGTATAACATATATTTTTAAATGTAATTCATTTTTGTGATGGAAAACTTAGAAATATAAAGCTTTTGTAACATTTTAAAGATGTTTTTCTTTTTTACAAAGCAAAATAAATAAATAATTGGATGTGACTTTGACAGAAGGAGATCTTGAATCATATAGTTTGTTCAGGAGTGGTGGGCTCGTACTTTTCTAATCATTCAGACATTTTTTGACTGGCTGATGATAAAAAATGAAAAGAATCTAGGGTTCAAAATATAATAGAGACTTGAGGGAGGGCTATTTGGACTTGGGTCAATAAGTAACCATTTATTAACAGTCCCGCAACACAACCATAACATTGTGGCAGCATGTTTTGTATCCAGTTATTAATTGTATTTGCACATTTGGCAGAGACTTATCCAAAGCAATTATAATTTAATTACATTTATCAAATGCATTTCACATCTATAGTATAGAATTCATGTATTCTTTGTGAATGAAACCGTGTCCTTCGTGTTGTTATTGCTCTGCTACTGTTAGAGTTATACTAAGAGCTACGCAGCGCTTTTCAAACTCTTGAAATGTAGACACGTCTGTCATCCATCAAACTGGTCTCATGATAAACTCTATTCCTGCTGCTCTAACAGATGACAAAAGAGATGAGCAATATGCTTGCTTTTAGATCTAACCCCGGCCCGTGTCCAGAGGGCAAGAGCAAGAGAGTAAAGACACGAATCCCCTAACATGATACAGCTGGAGAAGGAGGTGAACCAGGGCTGTGAGGGATCTCACCGTTGAGTGTGATCGGTACAACCTGTTGGCCCTGCTGAGACAGCTGTGAAGATCTAGGATTCCACGCTGTCATTCATGTTCATAAAGCCATTCCCCTCTCATAAGCTCTCCATATGTACAGGCCTTTCATCCAGGAGAGCACATTTATAATAAAGTGACATTTCTACACTTCAGGAGCGAGCTTCTTCACTTGAACTGATCGATATCGTTTTTTTGAGGGGTGGTGGGGTAAAGTTTAAAAGTGTATTTGTGTGTGTGTTAAAATACTGTCTCGTGATATTTAGTGAAAGTTGTAAGTAAGCCATGTGTAGGTTAATCCCCCACACAATGGCTTTTTATTGCTATAAATATTTCTCCCTTTTTGGAGCAGCTAATGCATTCTGTGCATTGACAATTGACATAGACAGGTCTTTTGTAATATGACATGACTTCATCTGTTTCCCAGCGGTGTGCTTTATTAGGTAGTGAGTCATTTTAGAATAAACTGTGCTCTGCTTTATAGCAGTGTCTCATGTTGGGTGCAGCCAGGCTGCTGCTTCTGGAGCCCCAGATTTAATGAATGACTGGGAGGAACAAAAGTGAGGCAAACAAGTTGCCTGTATGCCTGGCTCCGGCCCCTGGCTCCTGCAGACAAGATGTGGGATTGGAGCAGGCAGCCAAAACTCAGCATGCCGTGTATCGGGCATCTCGAGAAATGTTAGGAGCATGGAGCTGTGATGTATGGGAAAGTAGTTTGTGTAAGAGAGAAATTATGCATGGTTGTGTCCAGCACACTCCTCCATTATAATTTGCAGCAGCTGCATACTCAAGTGTACTTCTGGGCTGCTGACCCATTGGAACATGAACTCAAAGAGTGAAATGCTGAGATCCCACAATGTGCACACATTCTTTTAACGGTCAAAGCGATAGTCTCTAGTGATAGAGATAGAAAATTTTGTTCATGTTGTTTCAAACCTGTATTACTTCTCTGGAACACACACTATATATATATATATATATATATATATATATATATATAGTGTATATATATATACACATTAAAACATAAAGTAAAAATTCATTACTTGAAATAAAACTTCAGCTTGTTGCCAAGACAAAATTTCTCTCCTTTAAAATAGCTAAAACTAAACTAAAACTGAAAAAAGAGCTAAATTATAAAAACATAACAAAATTACTCAAACTTAAAATAAGCGTTAAAAAAATGTCAAAAAAAAAAAGCTTAAAATATAAAAATTCTAACCATTAATAAAAGCTTAATTGATACTAAAATAACAAAATAATGTGCTCACCAAATATGACCAAAATTATTATTTTTGACCAAACAATAAAAGTCAGTAGGGTCTAATGTTGTTTTGGACACTTTGACATTCAGTGTATGGACAAAAATACACAAGCAAAAAACAAACAAATACAGAGACAACTGTGCATTAAACATTAAATAACTGACTTGGTGTGATTGTCTTCACTGTGGACACGATTTGCTTGCAAACTTATCACACACCTGGTTAGAACGCCATTAGAACACTGCATTTCTATTCTGTCTGGGCCTGCGAACATACTAAAATATAAAGAAATATTTTGTATTGTAATCACATGTGCATCATAATAAAGTCTAACTATTTTATGCTACATCATCTAGAGGATAACACGGATTGAGGCAGAGAAAAAGATACAGAGGGCTTCCTATGTACATGAGGGGGTCTTTTAACTCTTCTTACTTGAGCAAATTGCTGCCTTCCTCCGCCTGACAGCTCTTTTCCCTTTACTTGTTAAAATACTTGCCATTGTTAGCCGTAGCTCCTCTGACAAGTCGCTGCTGGTCATGATGTCAGGGGGAGACTAATAAGGGCTAATTCACAAGCTGTCCTAAGAGCTCTGCCGGACTGTTAGCTAGGTTCCCAGGATACTTCCAGCCCACTTGAGATGGAGAGAGAGTGAGAGGAGAGAGTTTGTCCAAAAGAGAACAAAAAGGCACAGGGGGAAGCAGCAGCGGGCAAGACAGCGAAGTCAGTCAGGGACTGCATTCAGAGCCTACGCAGGTAGTCCGACTAAAGGGCCCAATTTGTTATAAATGACACAGTCTCATTGAGCAAGGACAGGATGTCGTCTGCTGGAGGCTCCATCCCTTTCTATCTCTGCTGTCACCAGAGGCGAGGTCCCGTCTGCCTTTTGTTTACACAGTGATGGTTATAGGAGGGGGAGCTTTGGAGGTGTCGAAAGCAATTTTCTGTGTGTCCAGGAAAGCCAGAAAACATTTACAACCAAATCCAGTTAGCGGGCATCCAGCAATAAAGCACATGCCAATGGGAACAAAAGACGTCTATTTTAACATGTAAATTACCCCTGATTAATTCCTTAATCTAGACGTATCCTGTCTTCAGTTCATCACATGTCATTCTCAGGCTGAATAAATCAGTAAAATCACAGAACAAATGTTTTATTTTATTTAGTTTGAACGACACACACACACAAAAAAAATCACACTTTTTTGAATTGGGACTATATTGGACAGAACAGTCATGCAAAGACATGTTGGATATGTATTTTAAACACATTTTTTACATATTTTTTATTTGTTATTTATTTCACATTAAAACAATGTTTATGTCTAATAGTTAATATGCATAAAGTCACTTTTTTATTGTCATCCCAAACATTTCTGCTGCTATTGTTTTCAGTAAATAAATAAATAGAACTTTAAAATGTCACCTTTTCTTCTCATGATCCTTCATATGGATATTATATTTCAGTTCATGCATTCCCTGAACATCAAACCATGACCTTGGCTTTGCTAACACTATGATCTACATGAATGTTTGAGCTACATGAATGGAGTTATTAAGAAGATAAAAAATGTCAAACAATATTATGTAACAGCATCATTAATTATCAAAAGCGCTAGGACAAATCAATTTATTTGTCTCTTACACAATAGGATTATTTAACAATATTATTGACCTTGAGGTCTTGCTTTCACTTTATTTTGATGATCCCTTTAACACATTCTGTTGACTATAGGTAACGTTACACCAACATGTTGACTAACTCTCATTAGAGAGTGTTAGTTGGGTATTAGTAGATATGTAGCTGCAAAGTTACTTACAGTCAAAATAAAGTGCTAGCAGATATTAAACAGACAGTCTACTAATCTAATGAGTATCTTGACATGTAGTTATAGTGTTACTTGTAGTCAACAGAATGTTCAAAAGGGACCATCAAAATAAATTGTTACCGAAACCTTTTATTATATAACGAATACAATGTCCCCATTCCCCATCTGTGCCTGTGTAACTCCTACCGAGACACTTGATGAACAGTTCTTATGCTTTATGATGTGACTGCTGAGTTATACTTTAGACCTTCCTCTCTTCAGGCCATGAAACATAAAGCATTTCACCCCAGTCCAACCCCTCCCCGTTAAGAAACACACTGTTCCAAGTTCATATTTCAAAGCACAGGTGGTGAAAGAAGCAACTTCAGTAGATATTCAGTCATGTCCCATATAAAGGCCAGAAGAATGAATTTATGTCATCTAAAATGTGTAAGGAAGGAAAGCAAGAGCAGGAATCAGAATCACCATGACAACAAGGATGAAAACATACACTTGCCTAAGCATAAGCGCCATGTAAAGGTGCATTCAAGTATGGAAAAGTTCACAAAACCTTTAATGTCATACACTGCCGGCTTTCTTTGTGTTAGCGACTACGAACTGTGACTTCTACAAAAAAACTCCAAGAGCAAATGGATTAGAATACCATTAAAAAGATGACTGAATCAAACCCAGTGGATTGTGGAGATTATCAAGGCAAAGGAGATCAAAACGGAAGCCATGCGGTGATTCAAGGAGTCTTAAAGTGGACTTTAATCTATACAACTTTTCTTTAAGGCCAAAGTTAAGGCTTTACCAAAGGGAAATAACTCATGATCCACATGCATGGGTTCTCATCTAATTCTTTGTATGAATTAATTTAGTAGCTCAAATTATTGTAATACTGAAGTATATGCCACTGGATTTTAAGATATATGGGTAAACAAAACATGCTTTTCAAAGGTTTCCAAATCTTATCCAGTTTGGTGCTTGAGGAACATCAGCTGATCATTTCTAAGCCATTCATGCACACATTAAATTTGTATTAAGCACAGGATATCCACACAGATCATCTGGGGAGGGGGTTTGGGAAGAATGCTCCTCCTAATATCCCCAGAGCAAAACTTTGAGGAGTTGTTTTGTCTATCACATCTTGGATGGTCACTGTGGAGATCCCCGCTATTTCTCATCACATGCCTCTCTCCCCGCCCCCTCCCGCCCACCATTCATGCTTTCCCTTCTTCCCTGCATAAAACAAAAGCGGGCAGCTGAAAGCGCTCTGAGGTAGGTAAATGTATTCAGTGACATCGGCCGGATGATTCTATTCTGTGTCAGCCCTGTAACATTTGTTTCCAGCCTTGTCTGAGGGCTGGGACACCGTGTTGGGCCTTTTGTCCCACGTGCTCTCCACACAGGGCCGCAGTTAATGGTGGCCTTGTCCAAGGCCACTGGAGCAGAAACTTTAGTCAGCCAGAGCAGGGAGGTTGAGCTATGAGGGGGGTTTTACGTAAGACTGAAAAAAAAGTCTGCCGGGCCACCTCAGAGGTTGCCATGGGAAGACAGCAAGACAGCTCTCGGAAAACCCTCTCAAAGGAAGTGGTGCAGGGAAAGAAAGAACACAGGGCAACCCTCCCTTCTCTTTCACGTTTTCTCCTCCATCCTCTGTCACATCTGGTCTATCTCGCGTATGAGGGTTTTAGCAAGAGATCTAGATGAATTCTTTCATTGGAATTCTAATGGGGATGGAGGCTATCTCTAACAGATTCACACTGTCTTTTCCTGTGAAACTCTTCTGCATTATTCGGGACGGGGGGCCCATAGGGTGCAGGGAGTTGGCAGGCTCAGAACCAGGTGCGGATGGAGAGCAAGAACTTGATGGAAAGGATGACTGTGTTGGGCCTGCTCAGCACCATTCTCCATAGTTAAGTGGGATCTTCAGAGGAGAGGCTCTCTTTGTTAGCCTCTCATCTGGGCTTGGGTGGCTTGGCCATGCTGATCTCTCTCATGACCAGGCTTCTTTTACTTGCTTGAATAATCTTCTGCTAAAAACCCATATGCTTCAAAGTTAAATAATTGAATAACTTCCATTCTGTGTGAAGTTCACATAATACTTGTTGAATTAAATATGTAAAATATCTGAGAGTTTGAGATCTAAAGGAAGAACTTCACAAACAGCAAGAAGGATATTAGTGCTGTTCAAAGAGCAGAAGGTCGACAGAAGGTTAACTATATTATACTACCAAACTAGCTAAAGAGTGTAAATTAATGGGTTTGTGTGTGGACATTTTTGGGGGAAATTCTTTACAAGTAACGCTTTTTACATTACAAGTAACAAGATTGCTTTTTTCAAGTTACTAGTAAAGTAATGCATTACTTTTAAAATTACAACAAAATAGCTGAGTTACTTTTTCAAAAAAGTCATGCAAGTTACTTTGTTTTCCCATTTATTGACTGACACGTCTCCTGTTCTCATGTTGAGAGAAATCATGAGTCATGTGAGAACAGGATGATTCTTGTAGTTCTTGAATAAATTTGAGCATTTCCTAACCTCACTCGCACAAAAACAGATTCAGTTTTCCTCAAAATGAATAAAATCATTGAAATGCAAAATCAGAATATTACAAGAACCTCCATTGAAATATTTTACATAAAACAAATATTTGTATGCATTTAATCTCACTTTGTTGACCAATGTACTTGATACTGATGATTAAGTTAAACCATAAGCAAACATTTTTTTAGATTTTTTTGTTTTTATTGGTGAAATAAGTGTTAAAACTTTCTTTGTCTTTGATTCAGAAATGCAGCAGCTGAAAGGTTTGTTTGAGCTTTACGTGAATGTGTATTTCCTTCAGCCTTGTTATTTAAATATTGGTGTGAAAGGGCCTTTACATTTGTCTAAAAATAGAGCAAGCCCAGCCCAGATAAGAAAAAAAGTAACACAAAAGAAGTACCGCAATTATATTTTTTTTAGGGAGTAATGCAGTATTGTAATGCATTACATTTCAAAATAACTTTCCCCATTACTGTATATATATATATATATATATATATATATATATATATATACATAAATAGATAGATAGATAGATAGATAGATAGACACTGCTCAAATATACACTTAATATATACACTTAAATCACAAGTTGCATATCAATGAATACAATTTTCAATTTGATCTTTATTTACTTTCTATAATCTGTTAAGAACAAAATTATTTGACAACAGTTAAAGGAAACCTAATTCTTCAACACACTGAGGGCTATATTCAAAATGGTAGCAAAAATCAATGTAAAAAAACTGTTACAGGCTGATCCAACTTACATGAAGTTCATCACAGAATCTTATAATTGTCACGCAAGGGTGCTGCTGGTGTGCGATGCGGAAGCACGAGGGACAAACTTGGAAATTCAAACAGAAAGAACTTTAATCAAAACGGGAACACAAACAGCACTCAACAGTGCAAACTTGGAACCAGGAAGACTTGGGATACATCCACACATAAGCGACACGTAGCAAACGTCAACGAGAGACAAAGACTAGGGAGAACATGAGGGTTTAAATAGACAGGATAAGGGACACTAACGACATGATTAATACAAAACAGGTGTGGAAGGATCTAGAAGGGCCTGGAAGTTAACAGGAATTGACAACAGGAAGTGAACTCATGACCTTAACAACAGGGAAGTGACAAGGATACAACATGACTGTGACAGTAGCTCCCCCTCCCGGAAGGCGCGACCTCGCGCCTAAACTGGACCAACAGTGGAGGAAGGGAGGGGGACCAGGAGGAGGACATGACATGACATAGAACATGAAACATGACCAGAGTCCAGAAACACATTAAAGAGTCCAAGGAGGAGTGGACGGTGGAAGGAGCCAGGGGGGAGACCAGGAGCAAGGGGAGCCAGACGGAGACACAGCCAGAACGTGGCCCCAGGGCGGAGTCGGAGGCGGGAGGAGCCATGGCGACAGCCGGGTGGCGGATGGAGCCCTGGGGATGACCGACTGCGATGACGTCATGGCGAGAGGTCCTGATGGAGCCGACGACCCGATGAGCCCGAACGACACCGCTGGATCTGGAGGCCAAGGCGGATCCGCAGCGACGAGTGTCCGAGGCGAGATTGACGGAACCGAGGACAGACTCGCAGGCTGTGTGACCGAGGACCAAGGTGTAGCTGGGGGGAAGGAGGAGCCAGCCGGAGCCGAAGGTGGAGGCCAGACGACGACGGACCAAGGCGAAGCCGGGGGGACAAGGGAACCCGCTGGAGAGGTATGGCCGAGGGACGTCGGTGGAGCCGAGGGAGGGAGGAGCCAAGGAGAAGCCGATGTGCCGACGGGCCAAGGTGGAGTGAAGGACACTGAGTTAGGAGGTGAAATCCTAGGACCCTCAATGCCTTGCAATGCCGGTGGTTCGACGTCACATGGCAGCTCCCGGGTGTTGATGGGAGCTGGCGATGGGGCGCGGGATAACGGCAGAGGTTGGAACAAGTGCTGGCTGGATAGAGGTGGCGGGAGAGGGAGGTTGGGTGGGTGCTCTGGCGCCGGCAGGGCGAGGAGCATGGGAGGAGCCGGCAGGGCGAGGAGCACGGGAAGACAGGCAGCTGGCTCTGAGAAGTCTGGCGGCTCAGGCCATGGGAGGTCCAGGTCGGCCGGCGGCTCGGGCCACGGGAGGTCCATGTCGGCTGGCGGCTCGGGCCACGGGAGGTCCAGGTCGGCCGGCGGCTCGGGCCACGGTAGGTCCAGGTCGGCCGGCGGCTCGGGCCACGGGAGGTCCATGTCGGCCGGCGGCTCGGGCCACGGGAGGTCCATGTCGGCCGGCAACTCTGTCTGGTGGATCACGGGCTCTGGGTCTGGCTGGCGGATCTCTGGCTCTGGCGCTGGCTGTCGAGGCGCAAGCTGGGGCGCTGGCTGACGAGGCGCAGGCTTGGGCGCTGGCTGACGAGGCGCAGGCTTGGGCGCGGGAACTGGCGCTGGCCGTCGAGGAGCAGGCTTGGGCGCTGGCTGACGGATCACGGGCTCTGGTGTGGTGGCTGGCTGGGCTGGCTGTCTGGATTGGGGATACTCGCTCGCCAGACACCTTGCAATGGCTTCCTGCCAGCGAAGTCCCGTGGTGTCTGGGAGTTTCCTCGGCTGATGGTAGTTAGCCCCGACCCAGAACAGAGTCTTCAGTGTTGCATCGTCGAGAGGTGACATAGCAGCGAGCACGCTGAATTCGATGGTGTACTTGAGGAAGTTGGTGTTCCTGTGGGCGATGTTGATCAACCCCAATCGATAATCCATTTTTCCTCAAAAAAAGTCTTTCTTTGGCGACTAACCCGGTCTCTTGTTCTGTCACGCAAGGGTGCTGCTGGTGTGCGATGCGGAAGCACGAGGGACAAACTTGGAAATTCAAACAGAAAGAACTTTAATCAAAACGGGAACACAAACAGCACTCAACAGTGCAAACTTGGAACCAGGAAGACTTGGGATACATCCACACATAAGCGACACGTAGCAAACGTCAACGAGAGACAAAGACTAGGGAGAACATGAGGGTTTAAATAGACAGGATAAGGGACACTAACGACATGATTAATACAAAACAGGTGTGGAAGGATCTAGAAGGGCCTGGAAGTTAACAGGAATTGACAACAGGAAGTGAACTCATGACCTTAACAACAGGGAAGTGACAAGGATACAACATGACTGTGACAATAATGTAAGTCAGCAGTGTGTATGGCCCCCACGTGCCTGTATGCACTCAATACAACATGTGGGTATGCTCCTGATGAGGTGATGATAATGATGGTGTCCTGGGGGATCTCTTCCCAGACCTGGATCAGGGTGCATAGTATAGGGAACATGAGGGCTAGTCGGTGGGATCAATGCCTTCGTCTTCTAAAAATCGCCTACACTCTCTAATCACATGAAGCTGGGGAATATCATGCAGGAGGAACCCAGGGCCCACTGAACCAGCACAAGGTCTGACAATGGCTCTGAGGATTCCATCTTGGAATTAAGGAAAGTAGCCTGCCTCATTTTGTAGGGTGTCCTGTTCCACCTTGCACAAAGGAGAAGATACCAATCATGCTGCTGGGTTGTTGCCCTTCTATGTCCCTGTCCAGCACTCCTTGTGTAAACGGCCTGTCTCCCTGTCTCTCCTCCATGCTCTTGCCACTGTCCTGGGAGACACACTAAACCTCCTTGCGATGTCACGCACGCATGTGCCATCCTGGAGCAGAACTGCCTGTGCAACCTGGTTACTGACTCATGCGACAGACAGTGACAAGGCTTCTAACAAAACAGAAATCTAAACACAAATCAGTCTGGAAGAATAAGGAGAGAACAACAGTCTATGGTCAACCCCTGGAAAATCATATCCTTTTTGGGGATTGTCTTGCTGTTGCCTCTCCAGTGAAATTGGGTGAGGGGGTTTAAAAATGTTTGTGAGCGTGATATGATGTTATTCACACACAAAATCTGCAGTCCTTTTGCACATACGTTTAAAATATTCTCCATTAGCCCCCAGCGTGAGTTTGTTTTAAGGCAAGCGTTATTTTAGAATGTTTCCCCTTATTATTTCCATGACGAGGCATCATGCTTGTCACGTGACACACCACAACCACAATTGCGCTGAATGACAGATGTATCGCTTTATTCCGTTTTCCCTTTTTAATTCAAAATATTCACAAACTTGTTGGCTATATCATCAACTACTTGATATTCTGATTGTCAAATAAACCTTTCTAATGATCATGTTGATCTATAATGTGCGACGAATGCCTCCATGTTAATTTGTGCCGCAATTCAGAGAATCTGATCGGTTAGATTTACAACACGTCATTTCATCCGCTTCTTCCAAAATACATGACGGTGAATCACAATGAATCAACCTGTGCAATGTGAATCAGATATGAATAAAACACTTTGTCAATGTATAATTGAACGGATTATTACATGGACATCAGTGTGTATTTTCAATGTATAAATGTATTGTTTTGCCAGTAATTAGGTGTATTTAACTGTCTGAAACATAAAATAAACATTATGTGGTTGAAAACACTGAATAATTATGATTAATGACAAGCATTGAGCGCGTTTGTCTCTGAATCAACGTGAGCCAATGCGTGAAAACACTTTGAATTTAACGATCATGTGACACACATGTAACGATCTTCTAATCACACCGGTGTGGTCGTACACGTCAAAGGGTTAAAAGAAAAAACAAACTAAAAACCACCTTATACCTTTACAAAATACCTACATATGTCAATGTTAAAACTCTTGACGGTTATTAACTTGCTATGTTATCTAAATAAGCTTTATTTAAGCATGTGGGTTTTATCTTTTGTCATGGATCATACATGTTTCTGCAGTAGTACTCTTGGCCAAAATGTGACACTGAATCCATAATGAAGTTCTAGAGAAAGAGCCTGGCCATTGGAAAATCCAAACCTATTTAACTCAAAGGGGTTTTGCTTACATTTATTCACTCGTGAAAATCTGCCAAAGAAATGCTCTTCATCTATCATGCTGTGTTTCCCGGGATCAAATTCTCACAAGACTTTAGTGAAGCTAGAATGGCAGTCTAGTGTGCCGTCAATGAAGAATAGAGGAGCCCCAGTTAACATCACAGCTTTCCCTTTTATTTTGCAGGATGCAAGATTGCAAGTGGGTTGCCGTGGAATCAAAAACGAACGCCTCTCTCTTTTTTCTGTCTTTCTGTGTATTTGTTTCTCTCAAGCACGCACGCACACACACACACAAAATGCCATGAGAAGCTTTGGTATGGGGCACCTTTATTGGATAGGTATTGAGGGATTAGAGATTCTCAGTGGCCTACAGAATAGCACACACAGCATGGGCACTATGATTATGACACTTAGATACTCCAGAAATACAGAGAGAAAGAAGGGAGAGGGATGTGGGGTCCAACCACATGTCCTTCAAGGATGAAATGAGTCTAACCTAAAGCAAAGCGATGGCCATTAAGGGGAATTTTGGAGTGCATGCTGAGGGCAGCCTTTTAGCCAACTATTTCAAAAACACAGCTTTAGATTCAGAGTGATAGATAGATGTTGAAGCACAGTTTGAGTTAATCTCCTGGACTACAGCAACGGGTTTGAGAAATAGCTTATAGAGCAAAGGAGTCTGGGAGAAGACCTTCAGCTCTCTTTCCCTATCACAATTTTATTTTTATTTGCTACCCTCCCAGCTATGTAAAAAACAAAACAAAAACTGAAATGTGTTTAATTTTACTCATGTTATTTAGCATTTATTAGTTTACTACATCAGTTCTATTTTATAAGTTTAAATAAACATGGAACAAACCTGGAAAATCACAAATGATTGAACTTCAACTTTATTTATTGAGAATTATAATAATTGAGAATCAGTGCCCTATTAGTTTGGTGTGAATCAGTTAAAGAATTGCAAGGATGAGAGGATAAGGATTCGAAAACATCCTGTAAGTATGTTTTACGGTCAGAGCAGAGTAAAACCTGACATAAATCTATTTCATTACCAGTTCCGTGTCTGTCTGCAGGCTGGCACTGTGTCAAAATGTAAACAGTCACACTGGAAGTGACTTACAATGTAGTTTTTCATCTGAGACAGAAAGAAGGTCAGAGACAAACTGCTTTTTTATGTATTCATGTTACTAAGAGAAGCCATTGTGACATGAATGCATGTGCTGACGTGTAAAGAATAAAAAAAGGTGTATATATATATATATATATATATATATATATACACATTTTTATTATTATTATTTTATTTATATATATATATATATATATATATATATATATATATATATATATATATATATATATATATATATATATATATATATATGTATATTTATTATTTATTTTATGTATATATATATAAAATAAATAATAATAAGTATATATATATATATATATATATATATATATATATATATGTGGGGAAGAATGTAAGATGATATGTGAAGGTCCCACTGATTTCATCAGTGAGAGTCATTATGGGCATTGTGCTTGTTATTGTTATTATTATTATTATTATTATTATTATTATTATTATTATTATTATTATTTTATCTTAACCTTCATTGCTCTTGGAATTCTAAACCACTGTTTAATCGCTGCATCCAGTGAAAGGTTATGACTTTTCCGGCCAGTTCTTCTGGGTGGTGGACCATAAAGGATGGTTTTGAAATTGCAGCTGGAATCAGGTTATGAGGCACGTGAACATTAGCAGCTGTATAAGGTCTCTACCCCCAAGGCTACGTATTTTGTGTCAGTACCTGCCTCTGTGAAAAGAGCCCAATAATTTATATCATATTAAAGACATTTTTTACATTGTCACACAAGTCTTTTTACATGCACCATGTAGGCCACACAGAAAAAAGGAGCCTAAGGGCATTTCAAATAAAATCTGATCTCCTGACGGTTAAGTTGCATGTTGCTATGCATAAATGCTACCTCAGAAAAATCAAGATGTACAGTAAAGTCTAAACGTCTTAGAGAACTAGTGCATTTTTCTAACTGGATACATTTGTATTGAATGAAATTTTTATTACCATATTAATTTGCATTCTATAATAGTATGATTTTGCTTTGTTTTAGTATTTGATATAATGACAGCAGGACTCAAATTGCACACATTTGTGTAAGTCCTGAGGATCATGATATCCAGCATAAATTGAGCACGATCCAAAGAGTATCTTCTGCATAAATGTTACCAAGAACATCTGACCATTTATACAAAATCCTAAATGTCATGGTATAATTATGCCAAAAGGTTCTGAAATGGACTTTGACCACAAGAGGGTGGTATTGGCTCTTGAAGTTTGTATCTTCTTCAGGTCCATTGAAAAGTGACTGTCACCAACTGCTGTCTAGGATTTAGTGGGGGAAGAGGGACGGTTAGGGAGGGTTAGGTTTAAGGACTAATAAATGTGGACCTCTCTGTATTGAAGCACTGATAACTGAAGCAGACTCATTGTGTCAGTATAAGCTAAAACAAGCACTATAACTGTGCTACAACTGTTTATGCTTTCAGTCAGCACCTCTTTAGCAACCACTCGCTTTGAATGACTCTAAAGTTATCCAGACATCAACCATATCTTCAAGTGTCTTTGAACTCTTTCAACAACTCCAATTCCTGCTCATTGTATCCCTCCACAGTCATACAGTATTTGCCATGTGTATTACCATGCTGGAAGTCTGCGGGACAGCCGAGAAAACCTGTTATTGTCAAAGACACACCTAGACAAGATCTAATGAGATGAGAGCTACAGGTGCCAATGCTGTTGTTGACTCAGATGTGCTGGGTGGATTAGGCTAATGCAAACCCGTGAGGAGGTGGAGACTCAAGGATGCCATTGACAGAGTATGATGGATTAGAGTGTTTTGGGGGTGGGATGAGAAGGGATGGTAGATGCAAAGGTTTCCTTAAAAGAGGGCAGGAGCAGGGTGCTTGGCCGGGCCAGGATCAGAGTCTTGTCAACAGGGGATAATCCCGTTTGTCACATTACTTTAAGCCACAGGTCTGAGCCAGGCTGTAGGGATCAGGGCAGTGATGTAGTGATACGCTCCAGGGCAAACGTTCTACCTGAGACTTAGCCTAACTTGATGCAACAAACTCACAGACTACTGACAAAACAACTTTTTATACAAAACCAAAAACTCTTCCCTAAGCCACAGCCATTATGATCAATTACTGCTACAGGCGAATTCAAATAAAGTGGCAGTCGTTCCGTGCTCCGAAAGAAATCTTGAGGTTTGAGGTGGAAAATGCATCAGAGAGGAGGAGGTGACATCGTTAGGCCCTTTGCCCAGCCTGCTCTACTCAATGCTCTCACGTATGACATGTGGCACGGAGGTTTCGGAATTGGCGGTGGTGCTGGCCGTCACTTCACCTCCTCCCATTTTTCCACAAGACTCGTGTGTCACGCGTGGGCGCCCCCGTCACATCTCTCACTCCGTCTGGCCTGACACTGGCTACCGAGCCTCGTTTTTTGGGAAGCGCCTACATAACACCACTGTCTGCCGCGCCAAGACGAACTGCCTTCGTGGCCAGACGGTGCCTCTGGCAAAAAATAAAATACATTTTTTAAAAACCCATCGGCCCTCATCCAGCTTTTCCTATTGGAAAACTCTCCGAATCTTTTACTGTTAGATTTGTATATCAGCACAATCATTACATTTCATGTAATGATACGTGGGATTTGGGGATAGGAAAATGTAGTGGCAAAAATAAGAACGCAAAACCTGTTGTTTTTTTTTGTGCAAGTTCTGTGCACTAGTCACATATACCACACACCATGGTGCACATCGCCTTACTAGCAATTCAGTAATTGCTTGCTTGTGGGGCAGCTGTAATTTGGACCTACATTCAAAAGCTCTGTAGTGTTGACAGGCCATTTGCAGTAAGATTTAAAACCCGCTTATTTTTCTTTACCTAATCATACTGTACATGCTTATGAAACTCATCTCATGACAAACAAAAAGGACTCTTGCAAGAAGAGCAGTCATACAGTAAGTCAGATGCGCATAAAGAATTTTTATGGGTAAGAAATTCAACTCTTAAAGTTTGGTTAGTTGATGCTTAGTGAATGGAAATTCACTGAACATCTAGTGAGCCACTCTCCACTGCATATATTTGTGCTGTGCGTGTTGCATTCTTGATTCTTTTTTTACATTCTGGTTCTGGTAACTAAGATGGAGATACGAGTCCTGTGTTATCCAGAGGTGTCAGATCTAGTTGCTGTTTTCTAACAAAATCTGTTTGGCGGCCTGGGTGCAAGTTATATTTATTCATTTGGCATTTACACATCACCCAAAGCAACTTAAAGTGCATTGAAGTTGCACATTTTTAACAGTGAACAGGTTCCCTGGAAATCAAATCCATGTCCTTGTAGTGTTTTGGCTCAATGCTCTACTAGTTGAGCTACAGGAATTTTGAATTGGCACCTCAACTATTTAACTGACTTTTTGAAAACATTGTAAATCACACATAAAGCATTACTATATAGTACACTCTGCACAACCTAAAAATTGCTTTCATTGTTTCAAAAGATTTAAGAGGAAAACTGAACTGCACTTCCCTGTATTGACTTATATGCGCATGGCAGTATGTGTGTAGTCCCTGTGATAGGCTGGCCATTCTTCCAGGTTGTTTCCCTGCCTACGGCCTGAGATGCTGGGATAGGTTCCAGCATAAGACTCTACATAGAATAAGCGGTTTGGAAAGTAGATTGATGAAGTTATAACCAAAATTGTGTCTCTTAAATCAGTTTCGGCTTCCAATCTGTCCATTACCAGTTAACTCTTTACCTTTCAGCATTTTTTTTGTTAGTTTTTTAAGTTGCCAGCCACGTTTTGATTTATATGCTGTTTGATGTTGATTATTGCGTTATTTTACATACGCAAATTGTTCAATTGTTGCATCTTCTTCACATATGTTTTGTTCAGGAGATTCAGTCCTCGTTTAGAAGATGAGTAATAATGCCCTCTATCATTTAAAAGAGAAAACACGGAATGTCTGAAAATTCTCTCAATGGCAGGGAAGCATTCAAACTTCTTTTTAGGACACTGAATTCATGTAACAATGTAATCAAGACTTTGAGTTTTGAGCAAGCGCATTGTAACTCGCACGGATGATTCCTTACCTGCATAGTAACCATCGGTTTAGTTCTGTTGTCAATGATGTTAGTGTTTCAACATTTTTCTTTTTAGCAGTGAGTGTCTTTGGATGAAAAGGTCTGTGACGCTTATTTGCAATAGCAGATTCAACATCTGTCTTGGAGTTTTTGTTATGCTCGCTGTATTGTACTACCTTTGGGTATTCTACCCCAAAAACAATGATGGGAATTTTTGCATTGAACATTTGTGTGTCCCACTCAGTATGCAGGTGTGTGTAGGCGTTAGACCCCCAGGATTCGCCCACTCAGCAGAGTAGGTTGGGTCCCAGAGAAGAAGGGAGGGAACCCTGAAAGTGTGGAGACAATGACCCCATCCGGTCTTTCTCCATGGGTGTGGGTGGGAGGCAGTTATGCATCTTTCAGCCCCCACAGTGTGCTCCCAAGCCGCCCCCGCATTCTGGAGATGCCTACCTGCCCTGGATCCCTCCTCTCTCCATCTGTCCAGTTGGGGAAGCTAATGCAAGGGGAGAAAGAGAAAATGGAACAAGCAAAAGATTTTATGAACGCACATTTAAGAATAGCAAAATAACTGGTAAGTTTAACAAGAAATGTGTATTATCATTGTGAATCATCTTAACTTACAATCTGGGTGTCAACTCAAAATACCACAGCAAAATTTGGCTGTATTGGTTATCAGGAATGACCAAGTAATGCACACTGCCCAAGATAACACACACTCCCCTGTAAAGCTGTTAAACTGCTCTACACCCAGAGTGGGAGAGATGGGAGGAAGTAACGGTTCATTTCAACACCCTAAACTGTGTCAGTTGATTCAGAGCTTAGACGTGGGAAAGGCCCCAGTCTGACAATATGCAGCCGTGCTCCAGCAAGCTTTGCGGTACCTATCCCATAATCTCAGGGTTTGAAAGGAGGGAGATGACTGCGGTTATGGGGGAGCTCTCTACATCTGCAATACTGCCATTTATTTTGTTAACGCAAACCCAAATAATTCCTGTCAGGATCTGCCTCAGAGTGTCTTGACTCAGCCCTTTTTTAGTTCACTCCAGGAAGTATGAATTGCAAAAGTTGGAGTAATTGTTGAAACAGCTGCATTACTAATAGAAATGAGTGCAAAAATTGGTATTGCTCATCATTATAATTTTTCGTCAGTTTGCCCCAACAAGATACCTCAAATACTTTTTGTTATCTTCTGGGTTGCAGTGCGATCAAACACATAACTTTTGCATTGCTAGCCCTTGTGCTACTGTTTGAGCTACAGGATCGTTGTGCTGTATTGTTTTTGGAATATGGCAACTTGAACGAATGAGTGTATTTATTTAAAGACTATAATCAGGAATGTTAATTACGGGCCAAATTAGCTGTCTACATTTTGCAGGTGGTTAAGTAAGCTATAACCGGCCCAGCCACTGGTTGTTTCATAACATTCCCTTGATCTTATATTATGGGGTAATTGCCATGCATAGACTCTCATGCAAATTTTGAGGCTTTTGAAGAGATTATATTGACAGCAGTACCATCATTCTTCTACCTCCACCTGGCAATTACTCACTACTCTTGGTGAACTCCCATCCTTGGAGCTACACTCATCTATTGAGGGTTATAAAGCATGCAGGTGAGACTTCTTTTTGTTTAGTTTTTTAACTTTGCAACAGTTCAGGCAGTCTTGACAGTGTTACAGTAAGACAGTAAGGGGCTCTTGTTTCTTTTACCTCTGATATTACACTGATTATATATGTGATTGTGTATGGTAGGGATTTGCCTAAATTTTGACTCTCATTCGTCCTGCTGATCTCATCAGAATAGCACAACCATGGATAGACTTTCCTGGGTAGGAGCACAAAAGGGTACAACATGTCACTAACCTCTTGCTGCAAAGCAGGCGTCACTATCAATGGTCTACTGGGAGGAACAGCTGTCCATCACAGAGTGATGTAAACTTACATAATAGTCATGTCAGCTACATTTCTTTCATAGGTATTTACAAATTCAGCACTGGGACAGTTGGTACACAACATCGATTTAAATAACAATCTATACGTTGTCAAGGGATTTTGTGTGTCAATGAATTACTTTAAGTCTAAGCATCTGATGTTGACTTGTGAAATTGACATTGACATCTTTTTTATTGTGTTCTGGAAGGGGGCAGGAAAGCCAGATGCCCACATTAATATTTGTCACTCCGTCTCTTTGTCTTTGTTTGGCGATCTGCCTACAGCAACCTGTAGATTCCATACACCTCATGCTGGGGAACTGTCATCTCCACCCTAAATGCATATCCAGCCCCTCGGAAAGTCCCCTAATTTTACCCAGCCCTGTCTTGTAGACCTCCCTGTCATTTGAGTTTCGACAGCATGAGGGCTATCCTGACTGTTTGTGTTTAGCTCAGCTGCTTAGAGGGGGTCTTCTTGGACATTAGAGGACATGTGTCCACATCCAGGCAAGTCCTTACATGTCTAACCTCTCATTTGGAACTATCCTATGAGGGAAATGGGGTGCGGAATAATAAAAAAAGAAGAAGCAAGAATTCATGCCCAGGGTTTATATTTCATGCTCATGCTCATATTTCATGAATGCATATAACCTATTTGATCATACCACCAAATCAGTTAGACTAATTATCTAGGTGGCATTTTAAATCATGGTGTTTCCCATTTTCACATTACCACATATTTTGCTCGGTGCTTGAAAGGATTTTCATATATATGTGCTTGAGTAAATCCACCCTGACATTGACTATCAAGATGGCTAGAAATAAATATCTTATCAAAATTATATAATTCAATCTGTATTGAAAACTTAGTAGTTTTTACAACGTTTTAAGCCTCTGGAGGGCTACTGGATCAAGAAATCTGTCTGTGGCTGTCTTTTATTTGCTTGCTTGGCAGCATTTTCATGACTTCCATGTGAACATTAGACTTCTCCATGACCACTTCTAAAAACGCTTTGATAAATGATATGGACAACTAAATATACTACAGCTTTGCTGTAAAATGTATCAACATGGCTTTATTAATTTGTCTCACTGGGGGAATACCATTTGTTTGAAACTGGACCACAGCGTTCAAGTCAATTTACCCTTTGAAATGGTGTAATTGTTCAAATATATCCAATTCAATAGATTTAATATGTGTTACTTTTCATGACCAGGAGTATTACAGGTCAGTACTGTTTTTTTTTCCTCTCTCTCTTTCTTCTCCTTGAGCATATTCTCAGAGCCTTCTCAGTGTTTGTCTTAAATGGTTTTCTTTGATGATTGGTCAATATAATTGAAGAGTGAAAGGATGTTTTCTGCTGTTGTTGAGTTTAGGCAGCTGGTTTACTGAGGCAGAAGTCTAATTTTTCAAGGACTATTTAATTACGGCTGTCTTATTTATTATAAAACATGGGATTCATCTTCAACTTTCCCCTTTTCCTGCTCATAATATAATTTTTATAGTAGAAAATGTATGTGTTTCAAAAACACAATTTCTTGTATCATTTAATGTATCATTCTTGTATCATTTAATGATACAAAATACAATACCATTTATCACAATTGGAGCAAAAATACGTTTTTAGGCTGTCTCTTTGCAATCAGAACTCTTTACCACGTTCAGTACAAAATATAAAGCCATAGAGATATACTGAGTTACACATATAAGGCCATCCACATTGCTGTGGCCACATTGCGAAGTGCTGTGATATTTGTTTTAACCAAATATAGTTTTTCCCATTATCTAACAAGAGCAATGTATTGGCTACTAATATAAATTACTATCAAAATAAAAAGAATGCATGTCAAAATAAACTGTAGAAAACGTCTCGGGTTACGTATGCAACCCTAGTTCCCTTTCAAGGAATTCTATGGGAACGCTTTAGTGTATTGTCTCGTGAAGCATTATCAAATCGAGTGTGAACCCGGAACATAAAGTTGCGTCAAAAACCGCCGCTAGCTAGAAAGTGTCTGAAGACGCTGGCAGGCATGTAGGAGGTGTCGCAGAATGACGTAGCATCTTATTCCCTATTCAGGTAACAAGGGTTACATACGTTTCCTGAGACGTTCCCTTTCAAGAGAATTCACGCTGTGGGAATGAGAATGCCAACGCCACCACAGTGACGAAGGCCTGATGAATGAAACATAGCTCACTACGATAAAACCCATGATCCCGGAGCGAAGTTGAGGTCTTACTGGTAGAACATCGTAAAAGTATGCAGGAAGGTCCAGCCTTTGGAGTCTCAAAGCAAACAAACAACTTTTCAGATTTTCATCACAGGGCAGCTTGCATTGGGCAGACCTTATTCTTCAACTGCTTGTCATGGTCAAGGAAAGGTGGAGGGCAGAAGACCTGCAGTACTATAGGATGTGCTGGGTTAGAAAGAACCTTAGGCACATAGTCATTCCGGGGGAAAATTCCAGGCACGAAGGGGCAACTGAAAGAGCTTGAAGATCTCCTATCCTTTTGATAGATGTAACAGTGAGGACGAAGAGAGTTTTTAAAGTTAAAAACTTAGTAGGTATTTCCTTGATGGGTTCGAAGGGAACCTGGAAAAAAACCCTGGATTACCAGAGAACCCTGTTGTGTACTACTGGCCTCAGCCTCAAAGTGCTACGGAGGAAACATGTGACTAATGGGTCTCTCCTAATTAATGTTTTAATGTTCCACACCTCAGTGTGGAGGTCCAGGAAAAAAAGGCAAGCCCCGAAAGGAGAGATTGTGCTCTAGCAGGGAGGTAATGCTCATCAAGGTTGTTTTTTTGGATGAGTGTCCCTCCTTTCAGATGGCCACCTCTGGTTGAGTCTGGATGCTGCACGAGTCACAACCTCTACCTCTTACCTCATAAGCTGGAGAGTAAGGTGCTGAGTGGTCCTCTTCAGCCTCGATACTAACAACATCCAGCTCCTCGGAACTGCATAGTTGCAGTACCAGTGCCTCTGCCTGGTCGGAAATAAACGCCACAGGGCGTGCTTCTGGGTCCTGACAGGGGAGATTATATATGTTGGGAAAAATCACACACACACAGCCAGTACAAACATACTCAGCGTTTCACTCTAGTGCTTACTGAAGACACTAAAGCTGCCGCTTCCAGTTTCCGGCACACCTTTATCCTCCTTGTTCATGACGTCATCATTCCTCAGCGTGCATTCACACTCAATCGTTCGATAGATAATCTTTTATTTCCATGTTCATATCCACAATTTCCATATTCATTAGCTCATAAGACAGAGAATTAATCAATTAATTTTTAGGAATTTTCAAATCCTTAACCAGTGGTTTAAATGTAGCCAAATCTATGGGAAAACCATAACTCGCACACTTAGCTGAGCCAGCCCAGCAAAAGAGTGCATTGTACATTCAACTCCTATAGTAAAAGCAATGCATTTTTTTACATTTTTGAAAAATTGAAAGACCATTCTGCTGTTATGCCACATTAAATCAGTCACCTGAAAATCTAGCATCTCTAATAGAGCTGAAAAGTTCCCTGCTGTTAAACTGTGCTCCTTGCGTGATCTTGCACATATATTTAAGTCTTTAAACAGGATACCTCAACCAGCCTGCTGCTTTCCCCTGAACCAGGGAGACTATACAACACTTGGCTCATTGAATACCTCCCCTTGTTCAACTCACTTTGGGAAAAACAACAGTGTCTTTTAGTCTCCTTCAGTTCAGGCATTCCCACCTGCAGCCCACGTGGCACACAAGTGTAAAATATCAGTATGCTGAAGCTAGGTCTCATGTACAGGGCAGCTGTTTATCTACTACCACCCATGGGTCATGGGAAAAGGTGGATGTAATATGATGGACATGTGCTACATCCTGTCTGGGGCTGCTGAGTTTTGGCACATGTTCAAGTCAGGACAGTGAGAGGCCGTGGGGTCGGGATAGCATGTGTGTGTGTTGTGACAGCTGGAACATGGCCTCATGCCCTGTGTGTGCAAGATACATGACAGAGATTAGTTTGGATGAAAGTGCAGAGGAAAGTTCTGAAGGAATGACACAACACTGTTTCACTCTTAAAGTGGAATACAAACCGAATGAAATAATTATAGGCATTTAAAGAGCAATTCAAATTAAGTGCAGTGGAAAATTTCTGCACCTATAGTAGCACCCAACAGAACTGCAAACATAAACAAGGTTTTCAAACACTCATCTTCCATTGGTCAGACAAACAAACAAGCTCAAACAATGAGACAAAGCAATTTCATTTCATAACACTAGCGTTACAGAAATTACACACTGGATTATAATTATTCAATTTACTTATTTACTTATTATACTTTATTTACTTATTTATACTTATTAAAACATGTTCATATTAATTGACATTAATATTTTTTATCACTTTTAAATGTACTGTATGCATGCTTTGTTATACAAGTAATTTACAAAAGCATACATACAGTATATATATATATATATACAACAATACAGTAGTGTCAGGGCTCTGTCACAAAACCACAAGAAAACTAGACCAAAATGACAGAACCCTGACATTTTAGGGTTGAATAACTTCAATTTTTTTTTAAAGTCGACATTTATGTGATGAAAGTCTGGTCGAATGGTCACTGATTATGTCATTAATGAACAAATAAGCCTGAACCTTGAGCTGAGTCTCGAACGCAGATTCTCTTGATTCTCTTGCACAGCTATATGTCATATGACACAGCGCTGCTCACAGGCTATTGCTCCTGCATAACATATCAGTTCTTTTGTCTTTGGATTGTTATATTTCTCACAGATTTCTGTTCATTCTAACTCTGATACAGATTAAGTACCACAGTAAAGATTATATTTATATGAATGCATTTGTCAGAGAGCTGTTGCGTGTGAATTAATTCTATCTGGCAACATCTTTAAGCTGTGGGTTTTAGTTACTAAGAAATACATAATAGAACTTTTCAGTTTCTAAGTTACTTTGATAAGTCACAGAACAGTGTTGACAATACATTTCTGCTCTACTGAATGATTCTGTGTGCATGTGAGATCACCATGTTTCTGCCAAGTAAGACGTTCCTGGATCAACATATTTCGTTGATCCTGGAACAACATTCCTGCCCGAAAAAAAAAAGTCCTAATCCCTACTCTCAATCCTAAACCTTTCTATATATTATCCTTAAAGTCAGAGGGAAATTATGGTGAACAACATTGATGTAGAAGCACCTAACCCTTGTTCTTAGACTAAAACTTGACATAAACTGTAAACTTGTCTCTCAAATCTGATTGGTTAATTGGAATGTTGTTCAAGGAAGAATCAACAAAGAATTTGATCCAGGAATATGTTATACTTGGTGAAATCCCATTCACCGTGTGCGAGATTTGTGAGTTACTGTCTGTATGTGTGTTATAATGTAGCATGTATTGGTTTAGAACAGAGATTAACTTGTGTACTGTTTAAAATGTACATCCAGCCAGTCTATTTTCAGTATCCAGATGCCATAATCAAACATGTCTTGTGGAGTATGCATTTATTTGAAATTTCAACTGTTTTGAAAGGGAGCGTAAAAGTGGACTTCAAAGATTTCTTATCCTGTTACACTCTCTATAAGCCATGACCAGCGATTTGTCGAAGTCAAGCTTAAAGCATAATGGCAGAGCATTAAACTCTATATACTCCGACGATTCAGTGCAACACCTTTATTCCCTTTACCATAAGTAACTTTAAAACTACATGTAAACTAGTGGTCATAGTATTAGCAGACTTTTTGTTTAATATCTGCTAATACTTTATTATGATGGTCCCACAACAGACGTTATAGTTACAATAAGTAAATCACAATAAGTAATAAGTAACTTATATTCATTATACTCATACTAATAAGAGTATAAGTAACGTATACTCACAATAAGTAACTTTACAACTACAACTCAACTTATGTCAGCTTATTCTACTAACCTGAACTCTAACACCAAACCCTAACAATAACAGTCTGCTACACTCTACTAATACTATAATGACAGCCAGCTGACATGTAGTTGCATAGTTTCTCATAGTTAATAGAATGTCTAAAGTGGACCATAGAAATAAAGTGTAACCTATTATATTATATATGAGGTTTTTGATTAAAGTAGGTGCAATTATTAAACATTATATAGTACAACATTGCTGCAATAAGTAATGAAATTTAAGCAAGTCCCTTTGTTATTCACAAATTACAAGTGATGTATGTAATTAACAAAAACCTACATTTCACCAGTTGACAGTTATTCAGAGGTTTCACATTTGATATCTTATTCTTGTTCAAATTCTTTGATCAACTATTTTCATGGAGAAGACTTTTCACACACTGCAGTTTAGTCAATGTGATATTGATGACTGGCTCATTTTATGATAGTTTGATTGCATGAGAAAATGAGAGACATGCTGAAAGATTTCCTGCTCTGTAATTAATGCCCAAATGAATTGTGATTGACCCTGCTATAACCGCCTAAATGCACCGGTGCATTTCAAGTAGGATCTAGTCTTTTGATATAAATCCATCCTGAGACTACTTTAATGAGTAGAATAAGAGTGGCGAATGCAACTCACTCCTCACACTAGAAAAAAACGGCTTACCATAGAGAACTGAACTCACTAAACTATTCATGGTGAATTAGTAAATAATACCTCTTTCGCTACCTGGGATCAAGACTACTCTAAACTAATATGAAACTGCCTTTGAAGGATCCAAATTAATCAAGCCATTTTGCACTATCTTTAATTAGGCCCTTAGACTCTAAAAGCAAGCCACTGGTATAAAACTCATTACCAAGTCTAGGTGTTGTAGAAGTTAATTGTCAAACTTTCCGTGAAACTTTTACAAACCCTTTCTGCTCATAATACTACATGCCTTTAAGCATCTTAAAATAGGGCTTTTAAGTTTACCCTTAACGTAGATATGAAATGGGTTCATCCAATGTCAAAAACGAATCATAAAACAGCCTCAATTTTGTTAATTGTTTCTTCTAATTGAACCTTATTTGAGACTTTAAGGCTTATGACTACCAGTCATAAATCTAAATCCAAGACATGGAGCCACTAGGGGTCAAAGGTCACATTTAACTTCATGCTTCAGAAAGCCGGTTTAAACGATACATGGAGAGTCCACGGAGAGTCACCACCCTGTACCCACCATACCCTAAAATAAACCGGTCTAATCAAGTTATCACACCAACAAATCTCTCATCAGGGGCCCACGCCTGACACCAGCAGAAAGAGAGGCCTGTCGACGACTAATTTCCAGCAGTAGGATATGGCCATGGAGGATACCACCGTCCCACAGTGCAGGTCAGTCACCTCAGGACCCATGCTGCCTTTCTATGTCCTTTGACCAGAACAGGCTCCATATCTGGTGATGGGGGCTATTATTTCCTGCAATACACAATAGGAAAAGGATACAATGCCGGCAGTTTATCACGCAAATGCCAATAAATTTCAGGGCCAGCCCACGGCCAATTAGCTGAAAGGGTGAGGAGCTTTCCAGACCCGTCTCCCTGGTCTGATGCAGACAAACAGTCCACCCACACACACTGGCAGCTGCTGGGGCTTTTCAGCAAGCTAAGAAAACATCTCTGCGCTTTTGATTCAGCCTTGAATAGGTTGCACAATTCAAAACTGTGACTCACAAAATTCTATCTATTTAATGTATTAATATTCATGTGGAATAATATGAAACACAACTGTCTTAGTTGCTAAGATTGCTCACAAAGATGTCATCGATCTTATTTTCAGAGACGCACGCAGCTAAAATGAGTCATTAGAGTCTCATGAATGTTATGAGCAATGGCAACGGATTTTAAAAGTTTTTCATATGAGTTAATTTTTAAAAGGTTTGCTTTGTAGTTTGCATGTAGATTTGTCATCTACATCCAGCTTAAGAAAATGTAAGAAGAAGCCCATCTGGTCATAATCGCATAACAAGAACAAAAGAGCAGGGAAATATGTCTGTCGCCTTTTTCCAATAAGCAAAAATGCCATGGATTCACTTAACTGGTTTGGCATGAGATAAACTACTGTCAGAGGGATGAGTGACAATGCCAGTTCTTAATTTCGCCTTCTGTAGAGATGGTCACCACAACTAATGAAAATGTGATTTTCAAACATCAAAGTTGATCTGAAAGCCTCAAGCTTTTAGCATGCACATACAAGAACAATCCACAAAGGCCATCTGAAAATGTCTACCGTGTTTCATCCACCAAAACAGCAATTTCAGGCTTGCAAACTTCAAGAAGAACGTCACGATGCAGGTTGGCAATTGCACATTGTGCTTGGGGAACCGGGAGAATGGCGTCTGACAAAGACCTTGCTGTTTGAGTTTGATGCCCAGCGGGTGTGTTGTAGTGTGGTATGGCTTGTAATCTGATCAGCCATTAATCACTTCGCTCGCCACCCCAGACCACATTTGTCATGAGCATCACTTGTGTCCGGCCAGGCCAATGACCCATGAACTGGTCAGAGAGCCTCGGCCAATGGGAGGTGATGGTCAGCAAAGTGGCTGTAGCATGTGGGCTACCTGCTGCTCTGGATGAATGCGATTGGACACAGCTTTCAGGATGATGGAGAGCTGTGAATTTGCTACGCTGACCGTTCCTCTGGTCGATCCACTCACTAAAGCATGGCAAAAAGATACGGTTTTGTGTCAAACTATTGATGTTCTTTTGTTTTTTTGTCATGGTCCAGATTACCGTTTCATTTTTGGTGATTGTGTAGAGGGATTTTCTAACCTTAAATGCCACAAGGATCACATCTTTTGTATCCGAGCGCACATGTCCTTTTTTTGACAGTTTCTGCTCCACCAAATCAGAAGCATCCAATAAGAGGCGATAAAAGCGATATCCAAGCGATAACAAAATAAAAAACAAATTAAAAGCAAAGAAAGTGGAGATTACTTTGGATTTTACATCAATATTGCATATAACAACTAAGTGTGAAGTTGGAGTTGAAATAGTGAGATGTTTTCCAAAAGATTCCAAATCCACAATCATCAGTTTTTAACTAATTTTCTTTCACAGTATGTTAGCTAAAGACAATCCATCTGTGTTTTATTTGTCCGCTCTTCTAAATGGTCAGTTCTGTTGTGTTCCTCACTTATGAGCCGCAGTGTTAGGCGTTGTTACAAACTTTTAGAGGTTGGCAGCATAATTACTAACTTACTCTATTTGCGAATAGCCCAACAGGAACCTGGCACCATACAGTTCACCCCCTACCTCTTAGCCCTGAGGTGTGTATATTGCAGGTGTTTCCCTCCAAACCAACCTGAAGAAACCCTGCCATGTGATCACAATTTCCCACTATGTGGTCAAAAACAAATACACACACCTTAATGAATTCCTTGGGAAACAATAAATCCAGGGTTTAGAATTCATAAAGTAATTTTCTGCTTGCTTGTTTAACAACATATAACCAACATTTTGATTATGTTCATTTTTCATTAGTTTGAATTACTAATGTTACTAATGTATTGGTTATTTTAACATTCTAATGTTCAGAGAGACCTATTTGTGTAGAAACACTCATCAATAATAAAAATATAATACAGCATGGAATAATATTAAATAACTAAATATATATAGGTCTCACAAAAAGTTATCTCTGAAGGCAACAGATGAAGTAAAAGGTTGCAAAAATCAGATGTTATGTTAAAAATAATATGAGATTATAATTAAGAGATCTGAATACTTGCCTAAACTGAACTGCCTCAAGCAGAATGCTGATAACAGCATCTGTTGTCTTTGTTTGTTGAGCAGTGTTTGATAGAGGAATCAAACAGTGAGTGTCTTGTGAGAGAGTCAGGGGACAAAGATTGATGGAAGCAGGGTTATGTGCATTGGCCGGCACAAACTAGTAGTACCTTATCTCCGGACCCCAGTGGACAATTGATTTGTTGTGGAATATAACTCATAAGCCACTGAACTGCTGGTCACTATCTTAAAGACAAGAGGCCAAGTCATTGTTTTAGTTATTTCCTTATAATATTATTTGGAAAATATGGGTTTGAAAAATTAGGGTGAGCTAACTATCCCTTTATTATTTATGAGTTACGAGCCAACTTATGAGAAAGAATTTGGTTTTGAGCACCCATGAGAAATGCTAGAGTGAGCTATAATGGGGGAGGGACAGGTTTTTTTAGGTTTTGAGCGTAACTGTAGGGTTGTGGATATAGGACACGATATCCTGTGGGGTGGCTTTTAAGAGAAGTAAGCCTGGAGGATGTCTGCGCTGCAGGCATCTAATCTAGACCCCTAGGTTGTCCATCGGAAGAGAGGAGTTCCTGAACCACTGGGGCAACCGGCAGGTGCTTTAATAGGCCCAAGACTATTGGTTGACTCTCTCAGAGGCTGGATACTTTTGTTACTTGTTAAGCCTATTGGGGCATTAGCTTCTTGCTACATTGACTGTCATGTAAAAGTCAGCAAGGGGCATCGTTTTCAGCATGGCTAGCTATATTGTCCCTTCTTTGTGAGAAAGAATTTCCTCTACTCCCAATACCTGGATTTAGACCCGGGAAATCCAAATCCAAATCAACAAAACATTTTCAACAAAAGTGACATCATTATGTTACATGCACATATTGTATTGATTCGTTAACAACTTTGGGAATGCCACTGATAAATCTCTGCTCATTAGTAAGATTAAACTACTTACACAAATATTAACCATGAAGTACTTAAGAAACAAACATTTGTAATATGAAATCAGCTATAACTACTTAAACTACTTGTGTGTATATATATATTTAAAGGTGTAAAGTGAAATCACCAAGATGTGGTCTAAAATAAGTGTATTTAATATATATATATATATATATATATATATATATATATATATATATATATATATATATATATATATATATATATATATACATATATACACTTTATTTGTCTTTGATGTCGTAGTTACACATTAATTTGTGTAATTACTATAGTAATAAACAGTAAATTATGCATAATTACAACTAACCCAAATGCAAACTTGAACCCTAACCGTAACGCTATAGGAAGTACATATAACAGTTAAATGATTGAGTATTTAAGTACAATATAACTACGTCACATAAAGTCTAACCAAATATATTACATTTTTTGAGAATTTGTATCATTTTTAGGCATTTCATCAAGTATGATTTTTTTTATGCAGCACTTATTTCCACTGTTTGATCACATAAGATGAATTAGAAAATCTTTCGACTAATTTGGACCATTAATTAATTTTTAAGCACAGTGGAATTAGTGGCTCATGCTAAAATCTCCAGTCAGGACCACAGCTTATCTCTAACCAATACCCCCTCATCCTCACTTGTTCTTGGAAACTTGTCATTGTCGACAGGAGATGATTTTTGGTGATCTTTCGGGCCTTGTGTCTGTCTTCTTTGTCTTTGTAACCTAGGGGATTTCATCTTTTGTTCTCTCCTCGTCCCTTTTCACGGATCACCACAGATGCCCTCTTCATTCAATGGCTGACCCCTCACCCAAGAGTCTACTGTAAAAGGAAGGGGGGTTAGAAAACAGAAACACTGACAGATAACAAGGCAATTTCATCAGACCATGAACAATGCTGGTGTCCAAGCTTGTACGTGCTGATGTGACCCTGGGTTCTGGTTGTGATATACTTTGGGAAAATGCTGATGTTAATGGAACTGTTGTGGGTGAAAATGTTTCTTAGTTCACACATAAACCTGAATTGCGTTCTGGAAACATTACTTTATACTGTTGACATGTTAATGCATATGCTGTGTCCAAAACTGTATTTAAAACTATTTATTTTAATTACATTTCAAGCAAGTTGTTACAATTTTAGTATTCATGTTTTTTTTTTTATACTATTCAGAGTACAAATAAATTTGAGTCAGTTACACCGAAAGAAAAATAAAAATCTTATTTTTTTTTGGACTCATCCATTAAAACACGTTTAATTCTGATTTACTATTACCCAAGTGGTGAACTTACTGTAGCATCTTTTTATTTATTTATTATTTTTGTACAACATTTAGTAGAATATTACATATTTTTGTAGAGAAGATTTAAAAAATGTAGTATTTTTAATTAGGATGTCAAATCGCGAGCATGTTCATATTCATGTGTCATCTTTATATCATATTTATGTGGCATTTTAGATTGAACTTTCATTTCAGCTTCATATCCAGTGTATTAGTCAATGTGAGGGGGCTCAAAGTCGGGGGCTAAAGTTAGTTTATGTTGTCTGGCCATCTGTCTCCTCAAATGCTTCAGACTCATTGAAATCGGCAGAAACAAAATTAAAATGGCCAAACAATTACCCCTCAACAGCTTGCTAATGATTTTATTGCTCAGGGAATGACACCCTCAGAAATAAAACTACAGGATCCCCACAAAAACCTTACATGGCTGTAAATATGTATTAACCAGAAAATGGGCCTTGTTTAGAATCATTTAAAGAAGACAAAAGCTGACATTACAAAAGACAGAGATGCAATAAGAAAAGAGGAGTTTCTATTTAGCTAATGAGTTGCCCCATAGAGATGTAAAGAGGTGGGTCTTTAGGGAAAGCGAGTGCTACTCTGGTTTGGACTGATAGACTGTAAAGCGTGTGAAGCTTGAGTTGTATATGGACTGACTATTGTCTGAATGCTAATTTAGCCCAGAATAGTCATGTTTCTATATGAGCGTATTGTAGTGTAGTAGTTGAAACTTTGAGAATTGGCAATTGAGAAAATACACCATTGTTTCTTTCCCCCCTCCATTTTGGTTTCAAAGAGGCGCCCCTTTACTCAAGAAATCTTCAGAGGGAAGGTTGGGGAAAATAGGGAAACTGTCCTCTCATAGATGGGTTAAAGGACCTCTCAAGGACTTTACTCATTTCAGGATAGCACTTTTACCTCATTTTTCCAAAGAAGTGCCCAACTATATTGTGAAAGTGCACTTCAGTGCACATAAATGAGAATATATATATATATATATATATATATATATATATATATATAATATATATATAGAAGAAGAATATATAAAGATTTAACACAAATTCTAGTAAAAAAATTCTTGAAAGGTTTGAAATTAAACTATATTTATTAATTTTGTAAATATATATTATTTTGTACCCTTAACCTACATTTTATTGCCATTTTTAAAATATTTGTAATTGCATAATTGATGCCTGCAATGTTTGGAGAAAATTAGGAATTTTCTCCAGGATTTTTTTTTTAGGAAATTAGGAATTACCATTTTTTAGGAAATTAGGAATTATATAGTAATTGGTTGCTGTGATACATATATTTTTAAATCTTGTTTATTTTCTTGCATTAAGCAGCCCATATTTCTTTCTTTCTTAACTTTATAATAAAACATATGAACAACAATTCTCCATAACCGTCCAAAATACATTTAACTTTTCACGTATAAGGACTCACAGGCAGGGATCCAAGTGCTTGTCTTTATTAAGAGTGGATGTACGGGCACAAGGTCAGGGCAAACAGAGAGCATACATGAGCGATAATCCAAGCAGGGCTCAGAAAGGCAGGCAGACAGTTTCAGGTACAATAATCCAGGCAAGTAGTCAAGACAGGCAGATATCAATCACAAGCGATCAGGGCAGGCAGAACAGAATCGAACACGGGCAAACAGGCAGAATCGGTAACAGGATAAATAGACAGGCATAATAACGCTCAGCGTTAACAACCACGGTAAATCAAGACTTTGCGGTGTGTGCACAGGTACTGGAGTCTTTTATAGTTCATATGATGGATAACAGCTGGTGTGACAAGCAGTCATAATGGTGTCCAGCTGGTGTGTGCAATCAGTCCAATGTGTGGGTTTCTGGGAAATGTAGTGTGTAGTGTAGTGTCAGTATATATGTGAGCTCCCTCTGGTGGCCAGAGAGGGGAGCACGGAGCTCAAATTCATAACAGTAGGGATATCTCAATACCGTCCTCTACGAATGATAAACATCCAAATATATTGTCTTATTCAAGTGCAAAACAGAAAATTACCTGAATAAAAAGTGCATAACCTAACCACAAACCTTGCTTCAGACAATAGAGCTGATAAAGACAATGCTAGCTTTACTAAGGTCCTAAAATACAAAGACCTATGACATTAAAAGTTTAGTTGTGACAACTTGTTAGCCCTATATGTGTCCAAACCTTTCACTTAGCTATTAGTTACTAAAAGCAACACAGTCTACATGGCTAAACAGTAAATATATTTGCATATCTTATAACAATATATTCTTTATAACGAAGTCATTTAAATTTAGGGTTTCAAAATGTTAGACGATTATGGTTTATAAATCCCAAACAGGCTATTCAGACCCGTCATTGATCATGAGCAGCATGACAGGTGTTTCCTAACTCAGTGTTTATTAGTATGAAATGCTTCTGATATTAGCATTTTAATACTGTGAAACTACCTAAGGATCAGTGTAGTCAAAGAGCAGTTACTTTACTGACTTTACCCACTCATTACTATTCCGGGGTATCTGTATGTTTGCCTCTGTATTTTGGATTAGTTCACGGATTTCAGCTATAGGCTGATTGGACACACACACACACACACACAAAGAGAGAGACCTGTTATATCCCAAATGGCCAATGCTTCAATGTGCTCAGCTCAGGTTTTAATGTTTGCTGTACTGCTAATTACAACCTTTTATCACATTGTGTTGGCTGGAGATAAAGGCTGGCTTCAGCCCTCTTGAGAGAGGCCAATCCCTCAAATCTTGCAACCCAACAGGCAGTGCACGCGAGACAGATGTGGGACAGGGTCCAAGCTGCTCTGTCTGTTTGCTGTCCGATCCCCTCGGTCAACAAACCTCTCTATTTCTCTCTATCATGCCAACAATGATACTGGAACATGTCTTTGTTGCTGATGAAGACTGTGTAGCTTGTCTCACAAGATTTGACTAGGTTTGTGTTTGTTCATCAGTTGTATATGTACTCTGCTTTGGTCTTTTACATGGGCTCCACTTCAAGACTGTTGCAATGTTTGGACTGGCTGATTAGCATCAACAAAAAGCAAATTACTGTTCTTTTCTTTTCTTTTTTTAATTTTGTTCTTTTTCTTATTACAACAAATCAAAGAAACCTGATACTATAAGTTGAAAAGTGCCCAATAAAGTTTATTTCAGTAAACAATACTGGAAAATCAACCATTGTAATATTTTTTCCTCTATGGTTGAAAACTGAACTATTACAAAAATACTGGAAGCAAATGACGTTCAGTTACATTAAATTTAGATGCAAATACAATTTCACACTATAATACTATAATATATATTTGCAAGATATATAAGCAACATTGCAACAAAGCAGAATCTATACTTCTACAGTATAATAGTATGATACAATATTAGAGATTTAAACAAATACAGTTATGTGAGACTTGTGTAGTGGCTGGTGGCTCACATGACAACACATGGTTATAACGGTCGATCTTTTTCCTATTTAGCTCCTAAACTCTGGAACAGTCTTCCTAATACAGTTCGGGAAGCAGACACACTCTGTCAGTTTAAATCTAGACTAAAAACACATCTTTTCAACCTGGCATACACATAACACATTATACATGCATTTTGAATCCAAATCATGTAAAATGATTGTTAGGCTGCATAATTTAGGTCAGCGGGAACCGGGAACATTCCCATAACATCTGATGTACTCAACACATCAGAAGAAGAATGGCATCTACGCTGATATTGTTCTCTGTTTATTCCGAGGTTACCATGGTCAGCCGGATCCAGATCAGATGAAGGACCTGCACCTGGACACGAGCACAGCACTGCCCTGAAGTGTCTGCGGAGACCGTGACTCTACTAAACCCTCCCCTGTGAAGATCATGAACCCATCTCCAATCAGACCTAATTAGAATTAATATTAGACTTGAATTATCAATATAATAATCAAACTATCAATCAATCAATAATCAAAAACTTAACACTTAATATTCATCAATTGTATTAATTTGCCTGCTCTTTTAAGGCTGCTGTTCAGCCAAACAAACTTTGTTTATAATGTTTTCATGTGACCACTGTAAAGCTGCTTTGAAACAATCTGTATTGTAAAAAGCGCTATATAAGTAAAGGTGACTTGACTTGACTAACAGTCTACTACAGTCTACTAATACTCTAATGAAAGTTAGTTGATATGTAGCTGCAAAGTTACTTATAGTTAGTAGAATGTCTAAAGTGGACCATCGAAAGAAAGTGAACCATATTGCTGTTTAAAATATATTCAAGGCGAATTACTGAATTTCTTTTATGCAACTTTGAAAAGTATGTAGAAACACATTTTGAGAAGATTTGTTTAAATTCTATTTGAAATCATATCATAATTTTGAAATGGAATTGAATTTCCTTTGTTCAAAAGCTAATAAAATGACTAAAGGAACCATTACTTTTATTATTAAGGTATCTGAATTGTTAGGGAACAAGAAACTCCTTCCAATCCCCATCTACATAACACTATAACAGCAAAAAGATAATATACTTTTTTTTCTCAGAAACCAATGATTTATTATTTTAACAAAACTACTGTTCAAAAGTTTGGATCTGTAAGATTTTAAATTGTTTTTGAAAGAGGTCTCTTGTGTTCACTGATTTTCATTCATTTTTTCAAAAATATAGTCAAAAACTGAAAAACAACAAACTATTTTAGTACATTTTAATTGTATTTTGTTTATGTGATGGCAAAGCAGAATCCTCAGAAATCATTTTAACATGCTGATTTGATGTTTCCATAAACATTTATTATGATAAATGTTGAAAACAGTTGTGCTGCTTTTTTGTGTGGAAACTGATACTTTTTTCAGGAGTCCATAGGTCAGAATAAGTTTAAAAATATATACATTTTACATTTACTGAAGAAAAACAACAGCTTACTGATTTGCAGACTTTAATCACGACTTGGGTCTCAGGATTTTAGGATATCAGGATGTCTATGGCCAGAAATCAAAACTGGAGGAAAACCCGTCCAACCAACTAACCACCATCTTATTGGGAAATAAAAACGCCAAAGGTCTTTAAAAAATCTTGAGTAACACTCACCAGGGGAGATGGGTGTGAGTGTTTGCAAAAGGAAGCTGTTTCATCACAGGCTCTTGGCCTCAAGGTGTGAAACATTAACACCCTCTAAAGTGGATGTTGTCAGTAAGACTGTAGATTTACAGCACACTTGACTAGGCCCGGGGCTCATTATTTCTGGTTTACTCAGAGTTTACAAAATCAGGGGACAGTTTGTATGCTTTTTCTTGGTCACACAAGAGGAACATAATAGCCTTTGACCAGTAAAATTACATATTTGAACCGCTTACCCTTTTAAAGGGAACTTTCAAGGCAGAACATGATTACTTCTTAGCACGCTGCCTAAAATCACAGCTGACAGGCAAGAACAGCACTGGCCCTATAGAGTGGAATGGTCTGTAGTTTGCGGTCAGGGTGTGTCCACCTCAGGCCTGTGCCTCTCCCTTCATACATTCTGATGGAGCCCCAGGAGGTGAGCTCTCCTGACAAGGCAGCCCATGATAGATCAGCCCTGCTATTGTCATGCAGCTTTGTCACTGGTCAAGCTGGTGGGAGGTCTCCATACTCTGCCTTAAGCAACAGCACTCAGCATATGCAGATCCAACAGCTTATTTTGTAATATTTGCATGTCTGCTGCTTCCTCACAGAGAATTTCAAAATGCAAAAGCTGACGTCCTGTATGGGGTAACATAACGAATACACATTTCGGTTAAGGATTAAAGCATGCATGGCAAAAATGTGATGGAGTGCACCAATGTTTCTGGAGACTCTTTGCTGTACAGTACAACACTGCAATCATATTGGCATCACTTTACAAGTCTTATTTTAGAATCCTTGATATGCTATTATAGGTTTTGCTAGTATTGTGAATTAGATTTTGTTTCCAGTTTTCATAGTAATTTTAGTTTTAGAAATTTAATTGTGTTTTGTGTTTTTAGTTATTATTATTTCATCTAAACTAAATGAAAATGAGAAATATTGCCTTGCCGTCGCAGAATTGTCAAACTTTTTTATGTTCATCCGGGTTCACCAGAGGTCCTTCTGTTGTCATTGTAGTCACCTGTCACGTCATTAATCGCCTCGTTAATCTTGTCAGTTGTGTCTCATCTCTTTGATTGTTTCGCAGTGTATATATTCCCTGTGTATTTATTGTGTTCCTCAATCTTTGTTCGTTCTCATGTGATGTTCAGTGTAAACTGGAATTTAACACAGCGCATGACAAAACACTAGTGTTTTGTCATGCGCTGTGTTAAATTCCAGTTTATTGGTAGTATGTTTTAAGTTCTTCCTGATATTCTGAGTTTTATTCATTAAAAGACTGTGTTCATTATACTCCTTTGTCCTCATGCGTCATACCCAAACTGTCCTGTGACACTTGGCAGGTGAAATAATTTTTATACATATATATTTCAGTTAAAATTTATTTTAAGGAATGGAAGCTTTTATGGTTTTGGTTTACACTTAGGTAAGGCTCTAATTAACATTAGCCAACAATGAATATCCTTTTTACAGCATTTATTAGTCTTGATTAATGTTAAAGAGACATTGACTAAAAAATAATGAATTAATTTCTCGCCCTAATGTCATTCCAAACCTGTATGACTTCCTGTGGATTTTCGGATAAACTGTTCCAAAATATACTAATATATTTACATTTGAAGTTAATTTTTTTTTTACATGATCTATTATGAATAAATGAAGTACAATGAACAACAATATATTTATAAGTATCATCAGTCCAGATTAATACATTTATTTATTCTCAGCTCATGTTACAAAATGTGAACAAATGGAATCTAACCTCAGATAGGAAAATATTTTAGTATTTACACTTGAAAAGGTACTAACCTTCTCTTTCAGAAATCCAAATTGATGCTCTCACTCCATCTGAGGTTAACTTTTGCTCAGGGAACATAAGACCTATAAAAGTCTTGGTCTTCCATTGCTGTTGGACATGACAAATTTTATTTTCTGATCATTCCTCTCATAACAGCTCACACATCTTTGTAAATTATATTCATCCATCCAGCGGGGGTCCCTTGAGCATCATTTTGAAGTCTGAATCCAGCAAGAGCAACCGTATGAGCATAGATGTCAACCCCCATAACACATCACAATAGAGCTTTCAACAACCCAGGCTGTCTACGTCTCCAGACCTGCTACTCCATACAGGTTAAAGTTCAGCTCACTTACACTTGGTCTCCAGAGTCCTGATGGTTTTGTGGCCTTATCCTTTTATTTTCAGATACAGGTGACATCACTGGTGCCAGTGCAGCCTTATACATTTATTGCATGTCTAACCTGGTTGGCTGGGTGACTCATTAGGTCTTTAATTGAGTGTGTGGGGTACTGAGGTCATGTGAGTGTTGGGTAATTTACCCTCACTCTCTGACAGCACCTGCATGAACTCATTTATGACTCAGCTAACAGCCCAACCTTCTACAGATTGCCAGATGACCTCACAGCCACAGACGGCTCATGTTTATGGTTTGGGAGGAGAACGGTCAGCCTCCCTGTCTGGGCACATTGGCTTTCAACTACTAAAAAGCAAAGTAAAATCAAAAATCAAAATCAATTTGGTACTAATTATCCCACTTTCATTTCCCACAGGCCAGTGAGAATTTTAAGACGGATAATACTAATAGGTCAAAGGTCTAGAACTGGATCCGATACATTTTCAAAATTGTATAAAATAACAATGTGAGGTTTTATTATTATCATTATATATTATTTCTATAATTGTCACAGTTCTGTCATGTCTCTGCCTTGCGTGCCTTCATCCACATCCTCCTGCACTACTCGCCTAACAGATCGACGGACTGTAAAGGGCCATGGAGTATGAATTCGGCAGGTTCATTTATTGCGCTTGCCTGAATGCACTTGAATTTGAGGACGTACGTGCCTGCGTTCAGCCATCTTGTCACCGGTACATCCTTCGATGATGAGACAATTAAGTCACTGTTCTGGATCGGGGTGAACTCCGAACAAGAAGTAGACTTCTCCTACTAAAGTGGAGAGAGGCCATTGTGAGGTGTCTGCAGAGCGTCGCCCGGATCTGAACAGCGACCATCAGACGTTTCGTCAGCCTGTATATGTGCTGTATGGCACTCCTAAGTGCTATATAGCCCCAGGAAGTGACATCACCCATAACCAGGGAGCTTCCCCCAAAAACTTTTTTTCACTGGGGTGGGGACACCAGGGACACCTGATCTCCCAGCACCGCCGGGGCAGACTGCGCCACCCTGGACTCCTGTACTATCAGTGCCGCAGCACCAGCAAGACAGCTCCACCCTGGCTCCCTGAACTCCCGGTGCCGCCCAGTGTTTTTCCATCCACCTGTCTCGTAATCAATCACCTCGTCAGTATTGTCACCTGTATCTAATCGTCCCATGTGTATATACCCGTTGTCATATATAATCTGTTGTGTTTCCCTCTGTCTTCATCCATTGATGAATTTTAAGTTAATGTGAATGTTTATGTTAGTGTGAGCATGTCTGAATGTTTGTATCTCTGTTCCTGTTGGACTCTGCACCACTGGACTCATTCCCCATTTGTTTGTATTTCTTCCGTCGGATCAGTATCCTGTTTTGCACAAGTGAAAAGATCCTCCATCCTCACTTGCCTAACAACAATAGTATTATTATTATAAAAATGGAGGAATACTTTTCATCAATTACTTCCCTCATGCCTAGATACACATGACTTTTTCCTTTAGGAATATAATGCATCTCTGTGAGTACAAGTGCATGGGTCTTTAAGTTGACGATTTAAAAACGTGAAAAAGTGAACACAATGGTAATCAGTGCTACATATGACACCAGTTGATTAATCAATGATTCATTAACTTGGCCATGTGGATTACCGGTAGATTCCCTTTTTGTGGTTTTATAAGTTTCGGAGGTCCGGCACACTTGCATTATATTTTTCTAAAATCATAATTTGTGTCAATCTGAAGGAAGAAAGATAAGTAAATCTGGGACAGTATGGTGAAAAAATGATGAGAGAATTCTGGATTATCCCTATAAAACATATTTAGTGAACAAATAATTGATTTATTTTACAATGGCAAGTCATTAAAATTATAACAAGAGTGATGATATTCCTACCAGAGTTTCATTCATGTGACAATGCAATTTTATTTGCTCTTGATATCATATGGAACGCAGTTTCATCTGCCTCTGTCATATATTGCCTATAAATGATCGTCATACCTCATGACTTCATTGATGTCTGTGTTGTTAGTGTGACTGGTGAACCGAGAGGTCAAAGTTCACTCTTATCATCTGCCTGTGTCCCTGCAGCTGGCTGGGAGCTTCTTTATGAGCAATATCAGCAGCGGCAGGCCTAGATAGTTGTCGGAGAGTCAAAGGCAGAGGTTGTTCGGTTGATCACACATATAAACACACGCACGCACACACCCTCCACGGACCTTCTTTCTGTCTTTCCCACAGTGATAGTGATCTAGAGCATGCCATAAAGGCCGGTAGTAGATCAGAGAAAACAACAAAGGGACTCCTCGCTCTCCCCCTCCCCCTCCCCCTCCCCCGACCGTCTCTCGAGAGTGGTGACTGGGCCGTAGGGGCTGATAAGGGCAGCCTGGCGCCTTGCCACTCCCACCAGTCCCACACGTATTGGCCCATGGCACCTGATACACAGTATGCTGTTTCCTCATATTTGTACAGGTGATCTGTTAAACAGTGCTATGTAATACAGATTCATCAGAAACAATAACAACACAGCTGAACTGAACTAAAAAAGGTCACGTTGAAACATCATCTCAGTTCATCTATGAATTTTCGTATGAACCCTCTGCACTGAACATGTAGGTATTAGATTTTGTTTCCAGTTTTCATAGTAATTTTAGTTTTAGAAATTTAATTGTGTTTTGTGTTTTTAGTTATTATTATTTCATCTAAACTAAATGAAAATGAGAAATATTGCCTTGCCGTCGCAGAATTGTCAAACTTTTTTATGTTCATCCGGGTTCACCTGATGTGTGTTGGAGAATGTGTTCATTCAAGGCAGGATGTTTTGAGGAACTGGTAATTACAGACAATAATCTATGTGATTGTCTTGATTGACACACTTGATTGTCTAATTGGTTGTAAACTACCCGTGACGCTCTCTCATGGTTTTGCGTAAGTATGAGTATGAGTATTAAGCATTCTAAGCATTTTTCTGAAACACATATCTTTCAAGATATTTTAAACAAACTATTAGTACTGGCAGTAAAAACAAGAATTTGCAAAAGAAGAGAAACAAAAGTAAAAGTACAAATACTTATGTACTATAATATATACCGTACAAAGTTTTGGTTAGTGCAAATTATTTTTTTTTTTCTTTTAAAGAAATTATTAATTTCACCAAGGAAATAGATTAAACAGATCAAGAATGACATTAAAGACTATTTAATGATTACAAAAAAATATTAAGCAACCCAACTCTCTTCAATATTGATAATAGGAAGAAATGTTTATTGAGAACAAAATCATCATAGTATCATGTGACACTGAAGATTGGAGTAATTTTTCTGAAAGTGCAGCTTGTCCATTACAGAAATTACATTCCCTTTCAAGGGAACTTGAAAAGCTATGGAACCACTGGTGTGGAACCAGGAAGCTATAAGAGCATGCCAAATGTAAGCGCTATAGAGTAATACCTTGAGATACGAGCATAATCCGTTCCAGTACTGAGCTCGTATAATTTAAAATTGCCCCCCATAAGAAACCCCCCCCCAAAACAACTCCCTCTAAAAAACACTTATTAGTGCTAATAACAATAAAAAACATGTTTTTAATTGCTTTAAAGACATACAAACACACAAAATTATAGTAGATAAGGATTCCTGTGATATAAAATAAAATGTAGTTTTAATTAAGAGTTCTTACCTTTGAGACAGATGATACAGTTGCGGCTAATGGGGACATGTGCTGAGAATGCTTAAGGGAGGGATTACGTAGGTAATGTAAATAATGCAAACACAATACGGAGGACTCGCGGAAGATGCGTACAGATCTACTATGGTGAAAAATCCATGGAACAAAGAAATGAGTGCAAAACTGTTGTTTGCGTGCACGTAAAATACATTCGCGAGCATATTTTATTTTAGTCAATGAACACATGAAGTGAAGGAGTGAGGCGACATGGGCTGTTCCTAGTGCTTGATCACTTAGCGTCGGCGTCTGTAAGCGTGCTCGTATCTCAAATATTTACTTGTATCTCAAATCAAAAATTTGCTCGAAGGCTTGCTCGTATCTCGGAATACTCATATGTCAGGACACTCGTTGTAAAAAAGGCCATTGATGCGATCTGAGGAGCTGGATGTTGTTTGCATCAATATATGAAGCTGTGAAGATTCACCACTTCAATTTTCAGCTTATGAGGAGCTACTAGAGATTGTGACTTGAGCTGTGGCCTTAAACATCGGCTGGCCACCTGAGAAGAGGTATTTTTTCGTCCAAAAAGCAAGCTAATCAAACAATTCCTTTCTTTTAGAACATGACCTCTATGTTGTGTCCTACCTTCTTTCCTGATCTTCACACAGAGTTGTCGAGGTTGTGGAAGAAACCAGCCTCCTACCAGATTCGTAGTGCACACTATGCATCGCTACTACTCGAGAGCACGGTTGGGGTGATGCTGAAAGTGGAGGAGGAAACAGTCTTCATTGCCCACCAACCCAGTTAGAGTAACATCAACCTTGTAAGAATTAAAATCTCTGCTGGAGAAAGGGGCTATCGAGTATGTATATTCTCCCTGACACGGAGATCGGGTTTAACAGCTGGTACTTCACTGTTCCAAGAAAGGATGGAGGGTTGGCATTCTGGACTGGAGTGGAGCACACACGGTCAGCGCTCTAGGGCACTGGCTGTGTTTATTAACACTCTGCTGCCGCCTGGCAGTCTTTGAGGAGCCCTGGTCCTCAGAGATCTGGTCCCGCCGTTGCTGAGGCACAGCGGTGATCTTCATCCTTGGGATCGCAAATAGACTGGTCAGTGGGGCTAGAGACAGGCCTGACCTTGTCTTTTCCCACATCTGGCGGGTTCGGAATCCTCTTTCGGGACCTGGTGCTGCAGTTACTACCACCGTGACAGAGGCATTTGTGCAGCTATCCAGTTTTAAGGAACTGGATGTTGTTAACATGGAGGCTGGAGATGAAGACTCAAGAGACTTCATTCTCCAGCTAGAGCAGTCACTTCATGTGTTCCCTGCCAGTACCCTGCTTCAGGCAATATGCCAGAAAAATGCCAGAGACCAGCTTCGGAAGAAATCTCCATCCTTCAACAACACAGAAGTTCCTGAGGTTTGCTAAGGCATACCAATATCAGGTTCTTCCATTCGGTCTAACTTTTTCAACCCTCATATTCAAAAGTCCATGTACTGACACTGCATAGACATTTGGTTGATCTTAGCCCAGTTGCGGCAGTTAGCAGTTCAGCACCGAGGAGCTAGGCTGAACGCTAAGAAAAGTTTACTTTCTCCTATATTGAGGACCACCTTCCTGGGTGTCTTTCACTCTGTGCATCTAAATCACCCTGTCAGTAGTAAAAAGTATAAAGACTAATCTCTTCTTGGTGCAGTAGTCGTCAGCTGTACCCAGTTACCTGTCAGATTGGCACCGTGCTGGAGTTCCTGCAGGAGCGATTCACTTCAGGGTTATCATGTTTCCATGTTAACATGTTTCCTCTGTAGTACCCTGAGGCTGAGGCCTGCAATATGTAATACGGTGCCGGCTTGGGATTTGTCCTTGGTGCTCCAGGGCCTATCCCAGGCCCCATTTGTACCTATCAAGGAGGTTCCAGTCAAGTTTCTAGCTTTAAAAGTGCTGTTCCTCCTCGCCTTTACATCCCTGAAAGAATAGGAGATCTTCAAGCCCTATCTGCAGGCTTTATGTCCTCCCGCCTTTCATTAACATGACCAAAAGCAAAGAATCTGCTGTGACCAGAGCAAGCACTGGGTGATCATGTCCACAGAGCTGTAGTGTATGTCAGATCAACTGTTTGTCTGCATCGGGCCCCACAAGGAGGCACCAGCCTCAAAACAAGAGCAAGTGGATAGTTTATCTCCCTTGCTCCCTCCGGCTTTCCTTCCCCTATGGTGATCTAAGCCCACTCAACTAGAACTGTGGTCGCTTCTTAGGCTCTCAGTACTTTGTGATGCGGCAGGCTGGTCCTCCCCGCTCACATTTACTAGGTTCTACCAGTTAGACCAGGGGTCGCCAACCTTTTTGAAACTGAGGGCTACTTCTTGGATACCGATTAATGCAAAGGGCTACCAGTTTGATACACACTTCCGAAATATCAAATTTGCTGAATTTACCTTTAATTATATGTCATTATTAATAATTAATGATATTCATCTATGTGAAGACACTGATCATGTTAATGATTTCTCACAATAATTATACAAGGTAGGAAACCTATCAATGTGCAAAACTTTATTTCTCTAAATCTCTGCAAGTATTTACATTTTCAAATGATCACTTCTACAAGATTTTTACCAGCCACTAACAATTTTTAACAAATCATGCACTACGTTGCACCATGTCTGTCCTGTATTCCAGTGTTTTTCAACCTTTTTTGAGCCACGGCACATATTTTCATTGAATAAAATCACAACGCACACCACCAACCGAAGATGTTAAAAAATAACGCGAGTGTTCATGAAATGGTATGGTTTTTATTCAGAAAAAATATTTTCTCCAGTCTTTGGTGAAAGGTGATTTGTCTTTTTCTTTTTTACTATTTCGCCAGCTTTAGAGAACATTTTCTCGCATGGAACAGATGCAGGTGTACACAAAAACAGTTTAGAAAGCTGATATAAATGAGGAATGAGGATATATTGCTTTGAATATACAACACTGAAATAAACTCAATCCACTCTCAACAATAACGCAAATGCAAACACCGTCTACTGCAACCCACGGTTTGGTTTCACTTTTATAAGAAATACAGCCGCCAGGTTTGAAACCCGTCAACACTGAATCGGGCTGTCAGAGCAGTCAGGTGGTTCACTGCCGGAGTGAAGCAGTGTGTTTGCTTCAAACGTCATTTTCACGTGACTAGTGACGTAATGATACAAGCTCCGAAGCAGTGGTTCATTGCAAAGCCCGTTCGAGTTTGAAGCAAGCTTCGGAGCGTCGGTGTCAGACGTAACATCACAACAGACGCGCACCATTGACGCTTGCAGTCGCTCAAAATGTTTTTTTTTTTTGAAAAATTAGGTGAAATTGAATAATTTTCCGCGGCACACCTGACGATCTCTCACGGCACACTAGAGCTATTTTTAGAACAGGCCCGCGGGCGACTCATGTGGTCCTTGGGGGCGACCTGGTGCCCGCGGGCACCACGTTGGCGACCCCTGAGTTAGACCTTGTTGTGTTGTTGTTGTGGCGGTATGGGCATTCTTGTTCCCAAAACTTTTTCAATACAGTTCCCTTGAAAGGGAATGTATCGGTTATGAATGTGAACTTGGTTCAAGAGGGAACGTGATGCTGCGTCATCAGGAAATGTGGTTATGCGGGTACCTCCCACATGCCTGCCGTCGTCTTGCTTCAGACACTTTTAAGCTGCCGCTTCCAGCATTTAAAAATAAATAAAATTGCATTTAAAAAATAAAAAATAATTTTCTTTATAAAATTGCTATTCCTTTAAAGATGTATTTATGAATTAAATGGGATTTCATGCAATCAAGCTTATATCTATATTTTCTAGACAGAATGTAAAATTCAAAATTCCATTTACTCATCAATTATATACTGGTGTTACTGTGAATTTAAGGGTGGCACTTTTACAACTGCTATCCTGAGGGAAGATGTGTGCGAAAGAGGGGGCATGCTCGTGCTTCGCCAGCGTGTCTCCTTACGGATGACACACCACTTCAGAAAAGCTGTCAGCATGCTGACACACACACATACTCACTCTCACTCTCACATTGTATCCTCAGCAGGTCTCACCAACTGAAGGCTGACGGCGACAGACAAGCGTTTCATTCCTCTTTTTTCAGCCATTGTATGGCGGGCGCAAGCATTTGGGCCACAGAGGGTTCAATACACAGGCACCCGGTCCCATGTCTCCGGCCCAGCCCGGCCTTTTTTGTGAGCCAGTCATTGGGATTGAATTGAGCCTGGTCGTGGGTGCCAAGGAGGATTACGCCAGGAGGCTGGGGGTGAGGAGGTGGCTAGTGGCAGACCGGGCAGGCGACCTATGGGAAAGCCCAATGGCCTTTCTGCTGGGGGAGAGTGTGGGAAAAGTGGCTGAAAGCTGGCAAACTGCTCTGAGGCCAGAGTTGATGGGAGAATGCCAGGCCAATGTGGGGCATATGGTGGTTATTCAACTTCCCGGGTGCAAGAAAAGGGTTCATGCTGTGCCTCAGTGTGCCCCAAAGTTACCCCTTCACTGTCCCTCCATTAGCTTGCTCTCTCACTGGCACTGGCTTAACACAGCAATGGTAGTTTAGAGTGGAGGTTAGCCACAGGTAACCAAGAACATGAATAGGTTATGATTAGAACAATGTCAGTTTTTCTGTCTTTGGATCAGGTGTTGATTCATCTTTTTGACAATATTAATGATTTTTTTTATCTCCATTCTCTTCAGAGTATGAGCAGGAGTAGTTCAAAAAAGTTTTTGTATATTCAGTGATATATTGAACAATATAATTTATGATTACAATGATTTTAAGGCAAAGAACCACTGACACAAAAATCTTATAATGCACAGCAAGCCTGTGTGAGCATGTCATAGTCCTGCTACATCGAGGCATACTACTGCAAGCAAGAACTGCAGATGTGACCAGAGTAATAAACTGCAATGTCTGTAATATAATATACCTAAAACTATGTAACAAGGAGAAAGGAAGAACAGCTGATCATCCTTGCAGTTCTGAACCACATGTAACAATATGTCCTGCAGATGTGTTTGCCGGGACACACCAGCCCAATGCCAAAGAACTACTGGTGATGAAAGCGGAGTGTGTTGTTGACTCTCATCAGCTACGCTTGAAAACACCAAAAGGACTAACGGAAAACGTGCAAGTAAATTCAAAAAGGGAAACCAAAACTAGGACTTCAGATATACAAACTGTGAACAAAGCAGCACTTGCTTACCATTTTGAAAATCAATCACGCTGATCACTTTCTTCATTCCAGTCGGCTCATGTTATTATGAAAATATTTGTGCATTTGAATGCTCAGGTAAGATTACATAAAATTATAACAGCATTCTGTCTGTACCTTCTTGAATTCTTAGCTTGCTTTCATCACTTTCACTTTTATTCTCGTACACTGATTTTGCTGAAGAGATTAAACTGAAGAGCCAATCAAAGTTCTCTCTCTCACCGACTGCCAGAAGGATACTCAACATGCTGAATTGGCCCAAAAAACCAAGATGGCATCTGACTAGAGCCAAAACAGCCCGACATTGACCGACGGCCAATTGTCGGTTTGGTGTGTCTTAGCCTTTTGAGAACTTGCATATACAGTATGTACTATTAAATACAATTGTGACCATAACCTAACAGCAAAAATCAACAAAACAAAAGAATCATAACGATTTAAAAAGACATCTTTACAGAACATTCAAAACATTATGTATGCCATTGCACAAGTACTGTTTCCCCATGGCACACCAGGTCAACATTTAACCACATTGTTGTGAGACATAAACTGTTATGGACATTTGTGTTGCATGTTCCTGAGGTCAGGACAGCTGTTACCAGTTGGATCAAAAATTCCCCTCTAAATACAACAACTCTTTAGACAGACCTCCAACATACAAATCATATTCATCTGGATTCCATGTCCATTCAAGTGTGGTCATCTAATCTTCAACATGATTTTCAAAAGCATAACCCTTATATATGAGGCTTAGTGTGACTTCCGAGTGGAGTTGATGGTGCATAAGAGTGGGGAGAGATCAGCTTCATGTAAAATAGTTAGGGATTAGTTATTTAGAAAAATAAAAGCAATGTCAAATGAAAAGGTTTGTTTATTCAAAAGAAAATCATATTGTTTGTCATTATATTAAAAACAATAGTGAAAAAACTGGTGTTAATTCGATTGATTAATTAGCTAACTGCACAATTCATTTGATTAATTTTTTTTAAGATATGAAATTAGTTTGTTCATTTATTGTTTATTCAAAAACTGTTGACAACTGTTGTTTTGTGTTTAACACTATTCAAGAAGCAATTTTAATTTTAACAGACATTTGTTATGAAGTTCTGATCAGTTAAGTTTAAGTCCATCAATTATATTTCACATTTTCTTTTAAAATCTATTAGAATTGGATCAAATAAATAAAGTGCACAGCTTGAGCTTTTGAAAAGCCTGTGAAATAACTGTGGCAGGTGGCATTTGCCCATAAAATAAACAGAGGTATATAGAGTCTTTGAGATTTTCCCACGGCTGGGAGTGGTGTTGCAGTTACCAGTGAGAACTCTAGGTCCAGTGACTGACGTTGGACTGCTGTGACTGTGTTCAAACATTACACAGAGAACTGATTCTTATTGTGCCAATTCAGCAGCCTTTGAAATGCCACACTGCCAAACAGGAAGGTGGATGCTATCCAGAGCACTTCACTGTCACGGCGGTTCCCCCGAAATTGACAAGACTCATGCACCTCTGTTCATTCAGAACTGAACTTATTGGCTTTGAAAACCATAAGCACATTGAAATGCCGTGAGTGACCTCTCCAAGATGGTAGCTAACAGAGTTTTTGAGTGAGTGCTGTCATTTGCACTTATTGTTTGTCAACAAAGTGAGCAGGATCAGTTGGCCCCTCTTGACCTCTGCCCTCCCACACTCTTGCTGGGAGAACTAGAAGTTCATTAGAACATGAACGTTGGCTGTTGGTGTCATTAACTTTAATTCTGTGTGTGTTCATGAGGCGTAGTTTATAGGGGGTGTATGGCTGGTCTGTGGCAGATGTACAGTGGTATTTTTAGAAGGACACTCTTTTTGTTATCTACACACATTATTTATATTTCATATATTATAGTCTGTGACAGTTTTTTTCACCATGTGTGGCTACAGAAGATAACTTTTTTATTATTCTATTGTAATTTTTATCAATTATTTTCAGTTATTGTAAATTGTTCTTTTTTTCTTTGATAACTGCGAGTTCAAATCAAATATTCTTTATTTTTAAATAAAATACGGAAAATACAGAAAATACATAAAATAAATAATGTAAGTGAGCATACTATGAGCAAATAAGAAAGAAACAACAAAAAGTAAGCATTCTATGAACAAAGCAAAGAAAGAAAGAAAAACAAATAAATAAATCTTCAAGATCAAAATACTATTGATAAAAGCATTTTACTTATGTTGTACATAATCAATCAATCAATTATTAAAAGTATTAAAAGAATACTTTTTTAAAAAGTGAGCAATAAATAAATAAATAAACAAGTGTTAAATCCTGGTGCTTAAAAAATATTTTTTTAAGAGCATACAATACAGGAATATACTTTACTGTGTGCAAAAGAGAGCGATAAAGAAACACAACTCTACTCCTTAGAACTGGTTCATGTCCCCACCAAGAAGACTGAGTAGGAGGGTGGGAGAGAAGAGAGGAGGAGGGAAAGGGGGGAGGGGGGGAGTTATTGGCGTGAAAACGTTCTTCGGAAGTCATAGTTCCAGGCGACGCGCTTTTGGCAGCCCCCTCCATTTCCTGTGTGCGGCCGACGTGGGGCAGTGCGGTCGCCGGGAGAGTGCCAGAAGAGAAAGCGATGGAGAGAGAGAGAGTAAGGGAGGGAGGAGAGGGGGAGAGTTCAGCAGAGAGCAGCACTTTCCCACAGTCTGGGGATTTGACACATGGCTCTCACACATTCCACAGCCTGTGGCCGGTGGGGCCTGAGCCAGTGCTGAGCGTCAGAAGCACAGCCTGGCGGAGGAGAGGAGAGGAGAAGAGAGAGGGAAGTGGGGTGGGAAGGGTATATGTGTGTGTCTGTGTGTGTATGTATGTATGTATGTGTGTGTGCGCGCATGTGTGTGTGTTTGGAGGGGTGGTGTTCCGCCCTTGGCACTCGCACCGGTGAGGAGATACGGAGGGAGGGGTGTGTGTGTAACCCACGTTGCGCTCTTAACCCTCTCTCGTCCAGGGTGAGTGTACAAGTGTGTGCGAGTGTGTCTGTGTGTATTTTTAAACCTGCTGAAGTGGATCGAGCCTGTCTGGTGTGTAGGAGGGACACTATAGCTGTTTTGTTTATTTGTACTGAGAGGAAGTGTGTTTAATTGTAGTAAATGTCTTTCTAATGACACTCAACAAGATGTCATGTATTCAACCTCTGTACTGAGTAAATGAACATGATGGCCTAAAAACGAAGACTGTAAGTGGCTAAAAGCTACTAAGTTCATATATGCATTTACAGGATGTTTGTGTACAATCTTTATCTGTCTGTTCTATATATGACACAAATCAAATTTATTTTTTTTAAATACATGTCACATGCTGCCTCTGACTTTCAGAGCAATGGACTATTATTGTATATATAGGCTGGAAGAAGGTGATAAATACAATTATCTGGATCTGTTTGTCCAACTTTGTAAAAACCATACTGGTTCAATTTCAAACTAGAGCACCAGAAAAAGAGTAATTACTGCTTTAATTGAAACTGAGATTGAAATTGTACTTCCATGCAAACATAGTTAGAAATACACTAGGGTTACACTTTTTTTAGGTGTCTATACAACTATTCAATTAAGTACTGAGTAATCATAATTAACTACCTCTACTTACTGATGTGCTAGGGTTAGGAACAGGGGTTGGTTTAGGGTTAATTGAATGTAATTATACATAATTTATAGTTATTACTACTACAGTAACTACATGCAACATGTGTAACAAGGACACTGTAAAATAAAGTTTTACCATAGTCTGATTAAGCTGGCTGTTTTCAGTAAAGGACTAATCATATCTTTATGTAAAAAAATTATAAATAGCTCAAAAGTTTGGAGTTTGTACAATTATTTTGAGTTAATACTTATATTCAGCAGGAATTAAATAAATGAATAAAAAGTGCACAGTTATAATGCTTCAAAAGATTTGTATTTGAATTAAACTCTTTGTTTGAGCTTTCTATTCATCAACGAATCCTAAAAAAAGATGACTGATTAAAAGAAGAAATATTTTTTGAGCAATAAATCATCATATTAGAATGATTTCTGAAGGATGATGTGACACTGAAGACTGGACTAATAAAACGACATTAAAAAAATCTTACCAACCCCAAACTTTTGAATGATAGTGTGCTTATAACAGGACCTGGCTTTAAGATATTGAGATTGTACTATTTAATTTCTATCCAAACAAAAATATTCATATCTGACAAAAATGAGTCATGCAACACCCACTTTTGACAATTGATCAGTGAGTACAACATCCTGCGCCGTTTCCCCCTCTCCATCTGTTAGATTCATCTGGGATGAACATCAAGGAGGTCTTCACTCCACTGTGACTGTGAAAGTCCATGAAACAGGTGGCTGTCTGGCACTATCATTAAGAACACTTGCTCATTTTTTGACACGATTTTCAATAAATCTAAATTAATGATGTGCTTTTGCCGTTTGTGTGCGGTGGAGCGGGATTTCTGATCTCATCATGCCACTTTTGTGCTTTTTCGGTTTCTCCCAAGCAATCATTATACATCGCTTTTTCCCTCCTCCTCTCTGTGACCAGGCTTTGAAGTGGCGGCCAAGGCCACGTGGCCATGGCTCTTCCTCTCCCCTGTGCCTCCTAAATAAACGTTCTGCATGGTGTGATTTTAAAGGAACGAGGAGGTCACCCTCTTGGCAATTAGAATTTCAGCACAGAAAAGAAGGGCTTGGGAAATCAAAAACTGCCTTCGTAGATGACAGACCACCCATTAGCTTTGATTTAAAACACAGGTTAGGAAATCACAAGAGAGAGAAACTGGAAAGAGACACCCGACAAGGAAGGGAGGAAAAAGTTGGGGTGGGTTACAGGGTGGGGTGGCTGATGAAAGGGGGCCAAATCATTTCTTACTTGAGTGCCCATCTGCAATGGGACTCAACTGAATCACAAATTGGCAATTAAGCGAGGCTCCTGAACCTTTCTCTTCCCCCCCTGGTCAGGGTCAAGATGAAAACATCTCCAGATGACCGGGCAAGTCCGACCCTGGGAGAAGAACGTAAAAGAGGGCTGAAAATCAGCTTGGTGCTAATTCTGTGTGCCCCAAAACAGCAACAAAGGCAGGAAACGAAGGAAGGGGCTGTAGCCCTCTTTTACCTCTGACACAGTAACTTCTGGGATAATTAGGAGCCGATTTTGGAGTCAAACCTCTTGTCATCACACTCCACTCCTCTCCATTGTGACTTTGGTTTCTACCTCCTTTAGGATCAAAGAGCATGAGTGAGGAAACAAACCTTCACCATTACAGTACTATTACAGTAAAATGAGTATAAATTTTCTGGCCATAATTCCCTGGGTCGTCTATAAGCACGAGGTGGATTACCTTGTGCCAGTCACAAGAAGTACTAGTTCTCCCTGCTTTTCTTCTCCTTTTTTTCTTCTCCCAGGATGGCTCAGAGATGTTGAGGGTCTTTGATCTATGGGTGAGATATTTTGCCCGCCGAGGCGGGCGCCAGGCGGTGCACCCCCTTTGCACACTTACACCCTCATCAACCCCATCCGTTCTGTTCTCTTGGTGTGTGTGAACATGTTGGATTAGTGGCCCCTTGAGTTCTGCTAATGAAGGTTCCCGTTTGATCTGCAGGGCCCCAATTACCCTGCACAGGATCACCCATTAGAGCAGACCTTCCACTGACCCCACGTTTCTCAAACCAAACCTCACTGTGATAGTTGGTGTTTTTTGTTAGTAAGTTAAATTATTTTACAATTTGTACCTAACATGGTGTTTTTTTGTCTTAAAGGGGTAGTTCACTTCAAAATGTTGTCATTATTTATTCATCCTCAAAAGATCTTAAAGGAGCTTTAAAATTAATGCATATTAATCAATATTTAAAGGGACCGTTCACCAAAAACAAAAATGCTGTTATCATTTACTCAACTGCATTCCATTCCAAAGCTTTAAGACTTTCTTTCTGCACTGGAACACAGAAGATATGTTTGTATATTTTTTGTGGAAGTCAGTGGAGTCCAATATTTTTTTGTCCAACATTACAGAAAAACTAAATCTATATGAATTTGGAACAACATGAGGGTGAGTAAATAATGTCAGAACTGTCCGTTATGAGTGAGCTATACGTTTAATGTCTAGCATACAGATGCCTTAACAATCTTGCTGTGTTGGGAGCTGTCCTCCTGGGGGGGTCTATTTTGTTTTCACCAATTTGACCCCTGTCCAAACCTATGTAAATATTTAGTTAAAGGCAAGGAAATCTATTCTGACATCAAGCGTGTGAATGCTGGAATTGTGTGTGAATAAGCTTTCGCATTTGATAAAATGTAACTCCTTGTATATGTGCCTGTCAGTCTGTGTGTTGGTCTTTATTTTGGCCTGTGTGTATCTTCACAAGTAGGCGTGTGTGTGGGTGTGCAGTGTTTGCCATAAGGAGAAAGTACCTGGGAGAATAGCTTCTCAAAATCTCTTTGTATGAGTGAGCTTCTTGTCTGTGTGAAAAAAGAGAGAGAGAAAGATGCGTAGCTCTGGGATAAGAGTATCTCTCTTGACCTTTGCCTCCTAATTCTGTTTTGGAGGAGAATTTAGACATTCACAAAGAGACACCAGGGAAACGTTCACCAACAAGCAATTTTTATGGCTGCTTCTCAAATAGAGGCCTAAAAACAGTAGCATTTACAAACTGCATAAATATGAATTACATAAGTCAGATAAAATGGCTTTGTAAAATGTAGTATCGACTACATTGCTCGTGTTGTGAGGAGGATGGTGAGGCAGCGTAACACAACACATAGCTTGATAGAAAGGGTGAAAATATATGAGTTGTGAGACTGTGGCTGAGAGGAGATGGAAGAATACGACGGGCAGATGGATTGATTTTGTCCCCGTCAAGTTTACACATCATACTATAACAGTGAATCCTTGAATATAGTTCTCTTCCAAAATGTAGTGAGCTGCATCACTGCTGACTGACCAAATTGAAACACTGTTCATTGGCAGTAACATTGCAATTTGAACAGAAGACCACTCCGTATTTCAATACACTTTGGAATTAGCATGTTGCTAAGCTAACACAGAAAATACATTGTACACAAAAATAGTCATTTCAGTTACAATAATTTTCAATATTGAATGGAATACATGTTTATTTACTTTCACATGTTTATAACAGTTTTCCTTGCCTTCTATGCCTCAATCTTTATAGATTTTTATAAGAGTGCCCTAAGACAAGAACCAAACCAACCATCCATGAGGTGAATAACAACAGTACAAACTTAATTTGGAGCAAACATTTTGAAATCAGACAGCCAAAACGAAACAAAATAACTTTAAGAAGTTAATGTTAATGTCTTTAAGAAGTGAATCAACCACAGTCCTACAAAGCATTGTGAATTACATAATTTAATTAAAAACAATGAAAAATATTAAACTGTTGATTGAATGTTGATTATTTTAAATATGAAAATAATAATGTTTAGAAATTTAGAAATGTAGGGCAAAAAATGGCAATTGGAGTGTTTCATGGAAAATTAGTTTGCTGCATTTCTCTGATTGGATAGATATTTCTCTGCAGGAGCTACCTGATAGTGTATTTCTTCACAAGAATTGTGGCATTAAAAATAGTTTTCATAAAACCTACTGGAAATAATAAATATTGATAGGTTCAGCATAAGCATATATTATCAGTTAACATTCATGGAGCTCCAGATGGTTTTAAAAGTTTAAAGGTTCATGTTAAAATCACTACTGTGAAGAGTATACAGCTACCAAGTATATAGCAGGTAAGCAATTCATTTGTTCTTTATTTACCATAAGCATGAGGTTATGGTATTTTCCCCCCCAGTGAAAACCTTGAAGTCTTGGGAATATAAGAAAAACCAGACGAAGAGCGCAAGAAGAGAAGGAAACCAATTTGAATGGATTAGGACAGGAAGTCGGATGAGAGGTCCACGGATGGCAACAAACAGAACAACACAGTAACTGTCAAAAGAACCATTCAAAGATAAACAGTGAATGAAAAATGCTTGGACTTGCAAACCAAAATGACTCACACTGAGAGGGGGGGGGGGGGGTAATAGATGGGAAATGAGAGATGCCATACTCGTCCCTCTTTTCAAGGGCCCCTAAAACCGCTCGCCAATGTATGTGCGTGTGTATCCAGGCCCTGGGGGGCCCTCTCTACGTGCCAGCGGGAGCCTGTTTGCCTCTGAAAGCATGCGCGGCACTCCCTGGAGAGGCCCCGGCAGTTTGTTGTGTGATCTTATCTGGCGCGTGCCTGGGCCGCCCTTTCCCACACTCTGCACGCTGCGCTGTCAAGCGTAGTGTGGGGGGGAGGGGGGAAAGAGGTAAAAAGGCCCCGGCCTGTCAACATTACATGGACTTGACAGCCGTGACATAAGCCCCACACCCAAACCTTTTCAATCATCAGTATACTTTATATAACAGAATCTCTGTTGCGAGGCTCTTCTCCACAATCTGGCATCCCCTGCTCTCCACAGGAGAAGCTCCCCCCCAATCAGTCGGTCCTTTCCCTCTTTACAGAAAGCAGCTTTTCACCTCCTTGTGCTTTTCAATTTAATTCCATATCTTATAGGATTAGGTCCACCCTGGTGCTGCTGCCATCATAGGGGAGTATGGAAACATTTCTGACATATTTGAGAGATCAAACGGTCCTACTGAGGAGGGTTGGGGGGTTTATGGTATTGTGTTGTACTGATGTGCCACTGCAGAAGTATCAGATTGCTGTACTGAATAGAATAGAATAGACTGTATAAATAAGTGCATATTTAATTTATTCACACTGTAGCCTTAAATGGTAGAATTAGGAATGGAGTAATTGTGCTCTCAACTACACTGTAAGGAGTCTGGAGCGAGGGTGGAGGAAGATGAGTGTGGGAACATGACAGGTTGTCTTTGTGAGTGCTGAGGGCTGCAGCAGAGTGCAGGTGAATACATGGAGAGCTGTGGAGACTCTGGGTCAAGCTCTCTCTGCCCTTCAGTCTCCTCCAGGGGCTTTGGTTGCCTCTGCTGCTGGGGAGGATCGATACTCTCCTCGTTCTCCTTTCACTGTCAAACCTACTAACAAAATGAGATAGAAACAAAGGATAGAAAAAAAGAAGACAAAGAATGAATGAATGAACAAATAATAAACAAACAAAGAAACAGACATAAAGAAAGAAAAAGAAAGAAAAGAAAAGAAAAACAGATCAAAGGAATTAATGAGAATATAACAAATAAACAATTAAAATAATTAAAAAGTAAACAAACAGATGACCGAATTAATCAATCAATGAGCAGATGAATGTCATAAAGGACGGAAGGAAGAAAGAAAGGCATGATCGAACGAATAATACAAATAATAAACAAATCTAAAGAGGAATGAAAAACAGAAAATAAACAATTGAAGGAATCAAAGAAATCAAAGAAAAATTGAAAGTAATAAACACATGACCAAATGAATGAATGAATGAATGACAAAAAGAAAGAAAGATGGACTGAACAAACAAACAAAGGAACCAACAAACAAGTGAACAAATGAATGATCAAAAGAACAAACAAAAGAACACATGAAGAAAGAAATAGGAAAGAAATAAGCAAATAATTAAAGGAACAAAGGAACGATCTACCAGCAAAGAAAAAGAAGATGCCTATATACACATCACAGATGTTACAGTCACTTACACTGGCAATTTGAAGACCACTTAACCAAGCACACACACGCACTCTAAATCACACACATGCTTATAGTACTACCCACACACATTGTTGCATGTTGCTTGGCTGTGCACTTAATTTCTTCCTTTCTCTCTCCATCACACACACACATACAAACACACACACACACACACACACACACACACACACACATACACACACAAAGAACTGTGCTCCTGCTTGTCTGCGTGGGGGGCCCTGCAGGCTGTCTGGAACCCAGTGCAGAACACGAACCAGAAAGCATGATGGAATGGAGCATTTGCTCATGGCTGATCTCTGCTCTGATCCGACTTGCTGCGGAAAAACACTTTTCTCCTTCTGCACTTTATTTATGCTCTCTTGGTCTTACTTTTCATTTCATTCTAGTCTCCACTTTCTTCCAGACATGAGCCAACCTGAACTCAAGCCTCATCTGATCCCTCATCTGAACACTCACACACATGCACACAAACATAGACATAGACAGAAAACACAGATCACTGACACACCACATAAATATGTTTTTAAAGAGCTGACGTGGTTTTGTTGAGAAACACACATTTATGTAAATTATTTTAAAATCACGTGCACATCGGATCGGGATCAGGAGCCAAACATCCCTCCGCAATTGAGTAAAAGCCAATGTCAAAGTTACAGTGAAGTATATGCAAGAAGAGAATGTTTATAAAATAAGTCTCTTATGATCGCCAAGGCTTCATTGAAATATATTTAATTTTACTTTATTCCTAGAATGGCAAATTATTTATTTTGGCAGATTCATTTTTTTTTTTTTTTTTGCAGCATTGCTCTAGTCTTCAGTGTCACTTGATCCTCAGAAATCACTCTAAAATGCTTATCTGCATTGTTCAAGAAAATATTTCTTCTTAATGTTGTTTTTTTAAACTGTGATACTTATTTTTAAGGTTCCTTAATGAATGGAAAGTTTATTTAAAATTTATTTGAAAAATAAATCTGAAATCTGCAGCACTATAAATATCTTTAACTTCACTGTCAATCAATTGCATTTGTCTTTTCTGAATATATAATACATAAAATATTGCTATCAAGTGCTAGCAATGCAAAGGTTTGATTCCCAAAAAAACAAACCTTAAGGGATATAATCTATAAATCTGAATGAAAGCATCAACCAAATATATAAGTTAGAATCGTTGATCATGATGTTTTAATATTGCGCTACCCTTTCGCTCAATTCAGAAAGGAGAATCATGCCCTTTCTGTCACAACTTCTTAAATCACGGCTGCCAATGGCTGCTCATAATCCCCTCGCTGGAACATTCATTAGAAACCATGCGGAGCTTTGTGCCCTGAGGGCCAACCATGACTTTCCCAGGACAATTAAAGTTACTTAGGAGGAGAAAAAAAAGCGGGGTTTGCTGAGGAGTAAAATGAAGGAAGGATAGAAAAAGAAAGCAATGGATGGATCCTTCGCAATCTAGCCAGAGACAGTCAGACTGGATCGGACCAGGATTACCCATTTTCGGAAAGGTATAATTAGCCAATCTGTGGGAAAAAAATCAACCCCAGTTGTGCATTTACTTCTCTCTATAATTTATGCAAAGCTCTTGCATTGCCCTCTTTTTAATAAGCGACTGAGTGATTAAATGTCCAGTTGGCTCCTTGCTTCCTGCAAAGCATGAAATAGACTCAGGAAGCTCAACTTCATGTGGAGCACAACTTCTTGTTTCCAAACAAAACCAAAAAACCCCAACCATGTCTAGGTAAGAGTGGAATCTTTCTGAGTGCAACCTTTAGGGAAAGGGAGTGCATTCTATGTATGACTGGAAGTGGGATTTGAGATGGTCTTAGAGATAGGGAACACCTCCTTATCTACAGAAGAACCCAATTTGAGATGAGAGATGCACTTTAGTCTAGCTACATCTTTCTTCAGGACGTGGGATGAGAAGGCAGAGGTTACTCAATCTTTGACCTCATGTTGAACTTACAAGACTTAGTTGCATTTTAATACATTTTCATATTTCCAAATGACAAACAGCTAAGAGCTTTGTGCAATATATATTAATGCAATATATATTATTTTACAATGTGCCTGCTGCACATCTTACTTTCAACTGAAATAGTCTTTAATTCTAACGTCAAACACAATGAAAAAGAGAATGACCAAGAGATAACACAATACACAATACACTTAAACGCAAATCAATGCAAAGACCAGACTGAAACTGAGGGCTTACACACACACAGGGAAACAAAGGTGCAAACGAGATATTTAACGAGGTGATTAACAAGGCACAGGTGAATGGGATGAATGAATTAAACTCATGGGAAAAACTGGGTCGAAGTAAAACTTACACACAGAAGACAAAAATCCAAAATCACAAAGCAAAGCAAGACATAACACTGACACTGATTATATAGTAAGTGTTGTTAATTAATATTACTTTTTTTTTTTTTTTATAATTACAATGTAACAAGGGCACCTTATCGAGAGAAAGTGTTAGCATAAATGTCACTTTAAATGTGATACTTCAGAAAAAACATATACCGGAAAAGCAAAACATTCATACCATGGAGCTTGGGGCAAAATCAGTACAACAAATGATTATATTTATACAAAGAAGAAGGGAGAGTTGGGGAATGTGATTCATGGATCACCGGTGGTGTGCTTGTTTTAACAAAAAGGTTTAGAGTGACGGGTATCTCATCTTGAGGGATGAATTCCGTTGGTGACATAAATTATGCAATGTAAACTAAAAAAGGCCAGTGATGGAAGAGCTTGTAATGGCTTGTGGCTTAGCAAAAGCAATTTATTTTATATAAAACTTGCCAATAGTTTGTTTGTCAGCCTAAATTGTACATTTCCGGTCAGAATGAATATAACACAGTAGATTCTGATAATCTGTATTCTTGCAAGTCAGATCGTTTTAGGCTTAAACCCTCTTATGGGTGAAACTACAATTGAAACCAATTATAAGCTCCCAGGCATCAGTCTAGCACCAGCAATGGGACTGCAAGTTCTGAGGGTGAAAGTTGATGCTTCAGCAGGGCTAAGCTAGCCACTTTGTCCAGGGGGAGACAATGGACCCTGAATGGGTGGAGTGAGACTAAGAGGCCAGATTCGGTGTTAATACGGCCAGAGGGAAAAGGGAATGTGATTGGGAGGTGCAAGGTGAAACCTGGAGAGAATGTGCCAGCGATGAGGTCATGTGTGTGTGAGTGTTTCTGTGTGAGATGCAATGAATAGCCCGGGCTACAATGAGCAACAGGCTAGGAACTCAAAGGCGGCATATGATGTCATGGGAACTTGTGAGTGGCTACTGGATAAAGCGAAAGAAAGCAGTGAGATGGTTTGAAAGACTTTGTGTCCATGGCAGTGTATCAACATGGATCAAAGTTGAATCATTTGCAACAGCTGCTTTAGAAAAAATGCAGTATAAAAACAAAAAGCAATTTACTGGTCTTTTTGACCATTTTTTTCTTGACTCTTGGATAAGGAAGTGAAAACTGTTTTGAATCAGATCGATTTGAATGAATAATTCAGACCATTTTACAAATTGACTCTGACTTAAAAGAACAATGTATTCATAAATCAACACAAAAAATATTAATACAATATTTGTAAAAATTTTACATATTTTCAGGACGTTTTTTCCCCTGTTATTTGGACTGAGATGAACTTTTAGACGTTTTGAAATTTCTGAATGATACAAACAATCCTCTTATATTGTCATTTAAAAAACGAATCAGTCTTCAGCTAACTTTGAAGTACATTTAATAAAAATGCTTTAGAACCTTTAAAAAAATGGAAAAACTTAAAAGAAATGAAAATATGTAAACCTGCAGTGACAAGAGCGGGGCGGAGAAGGAGACGCTGAGTCGATTCCAGTTCCTCAGATCTTTCAGACAGTGGCACTTGACCTTCTCCAGTACTAAAGAATATGACAGCCGTGAAACTGCAGGAAAAAAGCAGAGAGAGACAAAAGCCACACAAAGTGCAGCCTGGCACCAAATAGTTAGTTTGCAATCAACGTCAGTCATCCCTCCTGTAGAGACAGTTTGATTTCTACTTTTCAAATGAGGCGTTTATTTCAAGGCCTGATAATAGGGCGGCGAAATTGAAATTGGCAGCTCGACAAGCTACAGATAATAGCGCACTGCACAGGAGATCATGTGAATGGTGCTTTTTTACCCCCTTTTTTTGTCCAAGATTTGATAGAGAGAGAAAGAGAGCAAGAGAGGGAGAGAGAGAGAGATAGAGAGGGGGCAGCATTTTGTGTGAGAGTGTGTGTTTGTGTGTGCGAGAGAGAGAAAGTGAGAGATGCTTCACAGTCAGGTTACAAAAAAGAAAAAGTCTAAAAAATGAGTCTAAGAAAAGGTAAAAACTAGACAAAAAGCATAGAAATGTTAGAAATGGGGTAGAAATGCACTGGGTGGGCATCCTTAGAGGGGGTTAGAGCTCTTTAATGTTCCTGGCACAGACCCAGCGGAGGTCTCAAGGTTATCCTGGCTTTGCAAACTCCCACGGGAAAGGTGGTGGAATGAGGGAGGTGGCTGGGCTGGATGGAGGTGGAGGGAGAGGGGGATGGAGGCTACAATCTTCTAGGAGCAAAGCTCATGAACCAGGGAGCTGTTATCTTGGGAGCTGGCCTTGCTTGAGGTGGAGGTGCAACTGTGACCCTTAAACATTTTCAACATCTGCTTCAAAACATTAAGGCCAACTGAGAGTCTGATATGTGAATAACTCATTTATGCAGATTCAATCAATGGAGGACCCAAAAGTCGTATTCAATCTTTTCGTTCTGAAAGTAAAACACAAATAACACTGGTGCCACATTGTGTAGTCAAAAACAATAAAAAATAGCTTTCATAATCAGTTATTAGTTGAGCAATGTGTGCGTTTTGGGATCTTTTAAAGCTTAGCAAGAAAAAGATACAAATTCTGTGTGCACATTAAAATCCCAGAATTGGACTCATGTGCAAGAAGAAAAAATAGTATAGATGCCTGCACACTGACCTTAAACGGGGCAATATTTCATCCGATCAGGTTTTCATCAGACACAATCCCGAATGGGACGTAACTATACATAAAATACATAAATACAGGTGATGAGACTGATGACAATATCCACCCAAATATGATAAGTAAATCAAATAATGACTTGCAGTCTCTTATATTTTGTGTAGTCGAAAACTAAAAACATAAATTTTTTATTATACAAACATTTACTAGCACACACTATATTCATAATTAACTGATTAAATTGAAAAATTATTTTATTCAAAAATAAGATGAAGGCATAAAAACTATAAGTTTTGTCAAAATCCTCATTTAGCCCAAATGATGACATGTTTAGAATCCAAAAACATTTACTTTGTAAATCATTGCCTCATGAAGCTTTCTGTATCTTTTTAATACCAGCGTATTGGAAAGCTGTTTTAACTTCACAGTTAAAACAGGAAACAATATTCAGCATATGTACATTAAAACAATTTTAAAAATTACATTAGAAATAAATATATATATACAAGGCTTTGATATGTAAATTGAGAAGGGTAAAGGTAAGTTCAACGATTCATGCTGTTTATTTACACAGATAATTATGCAAGACAACTAAAGAGGGCCCATGCCTTCAACAGTTTATCTACTGTAAACAACAGAACTCCTTGAAGAGGAAACAGGCCAGTTTATTCACCTTTAATTCAAATTCAGCAAGATCAAGATCCTTTTTGCAAACAAAAACCCATTGCTTGGCCATTGTGTGCAGAAATACTTCCTTATCTCTAGGGTTCAGATACCATCAACAGCGAGAGAAAGACAGCTATCGGTTATCAGCTACCTTAAACTTAAAGAATGTTTTCAAAGTTTGTGGGTTGAAAGTCTAAATTTAAAGACGAAATGGAAATTGAACGACACATACATCGAATGTTACATGGTATGCTAATGCACAGTGAAGTGCTTTGTGCATTTATTTGAGCTCGGAAGTGTATTGCCTCTATTGGAAGGCTTGTCATTAGCAATAACGCCTCAGGCTTGTTAATTCACTCACCACCCAAACCAGTCGAGCCTGGCAGCCAGATACTCATGCTCACGTAGTGACCCATGACCCAGTCTCTACTGCCTCCTCCACACAAGCACACAGCCCCTGGTACGCCGCTCCATGGGAGAGAGAACTTGGCTAAGCTTTACTAAAGATCCCCCCTAAGGCACACGCTTCTCCCCTGCCACAGAAGAAGCAGGAGCAGCAGCAGGAACCGAAGCAAGCCCGGAAAGGCTTGAATCACCACTGCGCTAGGTATCTGTTTGAAAAACTCCCCAGTCCCTGCTAAATACAAAACACAGAGCTCTAATGTCTGCGAGGCTGGTGGTGACCCCGAGTGATCTGTGTGTGTGCGTGCGTGCGTGAAGGTGTGTTTTAGTCTCAGGGAATTTACATGTAGGTGTGCGCATGTGTGCGTATGCATGTGTGCAGAGAGCGCTGTGAATCGACGCTTTTATCACACCCCTGCCTCTGATCCCCTCAGGCCCTGGAGGCTGTGCTGTTCAGAGCCTTGCTGCTGTGTGTGAGTATGTGGCGCCTATGTTCCACCACTCGCTCTGGCTGCTGTGTCTGCTCCGTGGGAAGACTGCTGGAGGGTCTCCAAAGCAACACTCACTCCCCTCTCTCATCTCTCCCACCTCTTATTTCGCTTCCTTTCTCTCTGTCTCTCTGTACTTTAAGGGTCTTAGTGCTGGAAGAAACTTCAGCACCCTCTCACATTTCTACTTCAGCAAGTGGTTGTCTACTTATATCTTGGTTACAGGCTATATTAATCATCTTGATAAACAGAAAACACATACACAAGCGAATATACAAATTCACTGTAAAAAGTGAGGTGCTCCAAGAACTTAAACAATGAGGGCAACTGTTTTTTTTTAATGAATTCATTTTATTAATTATTTGATAATAACACTCCACTTAAGAGTCATCACTGTAACAATAACCAACTTACAGGGATGGTTCTGTCATTAGGTCATTCCAAACCTGTATGACTTTCTATGTATTGATTTCTGTCATGACAACTCTCTGAGTGTTTGGCGTGGTAATGGATATAGAAATGTTGGTATGTACACTGCTACTGCTGCTGTAAAGGAAGTACAGGACTTGCTACTGCCAATACATACACCACACACTGCTGTGAGTAAGTAAAATATGCCGTCATCGTACAATATAGCATGCATGAATTACCCATAGTATATCTATACAGGTGGAACTGGGGAAGGTGAAGGGTTTCTGAAAGCACGATTTACTGGTATAGCAAATGCTGGCCAAGTATTTAAAGGTTGAGCAGTGAGCTCATTGGTTGTTAAGTTAAGGACCTATCAGCCTGCGTCATCTGGAGTGTCATGACCAAACTTTGTATTTCTTTTTTTGTTCATACAAGGGGAAAACAGCTGAAACATTCTTCGAAATACCTTCTATTGTGTTTCCGCATAAAAAAGAAAGTCATATAGATCTTAGTCAAAATAAAGTACAGAGTTGTAAAAATTCCATGATAAAACTTAACTATGATGAAATAAAATAAATTAAACATGATAAAAATTATAAAGACTTTAAGTCCTTCCCTCAAAGTGTTGTTTTCATCTCTCATCATCTTTCATCATCTTTTTTAGATCTTTGTCTAACTAGGTCTTTAAGTTTCAGAACAACATGCAAATGAGTAAATAATGACAGAATGATCCGACTTTTAGATGTAACGTCCTAAAAAGAGTTCTGTGCCAACTGTTTTCTTCCTTTTTGTTCAGTAATTTATCCATAATTTCATGGTTTTAGAAAAAAATTACATGGAAAGCCAAGAAACTGTTGGCTTAAATAATTAAAAACATCACATATTATATAAGAAACCCTCACAAACAGTCAAATGCAAACAATTCACACCACAGTGCATACTCGGTAGACCGTAAATGACAGAACGTTGTAACTTCCCAAAACTGTTGAACTGTAAGTAAACTTATTTGTATTGTTTTTAAACATTATTTACCTAATTTAATTTATTACCTGATTTTATTATTTACACTAGTCTAAAAATCATCTGTGTGTCCTCACATATGAATATCTGCCATATTATGTATTTCAGTGAGCCATCAAATGTGACTGACCGCTCCTTAAGCAAGGCTGACACCATGACACCCTCACTGCCGGCTGTCGGACCTCTAAAAGAGAACCCTATGAGACGTCAACAGCAACTTTCCTTTGGCAGCTGGTATTCATCTCTGGCTTACACATTAACTTTACACTGCCTCTGTGATTGCAGCTCAGCTTGTTTGGGAGCATGCTATCTCCCACTTTCTCACGTACTTTAGTCCTGATTACATTATTGCTGTGTGTGGACAGCCATGGTTGAGAGACCTTGATAAAGATATGATTCTGAGAGAGAGAGAAGAGTGGGGTGGAAGGGGGTGGCAGAGGGACATGTATGAGTGTGATTACGTGTGTGAGCGAGATAGAGAGATAGAAAGACAGAGAGAGAAGCGTGACAAAGATTTTGAATATGAATGAATGTTTACAATTTGTATATGTTGCTTTAACTATACTAATATCAATAAAAGTGCCAATAAAACCGAGTGACACTAATATGGACTTTTTATATGACCATAATTAACTTAATTGCACAGATGTATGCTGTTCTTCAATGTTGCAAATAATACAGACTGTAACAATGAGCCTATTTCCCCCCCCAAATAGACACAATAACGACATGATCTCACAAAAGGTAATACTCCAGGAAAACGCACACGGGACTGGCAGTGTCCAGGTGCTTGGGGGGGTGGGTAAGGGGAGTAAAGGGAGGGACAACGCAACCTGCCCGTAATTCAATGCACCCTCTAGATCCCTTGTGCAACACGAGCATGAGAAAGTTACTCATGCGGAGACGAAAGGTTTCTGAATCTACCGGTCTTTGTCTACTTGACATCAATACATTTGTTTTGCAAGTCCTTTACAAGTGTGAGAAAAAGCGATGAATCTCTTTCGCAGTGTAAACAAATGAGACATTGAATACTTTGAGTACTAAGTTTTTCTTAAAAAATGCGTGGAGCTAGATAATTGTTTTCCTGCCAGTAGAGAATACGAGTATAGCAAAACATTTTGACATTGTTTAGAAATCTAGTTCTTGAACCAAAACTGTGTAAATTAATGTGAAAGTGCTGTTTGTTACAACCTTCCCCCACTTCCATGGTGGGTTGTAACAATAATTTACTTGTTCAAACTAATTGTATTGAGAGAATATTCTTATTAAGTTCTCTCAAATAACAATCATTAACTTTTTTTTTTTACCTCAGAATTTTTTATTGGTTGCCATTACAACACCTTGTGGTGTTACAACAGCTGTCTTTCCTACAAAAATGAATAAATAAATATGTTGTACAATACAATATTCATTTCCCACTCGTTTTTTTTCTTTAATGTTTTTTATGTATTGCCATATAGCAGAATTTTAACATCAACATGCATGTTACATAAATGCTGTAACGTCGTCAATACGAACTTTTAAAGAAAAAACAGAGGAAATGTGATTATAAACGCATATAACAACACAGACAGTTTAGCAGCCTGCCACTATGATATATCACACTCATGAACTGCAGGCGAACCCCCGGCGCCCTGTCCCGCAGACGCGCGCAAAGCCGGCAGAAACAGCGCCTTCCCCCGCCGCTTGCGCGCCACGTGTCGCGGGGTCTGCAGCAGCTGGAGACTCTCACCCCTGTAAATGTGCATATCAGAGGGCTGGCAACCCACTCCACACGCTCCAACCCATGTTTTTACTGTTAGTGGATTATACACCTCTAACTGACAAGTCTGTTAGTTTATGATAGATGGTATATGAATAAATATACGTGATACGTTAACGTCGTGGTATAACCGTCAAAACATTCGACAGTCTCTTCTCTTTAGCGCACCGCGAACAAGGTTTTGTCCAATATGTGTTTGGACTTTGTTCTTCGCGTTTTTCAGGCAGAAAAGCATGAATGACCAGAGTGTTTTGTGGCGTTTGTTTGTGACCTCGTCAGAGGATCATAAAATCGTGACCTAAATTAGAGCCTCAGATACAGTCAAGGACGCTATCCGAGCTGCGCGCGCTCTCGGTCTGAAATATCTTCACACTGGCTCGCATTCCGATAAGCCCGGTCGAGCTCTCAGTGGGCGTGGTTTTCCCAGGCTTTTAGAACAGCAGCTGCTATTTACCTTCCCTCTAATGTAAACCACCACCGCCACCCTTAGCCCGCCAGCCAAACCTCAACCACCGAGGTAATAAAACATCCTGGCACGTGCTCCACATTCACAATAGCGCTCGTGAGCCGACAGATGTCAAAATGCCAACAGCAGCGACGCGCTTAAAGAAATACAGCGCTGCCTTGTCAAATGAACTTGTACACAGTAAAAATGTTTACCACAGTAAAATAGAAAGCCTACATTTAACCGCTGCCTTATTTTAATTCATTATAAGTTAAATCAAAGTGGCGGGGAAGTTACAGCCTGTGGTGTTAACGTTATTAACCGCTCCAAGAACTTTAAAATCGAATGACAGTAATTATTGTAAGAAGTTAAATTGACTTTCTTCTGTGTAACTTGAAAGTTTGTAAGTTAAACATGAACATTCATATTCATTTTCATATTAATTCAGAACTTTTTAATGAGCATTTTTGATTATCATTTGGGATATCGTAACATATTCGGTCTTCACGACAGACAGTATCAATATATTTAGGAAAAGGCGAACTCATCTGCATTTTATTAGACATGTTTTTTTGTTAATAGCCAATTGCAATATTAAACTTTTTACACGTGTTCAACCTCCTGTAGGCTATGCATATATTTATTTTTATTTTCTTAGTTTCCATGGATCAATATGTGTATTGAATTGTAATTACAAAGTTTGCTGTTTCTTTACGGAGACCGGCTCTTAAGTGTTAATATGTAAACTGAATGATTGAAGGCAGTCCCGGTTGTGCCCTAAACCCGGCCGCGCGCCATTGGCCACCCGCTCAAACGCTAAACAACCAATGGAGGGGCGCCGACCACGAGCCATCCTCCCCTCGGGCCGCGTGTCCCTCGCGCTGATTGGTAGAAAGTTACTGTGGGAAAGAAAGTTTGGGAAGTTTCACACGAGCCGTTCGCGTGCAGTCGGAGATATAAATAAGACCAACACGAAGTTGAAGCAAGCAGTTGCTACGACCGCTGGCAAACGGTGAAATCAGAGACTGTGACATCATTGCCGCACCACTCTAACTTGGAACGCTTCGTGCGGATATCCATTCATATTTGGAACTGTATCAGCGTGCTTAACAGCGTTTACTCAAACAGAAGATACAAAACAGGAGGATTTCTTTAAAATAAATAAATAAAGAAAATTCATCTCAAAGGATACTTCCCTCCCAGAGAAGATGCCTGCCGACATCATGGAAAAAAACTCCTCTTCTCCTGTTGCCGCGACTCCAGCGAGCATGAACAGCACACCTGATAAACCCAAAACGGCTTCGGAGCACAGAAAGGTTGGTATCGTTATTGGTCTGCACTGCATACATTTACAAACATGGCATATGTGCGCACTACATTGCACTGAGAAATAGTTCCCGAAGTTGGTGGACACATTGATTTATTTTCGTTTTTCTTTTGCATTTTAGTCTTCTAAACCCATTATGGAGAAAAGAAGAAGAGCGAGAATCAACGAAAGCTTGGGTCAGCTGAAAACGCTCATCTTAGATGCCTTGAAAAAAGATGTAAGTACCGAAAGTCCGATCGATTCTTACAATTATAAATGGGATGAGTCTTAATGTATCTCCTTACATAGCCGCCCATCTAAACCAATCTCGTTTTCGCACAGAGCTCCAGACACTCCAAACTTGAGAAAGCGGACATCCTGGAGATGACAGTAAAACATCTCAGAAACATGCAGCGAGCACAAATGACCGGTAAGTCGCGGATCTAATTAATATTCATTAAAAAAATAGTTTTGAGACCGTCCAGTAACTCGGCTGCAGTTATTTTAAAAGCTGCGAGGTTCGTTTACCCTTAAAATCAGCAAGATAGAATAGAACTAGTTTTAGAACTTACTCAAAACGATTTCACGTTCATGATCTGACCGAAAGTCTTTCTTCGTTTTCTTTTACAGCTGCTCTGAACACGGATCCCACCGTCCTTGGGAAATACAGAGCTGGATTCAGTGAATGCATGAACGAGGTGACCCGGTTCCTGTCCACCTGTGAAGGGGTTAACACCGAGGTCAGGACCCGGCTGCTGGGTCACCTAGCCAGCTGCATGACGCAGATCAACGCGATGAATTATCCAACGCAACACCAGATAGCGGCCGGGCCTCCTCATCCGTCCTTCAGTCAACAGATGGTTCAGATCCCCGGCGCGACTCAACAAGCCAACGTTGTGCCTCTAAGCGGAGTCCCCTGCAAAAGCGCGTCTTCCTCCAACTTGACTTCTGACGCAACAAAAGTTTACGGAGGTTTCCAGCTCGTGCCGGCAACTGACGGACAGTTCGCGTTTTTGATTCCCAACGCTGCCTTTGCTCCAAACGGCCCGGTTATCCCAGTGTATGCCAACAATTCCAACACGCCGGTTCCGGTGGCCGTGTCTCCGGGAGCGCCGTCCGTCACGCCAGATTCCGTTTGGAGGCCTTGGTAGACAGAAAAAAAAAACAGACTCTTAAAGACAAATTACACTTGTTTTCTTTGTTCAGCATTACTTTTTTTGTTCTTTTTGTACGAAAATGTGTTTTAAGAGACGATGCACTATATTTGTATAGATCAAAAGGGAGAGAAGTTCATATTGAAATAAGTTTTGTATTGTTGAATTCCGTTCAATGCATTTTTATATTTTCGGTATCTTTTCCACGTTGTGGTGCCAAAGATATGTTGAATGCGCTTTCAAGTTTCTTCATTTTGGAAGATAAATAAATAAATTACTTATTGAAACGAAACGTTTTGCCTCCGTGTTTAGTTGTATTCTGTATGTTTTTAGTTTGTGAACCCGAGCAATGGCTAATCGCATGTTTTGGCCAATAAACATGCTGCAGTGTTTAAAGAAGCTTGTTTTGCAGCTCTTAATCACTGTAAAGCACAAACTCCGGAAAACCTGTTAGATTTAAAACTTATGTCATTTAAACAGCCTTTGGTGTGGTAATGTATATTGCGAACAGTCTAAAGTTTTAAGTATTTTTTAAGTTGTGTTGTTGTTAACACAGGTTTCAACCAACTGATCAAACCATCTGTGACAGCCTCGTTTTCATTCGCGAAAAATGTTACGACTGCTGATACAACTTCTATATTATATAGGCTATTGATTGATAGTGAAACCCAAGTTATTTTTAAGGACAATTTTGTTAGCACGTACATCCTAATTCGAAATTTCTATCGTTGTTTTAAAAAGTTATTTTAACTAGGCCTCACTGATCACTAAAGAGAAATAAAGTATTAAACAAAGTAAAGTATTAATCAAATAATACACTTATAACAATCTGACGAATGGGCTATTGGGATAAGGTTCAATTAATAGCATATCGCTTCATAGACATACAGGACTAGGGATTTTATCACAATAAGTACTTAAGCATTGCTATTGAACGATTAATGCCTGCATATGCGTTATGTGTGACATTCAGACAGCCATCAAGAGGATTACAAGAGTATCAAGCTGAATGTTGCAACAAAGTGCAGTAGTAGAGAAAACGAGTGCAAACGATTTTTATCACACGACCATTTGGCGCCATCTAGTAAATAAAATGTGAACTATGTCTCCAGAGCTACCGACCGGATTGGACTGATCAATAGTTTCAGTTTGAAAGTTAAGGACATTGCATAATGCCGTATTAACACTTAGTTGTTTAACGTATCTGTGTCACTACATTTAAAAACACCTTAATAAATGACTATGATAATAACAAAGTAGTAAAAAGTGGGCTACTTATTAAATATGCTTAGGTGTTTTTATCTTTGTGTGGACAAAAAGGATGCCGAAATATTTAAACACAACTCACATGGCTTCACCCCCCACGTAAAACATGAAAACGCTTGACATGATGAAACGTTTCCTTCTTCATGCATCCCTGTGTTTTCCAGGTGTGTGTTGCCTATAGCTATTTCAGTGTGGCCATTCTTTGAAGGGGGCATTGCAGGTGTTTGCAATTACCTGCCATGAGGCACAAAGTGTAGATAAGTGCAATCATTTTGAATTTCCATCACACCTTTTGTGGTGCAGAGAGTATAGAGATTGGAACCACATGTTAGAAAGCCTGCAAGGACACGCTTACCTCGAAACGCATATATGGTGGGTAAGCTTGCGTTGTCCACCTTAACTTCGAGCACATAACACCTCATCAGATCCACAATGACGTGGCGGACCATGCATTAATTTCCTTTATTACAAAATTAAAACTGAATCCAGAAGCAAGCAGTGCAATCCAGGAAACCGCCCGACCCCCATCAGGTGTGCTTCCCCCCTGCCTGCCTCAGTACAACCTGCCTCTGGAGGACAGCTTTACGAGGGTCTCAGGTTACTGGCGCACTGACCACTGTGCCGGGGCGCCCGTGCACATGTCACAACATGACCGGGGGGTCAGCCAGCATGTATGTCAATTAACTTTTCCCACACTTTGTGCAAATGCAAGAGGCTTGAGAGGAGAAAGGAAGGAGGAAGGAGGGGGGCATAAAAGGACTAAACGAAAGCCCCCTCTCGTTGCTTCCTTCTTGGCTCTTAAGTGTTACCATATGGCTCTCTCCCTCGTTCTTTTTCTCATTCTCTCTTTCTCTATGTCTCTCTCTCCTTCTTTCTCTCTCTTATCTCGTCATCATTACCACTTTGTCTTTGATTGTAGCCCTGACAAGCCTGGGATTTATGATTTAAGCATAGGGATTGCTGTACCAAGCTCTGGACTCACTACGCAGCACTCTTTCTCTCATTCGCGCTTCTTTTCCCTCTCTCGCCCTCTCCTGCAGTTGCAGGGGAAAGGCTGTTTTCTGGCAGGAAATGAATAGCTCCCAGATGAGCTGAGGAACCTGAGAGGTCGTGAGAAAGAGGCGAACCCCCTTCCCACAGCCGGCGCACTGCCAGCCGCCGGGGGAATGTGGGAGAGCGTCTCTCTGACACACGCATCAACTCTCCCGCTGCTTGCCCAAACACCCCACCGCCTGCCTGCCAGCAAGCGCTGACGCACAGGGCCCATCTGAGGGGGGTAGAGTGGAGCCGATTGGGGCAGTATGTGGGTAGTTTGACACCAGAGATGTACGTGAGGACGAGGGCAGGGGACAGGAAGGAGGATGGAATGATGGAAGTCATGGCTAGAAGAACATGTTCACTAAATATACAGATACAGAAATAGTGTTTATTGCAGGTGATACCATTCAAAGGGAAGCATGAATTAGATAGTCGGTTTAAACTAGCTTAAAATACAGAAAAAGAAAATATATTATTCATAATATCGAATAACTCTCTATGTTGCAAAAAAGAAGTGATTTTCACTGTGCCAAAAAAGTGTATTTTTTATCACCATGATTTTCAAAAATAAATAGAAAGCGCAACTTGGTTTGAGACTGAGCCTCTAAACAACTTTTTCAAGTTCTCTGACAGGAGAAGCAAATGTCAAGGGCTTTCATTCTGACTGGAGCAAATAAGGATTAATGTGAGTGAACAATGCGTAATCAAAGAGGCACATTTGGCACAGTGAATGAGGGAGATGGCAAAAGATCTGTTGCATTTAAAGTTAAAAAAGCTTAAAGGAAAACACAAATATATGAATGGAATATAGATGGTAATTCTTTTCAAAATTTTAATGAAAGAAATTTATTTTGTCTATGGCAAGGAAATTGTATAATGAGTTATAGCAAACACATTCAATAATTTTTTATTGTTTTGGGGTTAAATGGGGGCAAAGACATTCCACTTATTACTGAGACATTTTGGCTTGAAATATATAACAAGCAAGGAAAAATCTATATATCATATACACATTTGATTAAAGATACAGTAAAAGCAATATTGTTAACTTTTAACAATAACTTTTTTCCATTTTAATATATTTTAAAATGTAATTTATTCTTATAACAGCAAAGCTGAATTTTCAGCAGCAATTGCATTAGTTTTCAGTCCGTGTTACATGATCCTTAACCCTTTGACGTGTACGATCACACCGGTGTGATCAGTCTTGGCTGGTCCCTGGTGTGTACGATCACACCGGTGTAATTATAACATTCAGTACTTCACGAGATCAATTGCTAAATTTTGGCTGGCACTGATCCAGAGACGGACGGGCTCAATGTTTGTCATATATCAAAGCTATTCAGTGATTTCAACCCCATAATGTTTATTTTAGGTTTCGGACATTGAAATACTCATAAGTGCTGGAAAAAAATACATTTATAGTTTGAAAAATGGCACATTGATGTCCACAGAAGTGGAAGTAACAATCGTTCAATTACAAATTGACGAGGTGTTTTATTCACATCAGATACACATTTCATAGGAAACTATAAAATGTACTCCATTCTTATCCAACTTCACCGGTCAATAACTGTCATGAATTTTGGGAGAAGTGAATGAATTGACGTGTTGTAAATGCCCATCGCGCATTATAGATCAGCTTACCGGTACCTGATCATTCTAAATGTTTTTAAGCGACAAAACACATTCACCTCCACATAATTGTGAACAGGACTATCAGGTAGTTGATGACATAGCCAACAAGTTATTGCATATTTTGAAAAAAATAAATAAAAATAAAGCAAAGCTAAACATCTGTTATACAGCACTATTGTGGCTGTGGTGTGTCACGTGACAAGCATGGAAACAATAAGGGAAATTGTTCCAAAACAACGGTCACATTAAAAAACTCTTACAAAGAATATTTCAAACTTACGGTACTTGCGAAAGGGTTAAAGGTATAGTAGGATCAGTTGAGCTTCTGTTTATGTTCACTGATCAATATGTGAAAAAAAGCCTCAATTCAATCTGTTTATCATATAAAGGGATCGTGTCTCTTCAGAAGATTTTGGACTAAACCGCTCAATTCATATGGATTAGTGTTATGATCTTTTTACAAAATTTTGAAGCGTCAATGGAGGAACAGAAAGCTCTCCGATTTCCGGACATCAAGAGATAAAAGGTATTCACGCAAGCATGAGGACACGTTTCCTGTAATAGGCTGGAGTGTGTGTTGGTCACAGGACCCTTGAGAAGCTCTTAGGATGTATATTTACACACGCACACAGATGCACACATGCACGCACGCACACATACAGACACATAAAGACATGGATTTAAATGGGATAGTGTGGATGTCGTTATATTGCTACTTCAAACAGCTCGAAGTAGCAAATACAGTATCATCTTAAGAAAATGTTTTAATGCTTAGTTTATTTTTTTTAGCTTGCATTCTACAATCTTACAGGGGACACACGGTTTTAATCCTAAAGTCAAATTACTGCATGCTTCTGTCTACATTCCCCACTTTAGATTAGGTAGTGCTTGTATTCTGAAATCTCATCCATAGGTGATGTTTTGTTCTCATAGTCATTCTTCTGGACTTTGTAGAACCTGATAGAGAGGCCCAAATCATGCTAAAGGTTCCATGAGCTTCTGAAACACAGGGATGTGAAATGGCATTATCCCACCGCCTCTCACACCGTCCACGCAAAATGGTTTAAGCCGCAGCAATGCTTCTGTGGGCCACTGGCTAATCCCCTTTCTTGTATAAAACCAGTGGCGGGACCGCTACATCGCTGGGCAGTGCGATAGTGCACTAGTGTGACAAAACATTAAAGTGTCGCTCTGTCTGTGTGTTTATTTACATTCTTGTCTTTCAGATCCACCGCAGAGCTTTTATTCTTGCCAGCGATCACTCTGAGAAGGTACTCTGATCTGACACCCACAGGCTGCTGTTCTGCATATGGTTTTTTGCATCAGACATAATGAGATGGGTTGGGCGGCATGTTTTCATGGAGGTGGGCATGCTAAGGTTCCATCACATGTGCCATATCTATTGAATGTAATTTTTTTAAAGGGTTACTTATGTTTGTATTCTTTATTTCTTACAAAGTTAGTTTCAGGAAGTCATGTTCAAAAGGTAATTGAGTCCTGCATCAGAATCTACTAATGCCCCCTGGTGGCTTCAAGGATATACTACAATGAACACATATATAAGTGTACACGGTTCTCATTAAAGTGGGAAAACTTGAAGCAAATCTGTTCAAACATATGACTTATTTTCCCACACTTCTGGTTCAACAGTTTTACAGTATATCCGTTGTTCAAAATGTTAATTTTCACTGCAAATGTGGTCTTGTTTCACTGGTGCAGGAGTAATGCTGGAAAATCAAGCTGTTTGATGGCCATCCAGATCACCTTCATACGCCTGAAGTGGGACTGAATCTCATTTCAATCAAGGTGAAGAAAATTGGCATCACTGTAACCAGAAAATTAGTTTGTCTGCTGAAAAAACAACAACTTCTTAATGGCCTAGATTGAACCAAGGTTAGACCTTAGTTCAATAAAGACATGTTGGAAGCATTCATAAATTGTCTTCGGGCAAAAAAACAAACATTTTATTTATTTTTATTTTATTTAGTTATTTTGAGAATGAATTTTAGTCAAGTCACCTTTATTTATATAATGCTTTTTAAAATAGTGATCAAAGCAGCTTTACAGTGGTCACAGGAAAATAATAAAAACAAAGTTAGTTTTGGGTGTACATCAGCTCTAGAAGAGTAGGACAGTCAGTAATATTGATGAATATTAAGTGTCTCCAACTAAGCATGCTAGAGGCGACAGTGGCAAGAGTCTGAGACTAGGCTTTAGTCTGGGACTAGGCTTAAAATGAAGTACATTATGTTGTCAAGTCAAGTCAAGTCACCTTTATTTATATAACACTTTTTACAATACAGATTGTTTCAAAGCAGCTTTACAGTTGGTCACAGGAAAACAATATAAACAAAGTGTGTTTGGCTGAACAGCAGCCTTAAAAGAGCAGGCAAATTAATACAATTAATGAATATTAAGTGTTAAGTTTCCCCAACTGAGCAAACCATAGGTGATAGTTGTAAACGGATTTCCACATTAATAAAAAAAAATAATATAACAAACACGATTAAAGTAACAGTTTTAAATAAATTATTATGTTCTGTCTTAGCTTTTGGAGAAAGGACGCCACCATCTTGCAATACCACAGCGTGTGATGTCACAGTTTGTTTGCACTGTTGGCTAGTGAAGTAATATAAACATTTCTTACATTTCTGAACACACGTTTGTTTTGAAATTGAGGAAGTCGAACTTGAAAGGACTGCTGAGCCCATAATACGTCCAATTTTTGGACTGGTGGAAGAAGTCCTGTACCCAATGGTTTGGAGTGAAGACCGGGTCAAAAACAATTCCTGGTGTAAGTGTAGATGTTGTTGTCAGGAGGCTTGTCTGGACCATATATTGCGTGATCATTCCTGTGTCACACACATGGTGTTAACATTTAGCATACATGTTAGCATTTAACATTTAGAAATATGCTGGGAGGTGGACGTGTCAGAGGTGGCAATGCTCTCGCTAAAGAAGTCTGATTGGAAACACTGGAGCGTTCTGTTAACAGCAGGTAAGCTAATTGTATTAGTAGGTGAACATAAAATTTACGTTCCACTACTGGTGAACAAGCCAATATAATGAAAAAAAAGGTCTGACATAAGATGCAACATGAACGATATTGTTTGAAGCTTTGTTTATTTACATCATGTTTGGGATACCACAATCAAAGCTTTGTGATGTTGACTGTTCGATATTGGATATTCGTCCAAATTATGATGAAAGACAAAAATATTTCTTCACTTTTAAGTACATGGAAAAAGCAGTAATTAAAGAACCATACTTAAAAATAGCAAACACCCGTATGACATCATGACAGATTAGATTTACCATATCAGTCGATATTGGTATGTACCAATTAGTATCACCAGTATTCAATAATAGCTCCTGAGGACGGCTGTGGACGACAATGGGGCCGTCCACGACCCCAATGTGCCGGCTGGCTGGGATGGTTGACGTGGAACTCTGCAAGTTGTTCGGTATCCAGAATATCATCACAGGGGACCCAAGACTGTTCCTTGGGGCCGAATCCATCCCAGTCCACGAGATATTGAAGAGTGCCGGCCCGTCGTTGAGTCTAGGATGGAGGTGACTCTATAGACATCCTGGTCCGCCGGGTCCACTAGAGGAGGAGGCATGGCTTCGTCAACAGAATCTGTGAAGGAAGGGAGAAGTAGTTTAGTGAAAGGTTTTAGGAAGGATACATGGAAGGAGGGTGAGATACGATACTGTGGTGGTAGTTGAAGACGGTAGGTGATGTTGTTGATCTACCTCAGTTTTTTTTAAGGGACCTATGAAGCAGGTGTAGGCGGATGTCCCTCGACGATAACCAGATGAGCTGGCCCAAGTGATACTGCGGTGTCGGAAGTCGCCGTTGGTCTGCCTGGTTCTTCTGCCTATGAACTGCCCTCTGCAAGTGGACATGAGCTGAGTCCCACACCCTCTTTTTCTCCTGAAATCAATGGTGGACAGCTGCAACGTCCATGGGCTCTCCTGACTAGGGAAACAGAGGAGGTTGTAAACCAAACATGAACACCAAACATATGCACAGTTCTATGCATACTCAGTCCATGGAAGGTCCTGACATGCCTCCAAATCTCTTGGATCTTCTGCTCAGTCTGACCATTACTCTGGGGGTGGTATCTGGAGCTTAAATTGACTGAAACACCAAGCAGATGGAAGAAGGCTTTCCAGACTCAATGTATGAACTGTGGCTCACGATCGGAGACAATGTCTTTGGGAAGGCCGAAATGTCTGAAGACTTGCTGGAATAGGGCCTCCACCATCTCTAGGGCCATGGGCAACCCTTTGAGAGGGATTAGTTTGCAGGCCTTGGAAAACCGATTTACCACCACTAGGATACAAGTGTTCCCGTCCGAGGGTGGTATATCGGTCATGAAGTCCACTCCGATGTGAGACCGAGGAGGCTCACGCTGCCGCTCTGAGAGTACAGCTCCTACCCCAGTGCAGGAAGCATTGACTTCTACCACAAAAGGGAGCTGAGGATCTGGATGAGCTAGGGTAGGAGTTGTACAAAAGGCTGCCTTGAGGGCATGGAGGCCTTAGACAGTGACTTGGGCCTATTTCGGAGAAGTGAGGTCAGGGGTGCACCGATGATTCTGAAGTTTTGTATGAAGTGATGGTAGAAGTTGGCAAATCCTAGAAAGCGCTGTAGCTCCTTCCGACAGCGGGTACCGGAATTTCATTGTGAGTGAGTTCAGATGGCGGTATTCGATACAGGCCCTCAAGCTTCCGTCCTTTTTGCCCACGAAAACTGGACGGATGTACTTCTGTTGATACACTCCACCATGGCCTGTTGCTCCGGGATGGACAAGGGGCAGACACATCCTCTGGGAAATGTATCTTAGGGGAGCAGATCGATGTGGGTCCCGTGGCTGATGTGGAGGAAGTTCAGTAGCCAGCTATTTACTGAAGACGTTTACATTATTATGTTATACATTATTCACTCGTTTAGTGAATCTCTCTCATAATTCTCCACATAATATAATAAGCTTCGATGAAGCGATTCAGTTTTTCTTCATTTTTAGTTCTAAAGTTTCGTTTTAGATATAGTAATGGAGGCTTGGGCTCAACTATCAAATTGTCAAGAGACTTGATTTGAATCCATGGCACAACAAAGTATTTTTGCTTAGCATTGACATTCATTATGCTTGTAACTGTTGTTTAGTTCAAAATATATTTTTTAGTATTCCACAGAATAGAGAAAGTTATTTAGGTTTGGAAAGACAAGAGGGTGAGTAAATGATGACAGATTTTTGTTTTGTTTTTTGAGTGAACTATCCCTTTAATTCGTGGAAATGAAACAAAAGGGCATAAGTAGAACAAAACACATGAAACAATCAACAAAGATCTATACTTGAAACAGATACAATATTTTCAGCTCACTAAAGTGCAGGAGGAGGGAGACCAAGTATCCTGTTCCCATGTGCCTCAATGCAATGTGGCTTCCTTTTACTCCTGAAAGACCCCTCTACAAACGGTGTCAGAGTAATCAGCAGTGACTTGAAATATGTGGCGTCATTGAAATGTGGATTCTGTGACTAATGTATTTATAATTCTCCTTTGAGCCTTGGCTTGTCTCAAGAAGGCATTGGAGGCAGTTTGTGTTCTCTTTTAGATCAAAATCTGCCTTTATTAGCATAATTTAGGTGAGCATTCTATGTATGAGGCCTAAGAGAATATAAATAATAGTCAACTTGTATTACCATCTCTGTGTACCACTAAAGACTGAAAGCAGAGCCAATTTGATTCAGATGGCAGGAGATACAACTGTTTCTGTATCACTGGCCCACAGACGCCTATATTTCACCACTTGTCACAATTTGTCCATATCCATTCAGTGTCAACACATTAATTTAGTGATAAAAAAAGTGAAGCTGCATATAGAACATCTGTGTATTTTAGAAGTCTTCTGCATCATATTAGAAACATAGACTTTATTTTACAGTCTATTGGGGTTTCATATGCAAACACCTATATAAACACACACCACATTCGCTATATGGACATTCCTTTTGGCCCTACACTGTCTGAACAGTGTACACCTTGTTTCTTGCATATCAATGCAGTCTGCAGTAAAAATGTAGATGTGCTGTACAATAAAGACCCTTCTCGCTTTCATTATACATGCTGTAAGAACCTTCTTTCAAGCCACACTGTTAAAACTGAAGCCACCTTCTATAAATGTTTCAATGTTACAGTCCATTTTGCAGACTCACCCCCATTTTGCAGTCTCAACCCCCCCAAAAAATCCCTGTAAATCTAAGCCTTTTGTCTTGGCAGCAGCAAACTCCTGTAGTTCCCAGAATTTTCTTAGACAGCACGTCGTGCTACGAGACAGCCGGGCAGACATATAGAAATCTAACAAGACTTTTTCCTCTGCGCTGCTTGTCTGGTTAAATAGTGAAGAAAGACATGTAACCATGGTGAGATGATAGTAAAGCTCCATAAAATAATGGGGGGAAACTGGAAAAGGCTTTAGTTTCTTGGTCAGTAATAGATGTAAAGAATATTTGGGTACTACAATAGGGTCGGACACAGATCAGTCCTCAGCAGAAAGCTGAACAGGTGGTCACTGAAAACACAGACAGAGAATGTGAAATCATTCTGTGGTGTAGATTTCACTGATAGGGCCCAAGGGGTTATTTGCTGCCTTGTTCCTTAGGAAGCACAAAATATTTCAAATCCTTATGTCCTGGGAAAAACAGACAAAATGTCCTTCAACGGCAGGCCTCCATTTAAAGCAATAGTTCATCCAATTCATTTTATTTTTAAATCTTTATTTAATCTCCATTTTGTTGTTTCCTTCTTTCACAGAGCACAAAAGGTGAAGCTTTACAGAATAGTTTTGCCTCCCTTTTCAACTTAATGAAAGTAAATTAAAAAAGTACTTCAAAACATCATCAAAATGGTCCATACATCATGCTATTGTTTTTCACTGAAAAGTTGATGAGAGCAGCGATGCCTAATTTGTGAAAAAATTATTCTCAATATAGTTACTCAATGATTTGTTTCAATTGTTATTAGCTTACTGTAGGGGAAGTTAGTGAATAATAAATGTAATTGCGGTCTATTTGGCTTCAGAAAAAACAAATTTTATTATATGTTCATGGTGTTTCTGCATCCTTTTTTGAAGTAACCAGTAAATTAAATCAAAATTTCACTAGACAAAATTCCAGGTAATAAATACATAATTATATTTATTGTAATTTATTAAAAAGTAATATGTGACTAATTTATACCTGCATATTCAATCCTAATTCAGGATCATTGGGATGTTTTTTTCCTAGCCATCTCGATGACAAAAAGTTTTACAATTTACCTGAATATACCCCTCTATATTTGAAAATCAAACTTATAGTGTTTTTTTTTTACAGCTATGAATACAAAAAAATAAAAATAAACTACCATGGCTTTTGGAAGCAAAGTTTTGGTCATCTGTGGGTTATGGTGTGCAAATAAAATTGTGTTCACCCACACACCACATTTGACATATTGACACAATGACACACTCGCACAGAATTAGATGGGAGAAGTTCAGAGTAGATGCTTCAGGTGTGAGATAAACTGGAAGTTTTGTGAATTTGATCATTTCGGGTGGACAGCGGGATGTGTGTGTATGGTTCTGCTTAAGTGAGCCTGAAGAATCCGTGAGGATCTCGTATTGGGAGAATGAGCCCCTTTCATCACTTATAGCGTGCAGTTTCTCTCTTACACAGGAAGCTTTAAAAAAGATTGGATGCAGGCTTACTGTCTCCTCTCCATCCCCCACAAATCTCTCCTTTCTGTAAAATGAAGGTATACACATTCAACCAACAACCCCTGTAACATTATGACTTTAATGTCTATGTAAATTAAGCTTCAGAAATTGTAATCATTAATATTAAGTAACTGCCAACGTGTGTCTTGCTCAGAATTACGCGTATAAAACAACACAGGAAAAAAAGGTCTTTTAAAAATTCTCCAGAGGCATATGATCATAATCATGTGTGAAGGTATTGTTGATAGTGGCTCAAGAGGATCTCAATGGCCCTGCAATTCTCTCTAGAATACTACCAGATGAATCTGAACAGAAAGGGAGAACCCTTATTAGGCTTTTGAGAGCACAGAGAGAATAATGTCTTTTTAACCTCAACATCTAAACCTTTCACACACTCAGACAAGATCTGGGAGAGACAAAAGAACCAGCAAAATTAGAAGAGGCTCTGCATCAGGTACTAATGGAGCTTGAAGAGCAGAAGAAATCCCTGTGGTGTTGAGAATCATGTTTCTCCCAGCCACTTTTCTGGAACACCCCCTCACCCTCCCCCTGTTTTTATCTGCCATCTAACCATCCCTTTGCTTTCCTTTAGCTGTACACGGATAGAGTGATGGCAGGCAAAGACGCGTAGCACCGTTAGAGTCAGGGCTGTCAGAAGGGACCACCTGCATAGCCCTCTTTTTCCTGTGGGATTATGGAGGGTGCGGGCCAGGGTCTGCAGGGGTTGTTGGTGGAGGTCTCAGGGTGGAGAGTGAGCGGCGTGGAAAGTCGAGCTGGCGTGAGGTGCCAGGAAGGTTCTGCCACATACTGCATGCTCCCCGTGCTGCCCCTTCACGGTCACATTGGTTCCGTGCCGTGCAGCTGCCAACCCGTCTTTCATGGGCCGGCCGCCTGGGCTGTCTTTCTGAGGTGGGTGCTCTTTCACATTCAAAGCAGTCTCACTGAGTAACCACACATTCCCATACAAAAACTCAAAGAGCCCCCACACACCCCCTCCTGCCCCACGCCAAGCTAGGCATAGCTTTCCCACCAGCGGCAGACAAGTGTGTTTACCCCATACCATAATGCAACAGAGATGGGCGAAGTCCTTCCACGTACTCTCCTTTGGCGAGGTCACATTCCAAGCTTTGTGTTCCAGGACCCTCAAGTTTTTAAACACTAGGAACTGAAGTGACAAGTGTGATCTGAAAACTGCTTCGACATTATTTCATCACAGCACTATCCTTGAACCTAAATGATTAAATATTGTTTTTTTTTTATTCTTCACAGATGTTGTAAAAAGCCCAGAATTTCTTTGCCTTCAAAATGGTGTTGAAATCTGTGCAAATGTGTTTTTTAAATCAGAATTTCGTGTCAACTTCTAAAATTTTAAATAATTCCTTCATTTAATTCCAAATACATTTATTTTTACCATAAAAAAAGAAAGAATCTGATCACATGATTAGCACTTCTTTGGCACAAAAGCTAAAGGAAATGTCTTGCTAAAGTCTGTTAGCCAATACTTATATATCAGGCAATTGGTTAGAAAGCAACCAAGAAAGAAAACTCACTCTCTAAGCCAGTGAGCTTCAAGACTCCTAGTCTTAGTCATGGCTCATTCATTTATCATTCCTGTGTCTGCCCCCTTGTCTCATTCTAAAATTAATAGTTTGTTTTGGTTATTTATCTTTGGTCTTGCCATTTCTTAACTGTTGAACTATGTGTGACTCATTGGGTCTGAAGACAATGTATAATGATTCTCTTTGGTCTTTGCTTTTCATTCTTACCAACTCTTTAAACTAATAATTGTTGGCTTGCTTTTGTTTTGTTGCTGATTCAGCTAATTAGGGATTAACTCCAAGAGCCTTGTCCTGGGTCTTGGCAGTGTCCCCTTTTGATTGAGCAGTTCTCCATGTGCTCTGTGAACAGCCCTTTCATACAGACCTCCATCCATTTCCCTCTGCCTTTTCAAGGTGGCAGATTTGCAGGCCTCAGCATCCCTGGGCTGTTTTAAAATCAAAATTGTAAAGAAGAGCACATCTAAGCACCCCCATTTTCCTAGGATTGAGCTAAATGTGTGATGTGGTGGTCCTCTCAGGTATTTTTGTGGTTGCATTTTTTTCTTAGAGGACTTGCCTTATAGCAGGTTGGAGAAAATTCAGGCCTTCGATCTAGTGTGTGCTAGTCCAGCACCAAACAGCAGGCCGGCAACAGCAACTGCTCTGACATTCTAATCATAACCTTGATGGCATGCCTGCTCAGAGGAGAACTCCATGAGCTCCTGCCATGCCAGCTCTCTTTGTGTGACAGGAGAGAGATGAAAATGGGATTAAAATGGTGGATAATGGAGGGAGAAAAATCTATTTCACTCTGCAAGCCACTAAGAGCTTCGGCTGCACTGGCATGCCATGGAAAATGTGGAGGGTATGAGAAGAAGAAAAAAAAACAGCTTTACATGTGCTGTTAAGTTTATAGAACATTTATTCATTTATATCATGCAACAATTATTTTAGTACAGTGGCCTCCAAATATTTGGAAACATTTATTAAATATAATAAAAATAGAGTATAAATATACTATAATACTACTGTTCAAACATTTGGTCATTTTTTATGTACTTTAAGAAAGGATGCATAAAATTGATCAAAAGTGACAGTAAATAAATATATGATTTTACAAAAAATGTAATTAAAATAAATTCTGTTCTTTTGAACTTATGCATTAAAGAAACCTAAATCCAAAAAACTAAATGTATGAAAAAAAAGATTAAGAAGCTTAAATGCTTTCAACATTGATAATAAAAGAAATGGTTCTTGCACACCAAAGCAGCATATGTGAATAATTTCTGAAGGATCACTGGACATTAGAGTAATGGCAGCTGAAAATTGAGCTTTGCCATCACAAGAATTATTTACAAAATTAAAAAAATTAAAAACAGTTAATTTAAATTGAAATAATAATTCACAATATTACTGTTCTTTTGATCAAATAAATCTAGCCTGGGTGAGCATAAGAGATTTCGATTACACTTTATTTTACAGTATGTGTACTTACTGGAGAAAGTACTGGTAATATACAGTGGGTACGGAAAGTATACAGACCCCCATATGTTTTTCACTCTTTGTTATATTGCAGCCATTTGCTAAAATCTTTTAAGTTCATTTTGTCCCTCATTAATGTACACACAGCACCCCATATTAACAGAAAAACACAGAATTGTTGACATTTTGCAGATTTATTAAAAAAGAAAACTCAATAATGGACTCAATAATCCTTAAATGGAAGACGTTTAGTACGAATATTTTTTCTGTCAATATGGGGGTGCTGTGCATACATTAATTAGGGGAAAAAACAAATGACTTTAGCAAATGGCTGCACCCAAATATTATAATTGCTATAATAAATACGTAGTATGTACACATGGAACAGGACTTTAAAATAAAGTGATACCAAGCTTTCTTAAAAAAAAAAAAAAATCTTATTGACCGACAAGTTTTGAATGGCATTGTATATTCAAGAATGTGTGCTTGTTTAAAAAATGTTTGACTGTGATGTGTATATTTTATGTGTACCATTATGTCATAAAAAAGAAAATCACAGCATTACACTCTGAATAATGCAAGTTATTTTAATGTATTTATGCTGATATTGCAGAATTGCTCAATTCTATGGCCAGGAAGGAGAGCTGAAACATGCGGGCATCCCCATGACAAGACAATAGTGGAATTCCAGACCACTTGACAGCTCTCACCCTCTTGATTGTTTGCTCCGGCCGTGGTAATCTAATAAATGTTTAAGACCATAATCAATTTGCAATGCTTGACGGGCATCTCCGTGATTCAACTTGTAAAAAAAAAGTGAGAGAGAGAAAGGGAATGCTTAGAGTGAGCCTAAGAAAAATAGTCTGGTGAATAATGACTCCTGGAGTATAAATCTTATTCATTGCACACAAAGTGGCCATTGGGCGAATAGAGGCGAGAGCCGTAGTGCTCTCATTATCTGCTTGCAGGCTTTCTTTTGAAGAGCTCTGGGATTGGCTCCCTTTGTGTGAAACAGCAGGTAGCAGAAGAGTGTCAGGTCAACTTGAGGGCCCACACTTGTCACCTCTCTTCTTGCGATCATTCTTAGAGAAACCGACCTGTACTTCACTGATGTAAGAGAGCAAAACAGTGAGAGGTCATTCAGAGCCGAGCAGTTTGTAGCCCATTATTGTGGATTGCGGATTTATTAATACCTGCCAGTATAAATATCACATTTACATTCTTAATTTTTCTAAATTTTAAATGTTTGCACTTCAATTCAATCATTCATATGAATTCTTATTGATTATATGTTTTTATGAATTTATGCACAATTGCTTCTAAGTTAAAATTGACGGTCTAGTCTTGAATGCCAGGCTTGATCTTGCAGGATGTTACTGTATTGCTGCCATTGATAAAAGCGGCATCATAGCTGTCTTCTGTGTCAAGAACCCACTCATTACAGAATCACAGACAGCCTTTTTATTCAGATTATACTTGCACACTCCCTTTGATTCGCCTTGTCTCTGCTTTCGCCTCTTCATAGTTGAGAGGAGCGTCAGCCCTGTGGGAGGCTAGCTGCTCTCTCAGAATGTAGAATGGAGCTCCCCACTTAGCGCTACAGCTAATCGAATAACAGCCACAGCATGGTGCCCAGCATGAGTGCACTCCCAGCGGGATGGTGAGGGCAGCTCGACTGGGGTCTGCAGGTACTTTTCATCCTGCCTGGCAGGCGAGCTCCAGCATCCTGCTGCTGGAAATTAGTCGTCGACTGGCCTCTCTTTCTGCTGGTGTCAGGCGTGGGCCCCTGATGAGAGATTTGTTGATATGATAACTCGATTAGGCCTCGGGCTTGAGGACATGGTGGCAGAGAGCCAGTATGGGGAGACATCTACTCCTCTGGAGACTAGTGTGTCCATTTAGCAGAAGCTGCAACCACAAAACTAGTGCCCTCTGGATGACTGCGTTGTCTCAGGTAGGTAATCCTTGGTTAAGGAGGATAATGAGGTAAAAGAGGGGTGATCTCACATTAGCAATATATCTCACATTTGTTGCGTTTCCCTTGCTCTCTGTATTATGAGTGGACAACAGAACCATGAAATGTATATCAACTTACATATAACTTCATTCTTCATTCAACACATTCACTGAAAAATCACATAAAGAGATGAGTCTCAATTTGGATAAAACAACATATACATTTTTATACACATAACGACAAGAAAGCTTTCATCTGTATGTGACAAAATAGAAAACACAGAATAAATCATATCACTGTTTGTATTCACAGGTAAATCTGTACTCATGGTGTCTATTTGACACATTAATTTACTGAGGTGATAACACACTTCCGCTAGTTTAAACGGGTGACTCAGTTTAAACTCATGACCCATAAACATTCACTAATATAACATCAAACACATCTTAGCATAATAACACTATATTATCATCATTCGAATCAATGTACAACCATTAACTTTGTATTTTAAACGGTAGCATAGCAACAGAAGCTATCACGTTTGCCCTTAAGCGACGTAATCGCGTCCTTATCTTTAAAATAAAGATATATAACAATTATATGAACATTGTATACTCACACTTACATGGACATTAATATTAAAATACTTATGGGCTCACCTGAAAAAGGGGCATAGATAGTTTTAAGAACATACACAAACACTTGTTGTCCTTCTCTGTATTATGAGTGGGGGAAGGGAACCCATGTGCCTGTTCATGCTCACCCACCCCCTACTGGAGTCTTTCGGTACTGCACCATGAACAGACTACATTCTCTTATTAGTTATACCTGTTACACATTCACTTCTTTTGAACGTGTCTCAATAAAATTTCTCTCAATGCAAGAATGAGTCAAGATTATCATATAGAAATGGGTTTAACTGAGCTGTACTGACCACAAAATTCTTTAATTTGAATTATTATGCCCTTATATCCCAAAAAGTACTTTTGGCATGCTAAGAGAGCCCACGTTGCACTTTTTTCTTAGCTGCCATGGTATTATTTCCCCCTGAACTGTACATGCTCAACACTCTCAACAGCCATTAATGTTTCTTGACCCTTAGGGAGTCTTTCTAGGATTTCTCCCATGTGAGAGAAGTGGGAACTTATTGGTACACAATACGTTTTTTCTGCCCTCTTGAAATATTTGTGGCATGGCGTTTAGGGGCCATTCAGTCAATTAACTTCACATCTCCGCTTTACCAAACAACAGTGTCCAGCAATATGGGCAGGCTAAAGACCAAACAGAAGCCTCCCCTTCCCAGTTCAGCTATTGAAGACCTTCAGAAAAGACACCAAACAAAGGCCAGCCCCTCTCTGTCTCGATGACTCCTCTCTTTGTTGCTTCTTCGGCCTTCATAAAGGAAGAGGGACGCTCTTGTTTGCCCAGGAGGTGGTTTAATGGCCCTGGGTGTAACAATGGGGCCACATTCAACCTCGCTAGAGAGACTCATTGTATGGGTCTGCTACCAAAGAGCCGGGTCCAGGGACATTCCCACTGGGCCTAGTGAATGGCAGGGAAGCATAGGGGGTAGGCTGAGGGGTAGAAAGGCGCCATTGAGGTGATAGGCAGGTTCCATCTGCCCCCAGTGCCTCCTTACCTAGTCTTTCGAGAGGCAGGGGCCTCTCCCGCCACAATGGGCAAATTTAGTGTGTCGGGGTGGCTTAAAATGCTCACTTTAGAAGGAGCCATTGAGGGAAATATCAACACTGTGGATGGGGGTATTGGTTTATTCATCCATTCCAGCCCCTTTCCATTGACTGAGTTCCTTTTCCTTTCAGCTCCTTTCTCCTTTTTCCCATTCAGAGCGCTTCTCTCATCGCAAAAACTTCAGACCATGCTATTTTTCCCATACCTTGCAAAGGGGCGGACGACAAGAATTAAGTTAGTTCTGCCACAGCCCCTCGTTTTTGTGCCTTATTGGTTGTGGCAGGTATCAGAGACAGTGATGAAATGGACAATTAATCAAATCAAAAATGAAAAGTGGACACAATGTATGGTGCATAAGGTGAAACATGGATGTTCACCTTCATTAGGCCTTATTTGAGCATACTAAGGCTTATGTTTTAAGTGCATAAGTGCAACCAAATATTAACCTCCAAATATTGCCCCTCCAAACAGAATTAGCATTATCCCCCTAATGACAATTTCTGATGTCATTTACTCCATTAAAGCCATCATTATAAACTTGTCCAGTGTTGTTTTGTACCCCATTGACTTTCATTAGATTTCACAATTAGTAAAGAGTCCTGGCCATACAAAAATTCTTCAAACTATCTACTTTTTTGTTTCAAAGAAGAGACTTTAATTTTGAAACTGGTTAAGAAAGAAGAATTGTCATTGTTGGGTGAACTGTTTCTTACTGTAGTTATACAACCAACAGTCATAATGTAGCCATACTAATGGTTATTAGACTTCACAATTAACAAAGAGTCCTGGACAATACTTCTAAACCCTCTTCTATAAAAACAGAATCTTATAGAAACTGCAGTAACACACATCTCTGTTCATTTTATGCTAACTAGAGAGTGGCCATCTGTATAAGCTTACGGTGTCTACAAACTCAATCTTCAGAAGTTCTCTCAACACTGACTTTTGGAGATGGGCAAACAGCTTAGCATCAGTGTCACCCATGTGAACTGTCAGCTCCAGGACCGGACCAGGGTATAAAGAGACCCCCAGCAGATGGTCTGCTCTCAGAACCCCTAGTGGGGTGCCTTTGAGTCCCTGTTGTGTAGACACTAAATAATCAAGTTATATGTATACATTTAAAAAACATTTATCATAGGTGAGATAATGCAAAGCTGTGAATAACGACACTTAGTTTTACACTTAGTCTTTAGTCCAAAAAACAAAACAAAAAGAGAACATTTGATTTTGTTCTACAACGATCTAATCCACTCTTGGACTATTAATTTCTGCTAAATTGTGACATATTTAGAGATAAGTTTGGCATTAAGAAACACAGTAAAATAAATGGAAACATTTGCAGAAGTACTATTCAAATGCACAAAACTGGAGGGGGAAAAAGGGGTCATCTTACCTCACTGATGGGGTAACAACTGATTTTTGCAGAGTATGCAAAATATATCTGGTGTCATTAAAAGAAAACATTCTATGTCTTTATTCTCACAAGTTAGTCAAATAATTGAATAATGACAAACCAAATAACACAATCCCAGTCCAAAAAATGCACCTGAATTACACTACGTACTTGTAATAAAAAAAAAAAAATTCAAAAGAACAAATGGAACAACGGTTTAAAAAAGTAGTTTTTTTACAACAGATTTTTACAAAAGATTTTTGTTATGAGAGACAATAAAAACAATTCTGTGCATCAAAGCCATTCCTTTTCCCAGTTTCCGGACACACTCGGTCCTCAAGCAGTCGAGAGGCTCTTCCTCGCGTTGATGAAGGCAGCCTGCAGCGTGTCCACCATTCTCTGCTCCTGCCCAAGCATGGCAGACGGCCTCCAGGTGAAAGGGGTGACTCTTCTGGGTGACCCCACCTCGTCCCATGAGCATGCCAGCGAGCTCTCAATTTTCACCCAATCTTCAATTGCTCCAGCACCACTGCCTTGGGCATCCACCGATGACCCTTCTCTTCTGCCCAACGTCCTCAGCACTGCGATCCCCCCTCAGCAGCGAGGGCTCTATGACAACGTACCCCTCATTCCTCTTGGATTTTGGCACCAGTGCAACACAGTATTTTGTTCAGGGAAGGTCGCAGAAATCGGTGAACATTCAAAAAACTTCAGTCCAAAACAAACTAATCCAAACTGAAAGTAAAAGCGGTAGCCCCTCATGGACAACTTCCGCACACACATAAACAAGCCATAACTAAAATGTCCTGGCCTGGTCCCCTCTTGTCCTTCGCTGGTGTTGCTCCTCCTGTGCCAGTGGCATGATTGATAATGAGTATCATGGCTCTCAGCTCGTCCTGCTCGCCACATGTACTTCATATATAATGCATATGAGTGCACATCTTTACTCACTGAAATTGAATCAGAAGGATCAGGGAACTGGGAAAAACCTCACACTGCATAATGAAGAGAATAAGTGCTAATCTAATTGAAAAACATCACCGGGTTAGTTAACATCATTCAACATGTGTTGTTCCTGACAGAAACATGTTAAGCTATATTTTGATTGACATTTATAAACTATGCACTGTGATTCTGGCATTCCTGATAAGAACATTTTCAATAATTGTCTATTCTTGACTGATAGTAAAATAGATCAATAATAATTTTTTTTTTTTTTTTTTTTTACAAATTTTGACTGATAAATAATAATTTTTACATGATTTGTTACATTTGATTTCCCTGTTTTTGGTTTTATATGTAAACATTAGCAGCAACATGTTACTCTAACATATTACTTCAAAATAAAATCAATATTTGTTACCATGTAAATGTAAAATAATTAATGTGTCCACAATTTATCTTTTAATGTCTAAATTAACTGACTATTATCACATTTTATTTACATAAACATGTTTATAACAACAAATACATAATTTAACATCAAAACTGGAATAACTCTCATGGAAAGTATAATGGAAAGACTAACCTTTATAAGGTAAAGTCAACTTCAACACATGCAGAACTAATGTGTTTTACTACAAAAAAAGAGATTTAGTGGTCAATGGCATTGAAATCCTATACAATTCAACAATACCAGTTAACTAAGTCACTTCTACTTTTTTACTTGCACTTTTCCCAAACTGAATATTGTATTTTGTGCAATAGCAGTGATGGGAGTAGTACACACTAAAGGTCACAATGATGACCTCTTTCAAACTTTATGGAGATCACTAGAGATTATATAATCACAAATATTATTTTTAAGCTCCAAAACTGCAGCATGAGTGAAAGACCAGCAACACCAATAAAACAACTTAAAACCTGGACATGGATTTCTCGAGAGGGTTTTTTTGTACGATAGCTGCTTTCAGTAAAATAAAAAGGAGCAGTGTTTCAACTGCTTGTAGCCAGAAGGTATGAAACAAGTGCCAGACTTCTAAATCATGAAAGCTCTTGGCACTGGGGAGGCTTAAGCTGAGAGCTCTGAGCAAAAAGCTGCCCACTTTTCTTTTTTTCCCAGGCACTTTCTCAGAGCGGGGTGAGTTTAGGGGTGCAGCACCTCGCAGTGGTGGTTCCCGGTGGGCCTGTGGAGGAAATCTGCATCAGGATGAGTTTGGTTTTGATGTGCCTGAGCTGGAGCAGCTTATATGTGATATGAAGTAAGACTGAGGTTCCACTGGGTTCTGCCGTAACCTCGACGCAATGTGACCCACGCTTCTGAAAGGGCCACGCGGGGGAGAAAACACTCAAGTCGTTGTTTTGATCTTTTTATATCGACAACTTGCAGCTCTGTGTTATCTTTTACAGGGTTTGCTTGAGATTCATGTTCGAAAGGTCTCACGAGTAAAGAAGATATGCATACTGGAAAAGAAGATCAGTGGATCATGTTCTTTGCAGTAACCTTAATCAATTCAGCATATTTTTTATAAAAAGTGAAATTCATCTTTAAGTTTTATCTTTATTTACATGTTAGTTGTAATGATAATATCTCAGACAGAATCCAAAAACATGAGCAAAATTTATTCCACTCAGTAAATAAATGGATAGTTGACCCCAAAATGAAAGTTCTTTCATCTTTTACTCATGCTTATGTCATTCCAAACCTGTTTGCATTTTTTTTAAATGTAATGAAACTCAGTGGGGTCCAAGATAACACTGACCTTCATTGTAGCAACAAAAACATTGCATACAGTGTTGGATCGGCATGAAGATGAGAAAATAATGACAGAACTTTCATTTTGGGTGAACTGACCCAGTAAGAGCCATATAATTTTTTTTTACAGGCTTCCTATTGTAGAATAAATAATGTTGTGATCATCAGTCATCACTGAATGTTTTCACTGTTTGAGTTGGAATCATTGTAAGATTTGTGTGAGCTGCATAGGATAAAACTCCCTTTAACTGTCACACTCTACTGTTGCAAGGTTATAAATGCCAAAACAAAAATATGACGCAATGTCATTGCAACATCAAAAAAGGTTCTTATAAAGTTCCTGCTGCAAGCCACAGTCTCAAAGTAATCCTCCTCTGTATTCATACCAGTTGTATCACTACAAACAAGAGGGGGTTAAGAAATGGGAAACAAGCTATCCAGAACCACACAATGAAATTCAGGTTTTTGGGAGGGAGTTCACTTAAAAAAAGGTTAACTGTTTTTTGTCCTCAAGTCAAAGAGGTCCAAAATAACATTAGAAAACACAATTGGACAGATGCGTGTTTTTCCTTTGTTCCCCTGAAGAAAAAATAATCACAAGGTTTTTGGTAGAAGTTTCATTTTTGTGTGAACAGCTCTTGAAGACTAAAACACCTCATAGAGAAATCAATAAAGGGTAAGGGTAGGATAAAAAAAAAAAACACTCAGGCTGCACTACCTAATGGTTAGTAAAGAAAAATCCCCAAAACAAAACAGTGGAGTGCATCCAGCTTAAAAAATGAATGAATCTCAGATGGTGTGTGCTGGCTGAGGGCCCGGGCCGAGGCACATGGTGCAAGGAGAGGCAGTGCTGCAGCATGTAACCTCAGTCCTGTTTATGTTCCACATTCTGATGGTGGGGAGGCCTTAAATTGGAGCCATGCTGCAGGGGATTAGGCCTATGAACCCTTGGATGTGTGCGCAGTGAGAGGGTGACAGGGGAGGCGGGCAGACATGTGTCCACAGGGCTGGGAAAAGTGCTACCCACACACACACATACACACACTCTTATGGTATCTTTCCACCCTTCTCTCTTTTTCTCTCTGCTTCCTTCTCTTTCTCTTTGGCAGAGAGGCCACAACCAAAGCCCTCCATGTGTGGCGGATGTTTTCCACGAGCAAGGCGGCCAGCTTGGCTGCAGCTGTCCAAACCGGAGGGCCTTGGGAAGGGGAGGAGAGGAGCTGAGTTTGGAGGGGGCGGGGGACGATACACTTGGCAAAGGTCAGACACCCCAAGACAACTTTGAGTGTGGGAACTGTCCGGAAAGGCATGTGCAAAATGCTACGCGCTATGGTATCGTTTTTCTCCAAGGCTGCCTGAAGGGAAAGCTCTGTAATATATGTGCGTCTGCTTGTTTGTATGTGTGAGAATACAGATGGATGGCTGTTGTTAAGATGCAATACATTACTGAGAGCAGAAGGACATACCATGTATACAGTTAAACTGAAACACAGCTGCGCTTTCTCTCATAAAACATGTGCACCATCATAAACAAGAAACATGTTTTCAGTGTAAGGGAGTTACTGAAACTAGCAATGCTACTAACTCAACTACACTCTACACTCAATTAAAGCAGTCATATGCTACAGCATTTATTATTTTACACTATAGCTGAGTCAATAATCAGACATACTCTTTTATAAAATAGCATTTGGAAATTTGATTAACAATGCGAATAGGTTAATTTAGAAGATTCAGGCACATTAATCAGTTAAAAACAGGAATGATTCACAGATTTGCATTCCTGCATGACAATATTTAGTTGCTAAAATATTAATTGATATTTATAATGCTTGTGTTATGCTGTACCATATTTATTTTTCCAAAAATGGAGTGAAAAAAGTAATATTAGGAAATATTACTACAATTTAAAATAACTGCTTTAAATTTTAATGTATTTTAAGATGCCTTTTTTCTTCCTATTTCCAGTGTCACACAAGCCTGGTTTAGTGCTCAATTTAGTGTTCAAATGTGTATTATTGTTATTATCAGTGTTAAAAACAGTAAATATTTTTGTGGAATCTATTATACATATTTTTCAGGATTCAAATAAAAAGCATTTATTTGAAAAAAAAATTATTGTGTCAATATATACAATTATTTACTGTTACCTTTGATCTATTTAATGCATCCTTGTGTAATAGAAGTATTAATTTGTTCAAATTTCCTTTAAAACAATTTACTGATCTCATATCATCTCATTGTATGTCAAACTACAGTATATATTCATTTTAAGTATTCATAGACATCTCAGGTGTTGTATGTTAGAGACTGTTGACCTTCTGTCAGGACGAGCAATGGAATTATAAAAGAACATTTTGCAAAATTCTCACCTAATGATCAACTCTAACAGATTCAAGCAGGTGTATTTGACAACAAAGAACCATTTGAACATGCATTTTGCACTTAAATACACTTTCAATTAATGTTTGATAAATGCACAATCAGTTGTGTTTGCGTGTTTCCGCACTACCAATGTTAGGGCACTTCTCTCTCACCCACCTTTGTGAGAGTTCTGTGCCCTACCATTCATTCAGCTGCACCTTTGAAGGCAGATAATCCCACTTATTTGCTTTCCCATGCCTGAGTCAAGTGCTTCTCTGAACTAGCTCTCGAGAATATAGCATACATCCACACTTCCCACCACACAGACTCCTTTTATTTACCCAAATAGGATGTGGCTCAACAGGCTTTAAAATGTTAGTGAATGGTTTGTAAATATGATCTTACCGCAACTCTTTTATCGTCAAGGCTACAGTCTTAGTGTTGCTTTGAGAGGCCTTTATGTCTCCTGACATGTATTCAGAGGGAGAGCATTGAAAGCCCTCAATAAGTGGTCCCCACAGGACCCTATGCTCATAATAGGGGCCAATTCATTACAGTAAATAACAGTTGCTGTCATTATATTGTTTTCCATGAAGCGGCTTATTTGGAGCTCTTAAACTGGTAATTGTTTTAAGACTAGTGGTGGCTCTTTTGCTCCCATTCAGGGGCAGGAAACCGAACACGGGCAGTGGGAATTTGGGAACGTGCCCCAGGGAGGGTCCGACTGGCGAGACAGGAGATCCAGTCCTGCTAGCAGCTGTGCGGGGTATTAAGCTCTAATGAGTTCAAGAGTAACATGCATAAGCAGAGTTATGGGGAAAGCCCCTGTAAGAGCCTTTGATTTACTGTCTTGACATCTGTATCAGTATGTATATATTAATCACACCAGTTTATGTGGATGTCTCAACTACTGAAATAACTGGCATAACAACATCAACAACAACAACAACAACAACACACAAAAAAATCACTCAAAAAACCCCAATACATGCACGCTTCACGTATCCTCTCAGTTTAGGCTTTTGCTCTGACAGCTGTTAAGCCCATCTTCGACCTTGTGTCACACAGTGAACATGAGAAGCTGAGGTAATGCTCTCTAATGTCCGGACTGTAGTTGTCTGGACTTGATCTGTTCCCACAGTCGCTTAACACAAGGCCCTTTACTTAGTTCTCCCTCTCCTGGCTGGTGATTACATCCTGAGTAATAGTAGGCATTGACTTTTCCAGACTAATTGCAGTGCATACTTTTAAATCTCATTAGCCTCTGACGATTTTCTAGAAGAAATCTGCAACTGTATAAAAACTCCAACAAAAATGTCATGCACACACACAGTATTATGATTTTAATTAACATATGTTGTTTTGTAGATATTTTCCATCCACTAACTTTACCCCTAAAACAAACCAACAAAAAAGGTATGCAACATTTTCCCCAGTATGGTCTCATAATATAGAATTAAAAAAATTCACTCACACACACACCGCTCTTGCATATTTATATGCAAACTCACACACTCAAAGGAATCGTCATTTTCATTTTGTAAAGCATATTCTACAGCAATCAGGACACTTTATATTCACCTTTACTAATTGATTGTGAAATGGGACGAGATTTAGAAGCAGAGGTCAATTGCAAATGAGAATCCGGTTAACTCTTATGGGCCATGACACACCAAGCCGACGATCAGCCATCAACCAATCTCAGGCTGCCGGGATCTCAATCTGCTGTCTGTCAAACTAGTTTTTGAGACAGATCTCTCTGATTGGCTGTTCATTTTAGCAAACAAGTCAGTGCACAAGGATAAAAGCAAAAGGGATGAAAGCATGCAAAGAAGTAAAAACTGCAGAGAGGCTCTTCTAATTTTATGTTATCTTACGCGAGCATTTCAAAATGTGAATATTTTCAAAATATGAGTCAAGCAACAATGGTAAGCAAGCACTGCAAAACAGTGTACTTTTGTTCCTGCTAGTTATTTGATGCCAGCTTGATCAGAAGCCTTAAGCCTTGAAACCGTATGATACTTTATAAGATGTTTCAGCATTATCAATAAACCATGTGAAATTCCTTCTTAGTCTACAATAAATTTACGTTCCAAATATCTTCTTTTTTTTTTTTACAAAAATTCAAAGATATAAACTGATGGTTGATCGTGAATGGGCCATTAATGGGCAGGAAATTGCATTACTTAACACTAATACTGCTGAACAAAATTAGTTTACATTTCCTCCACTATAACCTCAAAATGTTATCTTCAGTCCAGTGGTACTTTTCTAAGAGGGGCTACAGATTAATGGGGTGCATTCCTGTTCAGGAAAATCTCTTTAGATTCACTTCCAGATCAGAGCAGCCATCTGCACACACTGCATGCCCTAACTAGGGCCTGTGCCCTCTCAGGAATTTGGAAATTTTCCCCTTCAATTTAACCAATTACAGAGCAGGTCCCTGTGTTTATCACAGAGTCTCTAACCTCAGGCACTGGAGGCATAAAAGTCATCTTAACACATAATCAGATTTTTAATCACCACATGGTGTTAACTTAAACTAATTGAAATAGTGCTGAAATAAAATATAAATCTTGTGTGAAAAACTTGAAGAAAAACAAACTTATTTATTTTATTTCAGTTAGTTGCAGGGTACAAATACTAAAATAGCTATAAAATATCATATATGAAAAAAAGATAACTGATAAAATTACAAAAGCAAACACAGAAGTAAAAATAAAAATAAAATCTTCAAAATATTAATTAATAATATGACAGTATGTAAATGATACCAAAAAATAATGCATCACCATCAGTGTTTAAAATAAATATTACTTATCTTTCAGTCATTAGCTCATTCATTCAGTCTGTTTAATTGTTCGTCTTTTATTAATTCACCTGCTCATTTATTTGTTCTGTCTCTTTTATGTTCATTCACTTGCTAAATCATTCACTCATTTATTCGATTCATTTGTTTACTCGCTAACTCACTCATTCATTAATTTTTTTGTTTGCTTTCTCAATCATTCACACATTAGTCTGTTTATTTCTACATTGACTTGCTCAATAATTCATTTGTTAGTTTAATTCATTTGTTTTACTAAAAGCAAATATAAATACAGTACTGTGCAAAATTCTTAGATAATATTTTCACCCACCCAAAATTGGTTTAAAGCCAAAAATGTATATCTTTTGCTATAATGTGTCTGTAGGAAATGAGTCATGAGACACGAGTCGGTACTCCACATATGTGAGCACCGTGAACAAACTTGGAAAACTGAGAAAGACTAAATCCAGAAGAACTGTGACAATGTCTTTGTGATGCTTGAAGAAACCTACCTGCAAAGCTACAGTTCTGTGAAAGTTTTAGGCACACTAAATTAAAACAATATTTGCTGTGATCACCCCTTGCATTTAAAACAACTTTTGTCCAGGTACACTTGTGCATAGTTTTCAGGTAGCTTTTCAAGTAGGTTTCTTCAAGTTACTGCATTTATATACTGTATCTAAAGCTGGCAAAACTTGCATGACAGGAAGGGGAAGTGTAATCAGTACTCTGAGCATTGTGACTAACCCTTATATCACTGTTACCACCGCAGGCAAGCATGACGTAAATGTTAAACCAGTGCCTCGTGCTTTGCAGGCTACCAGCACCTATAATAATCTTCAAAGACACGAGGTGGCATGTCATAAGCCCAACACATATTAATGAATGTACACACACACACACACACACACACACACACACACACACACACACACACACACACACACACACACACACACACACACACACACACACACACACACACACACACACACACACAGAGAGAGAGAGAGAGAGAGAGAGAGAGAGAGAGAGAGAGAGAGAGAGAGAGAGGGAGAGAGCTATCTTCTTGCACAAACATGGAACAGGTTTGCTCGAGTTTCTGCATATAACAGTAAAGATACTGTTTCACTGCAGGTGTCCCATCAAAGGCTGCAGCATGCACTGGCCAGCAAACTCATAAATTAGGAGACTACAGTTCACCATTTGCTTTGATGAAAAGCCTATATGTAGGCTGTCTAGCCTCAGTATGGAGTGTCATCATTTGGTTTGATTAAGACTGCCCTACATCCTCATCTGTACAGTACATCTGCATATATTTTGCTCTAGTTTGTTCTGATTTTTGCATTTAGTGCATAAACAGCACTAAGTTGATTGTGAACCACTACAATGACAAACATAATATAGTATATGTGTATGCACTTACATATACACTATGTTATCAAACTTATAGTGTATGAACTAAGGTTATTTTGTCATTCAACATCTGTCTGTTAGCCCCTTCCAATCAGATATTTTTTTTAAACAATTAAAAACAGATGAGTGGATGAAGTGTCCAACATTCCACACTCAGTTTTTTTTTTTGTTAAATAAGTGCATCATCTTAGTATTTAAAGTGCAGTTTTTCTTTTTTAAATGTTCAGTGTGAATGCACTATTTATACTTCTAAAAAGAATATGTGACCTTAGATGCACCTATTCTGTAAAACCTTTTAAAATAAGCCGAACTTTCAGCAGTCATCAATCCAGTCTTCAGTGTCACATGATCCTTCAAGAAAAATGTCTTATTATTACTAATGTTGAAAACTGATTGTGTTGTGGAAACCGTGATGCATTTTTTTCTCTATCGATTGTCTGATGTAAAATGGCAATTTTGTATAAAAATGTAAAAAGCTTTACTGTTATTTTTGGTTATTTTAATGGATCCTATTAATTTCTTTTAAAAAAATCATATTGACCTTAAACATTTTTCATGCATTTTTCTTCATATTGTTCCCCTATAGCTTTTAAAGGCCTAAATAGAAGCCTTGGGGTCTTCTGCTTTCAATTAAAATCTCAAAAATAGTTTCCCCTCTCTGCAGACCCTTGAAAATATGCTCGTAAATTGTCATTATTTTTTATGGGCTTCCCCTTTTCAGTTACACATTGGAGATGTCTGGCACAAGCAGTAGCTCACTAGATTGGCTTATCTCAGGATCTCCCTGGCCATCTCCCTCTGAGCCCTGGGATGCATGACATATATGGCTGCCCCCTATCATATACTGTACATGCATCCTAAGTGCACCTCTCAGGTCCAAATGAAAAACATGCTACTACTATGGTTATGGAAAGTTCAGTACTGAAAAACTGTCTCACGCACTGTATCCTTTTTAATTTATGAATGGCCACATTAATTGAAAGTCGAATGTATGTATGTACTTGTCTGTCTGTAAGTGTCAGGGTTATGCCACTTTGGTATAGTTTTCTTATGTTTCGTGGCAGATCCCCGGCACTACCACAATGTCATGTCTTTGTACTCTCCTGTCTGTGAGGTTTTTTGGTTGCGGGGTGTGATGTTTGATCCCGGCACTAGTTTTGTGCCAGGATTTGGACATTCATTTGTCACAGCTCATCCTGTGTTGTTTGCTCTTGCTTGTGCGCTTTTGTCACGTCACGTGAACGCATGGTTTGGAGCTTTGCTTGGGCTGCATGCTCTCTTGTCCGCGTGTGTTGCTGTGTAGCACATGGTTAGTGTTTACATCGGGACCCATGAAGAGGTATCACCAACCCAGGAGAAGCCCCGGTGCGACAACGCGCCTTCTTCTGTGTCCAAGCCGTCACCCTAAAGGTCCTTTCAAAGAGGAGAGAGCTGGCGAGTGGCCCGCCCCCTAAGCACTGCAGTTTGCATTCTGTTCCCTCTGTTCATGTCGGCGACATTGGCAATGCTTGTGGGTTAAAAACTGTATGTGTGAGTTTACAATAAAAACAGATACATGTTCACAAACAGAGCTGTTTCCTCCTCAATCTATCAGCATGGCGCCGCTTTCCCTGCCTCAGAGCAGCACAACTCTTGTTGTGCCCTCACTTGTAGCCGACATTTCCCCGCTGCTCTCGACACCCTCAGTGGTCGGGTGGCGTCCAGCCTACCCTCCAATTTGTCGACAGTACAGCACTACTTGTCCTGCCTCAGAGCAGTGCGCAGCCGCTGTACACACCTGTTGTGCCCTCACTAGTAGTTGACATTTCCCCGCCACTCTCAATGCCCTCAGTGTTCGAGTGGCATCTAGCCTACCTCCAATTTGTTGTCATTACAGCGTTGCTACCCTACCTCAGAGGGTGTGGCTCCATCACTGGTGATCCCTTGGAACGCTTCTGTTCCAAGAGAGGAAGTTCACAGTCTGCTTGTAAAAAAAGTCCCTCTGAGCACGTTTGAGAGCAGATTCTACAGCCACTATTTTGTGGTGCTGAAGAGAGATGGTGGGCTCTGTCCGGTCCTGGACCTGAGACCCATCAACCGAGTAAGTGCACATTCAGAATGACAACGTTCCTGGCACAAGTATGTCCCAGGGACTGGTTCGCATCTGTGGATCTGAAAGATGCGTACTTCCATATTTTGATTATGCCACACCACAGGTGTGAAAATTCGAAATGTGTAGATGCAGCACTTTCCCCCCTCAGAGCGAGCGGTGTGCACATTCTGAATTATCTGGACAATTGGCTAGCTGATTCTAGCTCATTCGAGGGATGTTCTGATCAGACATATGGACATGCTGCTTCGCCATCTAGAATCACTGGACCTGCGAGTGAACATGCTGAAGAGCATCAAACCAAGGTTGGCTTGGCCAGTTTGGGACGACGAGGATCACCGATGCTCGCAGTTCTTGGTTCCCGCGTACAAACTTATGAAACACTCCTTAACCAGGAAAAGCAGGGAGTCTAATAATTTGGTACAAGAGCTTTACAATAGTTCCCTCAGGTCTTCTCAGGAACCTTTTCAATCAATGTTTAAAGCTGATGCGGCTGATTTTATCTTTGGCGGGGCCTGCCACGAAGACCATCGAGAAACTCGCTTGTGAAAGTGGCAGGCTTTTGGTTAGCAAAAATTCCTGTTTTGCCACTTTCCGCACATAAACTTGACACTTCCGTCCCGTGTGAAAGGGCCTTAATTCTACAGTCTGTTTGCTTTATTAATATTTTTATATTAAGGGAGAATTTGTTTTGTTCACCAAGTGTCTTAATTTAGTTTAAGTGGCACTATATTCATAAAGTACTAAGGTCTTTTAACATGCTTAAGTGAAAGCCATGGGGTACTATTCCCCTATTTCTCTGTTCACTCCACATCTGTGTCTGTTTATGCCCAGTCTATTTCTGAGCCATCAATAAAGAACCTCCAAGTTCTGCTACGAAGCAAGAGAATGTGATTTCCCCTTGTGTATCAAAGAGAGAGGGAAATTTCTGGGGAAGTTTGCAAATGTGTTTCCTTTGTGGTAACCTACAGGAGGATGGAGGTAGCAAAGCTTCAGGCAGCTTTTGGCTGGGATGATTATCGCTTGCATATATTGCCGTACTTGTTAGAAACAAAACTATCACCAGAATACTGAAACCTTTCAGCTAGAAGAATTGGACAGCCAAAAATTAAAGAGGACATGCTGGCTAACTAGAAAATCACCCTGGTGGATACTCGTTTTGAGTTTTTCACAGTGTTTTTAAAGGATGGCCTGGGGCAAGCTCTATGGCAGATGCTGGCATGACAAAGGGTTTCAGTGATAAGATAGAGAAAGCCTGGGCGGTATGAAAAAGATGGCCGCTAGCATTGTCTTGCCTGAGATTTCGCGACTCCTCTATGACGAATCCCAGTAACGGAGACTCTTGGCAGACTGACGAGGGGCTGTATTGCAATGGATGGGCCCTCCACTCTGGAATAAGCCAAAAAGGCCCCTACAAAAAGAGCAAGATGTAATGCCACTTTTTCATGCTCATTGCGGGCCTCTGATAGCTGCAATGGCATGGATTTGTATCCCAGTTACACTGAAAGAGCTTGCGAATTGGATCGAGCTTAAAAGTGAAGCAAGAAAGCCCTGGAAAATCAGCGCTCAAAGGCACATTTCAACTGGAAAGCATTTCTTTAAATCCTGTGCTCCTTGGTGGTTGACAATCCTATTAAAGAATCAACGCCTTGCAATTAACAGAGAAAAGAGATATAAAAATAAATTAGAGAGGGAAAACACACGCATTCAGTTTAGGGGCATCTGAGCGGGACTAACCTTGCAATGGTCCTTTCTGATATAAAGATACCACAGGCATGAATCATCTTTTTTCATTGATGTTTGAGTGGCATGACCAGCATCTGCCAATTTCCTTTTGTCGCCGCTCTTCACTTCACTGACGGCATAAAGAGTGGCAATGGAAAATGGGTTTTCTCTTTCCTTAGAGATTTTGGATCAGATGAAAAAAAAAGAGAAAACAGACCATCAAAGGAAAGGCACCAGGCCTAATGATTCACCATATCAACAGACTCAATGATGACAAAGACAGAAGCCTCTCAATGTATAAAAACAAGCTGTTCAGTAGCCGTCATTTGCTCTTTAAATGAAATAAAGGCGCTTGGTTTTTTGACATACAAAAGAAAACACTTAACAATAAGTTAGGCCAAATTTCAGTTAATTAATTTCACTGTCTTTAGTTGACATATAGAACTGCCTTGTGTTTTAACTGGATTATCTGCACTTCAATTATTCAAATGATTGCCGCTAATTTTGGTCTCATTTAGATGCTACAGAACAATACATTTCCATTCCGTTTTTCTCATCAACGCAAGCAGTATTATTTCTCCTCAGTATTTTGTACTTTCTCCAAATAAAATAAAACTTTCTTGTGTCATTAACGTTAGTGCTAGTCCTAGTTTTGTTTTTGAGAGAACCACATACATCAACTTTTGCCCTTTCATTTAAATCTTTACCAGATGTAATGACTGTTTTGACTAATTGTGCAGAAATTGCTATAATTACTAACAACACTAGAAGAACAATTTAACTTTGAAGGTCTGAAAAAAATGAATAGGCTAAAGTACCCTTTTACCAACACTACAACAAAGTAAAAGAGAAACAAACATACTGTAGATCTATTAACCAAGCTTTGTTTTTGAAAGAAAGAAGAGTTGATCAGTTGATCTTAAAATGTTTTATAAAAACTACGACATCTAAGTTTACATCCGGTACTAAGGAGGTTATTTCATTTTAAGAATACAGGTTTAGAGGCACACAAAGAGACTGGTAGTGGTTCTAGACTTCAATTTATGAGCAAGCCGGTGAGGGAATGATGGTATAGACAGGAAATTGTGAGAATTTATGTGAGTCTTTGGGCAATAGAGAATTAACAAGACCACAACATTTGTTTGTTGGTTTGCCTCTGATACTTTACACACTTTCTTCTCAAACCCCAGATAGTCCGCATGTTTTGTTCCTGCTTGCCACTACCCGTAATTCTTTGTGTTTACAAAATCGATTTTATTACTGCTGCGTAGAGAAAAGGATTAGTAATTTTTTTAACCCTCTGAGCAAAAATGCATTAAAAACACAGTCATAAGTAACTCCTTGATGAAAAGCTATTGAAGCTCAATGAAACATTCATTATATGTGCATTAAAGGCACTTCATCAGGAGTGGCTGTGACTGACGAGGGGGTCACTACTATAGAGAGCTTCTCCTTGTCAGAGGGGATGTGATTCTCCTCCAATAATTGTAATTCAGCAATAAGGAGCTTACAGCTGTTGTTATCCGCCTGATAGAGAAGTGAACATGAAGAGCACCATGGGGAGAGTAATACAAGAGATTATCGTTCAAGAGGGTCTCCCTCACCCCCTCTCACCTAACCTAACATTGGCTTCAGGTCAGCCATCTCTAATTGTAGTCTCGCTTTTTGCAGTGGACAAAGGTAAGCTGGTTCACCCTCGTGGGGACAGAGTAATGAACATTATGGCCTGGTTCACTAACATGCTAAAGGACACCACAACAGCGCCCACCAAAAGGACTTGAAGGCTCATGCTTGACTGAGCAGGAGTTTATAGACATTCACTTTTGGAGAGGTCTGCTCTTATAACAAGAAGAGAGTTGAGTGGCTTGTGTTTTGTATTTTTGGCCTTCCTTGGAATCTCGGGAAACTATCTCAGAATGTGATCAATCAGGTGTTCATGATAAAAATGTCAGAAATTAACACCTACCTGTTTCTAGATGTTCTCAGTTGTTTAAGTAACATTTCAAGTAGATCTCAAAAACAGACTTATGTTTGCAAGGTACATAAGCATATACACATAAACAGTACCAGTTTATGTTGGTATTGATACACACTTCTATTCAAAAGTTTGGGATCGGTAAGATTTGTAAAGGTTATTGAATTTATTTTAATAAATATAGAAGGAAACAATTGAACAAATGCGGAACAAAAAACTATTTTAACTATATCTGACTTAAGTCACAAGTATATGATATGGATAATGATTACAAAATACTCGCATTAACACATTACAGTCATCATTTCTTAAGATGCACACCATGATGTAGTGTAAAACACTGAAAGAGTGTGAGGGTATGCAAAAGCCCTTTGTGTTAGTATGAAGCATCTGTCACAGAACACACATAGCTGCATGCTTCCCTCTAAACTGTGTCTTTTAATCTATTCAAAAGGCTTTAATTTGCAATTTAAAGTAAATGAAATCCATTCGTACAGTATGTATGCCACCAGATCAACACAAGCAGCTTTCTTTCCACATATTTTCCCACATCATTCCATATTCTGCCAGTTTCTTTCAAGCACAACAAAGCTGAAATAATGATAAGCACCTGGATCTCCACAGGCTCCCTGTTAGGACCAATTGGTGGTAACTGATAAATTAGGGTGGGATCTAAACTGTTCATGACACTTAATGATTCCTTTCATGTTGACGTCAGCGACATGAAGTGACTCTTTATGTGCAGCACGTCCTGTGGTTGGAATGTTCTGCAATAAAGCGTCTGAGTGAAAGAGAAAGAAAGAAGCAGTGACAGCCTCCCTTCCAAACACCCTGTGAGAATTCACTCCTACATGTCTGGGCTTTGCATGTGCCCTGTTTACAATCACACAAACCACTTCCAAGGCCACAGACGACTCAAAACCATCGTGAGCACCCTGAAAGACGTCAAATCACCTTGCTTGATAAATGTGGACATAAATCTCCCCCAACACGCCTGTGAACTTTTGCCATTCTGTTCTTTGCTTTAAAATTACAATCTGTGGCGTGTATCACAGTGTGGTTTAACTGCTCTTGAAAGGCCATGCTGGAAAGGCTTTTGAAAACGTTTTTCTGAATGACAAAAAAATAAGATAAAAAAACTGTATCCTTTTTAACAGAGGAAGCCACGGGAACAGGCTTTCTTCGCCATAGATTATATCCGTTGAGCAGAGCATAGAATGAACCACAGATGTTGACACTGTTGTGGTAGGTTAAGATGGACTCTAAAGCCCTTTGTTTCCCTTCACTTTCTTTCATTATTGTATTTTTTTCTCCCTCTCTTGCTTTCTGCCATTCCCCCTCCACTCGGGTACTTGGCCCTGGCCAGCCGGACCGTGCTGAAAGGCCTTTAGATGGTGACTAGAGCTCCAGGGGGTCTTTCTGCCAACCATGGCCAGGGGAAAGGGCTGTATTGTGGGGATCAGCAGGCAGCCTTGGCTGCCTCAGTGGCCTCCGTCCAACAAGAATAATGTGAGCACCAGGGTTAAGGGTCACCCCACTTCTGCAGTCCCCCACTGGGCTTTCACTATACCTGGCCTATCCCTTTCAGTGCATCTGGTCAAGAGGAGATGAGAACTAGAGAAACATCATCAAAAAAGAGGCTCTTAACACTAAGTGGAATTTGTTCGGAAAGGCTAATTCCATTCAGTTGTCCAATTTGGCCTTTTCAACATATCCAAAACAAAACAATTCATATCGGCGTAGATTTCATGAATCTAAAGAACAAGTGAGAGGCAGATCTAGTGGTGGCAAAAAGTACATCTGCAGAAACACTGAAATCATTTTTTTTTGTATTCTGTAAAGTAAAAACATTTTAAACAAAGCACTCGTTAAAAATTTATGTATACGCACATGAGAAGACATGCAAATAAGTGTGACAGAAAAAGCTGCTTAATCTGAAGAACCACAATGATATCACGGAGTAATCGAGTCTTGCACGAGTTATTAAGAGTTGATTAGAGTGTATTACCCATTAATTCCAGCCTCAACAAATGTTTTGTGCCCTTTTACATGTTTTGACTGAATTAATGCAAAAAAACATCACTTTGTAACAGGTTGACTGTATTTTTTCTACTCACTATTCAAGTAATAGATGCATAAACTATAATAAAATAAAACATAAATGAAAAACTAGGACTGCCAATGGAATATCATGATTTTATGACGTTTGAATAGTCCTTAAAAAAGCAAAATGAAGCAACAATATAATTTAGTATTAACTATTACATTTGGTCCTAAAAAGTGCTTTTACATCCCACCCCATAGACCCCAAAACAGTTACTGTATGTTTCATGCTTTAGCACTACTGTACTATAGTTAAAAAGTAGTTAGCAAATTATAGTAGCTCATACGTTAAAAGTATCTTATTAGTAGATTGTGTTTGAAAAGCTAACAGCTTTTGAATGCGGTACATTATGAATAGTTTAGTGCTTGACAAGATACAATTTCAAAGTACTTTCCTCAACACCGCTGACAATGAACAGAACTATTCACTGTGACATTACTGCTATGTTTTACCTGCTCTTGCAGTTTTATATAATGTGTAAAAGGCCTGTCTATGTGTGCACTGCACATGTATAGCATTTCATCATGGGACTGGATGCTTGAAGACAGAGTATGTCAAACATTCACTCATGCTTTAAGCCAGATCTCTCCTTCACTTTCTTATCTTGACATCCCGTGTTAGCACCGGGAGTTCCAAACTTCATGCCCACATGGCTCATCAGCCAGCAGAACATAAACATCTCATTGAAAGCCAGGGAATGAACTACACAGCTTAACTTTGGCTGAATAATCAGTCATCGCACAGGTCTATAAGCGTTTGTAAATTGCCTGCATAAAGCCTTGTTTTTACCCCTCATTTGAATCATGGTTAACCTATATTTTTATATTCCATATAATATAAAATAAAGGAGACATAATTACGTCTGCTAGTACATTATTCCAAATGAGTGTCTTCTTCTATTCCACATTATCATTCTGACCACACATTTTAAGATCTGACCTCAGGGTTACAATACAATAGACTTTAAAACAAGCCTTCTTACCCCAGATCAGAGCCTTCAGCTTCAGTCATGGCTCTGAGGGGCTGTCATTGGTGATGTACTGCCGTGAAGCCTGCACCCTGACCCCACATAACCAGTACATTAACCTCTTCAGAGACGCACCACTCCAGCCCTAAAAACTCTGACCCTAAAGCCCCTCTTGCGGCCATAGGAGGTCCCTCAATTCCCTTCAACACTGCATGATCACTGCATTGTGATCACCCTGTTCTTTGTGTATGTTGCCAAATAACGTTCCTCCTGTCTCTCTATGATGCTACTACCCCCCCTTCCAGTCAAGACACAGGGAGAGAGTGCACTGTTGTGCCCAGCATGAGTGCTCTCCCAGCAGGATGGTGAGGGCAGCTCGTCTGGGGTCTGCAGGTACTTTTCACCCCGCCTGGCAGGCGAGAATCAGCGCCCTGCTGCTGGAAATTAGGCGTCGAATGGCCTCTCTTTCTGCTGGTGTCATACATGGGCCCCTGATGAGAGATTTGTTGATATGATAACTTGATTAGACCGTGAGCATGGTGGTGGAGAACGAGAGAGACTGCTCTCACTCCTTAACCCCTCCCCAGGAGACTGCAATTTGGCCTGGTAATTGGTTAATTGGAAAGTCTTCATTTGGTCTTGGGACATGTAAGAAAAATTTAAACATTCACTATTTTGTCAGATTTTTTTTGCTGTTCAATATATATATATATATATATATATATATATATATAATTCATAAAGCATGCTGAAATTGTATTTTATGAATAATATATTTTCTAAGTTGGTCAAGAATCTAGTCAAGAGATCCTTTGATTTATATTCTTAATTTTTCTAAATTAAAAAAGAAGAACACAAACAGTTGCAAACAAATTAAAAATGTCCATAAAATCCAAGTTCTTTCCTGACAATTCATAGGTCCTCACGAGAGCTTAATTCCTTTCCTTTAAATTGTAAACCTCTGAAATAATTTAATTAATCAATTTATGTTTTGCATCTGAAATGCTTTTTAGTCAATGTGATTTGCATAATAAAAAACGAAACTGTTTTGCTGCTGAGACGCTAAAGCTTTTTTCTTTTCATTTTATTTCACCATGGCTGGATAAAATATATGCATTATATAGCCATCACCATGGCAAAATACCACCTTACATCACCATGGCAATTCTACACGGTCTCTCTGAATGTAGTTGTTCCTCTCAATCTATGAGAACTCATGACACCTTAAAGTGTCAAACATTTTATTTTAGTAACATTCCAGAGTGCTCAGATGTTCTATGAACGATTCTTAAACCTACAAATGAAACAATTATTTTCATTTAAATAGTCTGTTCAAGTATAGTTTGAACAGTACAAATATCAATTATGCATGTTCATTATGAAAATGATGAAAACCCCATATTGGACATTCCTATTTCTTACCCAAGGCTCTTTCACTGGCTGAATATATGACTCACTAATAGTCATGATGCATAGTGACTTTGTGAGAAAAGTTTTTTTTTTTAGTAATTATATGGGAATATAATCTCCCATCTAAATTTCTATAGGCCTACTTCTAAAATTCAGGTGCAGAAAACAAAGTGTAGAAACAAAGCAGGTGTGGAACAAAGTGTTGAGCTGTTTGTTTGCTTTGTAAAACAACAATGCCACATAATTTTTCTTAATTCGATTTACCAAATCTTTATTTTGTAAGTTGTGTACATTTTAACAAATATTAACTGGATTAATGAAATGAATAAAATAGTAATAATGTCAGTCGCAGAAATTTTCAACCGTCTATACACAAATTGACGTTTGGTCATATCGTCATCTAGTGATGCGTTATGATTATTATTTTTTAAAGCATTTATTACATTGTAATATGGCACAAATGTTCCACACGTTCATGCAAACGTTTTTTCTTTACACCGAGGACATTTTCCATTTTAAAAAGAAATAAGCAAAAATAATAATAATAATTTAAAAAGTTAAAAGATTAAACAAGTCACTGTTTGAAGAGGCCAGGAATTATGGAGGAAAGCAGAATAAATGTGGCAATACTGATCTCTAGTGGTTGACAGTGGAGTGCACTTCTTCTGTTTTGAATAAATAAACAAAATTAACTGGAAAACTCAAAACACATCCCAGAAAATACGTTCTTGCTAATTTTCTGAAGCGATTTAATAAAAACAAATTCCATTTGCAAGCATAAATCAAAAAGTCCAAATAACTAAATGCCTATAATAAATATTTAATGTAATTAATTTTGCAGTCAGCAAATGATGCATCTTATTTAGCCTCTCAAAAGCATCTTGTAACAATAATAATAACAACAAAAGAACTAAAGAAAACTATTTATTTTAAGGATACTTGGTCAAGATTGCTTACATTTGATAAATGAACTGCAAATAATTGCTTAATGCAACAACCTGCAGCTCAAAGGTTATGAACTAACCCAACTCCTCACACTTGTATATCTACAGTATGCTTGTACTCCATTGTAAAATATATACACCACATAAGTTTGGACACACTTAGTTTGCCAAAGGTAATTTGTCATATAGGTGAAGAAATGCCACACTGGAGACATAAGACACCAACATAAAATAATTCTATCATAACACAATTTAACTTACTTTATTATCAACATAGAGTACACATACAATTATTATTATTGAGTACAATTTGTATGTATGCATCTAGAGAAATATTTGTATTTCATACATTTAAGTTTGCGCTCAGCCAGTGAGGCCTAAATGCTTCATTCTAGCTCTTCTTATTTAGTCTATTGTTTTAATGGCATCTCAAAAGAATCGGGTAACAATGCCTTGCTTTTGATCTTTAAAATAGGATACACCCACACACAATCTTTTGACACAATCAGTTTGATTACTCCTGTAAAAGGGTAATTTTTCAAACATTTTTAAGAATTTTGAAATGTAAGCTTTTCATTTAAATGGTTAAAATATATAATATATTAATTAAACACAAACACACACACTTGTATTTATGTATGTATGTATGTATGTATGTGTGTATGTATGTATGTATGCTACTGTTAATGGGTGATCGTATCATCATATCATATAATAATGCAAAACGTGACACGTGTGTATACATATGGGATGTCACCACTCTATTTTTTTTAAATAGAAAAGCATTAAATAACAATAGTAAATACAGGCTTGTGGACTCCACTGTACATGGTTATGAAATGAAAGCAGTAAAGTTATTAATCTTGTCTTCAGCATCAATGGTAGTCAAAAACTCATTGGCCAAGGATCAAGAAAAAAATTACAGAGCTACAGTCTCTGTCTCTTCGACTGGTCTGAGCATAATTGACTTAATATAGGAGAAGTGAGTCAGGTTAACCTGTGTGTGCAATCTCTCCCTTTGCCCCAGAGTACAGTATAGCGAATAAGTGAATTTGGCCATCACCAGAGTACAGCAGATTTCCACCAAAAGCATTATAGTGTAATATATCATCATTTCCTTGCATGATGAGTACTGGCGGCTGGGAGTAGGTCTTGAGAGAGTAGGCTGAGGAGAGCCAGTGCAGATAAAACTGCTATGTGTGGTGAGAAAAGTTTCCGTTGTCTCTGAAGTTGTGCTGGGTGGTAAACTGGTGGTTGTTGTTTTTGGACTTGTACTAGTGGTGGGGATTGATATAGTAGTAGTCGCTGAAGTTGTCACAATTGTTGATGTTTTGGGAGCCAGTGTAGTCATATGGGCAGTTGTTGATGGTACTGTTGTTATAGAAGTACTAGTAAGGACTAATGTCAGGGGGGCAGTAGTTGGTTGAAGTGTAGTTGTTGATATCGTGGTGGGGACGGATGTAGTTGTCAGGGGGGCAGTAGTTGGTTGAAGTGTAGTTGTTAGCATTGTGGTGGGGACTGATGTAGTTTTCAGGGTCGCAGTAGTTGGTTGAAGTGTAGTTGTTGATATCGTGGTGGGGACTGATGTAGTTGTCAGGGGTGCAGTAGTTGGTTGAAGCGTAGTTGTTGATATCGTGGTGGGGAATGATGTAGTTTTCAGGGTGGCAGTAGTTGGTTGAAGCGTAGTTGTTGATATCGTGGTGGGGAATGATGTAGTTGTCAGGGTGGCAGTAGTTGGTTGAAGCGTAGTTGTTGATATCGTGGTGGGGAATGATGAAGTCTTCAGAGCTGTTGTCGTAGCAATGGTGGTAGGTGTGGTTGTAGTTAGAAGCAAAGTTGTGGTTGTCTGTGTTGTAGTTGTTTGAGATGTTACTGCTATTGTTGTTGGACTAGGTGTAGTTGTTGTCTGTAAAGCAGTAGTTGTTGTTGGCGCTGCTGTTGTTGAGGTTAACTTTGTTGTTGAGACAATTGTGGTAGTTGGTGAAGTTGTGAGGCATATTAATTGCTGTTCAGTTAAAGAGGATATTGGTTGATTTTCCAGGTTTTTTGGGGACTCACAAACTTCTGAAGGTTTTGATTTAATCTTGTCCTTGTTGTTCTTTATCCATTCAAAGAATGGCAACAGGTTACAGTCACACTTCCATGGGTTCTTGGAAAGGTATAGTTTACTGAGTTTAGGAAGAGCGTCAAAAACATCTCCAGGAAGGCTTTGAAGTTTATTATTTCCCAATTTAAGTGTTGATAGAGACTTAAGTTTTTCAAAGTCTTCTTGTTTTAATGACTTTATATTGTTATTTTGAAGATTCAGCTCAGTCAATATGTCAAGACCTTCAAAGAAGTCTCCAGATATCATTGAAAACTGATTTGATGAAAGGTCTAACTTTTTGAGGTTCTTAAGTGGGCTGAAAACTCCATGTGGTAAGTCTGTGAGATTGTTATGGCTTAGACTCAAATCAGTCATGTTTGGCATTCCTCCAAAAAGGACAGTAGGAAGACTCATGAGTTGATTGTTATTCAGAGTTAGAATCTTTAACGAAGGCAAACCATCAAATTGATTTTGCTGCAGTTCAGTTAAAAGATTGTGGTCCAAATAAAGTTTGGATATTTTTTTATTGTGTGAAAACAAATTTGCTTGTAGAAATGAAATTTTGTTGCCTTGCAAGTTTATCTCTGTCAGATCAGGGAGATTATCAAAAATCCCATCAGGCATAGATGTCAGCTGGTTTTCATAGAGCCTGAAAATCTGCAAGTTCTCAAGTTTGGAAAAAAGAGATGTTGATACAGAACGAAGTTTGTTTTTTGCAAGATGAAGAAGTACGAGATTGCCTAAACTATCAAATGTCCCTTCCTCAATGGAGCTGATCTCATTCGTATGTAGATGTAGGTCTTTAAGGTTTTTTAAATCATCAAATAACCCATTTTCTAGGCTGTGGATTTTGTTATTTTTTAAAACAAGTTTTTCAAGGTTGATAAGATCTTTAAAAATACCCACAGGTAATGATGTCACATTTGTGCTAGATATCTCAATGGTTGTGAGATCAGGTAAACCCTCAAAGGCTCCAACCTCTATGGATGTAGTTGAAGTACCGAGAAATTCGATTTTCTTTAACTGAGGGTTTTTAGAAAAAGCTCCTTTTGGTATGACAGTAATGTCACTCTCTATAAAAAAAATTTCATTGGCTCCATCTTTCAGTTTTTGTGGGATTGCGGTTACACCTTTGTCATAGACGTCTGTATTTTTGCAGTCTTTACCTGGTGGGCATACATCTTTAGTGCAGCTCCAGTGCAAGTGCACAAGTATGTAAATGAATACTAGTGCACTTTTTAAATGCATTTTCCTGTTGAAGAAAAAAACGTTAACAGCAAATTTAGGTTTTAGTTCAAAGCTATACAAAGCAAACTGTATAGTCTGAAAATATAAAATAACACAATAAGATAACTTATGTTTCCATGACTCAGGGACCAAAAGACACTGAGAGGGACAAATAACCCTCAATATTTAGAAACAGCCCAATTTTCCCATGCAATATTTGATTCTTTTGATTTGATTTGATTTTCTGCTCTGTTGTACTCTACTACACACACGCATTTGTCTGTTGTTAGGGTGACAGTGTTAAAACAACATTTTTAGGCTGCTCTGCCTCAGTGGTCTGACAGAAGGTTAAAGTGTATTATAAAATATAAAAGAAAAAGAACAATTGCACCCCCCAAAACAAACAAACAAACAAACAAACAAGCAAACAAACAAACAAATTAAAAAAAAATAAAAATAGTTATGGGCCATTAGTTACTAATGTTAAATACATCTTAAAAGGGATAGTTCACCCAAAAATGAAAACCCTGTCATTATTTACTCACCCTCAATTTATTTAAGCCTGTATGATTTTCTTTCTTGTGCTGAAAAGACAAGAAGATAATTTGAAGAATGAGGTTAAGCAATGAGTTTCTTGTCCCCAATGACTTCCATAGTGTTTTTATTTTCTTTCTGTCTGTCCTGGAAGTCAGTGGATACCATCAACTGTCTGATTAACAAAATTATTCATAATATCTTCCTTTATGTTCAAAAGAAAAAATAAATGAATGCATGTTAAGAATAACTTGAGTGAATAATTTTTGGTCAGTTAATCAGTCTCTCAGATATTGCTTATTGCATCGCAGTGACTATATTGTATACTTAATTTATAAAATAAAACATAAATAAAATGATAGTCTGAAGAAATAAAACGTTTTCTCTCCTTCACAATACTGAAAGCTAGCAAGCAATTATTTCCCTGTTGCATTCCTGAATTTGTTTCATTAAATGTAAAATAAATTAAATTTACCTACTCATCTCTGTTGAAGCTGAATGACTTTTCAGAATGTGTTCCCAGAAGCAAATATAAATATATGTAGTGCTCTACTCTTATCTACATGTCCCAAGTGTTTACAGCATGGCGATGGGGCATCAGAAAGGGTGTGGACAGTTTGTTTTCTGTTTGAGGAGATATGAAAGTGGAACCATCAAACTCCCTTTCAAACTGTATCTCAAAATACAGTTATTTAAATATACTTCTCAGTTTAGTTAATTCTCTTCTGTCATCTTTTTAAGATGTTGATATTGTGGGACTAATGTGGTTGTTAGGGTGGCAGTAGTTGGTTAAATAGTTGTTGATATGGTGGTGAGGAATGATGAAGCCTTCAGAGTTGTTATCGTAGCAGTGGTGGTAAGTGTCTTTGCGGTTAGAAGCAAAGTTGTGAGTTGAGTAGTTGGTGTTGTGGTAATTAACTGAGGGTCCTTTTGATGTGACAGTAATGTTACTGTTTAAAAAAAAAAAAAAAGGATATTGGCTCCATCTTTCAGTTTTTGTGGGATTGCTGACTCACTTTTGTCATGCACATCTTATTTTTGCAGTCTACACCTGGTGGACATACATCTTCAGTGCAGCTTCAGTGCAAGTGCACAAGTGTATAAATGAATACCAGTGCACTTTTAAATGCATATGCCGGTTGCAGAACAAAACATTAAGAGCAAATGTAGTTCCCTGAGAGGGAACGAGAGCTGCGTCCAAAGCGCTTTGGGAACGCCTAGTGTTTATTGTTCACTGAAGCACAATCGAACAAAACCGTGTGAAAGTCATGACGTCATGAGCCAGGTGTACAAAGGCACGCCAAACTCGGAACCGGGAGCTTTTAGTGTCTTCACAAGCACTAGAGCGAAACGTGTGTTTGCCTATCTGTTTGTTCAACTAGTAGGGAAAGTCTAGTTTAAAAGAACAGGGGAAAGTTATACATGGCAGAGTTTAAACCTTGTGCACCTCCCTGCCCGCGCTTTATTTCAGGCAGGGACACTCCACTCGAGTGCGCTGCCTGTGTAGACTGTGAACGGCTCCCGCCGCGAACGCGTCGTTCCCGCCTGGCAGTTTTTTGAGAAAGCTGCTTGGACTCGTGGTCCCCGCGGCTCTGGACCTGCTGCCGCTGAGGCGCTGCTGCGATCCTTGTCGTGGGGATCGCAAATGGACCTAGCAGAGGGGTTGGATTCAAACACGCTCTCGTCTCCGCCTCTCTCGGGTATATCCCCCCCCTCCTCCGAGGCAAGGCGGCTCGCCCGAGGGCAGGCTCAGGTGACTCGGGGGATGACGTTTCACTGAGGCATTCCAGCTCTGAGGAGCTGGATGTTGTTAGTGTTGAGACTGGCAACTCGGTTGTCTCTACGTTGCCAGCCTTTGAAGAGTTGAAGGAAGTGGTGTTCCATGCTGCTGCCAGACTAGGTCTTCAGGGGCCGGCTGAGCGCAGAGACCCACATCCTAGAGGCATTCTGGATGAACGGTTTTTGCCGTCCAGATTGCCTCCTCAGCGCCGGGTTTTCCTTAGGAAAAAAGTATTGTGAACGGCTGCTACACTTCGATTTTGTCTGTCAGTCTTCGAGGAGGCTGACTCGGATTATGATGCGAGTTTCAATGATCCAGTTCCGAGGAGCGGGACGTCGTTACCACTTCGCGAAAGAATAAATAAGCTTTGATCCAGCTTTGAGGGGCTGGATTTTGTATTTTCATTTTGACTGAGAAAATAAATAAACCCATATGCTCCCATGGTATCCTGAGAGAACCAGGCTGCACTGGGTGCCCCTTTGGGAGGCTTTAGGGCAGTTGCCCTGCCCCTGCATGTCCTGCTGGGCCCTGGGGTGAATGTTCAAACTATACCAAGAAAAGCTAGTTTGGGGTCCCCTAGCTGAAAAAAAAGCAAAGAAAAAGTAGATCTTTTACTCCAGGTTTTTTCCTTCAGAAAGAGAAAGCGGGGCCCTGGATCGGGCTTTATCGGTTCTGAGGAACAGACAGTGTCTTTGATGCACACATTAGGGTGTGTGGGGCCCTCCACTGGGAGGCCATCTCCCTAGGCGTCTTTAGAGATTTGGTATCGTTCCCAGCACGGATCATTCCGTGTGCTTTGGTGCTTTATCTACGCTCTTGTTTGGGTTCGGTCCGTCCGAGGAGGGCCTCCTCCCTGAAAGTGGTTGCTGGTTATATCTTTCTGTGAAAGGCTCTACGTTCAGATTGGGGTGCGTTCGGTCTCCCCTGGGGGCCACCTCCCTATGCGTAGCGTGTTTGTTGGTCTCGTTGGTTAGCACGGATCGCTCCGTGCGCCTCGACACCACTCTTCCTTGAAAAGCTTTTTCTCGCAGCTTTTAGCCAGAGGCTCCATGGCAGCAGCAGCCGGATACTCTATCAGGGTGCGTTCGGTCCCTCCTAGGAGGGCCTCTTCTCTGGAGGTCCTTGGGCGATAGGCTCTACGCGCAGATTTGGGTGCGCTTGGTCTCCCTTGGGAGCCACCGCCCTAAGCGTTGTGAATTTATTGGTTTCGTCGGTTAGCACAGATCGCTCAGTGCACCTCGACACTGTTCTTTCTTAAGAAAGGTGTTCATCAGCCGTGGCTCATAGCCCTGGTGGGCTATTCTTTGTGGTCATCGACCTCATCTCATCTACGCCTTGATACCTTCCGGTTCTTGGCTATCAATCACTGGTAGTTGGAGCGGCTATGTGCCGATCAGGGTATGCGTGGTCCCTCCATCGAGGGCCACCCCCTAGGCTTCTATAGTACTCCCGGTTCCGGGTTTGGCGTGCCTTTGTACACCTGGCTCATGACGTCATGACGTTGAGACATCATCACATGCTTTCACATGGTTTTGTTCGATTGTGCTTCAGTGAACAATAAACACTAGGTGTTCCCATAGCGCTTTAGACGCAGCTCTCGTTCCCTCTCAGGGAACTATGGTTACATACGTAACCTGAGACGTTTTTAGTCAAAGCTATACAAAGTAAACTGTGTAGTCTGAAAATCTAAAATAACATAACTCAGAGACCAAAAGTTTCCATGACTCAGAGACCAAAGATCCAATTTTCCTGTTCAATATTTAAATCAATTTTGTTATTGATACTGCTCTGATGCACTCTGCACACCATTCTGTTTGTTGTTAGGGTGAAAAAAAAAAAAAAACGTTTTGCTCTGCTCTGCCTCAGTGGTCTAAGAGAATCAATGAGACAGCCAACAAATTTAGAAAGCCGACATTGGTCGGACATTGGCAAAATTCTTCATAATATCTTCCTTTATGTTCAACAGAAGAAAGAAATTCATGCATGTTAAGAATAACTTGAGTGAATAATGACAGAATTTTCATTTTGGTCAATCGATCTCTTAGATATTGCACATTGCATTGCAGTGATTTTTATCATTTATTTCTTTATTTATAAAATAAAATAATACATATACAGTGGTGTGAAAAAAGAGTTTGCCCCTTTCCTAATGTCTTTTTATTTTTTTGCAAGTTTGTCACACTTAAATGTTTCAGATCATCAAACCAATTTAAATATTATTTAAAGGTAAAACAAGCAAACACAAAATGCAGTTGTTAAATTATGTTTTTTATTATGAATGGAAAACAAAATCCAAAATGAAAAAAGTGTCCCTGTTAAAACATAACAACTAATTGTTATTATTTTGCTGACTATATTGTCAATACAAATTATAGGTATATGACAAGACATGCCTTTATCAAAAAAGGTTACCATGACTTCCAAAAGATTGTTCCTCTTTTACTCAATAAATATGGGGCCCACCCAAACTTATTTCCTTCTGTTTTGCAAGTGCTACAAATTTTGCCAGTTACTAATACAAAAACATATGAATCACTCTCTGTGTGCATGTTTAATCTCTCAAATTTTATGCCAACTGATACTGATTACATTTCTGTTCTATGGCCAGTGGGTCTCACACTCTTATAACTACATACTAGTGTTTGTCTAGATTCACAATAAATGCACATAAGATGAATATCATGGGTGTGGTCACATTTCGAACAAGGTGAAATTATGGTAGCACTTTATTTCTAGGGTCAACTTTAAACATTCAACTAACATTAAGTCATTCAAGTATTAGTAGTAAACTGTATGCTTAATACTTATGCTAATGATTAATCAATAATTGATTAATTGTTTGTTATAATTTAATAAATATAATTTATTGATTGTCAACTAAGCATGGCCATGTGCACTCCTCGGTCACGAAGCACGTAAAGGAAAAAATCAAAGTGAGCATACCAGATTTATGTTTTGGACCGATTTGATCTGAAGTGCTAGAGTTACACTTTCATGATTACAACTTTGCATGTGCATTTCTAGTCTTTTGTTTTGTGCTAATATTTTTGTAATTTTTATTTTGTGATGGCCTATATACATTTGATTTTTCTCATATAGAATACATTTCGTTAAGAATTACTGCGATATAAAGGATGATTATCTTCAGATTCAGTGCATTTATATAATTTTATATTTTATAATATTACATACAGTTTATAACGTTTATAAAGAGAACAATACTGTAACAAAATGTTGTGAATTGTTTGGGTTTAATTGTCGTGTTTCATAGCGTTGCACCATGAAGAGAACATCCACAACAGGACTTACACATTCTGACAAGCACACATCTGAGGCAGCGTTAGTGACATGTGGTATTAGTCGTTGTACAGCAGTGTAAAAAAAGTGTCTGCCCCTTTCCTGATTTCTTTTGTTTTTATGTTTGTCACACTTAAATGTTTCAGATCATCAAACAATTTTAAATATTACTCAAATGTGACTCAAGTAAGCACAAAATAAAGTTGGTGACGGTTGACAGTTGTAATTATCTTATCTTAACTGTTCTCTAGCCACACCCAGGCCTGATTAATGCAACACCTGTTCTCATTAAATAAATTGCATGACAAAGTGAAGTAGACCAAAAGATCTTCAAAAGCTAGACATCATGCCAAGATCCAAAGAAATTCAGGAACAAATGAGAAGGAACATATTTCACATTTATCAGTCTGGAAAAGGTTATGAAGCAATTACGAACCACAGTGAGAACCATTATCCACAAATGACAAAAACATGGAACAGTGGTGAACCTTCCCAAGAAAGGCTGGCCGACCAAAATTACTCCAAGAGCGCAGCAACAAATCATCCAAGAGGTCGCAAAAGACCACACAACAACATCCAAAGAACCGTAGGCCTCCCTTACCTCAGTTAAGGTCAGTGTTCATTACTCCATCATAAGAAAGAGATTGGGGAAAAAAATGTCCTGCATCGCAGAGTTCCAAGACAAAAACCAGTACTGAGAGTTTTTTGACAAAAACTGCATCTTGTGTTATCTTTGACTAACATTCAAATTTGTTTTATGATCTGAAACATTTAAGTTTGACAAACATGCACAAAAATAAAAAATCAGGATGGGGGCAAACTCTTTTTTCACCTACCTGTAAATAAAACAATACTCTGAAAAATAAAATGTTTACCTTCCATCATAATACTGAAAGTTAATAAGTAGTGTTTTCCCTATCATATTCCTGCATTTGTCGCGTTAAATGTAAAATAATTGCATTTACCTGCTCATCTATGTTGTAGCTGAATGACTTTTCAGAATGTGTTCCCAGAAGCAAATATAAATAAGGCAGCAGAAAGGGTGTGGACAGTCAGTTTTCTGTTCGAGGAGATAAGAAAGTTGAACCTGTTATGAATCTGTGAGGACCGTGTGCGATGCGGAGAGACACAACGAGGGGAGCAGGGTTCAAACTGAAAATCACTTTAATAAAAATAAACGAAAACAAAACACTTTAAATACAAAAAAAGAGCACGCCTGTGCATAAACAGAACTAAACATAAACTCAAGGAAACTCGGGAGACCGGCAGGCAGACAGGACATCCACATGAGACAAGACATGATTAACTTCAACAACCGACAAACACAAGGGAAATGGAAGAGTGTTTTGTACACAAGGTAATGACAAACACCTGGGTAGACTAAAAATTAAGTGATCACGACAGGTGCAGGCAGTGAAACAATGACCATACAGATAGGAAGTGCACAGATGCCACGACTAACAAGAAGTGTTCCCAAGACCTCACTAACAGGAAGTGACAAAGAAGACCCAAAGAGAAAGGAACAAGTGTAACATAACGCCCCCCCTTCCGGTAGTCGCGTCCTCGCACAGAAGACGTGACAGCTGCGGAGGGTGGGCGGGGGACCTGGAGGGGGACAAACCAAAACAACGGACACAACTAACATGGAACCAGACAGAACACGATAAGGAACGTAGAACAAGAAACAGCATGAAACATAGCAAAGAAAAGACTAATCAAAACATAGGCAAGACAACAAACATAATAAGGCGGGAGGTTGGGTACTCTGGAGACCGAGGAACACAGAGTCAAGATGGTCTCCAGGGTATGGCAGGAGGAAAAAGGGACCAGGTAGTGGAGAGTGTCCATGGTGGAGCCGGGGGAACAAGGGGACAGGCAGAGAAGTGTGTCCAGGTTAGTGCTGGAGGGACTGGCAGCTTAGGCGGGTCTGGTGGGTTAGGCAGGGCCGGTGGGTCAGGCAGGGTGAGGAGAGACACAGGAAGCGCCGGCAAGGCAAGAGTCACTGGAGGCGTCGGCAAGACGAGAATCACTGGTGGTGCTGGCAAAGGAAGAAAGTCTTCCTTTTCTTAAGGTATCTATTAGTATAATTATTCAAAGATACTTCTCAGTTTATTTAATTACCTTCTGTAATTTTTTCAAATCCTAATTTCACATAAACCTTTTGACCAGTATTAGAAATTTTTTCTTTTGCCTTTTTTTGTGTGAATATGTCTCTGGAAAGCTAAAGTATAGATGATGGTCCCCTCATAGCAATAGTATTTCTTATATGGGAACATAAGGACCTTTTTTAAAGAACTAAACTAATTGTTGGTGTCATGATATCATATTGTTAATTGCTGCATCATATAAATATATTGGACAATAGAAAAAAACAGATGTAGTCATGTGAAAAAACAACAACATGGTGTTTGGTTTCACTAGTTGCTAGTATTTATTGCTAGTAAATATCACAATAAATTACAATGAAATGGCAAGTAACAGACTGAATTAAACATAAAATACTGAAATAGTATACTATTGTCATACAATGGGATGTGTACGATGTGGAGGCTGAAAACACTTTATTGACAAATGAAAACAAAACGGCACACTCTTTGTGCAAAACTCAGGATAACCTTGGAACAAGGAACACGGGAGACATCCACACACGACATATGGTTAAGATCCGACAAAGTAAAGGGAACACGGGGTATAAATACACATGGGGTAGATGGGAAACAGCTGACAAGACTTTAGGTAAATGATGAGACACAGACAGGAACATGCAGGACCTGGAAGATAGGGACCCGGATGTGACAGACGCGACAAGACAAGACTGTGACAGAGAGCGCCCCCTCCCACAAGGCGTGACCTCATGCCGTAAGGGTTACCTTATGGTAACATAAGGTAACCCAAGACAGGAGGACAAGACATCAAAACACGGGTGGGTGGGAGGGAGGGCACCCTGGAGACCTCCCTGACTCTGTATACCCCGGTCTCCAGGTGGTGCCTGGGGGAACAAGGGGCCAGGCTGGGGAAAGTGTCCAGGGTGGAGCCGGGGGAACAAGGGGCCAGGCAGAAGGGAGTGTCAAGGGTGGTGCCAGGGGAACTAGCGGCCAGGCAGTCGGGGATGTCCAGGGCCCAAAACGGCACACTCTTTGTACGAAACTTGAAATATACTTGGAACTGAGAACACGGAAAGGGCATCCACACACACACAGTGATACACTGAATGTTACAACCACATAACCACATTTATTTGTCCAACAAAGACAAGGGAAACACAAGAGGGTTAAATACAAGACGGGATTGGTAACAGCTGACAAGACTAACAGGTAAAGTGATGAGACACAGACAGGAGCATGCACGACCAGGATGATACATATAATTGACCCGGATGTAACAAGACAAGACTATATATATATATTTTTTTTTTATCTTTGTTAAATTAGAAAACATTCATCCTCCACTGAAGAAAAATATTGTAGAAAAAGGAATTTTAAATTCAGTTAAAACTAGTTTACAGAAGCTTTTATGTAATGTTAAATAACCGAGTTGGTCTTTCTTTGATGGTCCAAGTCTTGACTGCCTTGCTTGTTTCTCCTCCATAACACACAGGAAATGAGACCGGCAATGACAGCAGTGGAGACAGTGGCTACAATAATAATGATTTTGTCTTTGGACAGACCTTGGCTCACAGTATCCCCTCCACTTTGGTTCTCTATCTCTTCTGAGACTGTTGTAGAGTCTGATACTAGTGAAAATGTCTGATTGGTTGGAAAAGTGTGCAGTGAATGGTCAATCATGATGTCATCATCCTTCAGCTCTCTTATATTTTTACCATTCAAAGATAGAGGAGTGTCACACATTATAGAAGTAAGGTTTTTCACTTTCTCTGGATACTGTCCAAGCCAATCCCTAAATGGTAGTATTTCATAATCACATCTCCATGGATTTTGAGAAAGTATAATATTATCAACTCTAGATAATGAGTTTAGAAATTCTTTTGGCAAGTTTGGTAAAGAATTGTTTTGAAGCTTCAGGAGATTTAAGTGGAGCACACCATCCAAGAGTTTTATGGGCATGTGTTGTATTTGATTATTCTCTAAAGATATGTTAGCTAACTTAGGAATGCCTTTGAATATCCCCACCTCCAAACTGATTAATCGATTAGTGTGAAGGGAGATCTCCTCTAGCTCCATCAAGCCGTTGAAAGCACCTGGAGAGATGTACTGAATCCGGTTCCTACTAAGCACCAAAAGACGAATCTCAGTTAAGTTGCTGAACACATTCTCCTCAAGGTGGGTTAACATGTTGTCGTACAGCCAGAGCTCCTGGATTGCCATTGGACCAAAAGTCCCAGGCGTTAACCTACTTAATTGGTTCTCATACAATGATATACGAGTAAGTTTTGGAAGATTCAAAAAGATTTCACTGGGAAGTACTGATAACCTATTGTTGGAGAGGTAGAGTTTCTTCAGCTTTTGCAAGTTTGAGAAAAGATTTTCTGGTAGCTGTGTGATTTTGTTGTCTTGAAGATACAATAGCTCAAGGTTTACCAGGTCATCAAAGATGTCTGCTGCTATATCTGTTAACTGATTTTCATGGAACAACAGGATTCTGAGATTACGGAGTCCTCGAAAAGTATTGCTGGAAAGCTTTCTGATTGAGTTTCTTTGCAACTGGATCTCTTTCAGCTTTTCTAAACCCTGAAAAGCATCTTCTGGTAGAGAGGTTAGAATGTTGTTGCTCAGGTCTAATTTGCTCAAATTTACAAGAGGGGTGAGAAGAGATTGTTGCAGAACATCTATTTTGTTGCTACTGAGCGTTAAAGTTGATAATACCTGTAGATTTCGAAACAGATCTTTTGGCAGAGAGGTTAACTTTGTCCCACTGAAACGTAACGCAACGAGATTGCGGGTTTGGTCAAAAGTATGAGGTTGCACCTCATCTATTATTGAATCCATAGCTCCAAATGTAGTGAGGGTTTCAGCAAAAGTCTCAAAATCAGCTAGTTTTAATGATCGTATGCTGGTGTTGGTGATGACAAGGGCCCTGGTGGTTGGGGGGATGGAGGATGGAAATTCTTTTATTAAAAATCCATTACAAACGGTTTTGTCCAGTGCACACTGGCAGTTTTCTGGACATGCAGAAGTAACAGAATTCATGGCACACATGCCGAAAATCATGTACCACACCAGGTCCATTGTCTCCTACAAAGAAACCAAAACATATATCATCAGAACTGGGCACTAAAAAGTGCAAAGTGTCAAATTCTGGTCTTTAATTTAATACTTTATTTTCACTAAAACAAATGTGACTATGAAAACTCAAAGCCATACAAAAAGCCTAATTCTGTTATATAGCAAATGTTGACAGAAAAAAAGTGGATGGTTGGCTTTTTTGTGACAAAGCCTGTTGGGAAACCTTCCTGTTATGACATTAATCATTCATCTACCCATAGAGCTTTCATTTCTGTAAAGACAAAAACAAAAAGATTGCAACCACACGTTTGCTTTTTTACACAATTACACCCTAACAAATTCTACAGGTTGTGGGCTACACCCTAACAAATGGGTGTAGCCCCCTTTACACCCTAACAAATTCTAACCCTTACTTAAATGCTTTGAGACATGCATGTTTGAGACATGCAGGACATGCATTTATATATATAAAATATTTTCTCCCATATCTTCCAGAGGTCTACTAAGATCGACTATTTACAGGTTCATAATTAATATGAATAGTGCATAATTTAGCTTAGAACTAATTATAAAGTGAAGATTGTGGTAACCAATGAGTTAAGCTAATTATTTGGAACAGCATTCTAAAGTGAAAAGCATGGTAAGTCATTGTAAGCTTTTGAGGTTTCTTCAAGGTATTGGATAATAATTCCTTCTGATAGATTTGATAACACTTAATTTAGAATTCAGTTCCAATTAATTGGTTATTTCTTTAGAATGATGTTGTAACATTTCAGTCATTACTATCCAAAATATTGCAAAAACCTCAAAAAGTACAGTGACTTAATAAATAGTCACTATTAATACTAATAGTCAATAATAAATAGTTATCATGCTTTTCACTTTATAATATGTTCTGAACAATAAAACAATTCCTTCTGAAGGATTTGGTAATACTTGAGTCATTGCTAGTAATTTAAGATGATATTTACTTTAAAATTAATCATACATTGTGATTTAGTCACATTAATTGTAAACCTGTATAAACAGTAGTAGTTTTTAAGAGTCTTCTGGGAATTATGAAATACACATTAACTTATGGAGAACTACCTCATTCAATTTATAACGCTATTAATTACCAATTCGTTGGATCAGAGTTTCTTGTCAGTTAATAGTAGTTACTAGAATGTTAACACTGCATTACCCATTTGTGACTATTAATTAATGACAGAACACTATACAAAGTGTTAACTCAAAACCCCTTGATCAAAATAATGATTATTCTGTTTTCCAACTTTCTTTCAATAAACATGACATACATACATACATACATACATACATACTTTTTTCTGCTGTTCTCTTTGTACATTTATTTAATAGAAACAAGACTATATGAAAACATGCAATTTTAACTCCGGCACATGGAAAAAGTTTTGAGATTTCAATCTAATTCAGTAAAACCAAACCACAGTCTGTGAGTGTTGGAGTATTTTACTGTGCAGTCTTTCAAATACTTTCATGTATTATTTGGTGTCATTTTTCTTATTTTTTCTAATTGTCAAAAAAGCTAATGTTTTGAAAGTTAATGTTTTTAGCAAAACATGTAGTAAAGACATGAATGTCAATGATTTTAATTTTCTCATTATTATTATTTATAAAACAAATTCAGATTGAGTGACAACATTTAGTACAATGTAACTTTAATCTGAAACTCATCAACTTTAAAGACCCAGAATAAATGAATTAGTCCGAAGTATCTTACCCTTGAACTTGAAGAAGACTTGAAGTCAGATATATCAGTGCTTTGCTCTCCTAGTTTTTCAAAAGCGTTTTCCCAGTGCTCTTTTAAACAGCTGCAATTATTTTCCTTTGTCAGATTCCTTTCTGCCTCCTCTTGATCTCATAACAGTCAACTGCTGACTGCACTGCTTTGGACAAAAGCTCTCATATACTCACATTATTTGGAAATGAGTTGGTGGGGAAATGAGTTGGTTGGTTTGGAGCCCCACCCTTGTAAAGCTCTCTAAAGGGGCAGGAATGTGCAAATAGGAAGTCTTGATCTTTTGATGGTGAGACTTTAAAAATAATAAACTGTTTTATTTTTTTAACTGTGTTATTTTTTTAAAGTTTGGTACAACATACTGTATGTAGAATATATCTTTCTCATGCAGGACATGCGTGGGACCAGATTCTAGACAAAGTTACACTGTGTGTGCACTGAAAATAAATGAGGTAAGAGGACACATGCTACCAATTATCACAAGATCTTCAAGTCAGCTTAAGTTCTTCTGTACCAAAGATCAAACTAGTAGTTATTATTTTGCTGACTATAAATGCCAATAAAGAAATATTGAGTATACGAAAAAGCATGCCTTTATCAAATCCAAAATAGTTGATGGTTACCGTGACCTCATAAAGAATGTTCCTCTTTTGTTTGGTAAATATGGGGCCCACCCAAACTTATTTCCTTCTGTTTTGCAAGAGCTAAACTTTTTAACGGACACTAATACAGAAACATATGAATCGCTATGAATATCGTGCATGTTGTCTAATCTCTCATATTTTATGCCAACTGATAGTGATTACATTTCTGTTCTGTGTTCAGTGGATCTCACACTCTTATAACTGCATACTGCATAATTTGCCTAGACTCACAATAAATGCACATTGTCACAAGCTACAAGAAAAACTTGGCTCCATCTGCTTTTTCTTCTGTAAAGAGGAGAGTATGTTTTCTTTAAAAACAAGAAGTATTGTCATACAGGGCTCCGAGATAGGAAAGCATGGCCAGTCTTGGCCAAAAATAATGTCCGGAGGGGATATTTATGATCCTACAAGTTCAATAAAAAAATAAAATAAAAAAACTTTTCTCCCTCTATTCCCCTTGCTTGTACTACTTGTGTATTTAATGTTCGAAACTCTGTATTGTAAGCACTCTTATGTACTTTTTTATCCTCAGGACAAATCCCTTTCTGTACACCTCAAGTTGTCGCTTTGAATAAAAGCGTCTACTAAATGAATAAATGTAAATGTAAACACTAAATAAACATGTTTCACTGCATTATCACAAATATATCAGTTGACTTCAAGCACAATAGGCCAAGGTGATCTAGGAATGCATTATTATTACTATTGTTATTATTATTATTATTATTATTGTTAATAATAATGTGTTTATGCATAGACAAAACCCTTAAGGACTTTATGTTAAAGTTCTGCATAAAATATACTGCAATTTTTTTTATCAATCCATAAATGTATATGATTGCACATTTGAAAAAAAACTTAAATATTTTGTTTATTGTTTTGCTTGTAATTTTTATTCATATTCATTTTATCAACACAAAACATCTCTTAAACCAGTGCTTCTCAATTATTTTCTGTCGCGTCCCACTAGGAAGAGGTAAACATTTTGCGCGCCCCCTCCATTTTGGAACTTTCGCCTTATTGTTTCCATGGCGACGCGTCATGCTTGTCACGTGACATACCGCAGTCACAAAAAGCGCTGTATGATAGATTTATTACATTTATTTAGTTTTTTCTTTTTTATTAAAAATAGTCACCAACTTGTTGCCGCTGTTATCAACTACCTGATATACAGATTCTCAGATATGTGGAAGTGAATGTGTTTTGTCGCTTAATTTTTATAATGATCATGTTCATTGATCTGTGACGCGCGACGGGCGGCACTGTGTTAGTTTGCGCTGCAGTTAAGAGAATCTGATCTGTCTGATTTACAACGCGTTAATTCAGTCACTTCTTCTGAAATACGTGATAGTAAGAACATAGTTTATAGTTTTTCTATCTGCTCTTGTGTGGAAAATTACAAATTTTGTTTAATTTCTTTCTCTTTCTTTCTTTCTTTCTTTCTTTCTTTCTTTCTTTCTTTCTTTCTTTCTTTCTTTCTTTCTTTCTTTCTTTCTTTGCCAATCAAAATCATTTAACCTTCAGTAATAATGTAGTTAGTAACCTCTGTTAGAGTATAATTTTGGTAACAATGGGATTGTAAATTGGGCAGCCTACAAACTCCTGAGACTTGAAGCTGGCTTCTGCTGATTAAACTGTCAACTTCACCAACATTTCTACAATTGACTGCACTTCTGACTCCTGGTCTAAATTCATCAAATCTGGTCCCCGGGTCTTAACTGTAATTCCTCTACTACATACTAACTATGCACTTGGTCAATGCTTTACTTTTGTAATGTGCAATAATGTGAGGGAATTATTTATTGTTACTTGAAAATGCAATATAATTGTAATGATTCGTCACTCAGGCTAGGATCCATTTGCGTACTTTATTAAAGATAACAAGGGTGGTCGGACAGGCAGGGTCAAACAGGAGCAAACAGGAACAGAAGGGCAGGCAGAATCGGAGACGATGTAACAGGCAGACAGGTCAGAACAGGCAGATAACACTGACAGGTCGTAATTCCAGGCAGGGGTCAATAGGCAGACAGACAGGTTCAAAAACGGGCAAACAGCAGTAACGGCAACAGCGAAACAGGCAGTGGAAATACCGCTCAGAAATGTCAACCGGGGCTAAACAAGACTTAATGTCTTCTATTTTGGTCAATAGAAGACATGTAAGTAAGTCTGGTGCCAGCAGTGTCCACTCAGAATTTTTTTTATAGGATTCTAAGAATTTACTGTAGTAAAAACAAACATAAACTTTCATTTGGATTTGCATTCAACATTACAGGAGATTTATCAATTCTTTCTGTATACCTGTCCCTTTGCCTTGAATTTCATTTCTCTATTCTTTTGCACCAGACTCAGGTCACAAACGTTTACCTAAAATGTTTTTTTTTTATATTATTTTATTTACTTATATTATGTACATTTTAAATGTCTCATTGTGACTTGTGCTCTTTCCCATAACAGAAGAGTATATCATAATAAGGATATGAGTGTTCTGGCCTGTACGGCTTTCCTTGGCTCTTAAATACAAAATACACCCTTTGAGTCACAGAAAAAACAATTCAAACAATGAAGGGTAATTACATGTATTGGAAGACAAGATGTTTTTATGGTCTGGGTATTTTCGGGAAGATGGTAAAAGAAAAAATTCGCCCACATAGTGTTTTCTGTAAAACAACTCTCAAACAATCTTTCGTATCTCTCTGCTTTCATGTTTGTATCCTTCAGATTTGTCTTTGAGAATTTTTCTTTTTTATTGCAAAAATCTGTTATATTCTGAATTATTGTATTCTGATATCAATAACTGTGGTAGATTTACAAGGGATCTGATCTTAGCAAGAATCGATGATAAGGATGAAAGCAAATAGGAAAATAAACACTGCTAAAAAAATACACTTAGGTCACACATTGGATCTCAATTACTGAAATATTCCATTTGAAAATATTTATATTCTATATACAATCTATATTCATTAAAAAAAATTATGTGACAAGAGTCAGTGGTAACCAAAATGATCTACACACTGAGGACTAGATTCAAAATCATACCAAAACTCAATGCACACACTTTAGTTCCAATCCAAATGATCCAATATGCATGAAGTTCATCACAGCAAGTCATAATGCAAGTCAATAGAGTGTATGGCCCTCATGAGTGCATGTGTACAATGTCTGAGCAGGCTGGATTTCCTCCCAGACCTGGATTAGGATATCTGTGAGTTCATAGACACTCTGTGGTGCCACTTTGCAGCTTTGGATGCTCCAATACCTTATGTCACAGAAGTTCTCAACTGGATTTAGGTCTGAAGAATTTGAAAGTCTGTCAATTACATCAATGCCTTTGTTATCTAAAAACTGCACACACACTCCAGCCACATGAGACCAGGTATTATCATGCACCAAGAGGAAGCCAGGTCCCACGGCACCAGCATAAGGTCTGGCAATGGCTCTGAGGATTTCCTCCCGGTACCTAACAGCAGTAAAAGAACCACTGACACCCTCATGAAGTCAGTTTCTGATCAGAAACATGCACACCAGTATCCTGTTGGAGGTCATTTTGTAGGTCTCTGGCAATGCTTCTCGCATTCCTTCTTGCACAAAGGAGCAGATACAAATCCTGCTGCTGGGTTGTTGCTCTTCTATGTCCCTGTCCAGCTCTGTTCTTGTAACAACCTGTCTCCCAGCTCTGTCGATACGCTCTTGAAACCGTGCAGGGGGATAATCCAAACCTCCTTGCGATGACACATATGGATGTGCTGTCTAGATTAGGCATGCCACAGGCAGTGACAACGACCATAACAAAATATGAATGAGGAAAAGCAAGTGACACTAATGACACAATGACATACTTTTGAATTCTACAGATTGATATCCCTGATATTTGACTTGGTGTTTCCTTAATTTGTTTTAGAAGTATTGTTAAGATGTACCGGGGGCGAAGGTTTAAAATCAATGAAGATATTCAGAGTGTTTATTTTGGTGGAAAAAAATAATTATCATGGCTTCCAAGCAAAATGCACCAAATATATACAGTGTTAACCAAAGACCAACATACAACAAGCACTCCCAAACACAATGGTTAACACACTTCCAACTCTCTCTAAAATGGCTTCCAGGAGCCCTTTTTATAGAGTTAGGCTCCTCCCACATCTGAAACATACTGAGGTGAATAATAATAAGAAAAAGTAAAAGAAAACTACACAAATACACAGCACAAATGACATCAACATGCAACGTATGCATCAAACTGTTAATTAAAAAGTGATACACAAACATTGCAAACAAAATGTCTAAGAAATTACAGTTTCCTGATATCCTCCTGTGATGTTACTGGAAATAGATGTGCCCCTCCCACTGGGCAAAGGAAATATTTAAATATGGCAGCTTTTGCTGCACACAAAGTAAATGTGTCTTACTTTCTTATTTACAAAGTAAATAATATTTTTTGCAAACTTTAAAATGAGCATAAATCAATACATAAAAGTGAATACTCCATAAAAGTCAAATAAAAATACAACATAGAGCAAGTGTCCATTAGTTCTATAAGAGAACAGTGTGAAATAGTAAAATATTGTACATGATTTTGTAAAATAGTAGATTCGCTGTCAGAGAGAAGACTAAAATAAAAATCAAAGCTTTTCACCTCAATACTAGAAACAAGTCTTTGTCCAGACAAGTCTACCTCTACATTTTTCTAATTTCCCCCATTATTATCATTATTAATATTATTATTATTGCTCTTTTTGTCATGTTTCTATTTTTTTACTGATATTATTATTTGTATTTTGTGTATATTGTTTCTATATCACAATAATAAATTAATAAATTCCCTTTTATTCTTTTTATGCCTTGACTCCTTGAAATGTTTATCACAAATAAAAAGAAGACTAACAATACATGCCATATAATAAATAAAAAATACTAAAAGGTCATTCCATGCAGCTTTGCCATTTGTACAATGGAGGTATTTGTATAAGTGGAAGATAATAGCAAATATGGAATTTTTCATAATAATGCTTGGTGGTTACAGAATAGCATTTTCAGTTAAGTGTGCTGCACTCATTTTAGAAATAAACAAGCCTTCCATGTTAATACATCCACAGATGGGTTGTAAAAAGTTGTGCCATGTCATACTGCACTCTGAAAATATGTTCACTATTCAGCTATAAATGTTTACATCATTTTCTCTTTGTATTTTTGCAAGGGGAGTGGGTCTGAAACTCTCCTTCAAATGCTCTCAGAAATATTCACTGACCATAAAACCTAACAAGATGGATACTCATAAACCTACACACCAGATCTCAGAATGCTTCAGTATCACAATCATACAGAATCAAAGTATCAGACATCCAGAACAAACATCTGGCTAACAAACAAACAAAGCAAACCATGGATGACTGTGCCACAGTATAGCCTTTAGATTAAGCAAAACAGCAAAAATGGGTAATTCAAACAAGAATTAAAGCATTTACAAACTCTAAATTTTAGGCTAAAATGCATAGGCATAGTGTGTAAATAAGCAGCACACTATTGCAGCCCATACTTTTCAGGTAATGTCCCAAAATGGGATGTCACTCCAGTGATTCACGCCCAGGTGAAAAGAACGTGCAAGAAACAAGGGTGCTAATGGGCTGACAATAACTTAAGCATTAATCTAATAAAGGAACATGGCATTGATCAATAGTTCAAAGCTTATCTTGTTTACATTTCTAAAAACAGAAATTTTATACTTTGCTCATTTGTATTATTGTTTTCTTCTTCTTAAAGGCAATAAACAGAAATTAGCTGAATGAAACTGGTAACACCCCGGATGCTGTTGATTTTGAGATTGATTTGGATAGGCAGGATGAGCAATTTACTGGACTGAATCAGTGAAATTCAATAGTCAAACAACAGAAGAATTTTAGGAATTTTGTCCAACAGTTGGTTCAAATTATTCAGCGGTGGCAGTAAATAAATACATAATTACAAAATATTTCTGTTTTCAATAAAAGCTGTTCTTATTTGATCAACGTTTATATTGATCAAAGATGATTTTATATTTTTGACAGAATGAAGCATGACCATTTCCGATTTACTCTTGAATAATATGTATTTGTAAATTTTGTTAATTATATAAACGTAATATTGACATATATAGGATTTTCAGCACGTTGAGGAATGGAGCTGAAGTATAAATTTTGTTAGAAATCAAAACACACATTTAAGGATTTCTTTCTCCTGAGAACTTTTACTTTACACGAGCATCATTGAATAATATCTAAATGAATTGTTTTTATAGATATATCAACCAAAGTTACATCAACACAAGTCATGATCTTTACGAGTTAGATCAAGTACGAAGTTTACCACCTTTTTTTCATCTGTACATTTTAGTGTGCTTCCCTAGGAGTTTTACTGTGCTACTCTGGCCACCCCATAAAACGTTCATTGAGATGTCACTTCACCATGCAGTTGTTTTCTCCATTTCTTTAAAAACCCATCACCACAATGAGAGGAAGCACCACTGATTCTGAAGTTCTTAGAGAGCTAGAAAGAGATACTACATGCAAGACATTCATTTGTAAAAACAGTGTAGAGTTGTGATAAGACTGGATGTTTTTTTCTGTATATGTTGTCACATTCTTATCGCAGTTCCACTCATCTCATTCTCTCCTCTTCTTGAGCTCCCAGGCAAGCAATTCTTTGTTATCATGTATGCAAGGGCTCTTCTTTGGTAGCGCTTATAGTCCTATGAAGGATAAATCAAATAATGTGAATAAATAATATGGGTAAATAAATAAAGTGAATTTGAAATATTCTAGGCAGAAAGCCCAAACATCAGTGAGCTATCAAGACAACAAAGCTTAAGAGACAGACTAATGACAGTTTGAATGATTTCATATATATATATATATATATATATATATATATATATATATATATATATATATATATATATATATATATATATATATATATATATATATATATGAAATATATATATATATATATATACACTGTATATATATACACTGTATGTCTAAAAACAAACCTTTCTTCCACTGTACGTGTCTGGGAGAAACCAAAGTAACCCCCCACTGAGCATCAAAATGGTAATTTCCTTGCAAGACTTTGAACACACACTCACGTACACATTTGCATGTATGTAAAACATCCTATTTTATATAGTGTATTATTGTGTATGGATGTTCCCATACTGATATTAGCCTAGTTATGTGTTGTAGTCAGTTTTGGATGTTTCAATACTTGTAACCATGTGTGTGAAGACATTCCTCAGTCCATCACTTGTAATCTTGTCTTGTTGGTTAGAGTTAGACATTTTTCTTAGGGTTGCGCTGAAATGCATTATTATATGGATTGCCTTTTTAAAGCAGTCTGTTACAAATATGTCAGCATCATAAAAAAAAAGCTAAACAGTATGAGAGGTCATGCATAGAAACCTGATGTATACACCGTGATTGGCTATACAGCCAAGGTGACTCCAAAACCACAAGTGCCAGGAATCTTTGTGGTGTTCGTCCTCAAGCTTCTTTGGACCCACTGCCATAACTGGTCATGCCAGACGATGTTGCATGCAGCATAATGTTCCCGATTGCATCTCCAGATTCTTCCACATCTGCCACATGTGCTCAGTGTGAACCTGCTCTCATCCATGAAGAGAACCAGGTGTTAATGCCATACTTGCCAATTCTCTTGTTCTCTAGCAAATGCCAATCGAGCTGCATGAACTGTGAGCACAGGTCCCATTAGAGCAGTGTTTCCCAACCCTGTTTGTGGAGGCACACCAACAGTATTCTGACCCATACATTTCTGGTCTTAGAGTCTCTACTAACAAACTGATGAGTAGAATCAGGTGTGTTTATTTAGGAAGAGCTGGAAAGTCTGTAGTGTTGGAGTGTCTCCAGGAACAGGGTTGAAAAACACTGCATTAGTGAACGTCAGGCCCTATGAAGTCTGTTTCTGACAGTTTGGTCAGAAAAATACACCATTAGCCTGATGGAGGCCCCTTTGTAGGTCTCTGGCATTTGTCCTCCTATTCCTCCTCACACAAAGGAGCAGATACCAGTACTGCTGCTGAGGTGTTTTCCTTCTACGTCCCTGTCCAGCTCTCCTTGTGGCCACCTAATGGCCTGTCTTCCAGTATCTTTTCTATGCTCTTGGAACTGAGCTGGGAGACACACCAAACCTCATTGTGATGGCACATATGATTGTGCCATCCTGGAAGTGCAGGACTACTTCGGCAGCCTCATCAGACAGTGATAAGGACCCTAACAAAGCACAAAACAAAAGACAAATCAGTCAGGAAGAAATTATTTACATTTTTTGGGGGTTGTGTTGGTGTTGCCTCTCCAGAGCACTGATTGTAATTTTCATTTGCACTCTTATGCTTCAAAATTGGACAGATTTATATTCCTGAAGTTTAACTGACTTGGTGTTCCCTTAATTTTTTTGAGCAGAGTAAGAGAACAAACAACACACATTTATGCCAATTGTATGCTAAGAGAAGATATCAGTTAGACATGTGGTTTGAGTGAGAAACTTAACAACCCTGCTGTGTATTTGAAACACTTTTTTTTGTTTTGTTTTGGAAAGTCATCCTCTGGTCAGCCTGGAACTGCAAATTGGTCTGAAAATTGCTTGAGTGTGCTCTGCTTGCCTGTGTTACAATAGATAATAATGTGTTAAGTGCAATGACAGCATTGTCACAAAACAGCAAGACCTCTTTCCTAACCGGGGCAGACTATTAAAAGACTTTTAGAGTGGTGTAACAACAATCTGAACTGACAATCAGTTGTAGTGCTTAATTATTTATCAACACTGGGGAAAGTCATTGTCTATGAATTGTTAATTGACTTGAAGATTAGGGCAAGTTGTCACACATCTACATCTAGAAAGTCAAACAAAATAAATATTTTAGAAGTAATACTTTCTTTCGAAGTGGTCATAGTTTTTTTTAAATCTAGTTGAAATTGTTATGACTAAGTTTAATTTTTGTGAATTTTATCCTACAAGCTGAATATCTACAACAATAATAATAATATTGAAAGTAATATCAATAAACTTGGTATAGTAATTAATAAGTAACAAGCTTATTAATAAAAGGTTCCGGCTTGTGATGAATTGATGGAGAAAAAATTTGTTTTCCAATCCACAAGTTGTGTGCGAAGCAATGATGACACTCCATTAAACCACACAATGACAAGTGATGGTAGTCAAATGGAGTCCGGCAAGTCATTGTTCTAGCGAAGAGCTGGTTAAGGCCACTCTCTGTAGTCTTGCTGACAGTCTTCAGCAGATGGGATAGGATGTATTTAATCAATCCTTTTTTAGAAAGAAAACAAAATAGCTAATGTAAAATACCTACATCCACAAGATCAACAATAAGCAGATGAAACCATACTCACAACTGAACTCAAAGAGTTCTCAACCAAGGACATTAAGTGAACAAAGGGACATGTGTTTAAGTTCAACCATGTGGTTTATTTACACCTGAGGAACTGAGTTCTTCTGTGGTGGTTACCTTCAGGCAACAGCGCCCTCAAGCTGCTCCTAGTGGTAATTCAAGTGATCCAAAATACCTTCCACTACATAGCGTAATAATATTTGTTTAGTACATATTTATATTTTAACATACTGCATATGATGAAAATAGATTTAATAGCAATATTGCAATACTTAATTACAATATTATTGTTGAATAAAGAAAACCTCCCAAACAACTTGCCCTGGTCGCCAGTCCCCATTTTCAGTATTAATCTTCTACCACAAGAGGGCACAATCAGATTGCATTTTCTTCTGGCATCTAGCTCCATCATCTCACTGCACTGAGTTTATGCCTGTCTGATTATGACCATTGGCACTGATATATGATAAGGTTACATCACTGCCATCATTAGTATGAGATACAGACAATATTGCATAACTGAAAGATAAGATCTGAGAAGGGAAGATGGGAGGAGGACATTTTGAGACAGTGAGTTGGATATTTCGGACAGCTGTAGGGATTGCAAGGAGACAAGCATTGAGATATCTATTCTAGACACTTTCGCATTTAGCTTTTCAGAATATGTTATGTCATTTTTTGGGCTCACAAAATAAATGTGCATGTGTGCATACATATATATATAGTCTGTGTAATTTTTGTTTATTGAATTGCTAGCAAAAGGGTGACAAGACAGATATATGGATAAAAACAAATCTTTCTTCCACTGTCCATGTCTGGGAGAAGCATTATATGACTGCTGCTGGGTGAAAGTCTAATCTATGAGGTATGTTCACACAGTCACAGCTGGGACCACAAACCATTTCTGGTGTGCAGTGGGGGCATAGCAGTCTTATCTTTAAAGGGTCCCTTGGAGGAACATTCTGTTCAGACCTACAGACCTGGAATAACCTAGCTCTCTCCATCATCCCCCTTCCCCTCCCCCATGCCACCCCCAATATTATTTTACTACAAAGTAGATAAGATCAACTCTGACCCCCTTCCTTTCCTCTATGTGCCCTCTATGAGAAATATAAAAATGCTCTGTAATTTTATCAGAATTTAGATTATAGATTTAAATCTTATCAACATAAACTGACCCTCATGTCTTTTCAATTTCATTTGGAAAATATATCTCATGTAAGTATAATATTTTTGCTTGCATTATCTGTATCAGTGCGCCATACAGATTCATAGCAGAAATGAAACAAACAAATAAATTAAGAAAAGAAAAAAGTTAATATGTTTAAAAAAGCTCAACATGTTTCTGCAGAAAACATTCTGATTAAGTTGATTGAGTCTGTGTTCAGCAAGGGAATGTGTGGATTTCTGTTTTAGTAATAAAGGATCTGCTGAAATCCCTATATTTAATATAACAGGGTATTATGTATAGATTGCATAAATGTGTCATTGGCTTTCTTTCAGTTTCTTACTTTCACATTCATATTACCGTTTTAAATGCAGTATCAATATGCCTAATCTCAGCTTTAGTTTGTTTTTGTACTTTTCTCCCCTTACACAAGCACATGGGAACAGATGGGTCTGAAATGTATACCCACCTGCAATTTGGCAAGAATATAAGCGACACACAGACTTAACGTTATCAACACTCCGTAAGGCCATCACAGAATCAAACTCCCAAATGCTATCTGCTTTATTATACTCTTCCACATTCACATTAAATCTGACTATTACGCAGTCCATTTCATTTAGTTTAGATGAGAACAACCGGAATCAAATGTAGTGGTGATAGCTGGTGCCATATTTGGTTAGTTATATAGTAAATTGTAAACTCATTACAGCTGTCCAAATGTTTCTGTTCATAAAAAGCTTCAGTTTTAATGAATCAAATGAATTATGGGACAGACTACTCCCAGCTTGGCCAAAAAGTATCAGAACAAGTTGAGAGAAAACATGAGAAAATCAGTGCTCAAGCTGAAGTCCGTGAGAAGCAGAGAGGCTCATGGTTATTTTTAGTTCAAACTATAACTGACTGATGCACAATAATGCACCTGAAACAAGGCCAGAACACATTTACAGCAACAACAGTCACATATTTCAGCCAAAGAAATAGCCTGGACACCATTTTACCCGAAACAATTCCACAAAGAGCATCATGATAGGTAAGAGGTCTGAATGTGGAATATCTGAAATATACTACAAACAAGAAAATGAATGTAACTTGTGATGAAAGATTTACAGATGGATGTGATGTGTTGATTCTTAGCAAGTTAATATGGCATCTTATCTTAATAGTTTTACTGGACTCCTACTACACAGAAAATAAAAATTGTACATTTGAATCTTTATTACTCTTTATGGGAAATGTTATTTATTTGCTTGGAAATATTATCTATTTTTGTTAAATATACATTATTTACATGTATATTTATTAATTAGGTAAACTCAGTTTGGATCTGAAATTGCATACCTTCCTATTAGAAAGCAGGCGAAAAACCCCAGTTTTACTTTTAAAAGTAGTGTGATACAATATTACGTTAAACCCTAAATAGTATTTAACGTCTCAAGTTATATATGTAACCATGGTTCCCTGAAGAGGGAACGGAATGCTGCGTCAAAACGCTAGTGGAATGCCTTGGCATATCGTCTCTTGAAGCACTATTAAATCGATTGATCAAGTGTGAATGTACGTTGCGGGTGGCGATGTTATGAACCAGGATGATAAAGGTCTGATGGAAACCGGTATCAGCAGCTTAGACAAGTGTCTGAAGTAAGCCCAGAAGGTGTAAGGAGCTTAGACAGAAGACGCAGCATCTCGAAAGAAACCTTTCACAGAATATAAATCACCACAGTTTCACCACTGGGATCTGCACAATTTTGTGACATCATTGATTTTTACTGTGAGTGATGACACACTGACTACCAAAGTTATGATTTTTTGATAAGAAGGAGGCAGGAACCAGTGAACATTCAAAAAACGTTCATTCCAAAATAAACAAACACAAAATAACGACTGCGGCCCACACACAAACACAAAAGACAAAGTAAAATCCAGGCCTTGTCCTCTCTCCTCTTTCACTGGCATCGCTCCTCCTTTTATGCTTCAGTTGCTCCTCTGTAAGATATGAAGCCAATGAAGCGTTTTCTCATGGCCCACAGCCTCATCCTGCTTGCCACACTGACCAATCAAAGATGGCGGGCATGCCCACATGTCTGGAGCAGTTGAATGTGGAATCTACGTATACATATCTGTGGCCAAATGTATGTTTTAAAAAACAGCAAACCATCCAGGTACCTTTGGGATAATCATTTCAACGTACTATGATTTTAGACACACTAATTTCAATACTAGGAAAGATACTATTCGAAGTGGGACAGTAACACTTCAGCAATACAAATATTTAAATAAATAATTGAAGTAGTAATTAAAAGTGACAAACAAGTGTGGTTTATCTAAAGTCATTTTTGCTTATTAGTATGGTAGAAATGGATCATTGGAAGGTGAAAAGCAAATACATAAGGGACATTAAATACACGAAGTACATTGCCTGGGTTAAATTCATACTACAGACATTCATACTATATAGAACATACAATGTTGTTGGTTTGCATAGTAACTACTTATTCAAAAGAAGTACTTACTCAGAGAATATGCAATTTTGGAAGAACCTCCATTATTTTGTTGCACTGACAAGTATAGTAGTGATCTTGGGCTTATACCGAAACCCAGAGGTGTGTGTTTAGTGCTATTAGTCTTTGTTAATGCTTTAAGAGGTCTCTTTTGTGTTTGATCCTGTTCTATAGCAGGACAATGACCCAAAATACATCAACACCTCCACCTCTGAATGGCTGAAGGAAACAAAATGAAGACTTTGTAGTGGCCCAATCAAAGTCACAACCAAAATCTTATTGAGATGCTGTGGGATGACCTTAAAAAGCCAGTTCATGCTCCAAATTACTACAATATGGCTGTATTACAACAATTCTGCAAAGACGAGAGGGTCAAAATTCCTCCAAAGTGCTGTAAAAGAGTCATTGCTAGTTATCACAAATACTTGGTTGTGGTTGTTGCTGCTAAGGGTGACCCAAACACTTATTAGGTTTAGGGGGGTGATCACTTTTTCACACTGGTCCATGTAGGTTTGGATTTTGTTTTCCATTAATAATAATAATCTTCATTTAAAAACAGAATTTTGAGTTTACTTCTGTTATCTTTGACTCATGTTTAAATTGGTTTGATAATCTGCACCATTTAAATGTGACAAACATGCTAAATGAAAACAAACAAAACAAAAAACATCAGGAAGGGGCAAACTCTTTTGCCCACCATTGTATGCTGGTCCATTGTAACTACATGAACTACATTTAACAGTGTTAGAAGAAGATACTACAGAGATAGTAATGAGAGCTAGAGAATAGTGGGGTGGTTTAAAAAGACCCAATAGGATGTGTTGCCAAGGGAACAGACTGCCTTGAGTTGCACTGAGTAAGATAAGGTAATGCAACATCGGGCCAACACAAGTCCTTGGGCTCCGTTGATGTTTGGCTGATTGTGTTGAGGAGGCCATGTGAATTCTAATTGTAGAGCAAAATACAACAGGAATAAACAACAATCTGGACTTCAGTAATTGAATACCTTTAAACAACACTAAAAGCAAAACTTTTTATTTTTACATTACATTTATCAGAATTATTGACATGTATTTACTAATAATAGCCTTATAAATCAAAATGTTTGTTTTTTTATGCAAAGAGTGATAGGAAGCACATCCAATCCAGTGTAATTGAAACTGCTGTCATAGGCCTTTTTGTGCTCAGCTGCTTTTTTCCAGAATGCTTAGCCTAGTTATAGATCCGTGCAGGTGCTTAATTTTTCACTGCTCTTTTGGGAGAACAAACAAACACAGAAGTGTGTGCTCCCACATTACTCATGCTAATTGCTTTACATAAATCACTGTGGGGAAACTGACAGTAATCAACAAAAGACAAAATACAGTGGAGTTCGGTTATGTCGACGGCGTCGGGGGTCGGGAAAAAGCATCGAGATAACCGTTTCGCGAGATAACCCATACATCATATATTACATATATTAACATACAACCCATACATATATATTACCGATTTCCCCACATATAACCCTCAGATGCAGATAATCCGTACACAGTGCTTGTGCGCGAAATTCACGCAATTAGAAAGCAATAAGAAAGTCAGAATCAGAAGAAAAAGCAAGAAAAAACAGTCTCTCGCTCGTCCCTTTAAGAGAAGAGCCCGCCTTCATGACAGCACAGCCAATCACGCTTTCTTGCATGATTGACAGGTCAGACAGCCAATCAGCGCAGCTGTCAGAGTGACGGAGAGTGATCGTCAGGTGTGCCGCGGAAAGTTATTCAATTTCACCTAATTTTTCTAAAAAACACATTTTGAGCGGCTGCAAGCGGCAATGGTGCGCGTCTGTAGTGATGTTACGTCTGACACCGACGCTCCGAAGCTTGCTTCAAACTCGAACGAGCTTTGCAATGAACCACTGCTTCGGAGCCTGTATCATTACGTCAATAGTCACGTGAAAATGACGTTTGAAGCAAACACACTGCTTCACTCCGGCAGTGAACCACCTGACTGCTCCGACAGACCGATCAGTTTTGACGGGTTTCAAACCTGCCGGTTGTATTTCTTATAAAAGTGAAACCAAACCGTGGGTTGTAGTAAGAGAAAGAAAAATTAAAATGTATTGATGTACATGATTTAAATGAGAAAAACGAGATTAAATGAGAATGTAGATGCTCGTGTTTTGGTGTTTTTTTTACACAACAGTGTTGCCGCGATTTGTTTGATGAAGCGTTCGGTTGAAATGTTCAGAGTCTCATCCAGCACGGTGCGCATTTGATTCTTAATCCCCGAACTACTTGCTTCTGTTTAACCGCTGCGCTCTCTCCACAAATCACTTTAAAGACAATGTTGTGCCTCTTTTTAAAACGATTCAGCCACCCCGGATTTGCTTTAAAGTCAAGTCAAATTCTTTGCAGCAAGAATGTCCGCCTTCTCCATCAGCAAGGGACCATTGAAGGTTTGTTGCTCGTGTATTTGTGAACCACTGCATCGTCCACATCTTTGAGATTGATTGTCCAGTTTTCTCTTAACACCTCCATACATTTTTAGAAGAAAAAAAAACACAGAATACCTGCAGTGTGTTATCCCTCAGATCAACGTGAGTGAACTGTCATTGAAGTGAGCGTGCGCTGCACCTGCAACGCAAACTCAGCGAACGAGGTACGCTCATGTGTCACGAAATACCCATGTGAAGTGGATAATTTGTCTCTCATTTATGCTCGAGATACTAGATTTCGGCGACATTAAGGAATCGACATAACCAACAAGAAAATACTGAGACAAATAGGGAGTTTGGCGGTTCCACTTCAAAATCGTTGACATAATAGTATTGGCGAGTTAACCATGACTCGAGATAAGTGAACTCCACTGTATGTGCTTTGGCGACCCAGCTTTCCTGTCCCATTTCCTACAGTTTTATGCCCCATATCTGTGCCATCTACTGAGCTAAAGTCTTAAAGGAGCACTTTTCCTCTATTAAGTCATGAATTTCCATGATTTCTTGCACTAGGAAATAAGAAGTAAAGGGCAAAGGCTGCCAAGACCATTTCCATAAACGTAATTACTGAAAGGGAGAGCGGGAGACCAAACCTCTGCCCTTTAACCACCTTCAAACAGAACCACACATGTACTTATATAAACAGAGAGAAAGAGAGACAGAGAGAGCCAGAGAGAGAAAGAACACTGAATGATATTGAATTATCTCTCTCATGGCATGCATGCTATTCTCAAGAAGCTACAGCCCCAAAAAACATAGGAGAGAGAGACATAGAGAAAAATAGATGCTGCACCTTAAATGATCATTTAATCACAAAATGACCACACAGCTTCGGTGATCTCATCATCTTTGAAATTTTCACATGCAATTCATATCTCTTTGGTCATATCTCCTGCATTGCTAAAATTAAGGGTAGACAAATAAAAATAAAATAAGCATCCAATTTACTGGAAAATCTGAATGTTTTTTATTAACAAATCTTATTCTATCTTTATATATATATATATATATATATATATATATATATACACAAATATATTAACTGCTAAAGCAATGGCTCTCAACTGGTGGGTTGCGATAGGACAATAGGGATAAACAATGTATTAATAAAAACAAAAAAACACACAAAAAAAACCTATAACAATCCACAAATAAAAGCTTCAATGATTGTGTATAACCAATCGTTTATTTCAGCACAGTTCTAATTTTAATAGAGGATCATTCTCATGCATAAACAATTATTCATGCTTGATTATACAGTATATGCAAAGATGTCAGCATGATGCTTTGTGGGATTGACATCATTTGTAAAAGTCAGCAGTGAGCTGAGTTTCATTTGAGATCATGAACTCCGCATCAACTCAACTATAGTGTAAACATATTTCTGGCATGGATAAATCTATAATGGAATCAGAGCTGAATGGTAAAGGTCCAGAGTCAATGGCATGTAAAATACTTCATAATGACTTGTTCTTTTTTGGTTCAGATGAGAGAGCATTGCAGTGTTTATTCTGCTATAAGCAACTCAGGTACAAGATTTATTTCAAATTAAATTTTATGAATACACATAGCTCTCAAGTCAGTGACATCTGGCATACTTAACTCCCTTTTGATGTTCAGCTGATTAAAATAATTAATGGTCATCGATGGAGGCATCTCAAATCGAGATGGCAGCATGCAGACAGAGGTTATGTCAGACTTTTTGATCATATAATGCAGTAGGCAGTAGTATATAGATAATTGGGTTGTCAAATAAACTGAAGACCTCTTTTGAATGTTTGTGAACACAGAGATTTGTATTGTAATTAGTTGCAGCAGATTTTAGAAAAACTTCAATGTCTTGAAAAATTTCAACAGCATCCACATTTATAATCCCATGTTTTAGTACAAGGAAGAAAGTCGGGATTTACCAATTCATGAATATATCATCTTCTCTCATTCAAATGTAATTTAACACAAACAAAAGGAGAGTGTGTGCATATTTTGGTTGGATTATTAAAACAAGCATGAAATTTCCAAATTATTATTTTTTCTCATCATATGTCTTATCTCCCTTGTACCCAAGAGGTGGCTCATCGAAATAAAAAGGAAGAAAAACAGATTTTACACTCACCACAACACACAAAAAACTGCACAAACATATTGGTAGAAGACTGCAAGTGAATCATTTATTTATTTCTAATATGTCTGCGTACTTTACAATATGCGATACTTTGAGTTTTTAGGACAGCAATGTCTGTTGGGGAGCATTAAAATAAAGTGTAACCAGATATTATGCAGATATCCTTTCAAACTCATAATGAATCTCTCATTTGTCTATCACAAACTCTGGGAATAACTAAGAGGGAGGTCTAGGGTTGGGCCGTAGGGAGGAATGATGACAAGGAATGGCACACTACTGGGCAAAAGAAATCTAGCTGTCAACCCAATTTATGCTTGAGATGAATTGCAAGTCAGCTGCGAAGAACCTGATCAGCTCCCATGGAAAAAAAAACCCCTGAACAGGTGTTGTAAAAGACCGATGCAGCTGGGATTTGCTTGTGAAGCAAACAGCTCAGCTGGGGATTGGATTTTTTAACAAAAATCTGTCCGACTTGAACACTGCCAAGCATTAATCTATACAAATAATAATTGGTCCACATGCTCTTTTGTGCTGATCTCTAACTGTTATAAGTATATCTGCACTGTAAAATCTTGGAACGTGATCATTGTGAAGTCATGTCTCATGAGGTCTTTCAACTGTTTCAATTATTCACTTATAGTTAATAGTGATGGAAGGCAAATTTTTTATGTCACTGTTACAAGAATAATTTGCATGCATAACAAGGGATGACTATGGAAACAGATGGCACACACGATGCTTACATATCTTGTCAGATGTTTAAAGGCTTGATTGAAGCACTTTTGATATGATGTAGGGATGCTAGTGAAAATATCCCCAAATACATTTTGATAGTGGCATCAAATTTTGATTAAGCTGGCTAAAGATAATAGCAAAAGTCTTAGATTAAAGGTACACATATGACTTCCATTGGGTGGGGTTACTACGGACTACCTGAACAACCCTTCAGAGAGAAGGTCCCGGCCCTCTAGAGGTAGGTCCTCATCACAAAGAAGGCTACAGGCAAGAAGTCCTGACGACGAGAGTGCCAGGCCTCTGAGGGTGGACCCCTCTGACAGGAAATGGTATACACATCAATACACGGTGCCCACTTCCCCTCAGTGCCCTCAGGGGATTGTTTTGCCATTCCTACCATCCCGTGTGTGTCAGGGTGCACAAATCCTCGGTCTACCCAATTGCTGCCAGGAATCCTGCCATCACTGGGGAGGCTACCTCCAAGAGCAGTCACGCCGGTTATCCCTGCAGGTGAGAGCCCTGGTGTAGAGGTCAAAGAAATACCAGAGGCCAGCCACTGGGTCCTGCGCACCATCTAAAAGGGTTACATTATTTACCCTACCCAGGTTCAATGGGGTCCAGCCCACAGTGGTGGGCACTGAGTGGGTTCTAGTAATGGAGCAAGAAGTACAATCCCTGCTGGGGAAAGGGGCAACTGAATCTGTTCCTCTCCCAGACAAACCGGTTTTACAGCCGATACTTCGTTGTTCCAAAGAAGGATGGGGGGTTGCTTCCCATTCTGGACTTACGTCATCTAAACCACACAATTATGCAGCTCAATTGCAGTTTATGACATAAATCACCATGAGTTTGTGTTCAATTGCAAACTTGCACATCCTCCTGTGGTCTCTTGGAAAACTGTTATCTCTCAGTGTCGCATACATCCTGTTACGTCACTCCCTTTTAATCTAGGGGTAAATAGGGCGCGACGAACAAATTAAATTGAGAGAGACTTTGAGGATCTTCAGTTCTCCAGTCCCCGAGCAACAACAACCACTAAACAATAAAACTTTCAAAGAAACATGGCATGTGTGCCGTTTATTGTTTTTACATAGGGTTTAACATAAGCAAACAAAATAAAGTACAATATAAACAAACAATTACCTCAGGAGGAGGACCCAAACAAAAGAAAAATCAAAATACCTCTACCTAAGGGAAAAGTAACCTTAAATTACCTATACACAAAAAGAAAGAAAATAAAATACATATACCTTCCCTTACTCCCTAAATAATTAATAAACAAGAGAAAAAGATAAGGATCCTCCACCCTACATTACCCAAAAATGCTTAACTTAATGAAATCAACTCAATAAATGCTACAACTCATTGTTAGTAACTCAATAATGCTAGAGAAGCGCTCAACACGCTTACTCCTCTAGGACTGGAGGGCAGAATACTCTCAAGCGTCGCGTTTGTCTCTCTCCTCCTCAGTGTCGTCCTTGCAGCTTTATACTGGTTTCCACAAGACAAGCACCAATCAGAACGCGAGGAACTCACATGGTTGATGGAACACAGGTGGTAATCATTAACCTATCAAGTGAAAACAGTTAGCAAGAGCAAAAGAGAGAGAGAGAAAAAGAGAACACAATCCAACACCACTCCTTAAATAATGAACAAACACAATATTAATACGTCCAACGTAACACCCCCACCAATAAACATTTTTCCTTTCCCCTAGAAGCTTAGGAAAAATATACACTATGTTTCAGCACACACTACTCTGGATAGCGCATCCGCTACAACATTTTCAGTGCCTTTCTGATGTCTAATATCCAGGTTATATTCTTGCACGATTAACGCCCAACGCATCAAACGTTGGTTGGCATTACACATGCGAGACAGAAACGTCAGAGGGTTATGGTCAGTGAACACAATGATAGGCACACTACTTCCTCCCAAATAAACCTCAAAGTGCTGAAGCGCTAACACTAAAGCAAGAGCTTCTTTTTCAATTGTGCTATAGTTACTCTGGCACTTTGAAAACTTCTTCGAAAAGTAGCACACAGAATGATCAATACCCATATTGTCTTCTTGTAATAATACTGCTCCCGCCCCGACTGAACTTGCGTCCACATGGAGTTTAAAGGGACGATAGAAATCTGGAGCCTTTAGAACAGGTGCATAACACAAGAGATCTTTAGCTGACAAAAAGGCACACTCGCACTCATTTGACCATATGAATGTTCGTTTATCGCTGAGCAGATCAGTAAGTGGGGACACAACACTCGAGAAGTTTTGACAGAAGTTTCTGTAATACCCACACATTCCAAGAAAACGTCTCAACTCACGTTTATTTAAGGGAGATGGATAGTCAAGTATAGCAGAAATCTTTGCTTCCACAGGTCTCACAGTTCCTTGACCCACTTTCTTCCCTAAATAGGTCACTTCTGCTTTCGCAAACTCACATTTTGCAAGATTTACAGTCAAAGAAGCATCGGACAATCGATTAAACAACAACTCAAGATGGTTCACATGCTCTTGCCAACTGTCTGAATACAGTACTACATCGTCAATGTAGGCATCACAGTTTGGAACGTCGGACAAAACCTTCTGCATTAGCCTTTGAAACGTTGCAGGTGCGTTTCGCATCCCAAATGCAAGGACAGTATATTGAAGAAAGTTATCTGGCGTGACAAAGGCGGAAATTTCTGAGGCACGTGGAGTGAGAGGCACCTGCCAGTACCCCTTCAAAAGGTCTAACTTGGTCACATACTTTGCCGCTCCAACCCGATCAATACAATCTTCAATACGAGGCAATGGGAATGAATCAGGTTTTGTAAGATTGTTTACCTTCCTGTAGTCTGTACAAAAGCGATGTGTGAAGTCTGGCTTAGGTACAAGCAAACATGGAGAGCTCCATGGACTCTGACTTGGTACAGCCAACCCATGTTTTAATAAATACTCTGTCTCAGCCTTCATAATCTCACGTTTTTTTGGATTCACTCTATATGGATGCTGTTTCACTGGGGAGGCACTTCCTACTTCTATGTCATGACACAACACTGATGTTCTGGTAGGAACATCTGAAAACAATGAGGGAAAAGACTGGATCAACTTACTCACATCCTCATACTGGGTCTCTGATAAATGCTCAAGATAACAACGTAAATCTCCCAGAATATCAGAATTTCTCAAATGAGGAGTAAGAGTTTGAACAACACCATCGTCGTCTACAGCAAAAGGGGCAGTTACGGTGACTGCTGAAGGAACCAATGGCACATCAGCAGACAGGACAGTTTTTGTTTTTCGGTCCACATATGCCTTAAGCATGTTCACATGGCAAACCCTGGTTTTGCGTCGACGATCAGGGGTGAGAACAACATAATCTGTTTCACTCAGTTTTTTTTCTATGACATACGGCCCAGAAAACTTTGCTTGTAAAGCAGCACCAAACACTGGCAGTAACACAAGAACTGAGTCGCCAACTTGAAAATTCCTTTTGACACTCTTTTTGTCAAACTGTTTCTTCATTTTCGACTGAGCAGTAACTAGATGAGCCTTAGCTACTTCACATGCTTTGTAAAGTCTCTCTTTGAAAGAACTCACATAATCCAAGAGGGACACAAAAGATGAATTTTTAGTCTGCAAATGCTCATACAGCAGTTTGAGTGGACCCCTCACTGTGTGTCCGAACACAAGTTCGGCAGGACTAAACCCCAAAGACTCCTGAACTGCTTCTCTGGCAGCAAATAACAGAAAAGGCAACCCTTCAACCCAATCTTTACCAGTCTGCAAACAGTATGTCCGAATCATGGTTTTAAGAGTTTGATGGAATCTTTCTAAGGCTCCTTGTGACTCGGGATGATAAGGACTAGATACCTTGTGCTCAATTCCTAATTCCTTCAAAACCTGTGTGAAGGTCTTAGAAGTGAAATTGGTTCCTTGATCACTCTGGATTACCCGTGGTAAACCGAAAGTAGTAAAGAACTTAACCAAGTCCTTCACTACTGACTGCGCTTTCAGGGTACGCAAGGGAATGGCTTCAGGAAACCTAGTGGTTGCACACATTATGGTTAAAACATACTGATGTCCTGATTTAGATTTGGGCAGTGGCCCTACACAATCTACTATCAGTCGATCAAATGGTTCTTCCACAACTGGTATGGGACACAAAGGGGCAACTGGTATCTTCTGATTTGGCTTGCCAACACGCTGACAAACGTCACAGGAACGACAGAACTCAACAACTGATGATCGAAGACCAGGCCAGAAGTAATATTTAGATATTCTGTGAAAAGTCTTTGTCACACCTAAATGCCCTGCCATTGGATTTTCATGTGCCAATTTCAAAATTGGAATGCGATACTTGGTAGGCAAAACAATTTGAAGTGTCTCTTGTAAACCTCTTTCCTCGTAACGCGGTTTCCACTTTCGCATTAACACATCATTCTTCCAAAAATAACCTACTTTGACGTCTTCTCCATCTTTCACACTGACTGCGGTCTTCACACAATCTGCCAGAGACATATCTGATTTTTGCTCGGCAGCTAATTTCTCCTTACCAACATTTAAAGGAGCCTCAGGCAGTAGTGAAATCTCTGTTACTTTGCTTTCCACACGTGACTTTGACTCAGTATCTAAAAACATATCAGAGAGGTTAATAACATCTCTAAATTTTTTCTCTTGAGCCCGAGTTACTGCACATGCTGGAAAGACAGAAGGAAACTGAACAACCAAGTCATGCTGATTTTGAACCATGGGTTTATGCATCACTACCGGACTAGAAAAAACTTTGCCACCTGCAAGGTCATTTCCTAAAATTATGTCCACTCCATCAACAGGCAATTGTTTACGAACACCCAACTTAACAATGCCAGAGACAAGATCTGATTTTAACTCCACTTCATGTAGAGGCACCTGTACAAAAACACTCTCAAGTATAAATGACTGAAAAGAACCAGTATCTCGCAAAATTGACACGTGTGCCAACTGAGACTCAGATATTGACACTTGCCCATCTAAAATGAATGGTTCATAACCAGAACTCTCAGTGTCTCGCAAATTTGGCAGCGTTTGTGTGAGCGCAACACTTTTTGTTTTCGCGGCTCCATTCTTTTTAATCCATTCCTTACACTCGGAAATTAAATGTCCAGGATCCAGGCAGTAAAAACAAACCCGCCTGTCTCCCTGACGTGTCGACTGTCGACCATTTGTTTTAGGACGAACGCAACTTTTCCACGAGCGAGAATAATTTTGAGAAGGAGAGTCTTCTTCCACAAACCGATCAGCGGATGAAAAATTAGAATTTGACGCTTCTTGCGAAAAAACTCTACGATGCGTAAGCACAAATTCATCAGCTAATACCGCAGCCTCTGCAAGCGTTGATACTTTCTGCTCATTTAAGTGTTGCACAACCTTTTCAGGAACACTCTTTTTAAAGTCCTCTAGTAAAATTAATTCACAAAGGTGTTCAAAAGTATCCGATTTACTAGAAAGGCACCACTTTTCAAAAAGTGCCCTCTTCTCTCTTCCAAACTCAACATATGTTTGTTTGGATGTCTTCGTATGAGATCGAAACCTCTGACGATATGCTTCGGGGACTAACTCATATGCGCGAAGTACTGTCGTTTTTACCACGTCATAATCAAGCGAGTCTTCAAGACCTAAAGCAGAGCTAACTTCTTGTGCCTTACCAACCAGACTACACTGAAGTAACAAAGCCCACATATCTTTAGGCCAATTGAGCTTACCAGCTATCCGCTCAAAGGCTATAAAATAAGCGTCTACTTCGGCTTCTCTAAAAGGAGGTACGAGTTTCACGTACTTACTGATATCAAATACAGAAGAAGGCGGTGAGTTAACAGGTGAAAGTGGCGGTGCCGCAGCCGAGGATGATCGAGAGCGAGGTGTAGGCACCGGACCTCTACTTAAGGCTTTCGCTTCTAGTTCCAACTTGCGCAATTGGATCTCACGATCCATCTCTGCTTCTATAACGCGCAGCCTAATCATTTGAGACTCACATTCTTGTTTTTTAATCTCCAAGTCTAATTCTCTCAATCGAATCTCTAACCTGGGATCATCTGATCTCTTCATCTCAATATCTGAAAAAGGCATTGCCTCTGCCCCACCCTCCTGAAATCTCTCATCATCCAAACATTCTTGCAAAACACCAGCATCCACTAATTTATCATACAACTGCTTTTTTATCACTTGTTTAGTTGCCTCTCTTACCACTTGAATATGAAAAAAATCAGCAATTAATAAGAGATCTTTTTTGCGACAACGTTCAAAAACCTTGACAGTAGGAGAAAGAGTAAATGCTGTTAAGTCAAACTCCATTTCCCCTCTCACATGAGGATATGCTTTCCCTCCTACCCTCAATACGAAGACATACCAAACAACAAAAAGAGAGAAGAGCAAGTTTAACTTACCAACGCCTTGGCGTTCAACTTTGTCGTACGGACGAGCCCCCAATTGTTACGTCACTCCCTTTTAATCTAGGGGTAAATAGGGCGCGACGAACAAATTAAATTGAGAGAGACTTTGAGGATCTTCAGCTCTCCAGTCCCCGAGCAACAACAACCACTAAACAATAAAACTTTCAAAGAAACATGGCATGTGTGCCGTTTTTTGTTTTTACATAGGGTTTAACATAAGCAAACAAAATAAAGTACAATATAAACAAACAATTACCTCAGGAGGAGGACCCAAACAAAAGAAAAATCAAAATACCTCTACCTAAGGGAAAAGTAACCTTAAATTACCTATACACAAAAAGAAAGAAAATAAAATACATATACCTTCCCTTACTCCCTAAATAATTAATAAACAAGAGAAAAAGATAAGGATCCTCCACCCTACATTACCCAAAAATGCTTAACTTAATGAAATCAACTCAATAAATGCTACAACTCATTGTTAGTAACTCAATAATGCTAGAGAAGCGCTCAACACGCTTACTCCTCTAGGACTGGAGGGCAGAATACTCTCAAGCGTCGCGTTTGTCTCTCTCCTCCTCAGTGTCGTCCTTGCAGCTTTATACTGGTTTCCACAAGACAAGCACCAATCAGAACGCGAGGAACTCACATGGTTGATGGAACACAGGTGGTAATCATTAACCTATCAAGTGAAAACAGTTAGCAAGAGCAAAAGAGAGAGAGAGAAAAAGAGAACACAATCCAACACCACTCCTTAAATAATGAACAAACACAATATTAATACGTCCAACGTAACAATCCCTAGGACCCAAACATAGGAGCAGGCAGGGGTCGAGGCCTGGATAATCCTCGAGAGACGTCTCACAATCCTCTATGGTTCTCCCTCACACACACTGTGCTGGAGTTCCTTCAGGAGAGAATCACTGCAGGGTCATCCCCCTTTACCCTAAAGATCTATGTGGCTGCCATAGCTTCTTACCATATACCTTTGAGTGATATGTCTTTGGGGAGAGACACACTATTTACCCGTTTCCTCTGTGGTACCCTGAGGCTGAGGACTGCAGTACGTGATAAGGTGCAGGCCTGGGATTTGTCCTTGCTGCTCCAGGACCTATCCCAGGTCCCCTTTGAACCTATCGAGGAGGTTCCAGCCAAGTTTCTAACTTTAAAAGTGCTATTCCTCCTCATCATTACATCCCTAAAAAGTACAGGAGATCTCCAAGCCCTGTCGGTTGCACCCTCGTCCTTGGAATTCGCCCTCGGCATGATGAAGGCCTTCCTTCACCCAAATAAATCTGCTGTGTCCAGTGCGACCACTGGATGCTTATGTCCACAGAGCTGCCCTGTAGCCTAATGGGACCCCAGCCTCAAAACAGAGAAAGAGCAAGTGGATAGTTTAGGCTATTACTCTTGCTTATGAGTTGGCTGGCTTGCCTACCCCTATGGCGAACCGAGACCACTCAACTAGGAGTGTATCCTATTTTCTCATTCAGAATGCCACACCTCCTGTGTCTTACTTCAGACATTTTTAAGCTGCCATTCACAGCATTTGGCATGCTCTTATAGCTTCTTGATTCATGACGTTATCCTGTCTCTGACGTACATTCACACCATTGGTTTAATTTCACACATGCTTCACAAATTAGTCTCGCAAACGACGTAGTAACCTATTGTGTTTTTGAAACAACATCTCGCTGCTTCTTCAGGGAACCACGGTTACATTCGGAACCAAGACATTTGTTATTTCTTCATCAACATTTGGATCACATCATACACAAACGTGACAGAGTCCAGACCAAAATCCACACAAAAAACTAAAATGACTCTGCAGTATGATCAATCTGGAAGTCTTTTATAGGGAAGACTCTTATTTTTCTTCCCTCCACCTAAATGTGGAAAAACATAATTTTACTTGGATTCATTTTTTCAAAATGAATGCAATATAAACAGAGGTTTGTAGATGTTTCATACTCTTTGTATTTCCAATAGCCAATTCTTCAAACACATTCAAAATCTTTGATTAGGAATTTGTTAGGAAATCATGCCAGTATCAATTACCCAGATGAGACCTGATCTGATATACAGTGTTATATCAGAAAATATCAGTTGAATAAATATTAATATCAATTGATTAATCCCAAAAAATACTCCTGTCATGTAATCAGGGAAAAAATATAAAACCTTGAGCATAAATGTTTGGAGATAAATGTCATTTTAAGTTTTAAGAAAGCCTTTAATAGGCATATTAGTCCAGGCTGAAACTAGGCTGAAACTGTAGGTAAACACTACATATACATCCACATATTTGCATAGACGATTGGGGCACCCTGAAGTAATTGAGCAAGGTTTTTCCACAGTCAACCCTGATTTGAATAATCCAACACAAAACTCTGAAAACCAAACTCATACTGAATGGGTAATGTAATGTTCTCATTTGTAAAAAACAGAAAGTTGATTTTTTTATTTTTTATTTGCTTTTCTTTACATCCGCCTCTTCACTCATTAACATACAAAAAAGATTCCCGTTTCGATGAGAAAGTTTGGATTCCACCCTCACCGCAGTGCCATCATCGTCTGATTGACCTGATAGGCGGGAATGCACTTTCTCACTTTTTGCACTTTGTCTCGAGATGCACTTTCACGTCAGTTCACTCCCGACCCCTGCATCCAACCGCCTGAAACCATCCTCCCTCCAGCCATAATTGTCAGCCCTATCCAGTGGTCGCTGGACCAGCAGATCGCCGAGGCCACCCAACACGAACCAGCTCTGCCAGGGGTCCCGGAGGGACGTGTCTTTGTACCAGCAAGTCGCCGTCAGTCCCTCATGGATCAAGCACACTCTTCTCCGGGCACTGGACACCCAGGCAGCAGACAGACCCTCTCGCTCATCCAACATCGTTACTGGTGGCCCGGTATGTCTCGAGATGTCTCCCATTTTGTAACCGCTTGTTCAGTCTGCGCCACATCCAAGACGTCTCGTCATCTGCCTGAAGGCAAATTGCTTCCCCTACCGGTCCCGCGTCGGCCATGGTCCCACCTAGGGATCGATTTCATGACTGACCTACCCCCTTCGGATGGATACACCTGCATCCTGGTAGTGGTTGACTGTTTCTCCAAAGCCTGCAAGTTAATACCCTTGAAAGGTCTCCCCACAGCGCTGGCTACCACAGAGGCTCTGTTTCAACAGGTGTTTAGACACTTTGGCCTGCCCGAAGATATTGTATCGGACCGGGGTCCCCAGTTCTTCTCGAGAGTATGGAAGTCCTTCTTCCGCCTTCTTGGAGTCACAGTGAGTCTCAGTTCTGGGTATCATCCACAATCCAATGGCCAGACTGAGCGGAAGATACAGGAGATCGGGAGGTATCTTAGAGCATACTGTGGTCGCCAGCAGGACAGCTGGAACCGGTACCTCCCTTGGGCCGAATATGCCCAGAACTCACTCAGGCAAGATTCCACTCAGATGACACCATTTCAATGAATCCTTGGTTTTCAGCCTCCCCTGTTTCCTTGGTCAGGTGAACCATCGGATGTTCCAGCTGTCAACCACTGGTTCCAGGAGAGCGAGAGGGTGTGGGACTCAGCTCATGTCCATCTTCGACGGGCAGTGCGTAGACAGAAAGATCAGGCTGATCGTTGTCGACGATCCCCCACCGAGATATCACCCGGGGCAACTTGTCTGGCTTTCCACTAGGGACATCCGTCTGCGCCTGCTCTGTCGTAAGCTGAGTCCCCGTTTCATCGGACCTTTTAAGATCTTGCGGCAGATCAATGACGTTACCTACCGTCTTCAACTCCCTCCTCAATATCGGATTTCACCTTCTTTCCACGTGTCACTCCTCAAGCCGTTTACTAAACCCCTCTCCTCTTCCTCCTCAGGATCAGATGCTGTAGCAGAACCTCCTCCTCCTGTGGACCCGGCAGGCCAGGACATCTATGCCGTGAACACCCTTCTGGACTCTCGACGGCGAGGCGGAGTTCTAGAGTATCTGGTGGATTGGGAGGGGTTCGGCCCTGAAGAATGGTCCTGGGTCCCTCGAGATGACATCCTCGACCCGGCCCTACTCGAGGAGTTCCACACCAACCATCCGAATCGACCGGCGCCTCGGGGCCGAGGCCGTCCTCGCCGTCGCCCGCTAGGGTCCGCTAGTGCAGCCCGTGGGGAGGGGGGTACTGTTACAGACTCAGCCACACCCTCTGCACCAATCTCATTCACCCGCTCTCAATCTCCGGAATTCTGAACACCTGGTACTCATCAATGACTCTATTTAACCAGCATTCACCCAGTATCCTGTGTCTGGTCTCGTCTATTGAACCTAGACTGCTGTTTAGCACTCAACTAACGCCTGAGCTTAATATCTTCCTTCCGTGTTCCCCGTTGTCTTCGCCAACTTGAAGCTACCTTGCAAACTTCCATTGCCTGTTTGGTGAGATCTGCTACCTCTCATTAAAAACCACTGTTTATCACGTCTGTGTTCTGCCTGTTGTGTTGTGACATATATGGTCTTGGTCATATTTATTTTTAAGGTGGTGTAATGGACATAACATATTGTTCTGGAAATATAAATACAAATATATTTTTTTATGTATGTCTGTACATTTTGTACTCCCTGAAAACCTTACTCAGCTGTATGAAGACTGACATAGCTTCCAGTAACTTTCCATGACTGGATATACCTGTACTACCAGAACACATCTGCCTTAAACAAATAATGCTTGGTTTACACTATTGCTCATTTATTTTCTAATACATGGCACACAGTCTCAAGCAAAATGTTGAACAACAACTACAGGTAGCTATGAAACAATATACACAATAGTACATCTGACACCACAATAGGGGAGAGGCTATGATCAGTGCACTTATGCTTGCGACTGTTTGACTTGCGGGTGGTGATCTTCTCTGGTATTGAAACTAATAATTTAACATAATGCAAAGGACCAGCTTATAATACTAACCAAATGAGTTAACTTCTTATTTTGAACACACACAAACAGTTGTTTTACTGTTGAATAAATGAAGAGTGAAATCCCCCAAAACCAAAGGTTTTTCAATTATTCAAATGCAGGTTACCAGCAAAAACTATTTATTTTGGTGATAACTGAAATTGCTTAATATTTATTATAAAAAGAAGAAATATAACATACAGTTGTATAATGTACTCTATAATTTGGGTCATATAATGAATGCATCTACACAGTTAGAAATCACTTAGCAACCGCAATAAATACATATACATTAAGAGTTGAGAAGGAAGCTTTAGGCATTTTAGGCAGTAGTAAGAAAACATTGCATAATTTAGACATGAAAAAAAACAAGCCAGGGAAAAAAAGCACACAACACAAAAATTGGATATTAGGACAATTTAGTCATCTGGGATCTTTTGACAGGTCCTTACATTTGTGCTTTTTTCAACTGATTATAAACATATTAATGTCTAAAAGGTCATTACACTTTAATCACAACATAGAGAATACAAGTTTCACACAGATCACAGTTTTGTTGTTATTGTTTTCAGTTGCAATGCCACAATGTTGGACCAAACAGGATAATACGTAGAAGGTTTCATTTTTTAAACACTTTGAAGACATGGAGCTCTGATGTAAAACAAAGGGATCAAATTATAACAATTCATTTGCATTTTCACAAGGTTGTCTAAAGGGGGAATTATAACTCTCAGAGCCTTTGATCAGAGAAGTTCACCAGCCACTTACTTTCTGACCAAAGTGTAAGCAACTCTTGAAATAAGACAAACTTGTTTTACGGTATTATTAGAGCAGAACTGTAGATAATAATTACAATGAAAGTAATGAAACTCAACAGATAACAAATTATGCAAATTGTCATTATAAACAGGGAGATGTGTAAGCGAAACAGCTAACAATTATGCAGACAAGTAAAATAGGGTCTGTGTTGTCTGGATGCATTTAAAAATCACTCCAAGAACCAGCAGTTCACTACTAAAAAGTAGTTAGCAAATTATAGTAGCTCATACGTTAAAAGTATCTTATTAGTAGATTGTTTTTTGAAAAGCTAACAGCTTTTGAATGCTTTACATTATGAATAGTTTATTGCTTGACAAGATACAATTTCAAAGTACTTTCCTCAACACCGCTGACAATGAACAGAACTATTCACTGTGACATTACTGCTATTTTTTACCTGCTCTTACAGTTTTATATAATGTGTAAAAGGCCTGTCTATGTGTGTACTGCACATGTATACCGTTTCATCATGGGACTGGATGCTTGAAGACAGAGTATGTCAAACATATACTCATGCTTTAAGCCGGATCTCTCCTTCACTTTCTTATCTTGACATCCCGTGTTAGCACCGGGAGTTCCAAACTTCATGCCCACATGGCTCATCAGCCAGCAGAACATAAACATCTCATTGAAAGCCAGGGAATGAACTACACAGCTTAACTTTGGCTGAATAATCAGTCATCGCACAGGTCAATGAGCGTATGTAAATTGCCTGCATAAAGCCTTGTTTTTACCCCTCATTTGAATCATGGTTAACCTATATTTTTATATTCCATATAATATAAAATAAAGGAGACATATAATTACGTCTGCTAGTACATTATTCCAAATGAGTGTCTTCTTCTATTCCACATTATCATTCTGACCACACATTTTAAGATCTGACCTCAGGGTTACAATACAATAGACTTTAAAACAGGGGTCTCAAACATGCGGCCCGCGAAACGATATTTTGTGGCCCGCGCGACCATTTGAAAGTTTAATGTAAGTACGACCCGCTAGTGCTGAATGAATAGCGCTTTACCGCGTTGTGTGCGGAAGATTCCTTTTTCATGCGAGGTGGAGCTGTACAATCCAACCAATCACAGTGGAGTATATGACTCCCGGGGGCCAATCACAGTGGAGTACATGACTCCCGGGGGCCAATCACAGTGAAGTAAATGACTCCCGGGGGCGGGGCATCGGCCGGGCTTGATGCAGACAGAGAAACAACTGTGGAGCTGCCCGTGTAACATCACATTTGTCAAAGCCGTCATAGAATTATTACTTCTTATTGTGATTGAAATTGAGCATGTTCTACTTTACTACTGAGCTGGACGAAGTGAATGTTACTGTTATCGGCGTTGGATTTAGCGTCATGCGGATTGTATTTGTTTATCCATAATTTGAAATGGGCTGATTTGCGGGACATCGGTGTTATAATATAGAAAATAAAATCCAGTAAATATCGCCTCCGTGGCTGCATCCCATTGTTTGTATATAATACATTTATTAATGGTGTCCCACAGTCCCAGCTAATAATTAACAGCCGGTAGCAGTCGCCTATATCTGTATTTTCTACCATATAAAATATTACGATGTTCATGTCATCAGGAAAGTATGGAAGCCCGTTTCCGCCACAATTGAGAAAAAAAGGATTATTTAAGTCAGGGGTGTCAAACTCAATTGCACAGGGGGCCAAAATCCCAAAAAAAATTTAGGTCGCGGGCCGAACAGGATAAACATTTATTGAAAACACTAAAACTAAACTTTTAAAACTTACCTTTTTTTAAATTAGATGTGAATAAAAACAGACAGAAATATTATTCTGGAATAAATCAACTTATACCTTGAATAACTTAAAAATATAAAAATATTTAAAAAATACTTTAAAAAATTAAAATATATCCTGTCTAAATTATACAAGTTAGAAATAAAGTAAACAAGTAAAGTAAAAGTAAAAGTTAAAAGAACAAACATTCAAATTTCTTTACTCTTATGTCATTTTATATAAAACTTAAAAAGATTTATATATAAAAGATTTTGCTCTCCATAAAAAAATTATCCTGTCAAAATTATACAAATTCAAAACATGGACATGCTGCATAACAAAACCTGGAAATCTAAATACAATTTTTGCTTTTCAGCAATAACAAATCAAATCATTCAGTTGAATTTGCTCTTATGTCATTTGTCTTATAGTGCCGTCTTATTAAATTATTTACTTACTGCCACATTAGCTCCGCAAATGAGACACACGGGTATACCGGCAGTATGTCAGTAAACATATACCGTATTTTCCCGCATATAACCCATGGGTTATAGCAGATTTTACAAACTATATCACAATTTTTTTTACACGTAATAATATTTCAATATATTTGTTACGTCCCTAAGGACGTAATGTTTTTTTTTTTTTTTTGCGCTGTATTTTCTTTCTGGCGCTTGTCCTATCACTCTGACAGCTGGCGCTGATATGCTGTCTGACCTGTCAATCATGCAAGAAGACGTTCTGCCATGAGGGCGGGCTCTTCTCATCCGATGATCAACACCTGAATTTCGCGCACAAGCACTGTGTACCGAGCCTGAACAGTTATGGATAATTGACAATAACAATCGCGCGGTACTAGCGCGAGCGCGAAGCATCATTAGCCACTTCCTGTTTAATACAGGAAGTGTTCGGCGGGTCAGGTGGAGCGCGGGACATCTCGCGGCCCATTAATAAAATGCTCTCGCGGGCCGGACATAATTACACGCCGGGCCGGATGTGGCCCGCGGGCCTTGAGTTTGACACCTATGATTTAAGTCATAATAATGAGAGAGTTTCTCATAATAATGACTTAGTATCTGGACAGAATTAGAAGTTTCATAATAATGACTTAATATCTCGAAATAATGAGAAAATTTCTTATAATAATGACTTATTATCTCAAAATAATGAGAAAGTTTCTCATAATAATGACTTAGTATCTCGAAATAATGAGAGAGAGTATCATAGTAATGACTTAGTATCTTAAAATAATGAGAATTTATCATAATAATGACTTAATATCTGGAAAAATGAGAAAGTTTCATGATATTGACTTATCTCAAAATAATGAGAGTTTATCATAATAATGACTTAGTATCTCGAAAAAATTAGTAACTTTTTCCTCAACCTTGAACTTGAAGTTAAAGAACTGTCAATAATGACGTTTGAGAAAATATTTTTTTTGTGGAATACCTGATGCGGCCCTGCCTCACCCAAACTCTGCCTCCTGCGGCCCCCAGCTCATTTGAGTTTGAGACCCCTGCTTTAAAACAAGCCTTCTTACCCCAGATCAGAGCCTTCAGCTTCAGTCATGGCTCTGAGGGGCTGTCATTGGTGATGTACTGCCGTGAAGCCTGCACCCTGACCCCACATAACCAGTACATTAACCTCTTCAGAGACGCACCACTCCAGCCCTAAAAACTCTGACCCTAAAGCCCCTCTTGTGGCCATAGGAGGTCCCTCAATTCCATTCAACACTGCATGATCACTGCATTGTCTAACCCTGTTCTTTGTGTATGTTGCCAAATAACGTTCCTCCTGTCTCTCTATGATGCTACTACCCCCCTTCCAGTCAAGACACAGGGAGAGAGTGCACTGTTGTGCCCAGCATGAGTGCTCTCCCAGCAGGATGGTGAGGGCAGCTCGTCTGGGGTCTGCAGGTACTTTTCACCCCGCCTGGCAGGCGAGAATCAGCGCCCTGCTGCTGGAAATTAGGCGTCGAATGGCCTCTCTTTCTGCTGGTGTCATACATGGGCCCCTGATGAGAGATTTGTTGATATGATAACTTGATTAGACCGTGAGCATGGTGGTGGAGAACGAGAGAGACTCTGTTCTCACTCCTTAACCCCTCCCCAGGAGACTGCAATTTGGCCTGGTAATTGGTTAATTGGAAAGTCTTCATTTGGTCTTGGGACATGTAAGAAAAATTTAAACATTCACTATTTTGTCAGATTTTTTTTGCTGTTCAATATATATATATATATATATATATATATATATATATATATATATATATATATATATATATATATATATAATTCATAAAGCATGCTGAAATTGTATTTTATGAATAATATATTTTCTAAGTTGGTCAAGAATCTAGTCAAGAGATCCTTTGATTTATATTCTTAATTTTTCTAAATTAAAAAAGAAGAACACAAACAGTTGCAAACAAATTAAAAATGTCCATAAAATCCAAGTTCTTTCCTGACAATTCATAGGTCCTCACGAGAGCTTAATTCCTTTCCTTTAAATTGTAAACCTCTGAAATAATTTAATTAATCAATTTATGTTTTGCATCTGAAATGCTTTTTAGTCAATGTGATTTGCATAATAAAAAACGAAACTGTTTTGCTGCTGAGACGCTAAAGCTTTTTTCTTTTCATTTTATTTCACCATGGCTGGATAAAATATATGCATTATATAGCCATCACCATGGCAAAATACCACCTTACATCACCATGGCAATTCTACACGGTCTCTCTGAATGTAGTTGTTCCTCTCAATCTATGAGAACTCATGACACCTTAAAGTGTCAAACATTTTATTTTAGTAACATTCCAGAGTGCTCAGATGTTCTATGAACGATTCTTAAACCTACAAATGAAACAATTATTTTCATTTAAATAGTCTGTTCAAGTATAGTTTGAACAGTACAAATATCAATTATGCATGTTCATTATGAAAATGATGAAAACCCCATATTGGACATTCCTATTTCTTACCCATTACACTTTCACTGGCTGAACATATGACTCATATGACTTTGCGAGAAAAGTTTTTTTTGTAGTAATTATATGGGAATATAATCTCCCATCTAAATTTCTATAGGCCTACTTCTAAAATTCAGGTGCAGAAAACAAAGTGTAGAAACAAAGCAGGTGTGGAACAAAGTGTTGCTTTGTAAAACAACAATGCCACATAATTTTTCTTAATTCAATTTACCAAATCTTTATTTTGTAAGTTGTGTACATTTTAACAAAAGGTAACTGGATTAATGAAATGAATAAAATAGTAATAATGTCAGTCGCAGAATTTTTCAACCGTCATACACAAATTGACGTTTGGTCATATCGTCATCTAGTGGTGCGTTATGAGTATTATTTTTTTAAAGCATTTATTACATTGTAATATGGCACAAATGTTCCACACGTTCATGTAAACGTTTTTTCTTTACACCGAGGACATTTTCAATTTTAAAAAGAAATAAGCTAAAATAATAATAATAATTAAAAAAGTTAAAAGATTAAACAAGTTACTGTTTGAAGAGGCCAGGAATTATGGAGGAAAGCAGAATAAATGTGGAAATACTGATCCCTAGTGGTTGACAGTGGAGTGCACTTCTTCTGTTTTGAATAAATAAACAAAATTAACTGGAAAACTCAAAACACATCCCAGAAAATACGTTCATGAAGCGATTTAATAAAAACAAATTCCATTTGCAAGCATAAATCAAAAAGTCAAAATAACTAAATGCCTATTATAAATATTTAATGTAATTAATTTTGCATTCAGCAAATTATGCATCTTATTTAGCCTCTCAAAAGCATCTTTTAACAATAATAATAACAACAAAAGAACTAAGGATTTCTTTTAAGGATACTTGGTCAAGATTGCTTACATTTGATAAATGAACTGCAAATAATTGCTTAATGCAACAACCTGCAGCTCAAAGGTTATGAACTAACCCAACTCCTCACACTTGTATATCTACAGTATGCTTGTACTCCATTGTAAAATATATACACCATAAAAGTTTGGACACACTTAGTTTGCCAAAGGTAATTTGTCATATAGGTGAAGAAATGCCACACTGGAGACATAAGACACCAACATAAAATAATTCTATCATAACACAATTTAACTTACTTTATTATTAACATAGAGTACACATACAATTATTATTATTGAGTACAATTTGTATGTATGCATCTAGAGAAATATTTGTATTTCATACATTTAAGTTTGCGCTCAGCCAGTGAGGCCTAAATGCTTCATTCTAGCTCTTCTTATTTAGTCTATTGTTTTAATGGCATCTCAAAAGAATCTGGTAACAATACCTTGCTTTTGATCTTTAAAATAGGATACACCCACACACAATCTTTTGACACAATCAGTTTGATTACTCCTGTAAAAGGGTGATTTTTCAAACATTTTTAAGAATTTTGAAATGTAAGCTTTTCATTTAAATGGTTAAAATATATAATATATTAATTAAACACAAACACACACACTTATATATATGTATGTATGTATGTATGTATGTATGTATGTATGTATGTATGTATGTATGTATGTATGTATGTATGTATGTATGTATGTATGTATGTATGTATATATGCTACTGTTAAAGGGTGATGTCCCAAAAAGGAATATCATCATATCATATAATAATGCAAAACGCTCGCACATGTACACATGTGTATGTGTGTGTGTATACATATGGGATGTCAAAGCAGAAAAGCATTAAATAACAATAGTAAATACAGGCTTGTGGACTCCACTGTACATGGTTATGAAATGAAAGCAGTAAAGAAATTAATCTTGTCTTCAGCATCAATGGTAGTCGAAAACTCATTGCCCAAGGATCAAGAAAAAAATTACAGAGCTACAGTCTCTGTCTCTTCGACTGGTCTGAGCATAATTGACTTAATATAGGAGAAGTGAGTCAGGTTAACCTGTGTGTGCAATCTCTCCCTTTGCCCCAAAGTACAGTATAGCGAATAAGTGAATTTGACCATCACCAGAGTACAGCAGATTGCCACCAAAAGCATTATAGTGTAATATATCATCATTTCCTTGCATGATGAGTACTGGCGGCTGGGAGTAGGTCTTGAGAGAGTAGGCTGAGGAAAGCCAGTGCAGATAAAACTGCTAATTGTGGTGAGAAAAGTTTCCGTTGTCTCTGAAGTCGTGCTGGGTGGTAAACTGGTGGTTGTTGTTTTTGGACTTGTACTAGTGGTGGGGATTGATATAGTAGTAGTCGCTGAAGTTGTCACAATTGTTGTTTGAATTGTTGATGTGGTGGGAGCCAGTGTAGTCATATGGGCAGTTGTTGATGGTACTGTGGTTATAGAAGTACTAGTAAGGACTAATGTCAGGGGGGCAGTAGTTGGTTGAAGTGTAGTTGTTGATATCGTGGTGGGGACTGATGTAGTTGTCAGGGTCGCAGTAGTTGGTTGAAGCGTAGTTGTTGATATCGTGGTGGGGACTGATGTAGTTGTCAGGGGGGCAGTAGTTGGTTGAAGCGTAGTTGTTGATATCGTGGTGGGGACTGATGTAGTTGTCAAGGGGGCAGTAGTTGGTTGAAGCGTAGTTGTTGATATCGTGGTGGGGACTGATGTAGTTGTCAGGGGGGCAGTAGTTGGTTGAAGCGTAGTTGTTGATATCGTGGTGGGGACTGATGTAGTTGTCAGGGGGGCAGTAGTTGGTTGAAGCGTAGTTGTTGATATCGTGGTGGGGACTGATGTAGTTGTCAGGGGTGCAGTAGTTGGTTGAAGCGTAGTTGTTGATATCGTGGTGGGGACTGATGTAGTTGTCAAGGGGGCAGTAGTTGGTTGAAGCGTAGTTGTTGATATCGTGGTGGGGAATGATGAAGTCTTCAGAGCTGTTGTCGTAGCAATGGTGGTAGGTGTGGTTAGAAGCAAAGTTGTGGTTGTCTGTGTTGTAGTTGTTTGAGTTGTTACTGCTATTGTTGTTGGACTGTAGTTGTTACTGTAGTTGTTGTCTGTAAAGCAGTAGTTGTTGTTGGCGCTGCTGTTGTTGAGGTTAACTTTGTTGTTGAGACAATTGTGGTAGTTGGTGAAGTTGTGAGGCATATTAATTGCTGTTCAGTTAAAGAGGATATTGGTTGATTTTCCAGGTTTTTTGGGGACTCACAAACTTCTGAAGGTTTTGATTTAATCTTGTCCTTGTTGTTCTTTATCCATTCAAAGAATGGCAACAGGTTACAGTCACACTTCCATGGGTTCTTGGAAAGGTATAGTTTACTGAGTTTGGGAAGAGCGTCAAAAACATCTCCAGGAAGGCTTTGAAGTTTATTATTTCCCAATTTAAGTGTTGATAGAGACTTAAGTTTTTCAAAGTCTTCTTGTTTTAATGACTTTATATTGTTATTTTGAAGATTCAGCTCAGTCAATATGTCAAGACCTTCAAAGAAGTCTCCAGATATCATTGAAAACTGATTTGATGAAAGGTCTAACCTTTTGAGCTTCTTAAGTGGGCTGAAAACTCCATGTGGCAAGTCTGTGAGATTGTTATGGCTTAGACTCAAATCAGTCATTTTTGGCATTCCTCCAAAAAGGACAGTAGGAAGACTCATGAGTTGATTGTTATTCAGAGTTAGAATCTTTAATGAAGTCAAACCATCAAATTGATTTTGCTGCAGTTCAGTTAAAAGATTGTGGTCCAAATAAAGTTTGGATATTTTTTTATTGTGTGAAAACAAATTTGCTTGTAGAAATGAAATTTTGTTGCCTTGCAAGTTTATCTCTGTCAGATCAGGGAGATTATCAAAAATCCCATCAGGCATAGATGTCAGCTGGTTTTCATAGAGCCTGAAAATCTGCAAGTTCTCAAGTTTGGAAAAAAGAGATGTTGATACAGAACGAAGTTTGTTTTTTGCAAGATGAAGAAGTACTAGATTGCCTAAACTGTCAAATGTCCCTTCCTCAATGGAGCTGATCTCATTCGTATGTAGATATAGGTCTTTAAGGTTTTTTAAATCATCAAATAACCCATTTTCTAGGCTGTGGATTTTGTTATTTTTTAAAACAAGTTTTTCAAGGTTGATAAGATCTTTAAAAATACCCACAGGTAATGATGTCACATTTGTGCTAGATATCTCAATGGTTGTGAGATCAGGTAAACCCTCAAAGGCTCCCACCTCTATGGATGTAGTTGAAGTACCGAAAAATTCGATTTTCTTTAACTGAGGGTTTTCAGAAAAAGCACCTTTTGGTATGACAGTAATGTCACTCTCTATAAAAAAAATTTCATTGGCTCCATCTTTCAGTTTTTGTGGGATTGCGGTTACACCTTTGTCATACACATCTCTATTTTTGCAGTCTTGCAGAAATGGTGGACATACATCTTTAGTGCAGCTCCAGTGCAAGTGCACAAGTATGTAAATGAATACTAGTGCACTTTTTAAATGCATTTTCCTGTTGATGAAAAAAACATTAACAGCAAATTTAGGTTTTAGTTCAAAGCTATACAAAGCAAACTGTATAGTCTTATAAGATAACTTATAATTATAAGATAACTTGTTTCCATGACTCAGGGACCAAAAGACACTGAGAGGGACAAATAACCCTCAATATTTAGAAACAGCCCAATTTTCCCATGCAATATTTGATTCTTTTGATTTGATTTGATTTTCTGCTCTTTTGTACTCTACTACACACACACATTTGTTTGTTGTTAGGGTGACAGTGTTAAAACAAATTTTTTAGGCTGCTCTGCCTCAGTGGTCTGACAGAAGGTTAAAGTGTATTATAAAATATAAAAGAAAAAGAATGATTGCACTCCCAAAACAAACAAATATTAAATAAATAAATAAATAAATAATAGTTATGGGCCATTACTTACTAATGTTATATACATCTTAAAAGGGATAGTTCACCCAAAAATGAAAACCCTGTCATTATTTACTCACCCTCAATTTATTTAAGCCTGTATGATTTTCTTTCTTGAGCTGAAAAGACAAGAAGATAATTTGAAGAATGAGGTTAAGCAAGGAGTTTCTTGTCCCCAATGACTTCCATAATGTTTTTCTTTTCTTTCTGTCTGTCCTGGAAGTCAGTGGATACCATCAACTGTCTGGTTAACAAAATTATTCATAATATCTTTCTTTATGTTCAAAAGAAAAATTAAATGAATGCATGTTAAGAATAACTTGAGTGAATAATTTTTGGTCAGTTAATCCGTCTCTCAGATATTGCTAATTGCATCGCAATGACTATATTGTATAATTAATTTATAAAATAAAACATAAATAAAATGATAGTCTGAAGAAATAAAACGTTTTCTCTACTTCACAATACTGAAAGCTAGCAAGCAATTATTTCCCTGTTGCATTCCTGAATTTGTTTCATTAAATGTAAAATAAATTAAATTTACCTACTCATCTCTGTTGAAGCTGAATGACTTTTCAGAATGTGTTCCTAGAAGCAAATATAAATATATGTAGCGCTCTACTCTTATCAACATGTCCCAAGTGTTTACAGCAGTGGTTCCCAACCTTTTCTTGTTTGAGGCACCCTTGGAAAGCCTTTCAAAAGTTCCCGGCACCCTTATAAGGAAATAGATATTTCAAGCCTGGAGAGAGAGACCTCCACGTGATTGTTGACGGGGGGGGGGGGGGGGGGGACTCTCCGCTATCTCGGTAATCCCCTCCCTCCCTCTCCCTCTCCCGCCAAGAGAGAATGACGTTTTTTCTCATTCTCATTCAGAATGACGCCAAGAGAGAGTGCAATTTTTTCTCCGAAATTTTGGCGGCACCCTCAAAAGATCTCACGGCACCCCTTAGTGCCACGGCACACCGGTTGGGAACCACTGGTTTACAGCATGGCTATGGGGCATCAGAAAGGGTGTGGACAGTTTGTTTTCGGTTTGAGGAGATGTGAAAGTGGAACCATCAAACTCCCTTTCAAACTGTATCTCAAAATACAATTATTTAAATATACTTCTCAGTTTAGTTAATTCTCTTCTGTCATCTTTTTAAGATGTTGATATTGTGGGACTAATGTGGTTGTTAGGGTGGCAGTAGTTGGTTAAATAGTTGTTGATATGGTGGTAAGGAATGATGAAGCCTTCAGAGTTGTTCTCGTAGCAGTGGTGGTAAGTGTTGTTGCGGTTACAAGAAAAAAAATGTGAGTTGAGTAGTTGGTGTTGTAATTAACTGAGGGTCCTTTTGGTGTGACAGTAATGTTACTGTTTAAAAAAAACAACAACATTGGCTCCATCTTTCAGTTTTTGGGCGATTGCTGACTCACTTTTGTCATACACATTTTTATTTTTGCAATCTACACCTGGTGGACATACATCTTCCGTGCAGCTCCAGTGCAAGTGCACAAGTGTATAAATGAATACCAGTGCACTTTTAAATGCATATGCCGGTTGCAGAACAAAACATTAAGAGCAAATGTAGTTCCCTGAGAGGGAACGAGAGCTGCGTCCAAAGCGCTATGGGAACACCTAGTGTTTATTGTTCACTGAAGCACAATCGAACAAAACCGTGTGAAAGCACGTGATGACATCTCGACGTCATGACGTCATGAGCCAGGTGTACAAAGGCACGCCAAACCCGGAACCGGGACCTTTTAGTGTCTTCACAAGCACTAGAGCGAAACGTGTGTTTGCCTCTCTGTTTGGTCAACTAGTAGGGAAAGTCTAGTTTAAAAGAACAGTGGAAAGTTATACATGGCAGAGTTTAAACCTTGTGCACCTCACTCACTCTCTGTGTGTAGTTTGTCTGTGGGAGGAACATGCACGGGCAGCGCTCGAGTGCGCTGCCTGTGTAGACTGTGAGCGGCTCCCGCCGCAAACTCGTCGTTCCCGCCTGGCAGTTTTTTCAGAAAGCTCCCTGCGGCTCTGGACCTGCTGCCGCTGAGGCGCTGCGGCAATCCTTGTCGTGGGGATCGCTAATGGACTTAGCAGAGGGGTTGGATTCAAACACGCTCTCATCTCCGCCTCTCTCGGGTATATCCCCCCCTCCTCCGAGGCAAGGCGGCTCGCCCGAGGGTCGGCTCACGTGACTCGGGTGATGACGTTTCACTGAGGCATTCCAGCTCTGAGGAGCTGGATGTCGTTAGTGTTGAGACTGGCGACTCGGTTCTCTCTACGTTGCCAGCCTTTTGAGAGTTGAAGGAAGTGGTGTTCCGTGCTGCTGCCAGACTAGGTCTTCAGGGGCCGGCTGAGCGCAGAGACCCACATCCTAGAGGCATTCTGGATGAACGGTTTTTGCCGTCCAGATTGCCTCCTCAGCACCGGGTTTTCCTTAGGAAAAAAGTATTGTGAGCGGCTGCTACGCTCCTATTTTGTCTGTCAGTCTTCAAGGAGGCTGACTCGGATTATGATGCGAGTTTCAACGATCCAGTTCCGAGGAGCTGGACGTCGTTACCACTTCGCGAAAGAATAAATAAGCTTTGATCCATCTTTGAGGTGCTGGATTTAGTATTTTCGTTTTGACTGAGAAAATAAATAAACCCATATGCTCCCATGGTATCCTGAGAGAACCAGGCTGCACTGGGTGTCCCTTTGGGAGGCTTTAGGGCAGTTGCCCTGCCCCTGCATGTCCTGCTGGGCCCTGGGGTGAATGTTCAAACTATGGCAAGAAAAGCTAGTTTGGGGTCCCCTAGCTGAAAAAAAGCAAAGAAAAAGTAGATCTTTTACTCCAGGTTTTTTTCCTGCAGAAAGAGAAAGCGGGGCCCTGGATCGGGCTTTATCGGTTCTGAGGAACAGACAGTGTCTTTGTGATGCACACATTAGGGTGTGTGGGGCCCTCCGCTGGGGGGCCACCTCCCTAGGCGTCTTTAGAGATTTGGGATCATTGCCCGCACGGATCATTACATGTGCTTTGGTGCTTTATCACTTGTGGCTTGGAATTTCAATTCTACGCTCTTGTTTGGGTTCGGTCCGTCCGAGGAGGGCCTCCTCCCTGAAAGTGGTTCTCAGAACAGACAGCATATTGCGACGCATATTTTTTTGAGTGCGTTGGATCCTGCCGGGGGTCCCCCCCCCCCCAAGCATCTCCAGGGCTTGTTGGTGTCGCTGTCGGCATGGGGGGTCCCATGCGCTTTGATATTCCCCTGTTGCTGGTTATACCTTTCTGTGAAGGCTCTACGTTCAGATTGGGGTGCGTTCGGTCTCCCCTGGGGGCCACCTCCCTATGCGTAGCGTGTTTGTTGGTCTCGTTGGTTAGCACGGATCGCTCCGTGCGCCTCGACACCGCTCTTCCTTGAAAAGCTGTTCATCAGCCGTGGCTTTTAGCCAGAGGCTCCATGGCAGCAGCAGCCGGATACTCTATCAGGGTGCGTTCGGTCCCTCCTAGAAGGGCCTCTTCCCTGGAGGTCCTTGGGCGATAGGCTCTACGCGCAGATTTGGGTGCGCTTGGTCTCCCTTGGGAGCCACCGCCCTAAGCGTAGTGAATTTAATGGTTTCGTCGGTTAGCACGGATCGCTCAGTGCACCTCAACACTGTTCTTTCTTAAGAAAGCTGTTCATCAGCCGTGGCTCATAGCCCTGGTGGGCTATCCATTGTGGTCATCGGCCTCATCTCATCTACGCCTTGATACCTTCCGGTTCTTGGCTATCAATCACTGGTAGTTGGAGGACCACCTCTCTGTTCGCTCTGAGTCATCCGGGTTCCTTGGCAGCACAGTCTCTCTGTACCCATGAACTCGTCCCTTAATTTGGGAAAGAGTCCCCCGCTAGCGTCGGAGGAAAAAAACAATAGAAATAAAATTTAAAAAGGGGAGCCTTGCCAGCCTGGCTTGGTTTCATGTGTGTCCATTTCTGAGTGGGCCTGCCCTATTACTCCTTCTAAGGACTTCAAGTAAACAGCTGGTCACTGTTTAGGGTGTTCTCGTTCCCCCCTGGGGGGGGGGGACACCTCCCTGCGTCCTTCTTTGGGCTTGTCCGGGCTATTACGGGCTTCGTGTGCCCAGGTACTTCTGTTAAGGATATTAAGGCTGCTCTTGGCTGATGCCTTCCATGCTGAAGTTTTGGTGGGCCTTCACGAGGCCACTGTCACGGTTCACTGATTCATTGACTCCTCTATCTGCATGTGTGTGAGTGTGAGGTGAATGTGGGGGGCGTGGTTACTGATCATCTGCTCATTACCTCATCATCTCCACCTGCAACTCATCACCTCTGCCTATTTCAGCCACTCCTAACCACCTTTGTGTTGTCAGATCGTTGTTCCTGTGTGTTCATGTCCAAGTTCCCGTCTGTTCTCGTTCCTGGATTCACCGTGCCTTCACTGGGATTATTCCACCACGCAGCACACGTCACCTCTGCCCATTGTGTCCCTGCGCCATCCTGACCAGCCGTTCAACAGACTTTTCCTTATTTTGTTCACTGTGTTTTTTGGAGTAATAAACTCTTCACTCGCAATTGAATCTCTCTCTTTCTTTTGGACTGACATAACGATCTGACCACCATGGATTCAGCGAGTGCGAGCGGCTGGCAGGATTTCCTGGAGAACAACGTGGCGCGCCTCGATCGGCAGGAGGAACAGATGGCGAATACGGGGCGCGCCATACAGGCATTAATGGCGCAGGTGTCCGAGCTCACCAACAAGATCCAACAACTTCCTGCTCTCACTGCGCCAGACCCACCGTCCGTTCCCTCCACCATCAGCCGCCCCAGCAGTCAAAACGAGCCGCATCTACCACCACCTGAACGGTATGCAGGTGAGCCCAATTTTTGCAGAGCATTTCTAACAAAATGCTCCGTCTTCTTCTCTCTGCAGCCACAGACTTATGCAACGGAACAATCTAAGGTGGCGCTAGTCATCACACTGCTCTCAGGGCGCGCGGCTCAATGGGGAACGGCGGTGTGGGAGAACCAACACCAATGCTGCTCCTCGTTCCAAGCCTTCTCCGAGGAGATGAAACGCGTGTTCGATCGATCGGCTGTCGGTCGCGAGGCGGCGCGAAAACTCGCCGATCTCCAGCAAGGCAGTCGATCTGTTTCAGATTATTCCATCGAATTTCGCACCCTAGCGGCCGACTCGAGATGGAACGAGGAGGCGCAGTGGGACAGGTTCCTGCATGGGCTGGCTGACCGCGTCCAGCGAGAGATTTACGCCCTGGACCTCCCCTCCAGTCTGGATGGTCTGATCGAGCTGGCCCTGAGGGTGGACGCCCGTCTGGAGCAGGTCAAGCAACGACAGATCCAACACACAGGTCCAGGGACCCCAGTGGATCTACCCATCAACACCCCTGACGCGGCCAGCCTACTCTTCGAACCCGAGCCCATGCAGGTCGGTCGAGCTCGGCTTTCCCGGGGGGAGAGAGAGCGCCGCAGGGCCCAGGGACTCTGCCTATACTGCGGGGGAGAAGGACACTTCCTGAACCAATGTCCGGTAAAAGACCGCGCCCGGCAGTAAGAAGGGGGCTACTGACGGGCGCCATCTCCCTGGATAAGACCTCCTCCTCGACTCTCCTCCCGGTTAGATTACAATGGGCAGATTCATCTCACCGGTGTCGGGCTTTGTTGGACTCTGGGGCTGAGGGCAATTTTTTGGACAGTACACTGGCTCACCACCTCCGGATTCCCACCACCCCACTCACACGTCACATCTCCATCAACGCCCTTGGGGGCCAGAGCCTTCCTGACATCTCCCACAAGACCAGCACTGTTACCCTCATCACTTCAGGTAATCATTCCGAAAACATCAGTTTTTTCATTACGGACTCTCCTCTGGTCCCCATTGTCCTCGGCCACCCCTGGCTGATGAAGCACAACCCTAGGGTGGACTGGGGACACAACACCATATTGAACTGGAGCAAACAGTGCCACGCCTCTTGTCTTGTGTCTGCACGTACGTCTGTGTCTAGTTCTGTGTTGCAGGAGGAGCCGGTGAATTTGTCTAACGTGCCCTCGGAGTATCTGGACCTGAAGGAGGTGTTCAGTAAGTCTCGGGCAGCTTCTCTACCTCCTCATCGTCCTTATGACTGTGCCATAGATATATTGCCAGGTATGTCTCCGCCTAAGGGCAAATTATACTCACTTTCCACTCCTGAGAGGGAGGCCATGGAGAAATATATTTCTGATTCCTTAACAACCGGGTTCATCCGCCCCTCTTCTTCTCCAGCGGGGGCGGGATTCTTTTTTGTGGGGAAGAAGGACGGTTCTCTGCGACCTTGTATTGATTACCGAGGGTTGAATAACATCACGGTAAAGAATACATATCCTTTGCCGCTGATGTCTTCAGCATTCGAGAGGTTGCAGGGAGCATCCATCTTCACAAAATTGGATTTGCGTAATGCATATCATTTGGTTCGCATAAGAGAGGGGGATGAATGGAAGACTGCATTTAATACCCCCAGGGGTCATTTTGAATATATGGTTATGCCGTTCGGACTATCCAATTCCCCTGCTGTCTTCCAAGCACTGGTCAACGACGTGCTGAGAGACATGGTAGATCAGTTTATTTATGTCTACCTGGATGACATACTGATTTTTTCTTCGTCTCTCCAGGAATATGTTCAGCACATCAGGCGAGTGCTCCGACCGTTGTTACAGAATGGGCTTTTCGTCAAGGCGGAGAAATGCGTTTTTCAAGCACAGTCTGTTCCTTTCCTAGGTTACATCATCTCGTCGGAGGGTGTGCGCATGGATCCCGACAAGATTAAGGCTGTGGTGGATTGGCCAACCCCAGATTCCCGCAAGGCCCTGCAGAGGTTTCTGGGGTTCGCGAATTTCTACCGACGCTTTGTCCGCAACTTCAGCCAACTAGCCGCTCCTCTGACAGCCTTGACCTCCCCCAGAACTACGTTCAGGTGGTCCGATGTAGCCGAAGCTGCATTTTCCAAACTTAAGAGCCGCTTCGTTTCAGCTCCCATCCTCATCGCCCCTGATCCTTCACGTCAGTTTGTGGTGGAGGTCGACGCATCAGAGGTGGGGGTAGGTACGGTTCTCTCCCAGCGCTCACCCTCAGACGACAAGATGCACCCTTGCGCATTTTTGTCCCATCGCTTATCCCCAGCCGAACATAACAGAGAGTTGTTGGCAGTCAAGTTAGCCTTGGAAGAGTGGCGTCATTGGTTAGAGGGTTCGGGGGTGCCTTTCTTAGTCTGGACCGACCACAAGAATTTGGAATACATCAGAACCGCCAAAAGACTTAACTCCAGGCAGGCTCGGTGGGCCCTTTCTTTCGGACGTTTTGATTTTTCTCTTTCGTATCGACCGGGTTCCAAAAACATCAAACCCGATGCTTTATCGCGCATTTTTGACCGTTCCGATCGCTCGTCTACTCCCGAGTGCATTTTTCCTGAGAAACTCATTGTCTCTACGCTCATATGGGAGGTCGAATCGAAGGTCAAATCGGCCTTAGAAGGGGTAACGCCTCCGCCCGGTGGCCCACCGAATCGGTTATTTGTGCCGGAGGAAGTAAGGTCCCAGGTCATCCAGTGGGGTCATTGCTCCAAGATGGCATGTCATCCAGGAATAAGTCGCACCAGTTTTTTGGTCAAACAACGATTCTGGTGGCCTAAGATGGCTCATGACATTCGTGATTTCGTTTTGGCTTGTTCCGTTTGTGCCCAGGGTAAGACTTCCAATCGCTCCCCAGATGGGTTACTCCAGCCGCTGTCGGTCCCTTCGAGACCCTGGTCCCATATTGCGCTAGATTTTATCACCGCCCTCCCACCCTCTCAGGGGAATACGGTTGTTTTAACCGTAGTGGACCGGTTCTCGAAGGCTGCACATTTTATTCCCTTGCCCAAATTACCATCAGCTAAGGAGACAGCGGTGGCTGTCATCGAACACGTCTTTCGTTTACATGGCCTCCCGATTGACGTGGTCTCTGACAGGGGTCCCCAATTCATTTCCAAATTCTGGAGAGAGTTTTGTAGATTACTGGGTGTGAGTGTAAGTCTGTCTTCGGGTTTCCATCCCCAAAGCAACGGCCAAACTGAACGAGCCAACCAAGATCTAGAGAGGTGTCTGCGATGTATTGTGTCTCAGAATCCTTCTTCCTGGAGCCAGCAACTCCCTTGGGTTGAGTACGCTCATAACTCCTTACCAGTGTCATCCACGGGCCTTTCGCCATTTGAGTGTAGCATAGGTTACCAGCCACCTATTTTTCCAAGTTTGGAATCCGAAGTCGCGGTCCCCTCCGCTCACGCATTCATCCAGAGGTGTCATCACACCTGGAGTAGAGCCCGCGAGACTCTACTGCAGGTGGGAGAGCGCACCAAGGCTCAGGCTGATCGCCACCGGTCGGAGCCTCCCGTATACGCCGTGGGTCAAAAAGTGTGGCTTTCTACTAAGGACATTCCTCTCCGCCCCGTTTGTAACAAACTTGCTCCCAAATTCATTGGCCCGTTTCCTGTCACCAAGATCATTAGTCCGGTGGCAGTCCGCCTCAAACTGCCTCCTGCGTACAGGAGGATTCATTCCGTATTCCATGTATCCAAAGTGAAACCTGTTGTTTATTCACCGATTAACCCGCCCGCCCCGGTTCCCCCACCGCCGCGACTCGTAGATGGGGAACCAACCTATTCGGTAAATCGTATTCTGGATTCGAGAAGGAGGGGACGCGGATTCCAATACCTGGTGGACTGGGAGGGTTACGGTCCGGAGGAGAGAAGTTGGGTTCCTGCTAGAGACATTCTGGATCACTCCCTTATCGATGATTACAATCAACAGGTAAGCTCTCCTGGAAGCGCCGAGAGGCGCTCCTAGGGGGGGGGGGGGTACTGTCACGGTTCACTGATTCATTGACTCCTCTATCTGCATGTGTGTGAGTGTGAGGTGAATGTGGGGGGCGTGGTTACTGATCATCTGCTCATTACCTCATCATCTCCACCTGCAACTCATCACCTCTGCCTATTTCAGCCACTCCTAACCACCTTTGTGTTGTCAGATCGTTGTTCCTGTGTGTTCATGTCCAAGTTCCCGTCTGTTCTCGTTCCTGGATTCACCGTGCCTTCACTGGGATTATTCCACCACGCAGCACACGTCACCTCTGCCCATTGTGTCCCTGCGCCATCCTGACCAGCCGTTCAACAGACTTTTCCTTATTTTGTTCACTGTGTTTTTTGGAGTAATAAACTCTTCACTCGCAATTGAATCTCTCTCTTTCTTTTGGACTGACAGCCACTACTTGCGTCTCAAGGCGAGTCGTCTCTCTGGGGTGATTTGGGCTCCGGTCACTTCTGTCCTCCGCCTCGTCAAGTAGCAGGCCTTATTCTTCGTAGGAGGTCAGGCTTTCTGGTTCCTGTCTCTTTGCCTGGAGGGGGCGCACCAGCAGCACGGGTTCTCTCACTGGGGGTTTGGTCTGGTGATACTGTAACAAAATGTTGTGAATTGTTTGGGTTTTGTGTTTCATAGCGTTGCACCATGAAGAGAACATCCACAACAGGAGTTACACATTCTGACAAGCACACATCTGAGGCAGCGTTAGTGACATGTGGTATTAGTCGTTGTACAGCAGTGTAAAAAAAGTGTCTGCCCCTTTCCTGATTTCTTTCGTTTTTATGTTTGTCACACTTAAATGTTTCAGATCATCAATTTTTTTTTAAATATTACTCAAATGTGACTCAAGTAAGCACAAAAAACAGTTGGTGACGGTTGACGGTTGTAATTATTAAGGGAAAACAAAATCCAAACCTACATAGCCCTGTGTGAAAAACTGTCTTATCTTAACTGTTCTCTAGCCACACCCAGGCCTGATTAATGCAACACCTTTTCTCATTAAATAAATTGCATGACAAAGTGAAGTAGACCAAAAGATCTTCAAAAGCTAGACATCATGCCGAGATCCAAAGGAACAAATGAGAAGGAACATATTTCACATTTATCAGTCTGGAAAAGGTTATGAAGCAATTACAAACCACAGTGAGAACCATTATCCATAAATGACAAATTACTCCAAGAGCGCAGCAACAAATCATCCAAGAGGTCGCAAAAGACCACACAACAACATCCAAAGAACCGTAGGCCTCGCTTACCTCAGTTATGGTCAGTGTTCATGACTCCATCATAAGAAAGAGATTGGGAAAAAAATGTCCTGCATCGCAGAGTTCCAAGACAAAAACCAGAACTGAGTGTTTTTTGACAAAAACTGTATCTTGTGTTATCTTTGACTAACATTCAAATTTGTTTTATGATCTGAAACATTTATGTTTGACAAACATGCACAAAAATAAGAAATCAGGATGGAGGTTACCTTCCTTCATAATACTGAAAGTTAATAAGTAGTGTTTTCCCTATTATATTCCTGCATTTTTCGCGTTAAATGTAAAATAATTGCATTTACGTGCTCATCTATGTTGCAGCTGAATGACTTTTCAGAATGTGTTCCCAGAAGCAAATATAAATATATGTAGTGCTCTATTCTTATCTACATATCCCAAGTGTTTACTGCATGGCTATAAGGCAGCAGAAAGGGTGTGGACGGTCAGTTTTCTGTTCGAGGAGATAAGAAAGTTGAACCTGTTATGAATCTGTGAGGACCGTGTGCGATTGTAAGCTTTTGAGGTTTCTTCAAGGTATTGGATAATAATTCCTTCTGACGGATTTGATAACACTTTCAATTTCAATTCAATTTAGAATTCAGTTCTGGAACATCTGGAACAGAAGATGGAACATCTTGCAAAGGTTCTCCGGATTGCCCGGGAGAATTCCGACTTTGAAGAGTTTGCCTGGAGGTTCAACCGGTTCGCCACTTTCTCATCCCTGGATGATAGAACGCTGAAGATGTTGCTCTGGTTCGGAGCAAACCATTTTCAGATCGAGGACCTCCCTGACCTGACAGAGTTAAGCTGGCAAGAAGCAGTGTATGTGTGTCAGGTGAGCGCTGCGCTCCGAACCAGACAGCCAACACCATCAGCTCCAGCATCTCAGTCCACGATCCGCCAGCCAGAGCCCGATCCAGAGATCCGCCAGCCAGAGCCCGATCCAGAGATCCGCCAGCCAGAGCCCGATCCCGACCCGCCAGAGCCGCCTGAACTGTGGCCCGACCCGCCAGAGCCGCCTGAACTGTGGCCCGACCCGCCAGAGCCGCCTGAACTGTGGCCCGACCCGCCAGAGCCGCCTGAACTGTGGCCTGACCCGCCAGAGCCGCCTGAACTGTGGCCCGACCCGCCAGAGCCGCCTGAACTGTGGCCAGACCCGCCAGAGCCGCCTGAACCGTGGCCCGACCCGGCGCTGAACTTCCGGGACACCCCAGAGCCTTCGCCGACGTCCCAGAGCCCGTTACCAGCCCGGAGGCCGACGTCCCAGAGCCCGTTACCAGCCCGGAGGCCGTCGTCCCAGAGCCCGTTACCAGCCCGGAGGCCGTCGTCCCAGTGACTCTCGCCCTGCCGGCGCCCCCAGTGACTCTCGCCCTGCCGGCGCCCCCAGTGACTCTAGCCTTGCCGGCGCCACCCGCGTCTCTCGCCCTCTTGAACTCTGAGCCCAAAGAACGCTGTCGTGACCCGCCGGCCTTGCCCGAGCCTGCCTGGCTCACCCCGCCGGCGCCGCCTGACCCGCCGGTCTTGCCCGAGCCTGCCTGGCTCACCCCGTCGGCGCCACCTGATCTACCGGCCTTGTCTGAGCCACCCTGGCTCATCCCACCTTTTCCTCCCCCTGGACTCTGTTTTGTTTATGATTTCATGTGAGGACTGTCTTTTATTATTATTCATGAACTGAGGACAATTTTGCGTTATTTTTTCCCTTCATGATGCTTTTGAGGACTGTTTTTGAGTTATCCCTTTTCAGGATGTCTTGAGGTCTGTTTATTTTTTGTTTATCATTTGCACTTAGTTTTGGCCTTGTTTCTGTTTTGCATCCTTCCATTCTGTCTGGTTTCCGGTGTCAAGTCCTGTTCTGTCCCCCTCCTGGTCCCCCGCCCGCCCTCCACAGTTGTTGCCTTGCCGGCGCAAGGTCGCGCCTACCAGAAGGGGGGCGTTATGTTACACGTGTTCCTGTCTGGGTCTTCTCTGTCACTTCCTGTCAGTCTTGTCTTTGTTTCACTTCCTGTCTCTCGGGTTATTGTTTCACTCCCTACACCTGTCTTGTAATCACTTCCTCGTTAGTCTCCCAGGTGTTGCTGTTTCCCCTTGTGTATATATCACTTGTGCATTTCCCTTGTGTTTGTCGGTTGTTGAATTCGTGTGTGGATGTTTCTTGTTTCTCCAGCTGTGGTTCTTGTTTTAAGTTATAGTCTAGTTCTAGTTAATGCACATGCGTGCTTGTTTGGTTTGTTATTTAAAGTGTTTTGTTTTGTTTTGTTTATATTAAATTAGCTTTTGTTTAAATCCTGCCTTGCCTCGTCACCTTGCCTGTCTCCGCATCGCACACCAACCCTGCTCCGTAACAATAACGCTATTAATTACCAATTCGTTGGATCAGAGTTTCTTGTCAGTTAATAGTAGTTACTAGAATGTTAACATTGCATTACCCATTTGTGACTGTGTGACTATTAATTAATGACAGAACAGTATAAAAAGTGTTAACTCAAAAGCCCTTGATAAAAATAATGATTATTCTGTTTTCCACCTTTCTTTCAATAAACATTACATACATACATACATTCTTTTTTCTGCTGTTCTCTTTGTACATTTATTTAATAGAAAGAAGACTATATGAAAACGTGCAATTTTAAGTCCGGCACATGGAAAAAGTTTTGAGATTTCAATCTAATCCAGTAAAACCAAACCACAGTCTGTGAGCGTTGGAGTATTTAACTGTGCAGTCTTTCAAATACTTTCATTTATTTTTTGGTGTTATTTTTCTTTTTCTTATTTTTTCTAATTGTCAAAAAGCTAATGTTTTGAAAGCTAATGTTTTTAGCAAAACATGCAGTAAAGACATGAATGTCAATGATTTTAATTTCTTAACTCATTATTATTATTTATAAAAACAAATTCAGATTGAGTGACAACATTTAGTACAATGTAACTCGTCAACTTTAAAAAACCCAGAATAAATGAATTAGTCCGAAGTATCTTACCCTTGAACTTGAAGAAGACTTGAAGTCAGATATATCAGTGCTTTGCTCTCCTAGTTTTTCAAAAGCGTTTTCCCAGTGCTCTTTTAAACAGCTGCAATTATTTTCCTTTGTCAGATTCCTTTCTGCCTCCTCTTGATCTCATAACAGTCAACTGCTGACTGCACTGCTTTGGACAAAAGCTCTCATATACTCACATTATTTGGAAATGAGTTGGTGGGGAAATGAGTTGGTTGGTTTGGAGCCCCACCCTTGTAGCTCTCTAAAAGGGCAGGAATGCGCAAATAGGAAGTCTTGATCTTTTGATGGTGAGACTTTAAAAATAATAAACTTTTATTTTTTTAACTGTGTTATTTTTTTTAAAGTTTGGTACAACATACTGTATGTAGAATATATCTTTCTCATGCGGAACATGCGTGGGACCAGATTCTAGACAAAGTTACACTGTGTGTGCACTGAAAACAAATGAGGTAAGAGGACATATGCTACCAATTATCACAAGATCTTCAAGTCAGCTTAAGTACTTCTTTACCAAAGATCAAACTAGTAGTTATTATTTTGCTGACTATAAATGCCAATACAAATTATGAGTATATGAAAAAGCATGCCTTTATCAAATCCAAAATAGTTGATGGTTACCGTGACCTCATAAAGAATGTTCCTCTTTTGTTTGGTAAATATGGGGCCCACCCAAACTTATTTCCTTCTGTTTTGCAAGAGCTAAACTTTTTAACGGACACTAATACAGAAACATATGAATCGCTATGAATATCGTGCATGTTGTCTAATCTCTCATATTTTATGCCAACTGATAGTGATTACATTTCTGTTCTGTGTTCAGTGGATCTCACACTCTTATAACTGCATACTGCATAATTTGCCTAGACTCACAATAAATGCACATTGTCACAAGCTACAAGAAAAACTTGGCTCCATCTGCTTTTTCCTCTGTAAAGAGGAGAGTATGTTTTCTTTAAAAACAAGAAGTATTGTCATACAGGGCTCCGAGATAGGAAAGCATGGCCAGTCGTGGCCAAAAGTGATGTCCGGAGGGGATATTTATGATCCTACAAGTTCAATAAAAAAATTAAAAAAACTTTTCTCCCTCTATTCCCCTTGCTTGTACTACTTGTGTATATAATGTTAGAAAACTCTGTATTGTAAGCACTCTTATGTACTTTTATATCCTGAGGACTAATCCCTTTCTGTACACCTCAAGTTGTCGTTTGGATAAAAGCGTCCACTAAATGAATTAATGTAAATGTAAACTCTAAATAAATATGTTTCACTGCATTATCACAAATAAATCAGTTGACTTCAAGCACAATAGGCCAAGGTGATCTAGGAATGCATTATTATTATTACTACTATTATTATTATTATTATTGTTAATAATAATAATAATAATAATAATGTGTTTATGCATAGACAAAACCCTTAAGGACTTTATGTTAAAGTTCTGCATAAAATATACTGCAATTTTTTTTGTCAATCCATAAATGTATATTATTGCACATTTGAAAAAAAAAACTTAAATATTTTGTTTATTGTTTTGCTTGTAACTTTATTTATATTCATTGTATCAACACAAAACATCTCTTAAACCAGTGCTTCATGTTTCCATGGCGACGCTGTAGCGCTGCCACATAGGGGTTGAAATTAATGTGCTGCTTAGAAATAAAGTTCTATTGTACAGCTGTTATTGTATTTTTCCCGTTGGTTGTATTACCTCTCCTTGGTGTATTCCTGTTCCCTGTCAAGGGAACTCGCACTGCGTCGAGACGCGATTGGGAACCCTTCAGTGTATATGTCTCTTGAAGTGTGTGTGTGTGTGTATGTATTTGCTGGTACGCGTGCCCCGAGTCTAGTTTAAAAGAAAAGGGATTTCACGTGTGATTGAGAAAAGTGCGCAGATATGGCAAACTTACCAACTGCACCTTCACTAAGGCTTGGGCACTGCGCCTTCAAGATATCCATGTTCTGAGCCTCATCATGGCTCAGTCATGACAGTTAGCAGTTCGGCATCGAGGTGTCGTTCTCGCTCACTGGAAGGTGCGGGGGAGGGCTAATCTTACATGGTCCGCGCTCGAGGGCGTCGACTGTGTAGGTTGCCATTCCTGTCTGACAGTCTTCGAGGAGACTGTTCAGACTCGCGGTTTGGGTCCTGCTGCAGCTGAGGCTCAGCGGCGATCCCTATCGCGGGGACTTCTCAAGGTCCGGAAGCACGCCCTGTGCGGTTTCTTCCGACTTGAATAACAAGAACCCGGCTCTGAGGAGTTGAGTGTTGTATTTACTTTGTGCCATTGGTATGCTAATAACTATTGTGGTACAGTGGATATCGTGTTTGCCTATCATGCTGGAAACCGGGGTTCGAGACCCGGTTGAGCCCACTTTTTCCAGCACCGAGGTAAATGGGTGAGGAGCATGCACGATCAGCGCTCGAGGGTACTGATTGTGCAGATTGTTTTGCAAATGATTTTGCGAACGCTCCGATCCTGCCTGGCGGTTTTCGAGGAAACCGCCCAGGCTAGCGTTCCTCGTGGTTCTGGTCCCGCTGAGGCCCAGCGGCGGCTGCGATCATGGGGTTCGCAGATGGACTTGTCAGAGGGGTCGGAGACGGGCTTGGCCTTTTCTCCACCCTTACCTGGCAGGTCTGGCCTCGTTCAGGAACCGGAAGCACGCCCTGTGGCGGTTTCTTACGACCCTGACGAGGTGATACTGCAGCTATCCAGCTCCGAGGAACTGGACGTTGTTAGTATCGGCCGCTGATGAGGAGGTCCTACGTGCAAAATGGCGATCCCGCCTGGCGTCTTTTGAGGAAGTCGCTCAGGCTCGCGGTCCCCGTGGTTCCGGTCCCGCTGTTGCTGAGGCTCAGCGGCTGTCTCGACCATGAGGATCGCAATTGGATTTGTCAGCCTAAGGGGATACTGCAGCTATCCAGTTCTGAGGAACTGGATGTTGTAAGTGTCACATTGATGAGGATCTTCCTCACCAGCGATTGGGGCATGCGTAGCCGGTGCGTGAGCGCACTATGCTCGCTGTCGCTCCACTCTCACCTGGCAGTCTCCTAGGGGACTGCCTGGGCAAGCACCCTTTAACGATTAACTGCGTGCCTGGTGTCCCGAGGGAACCAGGTCATGCACGTTTTAGGAATGACCAGTCACTCACTGAGCAGCTGAGGCTGCTGGGCGTCAAGGCAGAGTTTCCAGTGCTATGCACTCAGTCACCTGTACTTGTGTTCCCTTCACTAGTGGCTCGGAACCGTTCCCATGGGGAGGTTTTGTTGGACACTGTGCTGCGTTGGTATCCCGAGGGAGCCAGGCACTCAGGTCCGAGGCGGGACTCTCTAGTCGCCACCCATACTTCTGGTGGCGCTTGGGAGGTCGCCCCCTCTGAGGAGGGTCTTAGAGCGCTCACTCCAGGTTTCCCCTGCAAGCAGGGCCCTGGAGCGGATGTTCGAGAAATACCAGAGGCCAGCCTCGAGAGGTTGGTTACCTTATTGGAGTACGGTTTTGTCCCAATGGGTCCTGCAGTAATATCCAGGGTGCCTGCCCGAGTGGTAGCCCCCAAGCAGGCTCTGGTTATGGAACAGAAGTGAACGCTCAGCTGGAGTTCCCAGCCAGAGTTTACGGGCTTCGGTCTGGTTCTTCTGTTCAGTCTAGCTTTTACCCGCACCTTCAAGGTTTCTGATTTCATCAGATTTCATCAATGTTTGGTTGATTCTGGTAGCAGTTTGGCATCGAGATGTCCTTCTTGCTCACTGGAAGGAGCTGGGGCTCAGACTGTACGCAAGTAGGAAGGTGTTGTATCCTCATTTGGGAGCCACCTTCCGAAGCGTTGTTGGGATTCTGTGTCGTTGCCAGCACGGCTTTCACCCGTGCTCATCGACATCATCCCACCAGCAGTCAATAGCAAAAGCTAGACCAATCACTCACTGAGCAGTCGAGACTGCTGGGCATCATGGTAACAGCTTCCAGTGCGGTCCACTCGGTCGTCTGTACATGTGGCCCCTTCAGTGGTGGTTCAGAACCAGAAGGTTTTCCCAGAGGAAACCACTTCCACACTATCAAGGTCACGAGGCAATGCCTACGCACCTCAGGTATGTGGGAGCAATTCTGGTTCTCGTCCCATAAAAGGCCCACACTGAGAGCATTCTGTCACTGCGTATGCTGTCGACAGATACTTCTCTCATGGGTTTTGGGCGGTCCTGAGGGATCGCTCAGTATAAGGTCTGTTGGACTTTTCTCCCAGACATTAGGGACGTCATGCTGTTGTTCAGCTTCACTAGCTTCCCTAGCGCCACGATTCTGGGCTGTGTCTCATCAACGATCTGTTGATCCTTTTCTCAGTCACGGCAGGTAGCAGTCTGGCATCGAGATGTCACTCTCGCTTACATAGCATGCGGACGGCTCTTCCTCGTGCGCATTGCTACTGTTTTGCCCACAGTCCAGAATATCAAGCTAGGCCAGCTAGTCACTGTACAGACACTTCGAGAGAGTGTCGGGTCTTATGGCGGCAGCGTCCAGTGTTATCCCACTCGGCCTGCTCCACATGAGACCCTTGCAGTGGTGGCTCAAAACCAGAGGGTTTTCCCCGAGGGGCAACCCCTTCCGTCTGATCAGGGTTTCAAGGCGATGCCTTCGAGCCTTGCATCCGTGGAAGGAGAACTGGTTTCTTTCCCAGAAGCTCGCACTGGGGCCCATCTGTCACCGCACATGCTGTCGACAGATGCGTCCCGCTCGGGCTGGGGGGCGGACCTGAGGGACCACTCGGCCCAAGGTCCATGGGACAGGCACATCTCTCCTGGCATATCAACACCTTGAAAATGATGGCTGCCTGGATGGCGCTATGGGCGTTCTTCCCCGACCTCAGAGGCCATCATGTAGTAGTCCGGACCGACAATACGTCGGTGGTCTCCTACTTGAACCACCAGGGGGTTTCCGTTCTCGTTGACTTTCCAAGTTGGCGATCAGGATCCTCCTCTGGGCCCAAAGGGAACTGCTCTCTCTTCGAGCGATATATCCCGGGGGCCCAGAACCTGGGGGCAGACTTCCTGTCGAGGCTGGGGCCGAGGCCCGGGGAGTGGTGACTCCTCACTCAGGTGATGGAGCAGAATTGGGAGAGATTCGGCCAGGCTCAAGTGGATCTGTTTGCGTCTCGAGAGACGACTCACTGCCCACTCTGGTTCTCCCTTTATCTTCCAGCGCCTCTCGGCCTGGACGCCATGAGGCAGGGGTGGCCAAATCTACCCCTATATGCCTTCCCCCCCGTAGCTCTGCTTCCAGGGGTTCTGGAGAAAGTTCGACGGGAGAAGGTCCGTCTCACTCTAGTTGCCCCGCGCTGGCCGGGCAGGGTGTGGTTTTCGGACCTGGTGTCCCTCCTAGACGGCACTCCGTGGGAGATTCCGGTCAAGAGGGACCTCCTGTCCCAGGCTCAGGGGAGGATTTTCCATCCTCACCCAGAACTGTGGAAACTATGGGTCTGGCCCCTGAGGGGGCCCAGCTCATAGAGTCTGGTCTCTGAACCGAGGTTGTAGAGACCATTCTCCACTCCAGAGCCCCGTCCACGAGGAAACTGTATGCTCAGAAGTGGAAGATTTTCACTTCTTGGTGTTGCGAAAAGCGGCTGAACCCAGTTACCTGCCAGATTGGCACCGTGCTGGAGTTCCTGCAAGAAAGGTTCGCAGCAGGGCTGTCCCCTTCCACACTAAAGGTTTACGTGGCTGCCATAGCTGCTTACCACGTACCTTTGAGTGGTGCCTCTTTGGGCAGGGACCCCCTCATGGTTCGTTTCCTACGTGGCACTCAGAGGCTGAGGCCTGTGGTACGTTCAAGGGTGCCTCCTTGGGACCTGTCCCTGGTGCTCCAGGCCTTGTCCCAGGCTCCCTTTGAACCGCTGGACGAAATTTCAGATAAGCACCTTACCTTAAAACTCTCTTTCTACTCGCCATTTCTTCCCTCAAGAGGATTGGCGACATGCAGGCCCTCTCCGTGGCCCCTTCATGTTTAGAGTTTCACCCGGCTTGGCTAAAGCATTCCTTTACCCCAGGCCGGGTTATGTACCTAAAGTGCTTTCTAGTCCTATGCGCCACATAGTACTACAGGCCCTTTGTCCTCCTCCATTTATTGATCATGACCAGGAGTTAAAGAACAAGGTTTGTCCAGTGCGAGCACTGGACGCCTACGTCCACAGGACTGCCACGTGGCGTAGGTCAGACCAAATCTTTGTTTCAGGGCCCCCAGGGGTTCCCCTGCTTCTAAGCCTACTATGAGCAGATGGATTTCGGAGTCTATTTCCTTAGCGTATGAGCTTGCAGGACAGCAGTGTCCACTGTCTGTCCGAGCTCATTCTACTCGGAGCATGGCTGCCTCGAAAACCTTTTTCGCAGGGGCTTCCCTCGCGGACATTTGTGATGCGGCTGGCTGGTCCTCACCGCATACCTTTATTAGGTTCTACCAGTTAGACCTAAACCCCGCCGTGGGATCTTTGGCGTTATCGTAGTGAGCTACGTTTCGCTTGGCATACTCCCGTACGCTGAGGCGGCGTGGGTATTCCTCGTTCCCAATCGCGTCTCGACGCAGTGCAAGTTCCCTTGACAGGGAACGTCTCAGGTTACGTACGTAACCATAGTTCCCTAAGAGGGAACGAGACACTGCGTCTTGCAGTCTCAGCTCCTAGGCATGCCGGCCTGTTCAGACACTGTTCAAGCTAACCCGCTTCCGGGTCGTGACGTGCCTTTATACTCCTTGGTCATGACGTGATGACGTCATCTCGGCGACGTACACGCCCGCACGTTGGTTTTATTGTGCTTCAAGAGACATATACACTGAAGGGTAACCAATCGCGTCTCGACGCAGTGTCTCGTTCCCTCTTAGGGAACTATGGTTACGTACGTAACCTGAGACGTTTTTCTCAATTGGAGGGTTTACCCCGACGTCAAAGGGATTTCCATTCAGCAGATCAGCTGATTAATTAGATGGACTATAAAGGAAGCACGCTGATCTGCAATCGGGAGCGACAATTCTACGCACTACTTTTCGATCGATCGAGAACGTTTTTCATCAGCTGCAACCGAAGGGTTGTGGGGCCCTAGGCGAGATAAAAAAATTGAGCCCACTGGTGTAAAAACAGCGAGAAGAGAGCACAAAAAATACAATTTCAATATTTAAGTGTATACATTTTTATTACCTGTAACAAACTCAACATGTAATACATGTGTAAAAATATTTAATCAGATTTAAATAAGTTTGCAAGTACTGCAAAGTATTGTAAAATATTGTAAATGAAAGTGCAAGTGTGTTTGAGAAACACAAATAATTTAAATATTATAAAAATAAAGGATACATAAACAAAATAAAATACAAATAAATTCTATATTTAAAAAAAATATATAAATAAGGGAATAGATTGGACATGACACAGAATGCTGAGAGGTTAAGGCGACGAACTACAGATCCATTGGGGTTTCTCCGCGCAGGTGCGAATCCTGCCGACAACAACAATTGTGCAATTTAATTGCCTGTTTTTGGAGGGCTTGGAACGGATTAGCCATTTTACATGTAAAATGTGTTCCAAGATACGAAAAACTCATCATACGAAGTCCGCCTCGGAACGGATTAATTTCGTATCTCGAGGTACCACTGTACGTCGATCAAAATAGCAACCAGACTTACGTTATATAACTTTAGACTTATTTAAGACACTTTCTCGAGTATATATCGAAAGGAATTTACAGAGATATGTGGCTAAGTGGAATATGTGGAATCTGTACTAGGAATACGTTACGACATTCTAGTTCATCCAATAGCCAATTGCGGGAGGTGTTATGCTAAATAGAGTGTGGTGCTGCTGTGTGTGTTTCTAATCTTTTTTCCGCTTTTATTTAGACAGTTTTTTTATTATTATTATTATCGTTTTCAGCTATTTGTCATGTATGCATTATTCAGAGATATTCTTTTAATAAAATATGTTTTATATTTTGCGCACCGCCATTGTGAATTGTATCGTGTTTAATGGGGTCTGTGCAGTACAAGAGTGTTATAATTGACACATAACCACTCATACTAAATGTGGGCATTTGAAAAAATAAAACTACTAAAAATGCGTGACATCATGTGCGGGTCGCGGGGCCCCCAAATTAAAGAGGGACCCCAGGCGACCGCCTGTATCGCCTGTTGGACGGGCCGGCACTGGCTGCAACCGCCTGTCATTTACAGCGCCTGTCTCAACCGTGGAACTATGTGGATTATTCTCCGTTGAGCGTTGTGCACAGGACAGCTCTATTTTCTTTCACGAGCTCTCGGACTGAGACTGTTGAACCGGTGAGACCGATTCAGTTACATTCCCACACAAACTCTATCACGGACTTTAACACACACACGCATACACATTGCAAAGTGTTGGTTGTAAATGTTTTGGAGGGTGTTTTTTCTGAGGTGTTATGTCTATTCTTTTGTAAATATAATTTTGAAATTGCAATTTTTGTGTCGTTTAGAACGTGTTATTGAACTTACTAGTTTTATACAGGGTCTCAGAACTTTAAAGAAATTGTGTCATTCCCTCCTTAATGGCTGGGTGTTACAACGCCTCATGCTTGCCACGTAACATACCGCAGTCGCAAAAAGCGCAAATTTATTTAGTTTTTTCTTTTTTGTTCAAAATAGTCACCAACTTGTTGCCGCTGTTATCAACTACCTGATATTCAGATTCTCAGATATGTTGAAGTGAATCTGTTTTGTCGCTTCATTTTTATAATGATCATGTTCATTGATCTGTGACACGCGACGGGCGGCGCTGTGTTAGTTTGCGCTGCAGTTAAGAGAATCTGATCTGTCTGATTTACAACGCGTTAATTCAGTCACTTCTTCTGAAATACGTGATAGTAAGAACAGAGTGAAGTTTATAGTTATTCTATCTGCTCTTGTGTGGAAAATGACTAATTTTGTTTAATTTCTTTCTTTCTTTCTTTGCCAATCAAAATCATTTAACATTCAGTAATAATGTAGTTAGTAGCCTCTGTTAGAGTATAATTTTGGTAACAATGGGATTGTAAATTGGGCAGCCTACAAACTCCTGAGACTTGAAGCTGGCTTCTGCTGATTAAACTGTCAACTTCACCAACATTTCTACAATTGACTGCACTTCTGACTCCTGGTCTAAATTCATCAAATCTGGCCACTATTACATACTATGCACTTGGTCAATGCTTTACTTTTGTAATGTGCAATAATGTGAGGGAATTATTTATTGTTACTTGAAAATGCAATATAATTGTAATGATTCGTCACTCAGGCTAGGATCCATTTGCGTACTTTATTAAAGATAACAAGGGTGGTCGGACAGGCAGGGTCAAACAGGAGCAAACAGGAACAGAAGGGCAGGCAGAATCGGAGACGATGTAACAGGCAGACAGGTCAGAACAGGCAGATAACACTGACAGGTCGTAATTCCAGGCAGGGGTCAATAGGCAGGCAGGCAGGTTAAAAAACGGGCAAACAGCAGTAACGGCAACAGTGAAACAGGCAGTGGAAATACCGCTCAGAAATGTCAACCGGGGCTAAACAAGACTTCATGTCTTCTATTTGGCCAATAGAAGACATGATCATGTAAATAAGTCTGGTGCCAGCAGCGTCCACTCAGAATTTTTTTTATAGGAATCTAAGAATTTACTGTAATAAACACAAACATAAACTTTCATTTGGATTTGCATTCAACATTACAGGAGATTTATCAATTCTTTCTGTATACCTGTCCCTTTGCCTTAAATTTCCTTTCTCTATTCTTTTGCACCAGACTCAGGTCACAAACGTTTACCTAAAATGTTTTTTTTAAATATTATTTTATTTACTTATATTATGTACATTTTAAATGTCTTATTGTGACTTGTGCTCTTTCCCATAACAGAAGAGTATATCATAATAAGGATATGAGTGTTCTGGCCTGTACGGCTTTCCTTGGCTCTTAAATACAAAATACACCCTTTGAGTCACAGAAAAAACAATTCAAACAATGAAGGGTAATTACATGTATTGGAAGATAAGATGTTTTTATGGTCTGGGTATTTTTGGGAAGATGGTAAAAGAAACAGAGCAAAAAAACAACAACTCTTTTCTGTAAAACAACTCTCAAACAATCTTTCGTATCTCTCCGCTTTCATGTTCGTATCCTTCAGATTTGTCTTTGAGAATTTTTCTTTTTAATTGCAAAAATCTGTTATATTCTGAATTATTGTATTTGATATCAGTATCTGTTGTAGATTTACAAGGGATCTGATCTTAGCAAAAATGATGATAAGGATGAAAGCAAATAGGAAAATATACACTTGCTCACACATTGGATCACAATTACTGAAATATTCCATTTGAAAATATTTATAATCTATATACAATCTATATTCATTAAAAAAAATATGTTACAAGAGTCAGTGGTAACCAAAATGATCTACACACTGAGGGCTAGATTCAAAATCATACCAAAACTTTAGTTCCAATCCAAATGATCCAATACGTATGAAGTTCATCACAGCAAGTCATAATGCAAGTCAGTAGTGTGTATGGGCCTCATGAGTGTGTGTGTACAATGTCTGAGCAGGCTGGATTTCCTCCCAGACCTGGAATAGGATATCTTTGAGTTCATAGACACTCTGTGGTGCCACTTGGCAGCTTTGGATGCTCCAATACCTTATGTCACAGAAGTTCTCAACTGGATTTAGGTCTGGAGAATTTGAAAGTCTGTCAATTACATCAATGCCTTTGTTATCTAAAAACTGCACACACACTCCAGCCACATGAGACCAGGTATTATCATGCACCAAGAGGAAGCCAGGTCCCACTGCACCAGCATAAGGTCTGGCAATGGCTCTGAGGATTTCCTCCTGGTACCTAACAGCAGTAAAAGAACCATTTTGTATGTCTCTGGCAATGCTTCTCGCATTCCTTCTTGCACAAAGGAGCAGATACAAATCCTGCTGCTGCGTTGTTGCTCTTCTATGTCCCTGTCCAGCTCTGTTCTTGTAAAAACCTGTCTCCCAGCTCTGTCGATACGCTCTTGAAACTGCTGGGGGATAATCCAAACCTCCTTGCGACGACACATATGGATGTGCCGTCCCGGAGGAGTAGAACTGTCTGTGCAACCTGATTAGGCATGCTGCAGGCAGTGACAACGACCATAACAAAATATTACACAATGACATACTTTTGAATTTTACAGATTGATATCCCTGATATTTGACTTGGTGTTTCCTTAATTTGTTTTAGAAGTATTGTTAAGATGTACCGGGGGCGAAGGTTTAAATTCAATGAAGATATTCAGAGTGTTTATTTTGGTGGAAAAAAATAATTATCATGGCTTCCAAGCAAAATGCACCAAATATATACAGTGTTAACCAAAGACCAACATACAACAAGCACTCACAAACACAACAGTTAACAGTCCTTTTTATAGAGTTAGGCTCCTCCCACATCTGGAACATACCATCTGGAGGTGAATAATAATAAGAAAAAGTAAAAGAAAACTACACAAATGCACAGCACAAATGACATCAACATGTAACATATGCATCAAACTGTTAATTTAAAATTGATACACAAACATTGCAAACAAAATGTCTGAGAAATTACAGTTTCCTGATATCCTCCTGTGATGTTACTGGAAATAGATGTGCCCCTCCCACTGGGCAAAGGAAATATTTAAATATGGCAGCTTTTGCTGCACACAAAGTAAATGTGTCTGTGTCTTATGTTACTTTGTACATGAGTTTGGTGTGTTTTCTTTGAATGGGAAATCATAATCAAAACATTAAACATTGTTTATTGTCAAAACAAACAATAAACATATATATACAGCATATCTATAATTAAATTAAGCAAAGGGCCACAATTGGCATGAGTATAACTGGTGTTATTTTGCCAGCATCTAGACTGTATGTGTATATTAATGGAAACTGTTAATGCACTAAGTAGTCCTTTCAAAACAAAAGTCCTAGGTTACAGTCTAGCTGTCACAAGTATATATTAAATATTCTTTATGATAATATTTTGTATCAAATAAGTATATGTTCAGAACGAGAGGGAAACATGTTATAGTTTATAAAAATAATAATTTTTCAAACTTTAAAATGAGCATAAATCAATACATACAAGTGAATACTCCATAAAAGTCAAATAAAAATACAACATATAGCAAGTGTCCAGTAGTTCTATAAGAGAACAGTGTGAAATAGTAAAATAATGTACATGATTTTGTAAAATAGTAGGTTCACTGTCAGAGAGAAGACTAAAATAAAAATCAAAGCTTGCCACCTCATTACTGATCTACCTTTACATTTTTCTAATTTCCCCCATTATTATCATTATTAACTATTATTATTATTATTGTTCTTTTTGTCACGTTTCTATTTTTTTTACTGATATTATTACAGTAATACCTTGGTATATGAGCAAATCGGTGTACGAGCACGGAGGGTCAAATCGGTGTAAGAGCATAGTATCGGTGTCCGAGAAAATTTTTCCCTCACCCATGCGCAGTTTTGCGTCGAAAAGATCCCTTCATCACCCCTTAACTCGTTCATTCTCTCAGTGTCTCTCAGTTTGGGAGCATCATTCACCACAGTGCATTATTGTGGTGAATATGATTACATGTGAATATGATGAAACTTTATTAATGGAGCATGTTACCAACACCACACATTGCATACTAATAAGACTCACGTGTGTTCACAGTCCAACGCACCCAATGACATTCTTAAAGGGCCATACACTTTTAGAGAACAGCATACTATAACAGTTATAACTCTGTACAGATCATATACATAAGTGATTTACAGCGGTTTTACCTCGTGTTGTTGCATTAATTGTGATCGCTATTCTTCACGTTGTAATATCGTTACAAATGTTGAAGGAACTAGTTAATCTGTGTTCAATAAGTGTTAAGTTAACAGTCTTGTCACTTTAAGAGGGCGGGGTTTCAGTCGGCGCTAGAGAGAGTTGAGTTCTGAGGGATTAGAGAGAAGGCTCGCAAGCAGAGATAGTTTTGATTCTTCTGTTATGTACAGTGTGGGTTGAAGCCAGAACCGCAATCCGATAGTTCTCAATAAAATATCTGAATGAGAAGGAACCTGTCTGGTTATTAAAAGAAACAACGCTACAATGTAGTGAAATATATAAGCAGTAACACCCCCCCCCCCCCCCCCCCCCCCCTCTCCAATCGATCATGCCAGCAGTGAAGAGGTAAAGTGCGTGTTACAGTAAATAGTTAATAATGACAGTTAAACTCTAAAAATACTTAATTAGTAATTATATGAGATCTTAATGGTTATAATTTTAAATGTAATTAATAGGTTAAAACCCCAAAAATATTTAAAATGGGCATTTATGGTCGTGTGGAACGAATGAATTGATTTTTAGTGCATTCTTATGGGGACAATTGTTTTGGTGTACGAGCATTTTGGTTTATGAGCTCGCTCTTGGAACGAATTAAACTCGTAAACCGAGGTATTACTGTATTTGTATTTTTCTGCATATTGTTTCTATATCACAATAATAAATTAATAAATTCCCTTTTATTCTTTTTATACCTTGACACCTTGAAATGTTTATCAAAAATGAAAAAAAAGACTAACAATACATGCCATATAATAAATAAAAAATGCTAAAAGGTCATTCCATGCAGCTTTGCCATTTGTACAATGGAGGTATTTGTATAAAAGGAAGATAATAGCAAATGTGGAATTTTTCATAATAGTGCTTGGTGGTTACAGAATAGCATTTTCAGTTAAGTGTGCTGCACTCATTTTAGAAATAAACAAGCCTTCCATGTTAATACATCCACAGATGGGTTGTAAAAAGTTGTGCCATGTCATACTGCACTCTGAAAATATGTTCACTATTCAGCTATAAATGTTTACATCATTTTCTCTTTGTATTTTTGCAAGGGGAGTGGGTCTGAAACTCTCCTTCAAATGCTCTCAGAAATATTCACTGACCATAAAACCTAACAAGATGGATACTCATAAACCTACACACCAGATCTCAGAATGCTTCAGTATCACAATCATACAGAATCAAAGTATCAGACATCCAGAACAAACATCTGGCTAACAAACAAACAAAGCAAACCATGGATGACTGTGCCACAGTATAGCCTTTAGATTAAGCAAAACAGCAAAAATGAGTAATTCAAACAAGAATTAAAGCATTTACAAACTCTGACTTGTAAGCTAAAATGCATAGGCATAGTGTGTAAATAATAAGCAGCACACTATTGCAGCCCATACTTTTCAGGTAATGTCCCAAAATGGGATGTCACTCCAGTGATGCACACCCAGGTGAAAAGAACGTGCAAGAAACAACTTAAGCATTAATCTAATAAAGGAACATGGCATTGATCAATAGTTCAAAGCTTATCTTGTTTACATTTCTAAAAACAGAAATTGTATACTTTGTTCATTTGTATTATTGTTTTCTTCTTCTTAAAGGCAATAAACAGAAATTAGCTGAATGAAACTGGTAACACTGAGATGTGCTGTTGATTTGGAGATTGATTTGGAATGGCAGGATGAGCAATTTACTAGATTGAATCAGTAAAATTCAATAGTCAAACAACAGAAGAATTTTAGGAATTTTGTCCAGTTGGTTCAAATTATTCAGCGGTGGCAGTAAATAAATACATAATTACAAAATATTTCTGTTTTCAATAAAAGCTGTTCTTATTTGATCAACGTTTATATTGATCAAAGATGATTTTATATTTTTGACAGAATGAAGCATGACCATTTCCGATTTACTCTTGAATAATATGTATTTGTAAATTTTGTTAATTATATAAATGTAATATTAACATATATAGGATTTTCAGCACGTTGAGGAATGGAGCTGAAGTATAAATTTTGTTAGAAATCAAAACACACATTTAAGGATTTCTTTCCCCTAACAACTTAACATACTTTACATGAGCATCATTGAATAACATCTAAAACATTTTTTTATAGAAATATCAACCTAAGTTACATCAACACAAGTCATGATCTTTACGAGTTAGATCAAGTACGAAGTTTACCACCTTTTTTCATCTGTGCATTTTAGTGTGCTTCCCTAGGAGTTTTACTGTGCTACTCTGGCCACCCCATAAAACGTTCATTGAGATGTCACTTCACCATGCAGTTGTTTTCTCCATTTCTTTAAAAACCCATCACCACAATGAGAGGAAGCACCACTGATTCTGAAGTACTTAGAGAGCTAGAAAGAGATACTACATGCAAGACATTCATTTGTAAAAACAGTGTAGAGTTGTGATAAGACTGGATGTTTTTTTCTGTATATGTTGTCACATTCTTATCGCAGTTCCACTCATCTCATTCTCTCCTCTTCTTGAGCTCCCAGGCAAGCAATTCTTTGTTATCATGTATGCAAGGGCTCTTCTTTGGTAGCGCTTATAGTCCTATGAAGGATAAATCAAATAATGTGAATAAATAATATGGGTAAATAAATAAAGTGAATTTGATATATTCTAGGCAGAAAGCCCAAACATCAGTGAGCTATCAAGACAACAAAGCTTAAGAGACAGACTAATGACAGTTTGAATGATTTCATATATATATATATATATATATATATATATATATATATATATATATATATATATATATATATACACTGTATGTCTAAAAACAAACCTTTCTTCCACTGTACGTGTCTGGGAGAAACCAAAGTAACCCCCCACTGAGCATCAAAATGGTAATTCCCTTGCAAGACTATGAACACACACACACACATACACATTTGCATGTACGTAAAACATCCTATTTTATATAGTGTATTATTGTGTATGGATGTTCCCATACTGATATTAGCCTAGTTATGTGTTGTAGTCAGTTTTGGATGTTTCAATACTTGTAACCATGTGTGTGAAGACATTCCTCAGTCCATCACTTGTAATCCTGCCCTGTGGGTTAGGGTTAAACATTTTTCTTAGGGTTGCGCTGAAATGCTTTATTATATGGATTGCCTTTTTAAAGCAGTCTGTTCCAAATATGTCAGCATCATAAAAAAAATGCTAAACAGTATGAGAGGTCATGCATAGAAACCTGAAGTATACACCGTGATTGGCTATACAGCCAAGAGAGGGTGTGTTCAGGTGACTCCAAAACCACAGGTGCCAGGAATCTTTGTGGTGTTCCTCCTCAAGCTCTTGCTTCGTGCCTTGCCTTGCTAACCCTTCCCTCTTCAGGCTCCTTGTTCCTCTCTCCAGCGACCTTACCTTTAGAGCCTAACATTGTTTTAACTTCTCTAGGATCAGACCAAGTAAATCTCAAATGAACGTCCCCAACAAGTCATGCACTCTCCGAGCCCACCCATCCTTACTCAACAGCCAAAGAGACCAATGAAAGCATTTATTATTGATCTCTAGATGTGTTTTAACCTTTATTACCTCTATTAAGTTAATTTCCACGCTGGCTCTCAAAAAGTTAACTTTTTAAAGTCTTAAAGTTACTCACTCTCTCACTCTGTTAATCTGTTTATGTATTCTGTTTAGATTTAGTTGTTGGTATTTGTAGTTTTGTGTATTAAAGTTACCCATTCTCATGCATAAGTCACTTTAATATAAATAATAATATTGTTGTCAATCTCTTTCTCTCTCTCTTTTTTAACTTTTGTAGAGTATCGTAAATATCTCTTACACGCATGGAAGCGGTAGGGGGTGAGTTCCATTTCTTTCGTAAATACTATTTTCTCCGGTTTTTCATTAAATTGGGAGACAGGATACTTTAATGTATTTTATTTTGTTTTCTTTTGTCAGTTTTTCCCGTTATGAGTTTGTGTGTGTTGTTTTGGCCTTTGCTCACCCCTGAAGTAGTGCTTTCACTTGTGGTCCTGTAAATAAAAGGAAGTTCGTACATAAAGTACAAAGGATCTTTGATTGCCAATTCTATTGTATGTTGCAGTCTGGGGTCATAACAATTCAGACTGGATGGAACCAGATGAGTAGAAAGGACTTTAAGTGTGGGTACCAGGGTGGGATATAATTGCAGGCAGCTAATGCTGACTCTATGATTGATGGGGTGGTGAGTGCTGGCTCTGGGAGTAGGTTTGTGGCAAGCGGGTATGCTATCTTAGAATTCATGGTAGACATAAGCCTACTGGAAAATCCATGGTGAAGAGGGTTCAACTCAAATTAAGTGCTCATTCAAAATACTGTTGTAACAAAATTAATAATTCAAAATTACCCTTAAGGACGATCTATAAACAAGTGGTATAGTCAAACGTGACATCTGGTTCACTTGAAAAGTGTGGTATATGGAATTCAAGGAACTGTATGTTGTAGTTAATACAATCAAGGACCTCTGTGTATACAAAGAATAATGAACTGAACTGGAAAAAAGTTGGTAAATAGTAAAAAACTAAGGTAAAAAACTCACAAGTAGTAAACTCAGGGAGTGGCAACAGGAAAATAACTATATCCAAATACACTGCTCACAATCAATAAATAAAGGGAACAATTCAATCACACATTGGATCTCAATGTATGAAAGAAGCAATTTGAAAATCTTAATACATCAAAAATCAAACCAAAAAATAAAAAGTGACATTACTGGCTGATCCAACTTGCATGAAATTTATCACAGCAACTCATACTGCAAGTCAGTAGTGTGCATGGACCCAAAGTGCTTGTATGCACTCAAGACAACGTCTGGTCATGCTCCTGATAAGATGGAAGATGATGTCCATGAAGATCTGGATTAGGGCATCAGTGAGCTCCTAGACAGTCTGTGGCACTTCTTTGGACCCACTGCCATAACTGGTCATGCCAGACGATATTGCATGCAGCATAATGTTCCCGATTGCATCTCCAGATTCTTCCACATCTGCCACATGTGCTCAGTGTGAACCTGCTCTCATCCATGAAGAGAACCAGGTGTTAATGCCATACTTGCCAATTCTCTTGTTCTCTAGCAAATGCCAATCGAGCTGCATGAACTGTGAGCACAGGTCCCATTAGAGCAGTGTTTCCCAACCCTGTTTGTGGAGGCACACCAACAGTATTCTGACCCATACATTTCTGGTCTTAGAGTCTCTACTAACAAACTGATGAGTAGAATCAGGTGTGTTTATTTAGGAAGAGCTGGAAAGTCTGTAGTGTTGGAGTGTCTCCAGGAACAGGGTTGAAAAACACTGCATTAGTGAACGTCAGGCCCTATGAAGTCTGTTTCTGACAGTTTGGTCAGAAAAATACACCATTAGCCTGATGGAGGCCCCTTTGTAGGTCTCTGGCATTTGTCCTCCTATTCCTCCTCACACAAAGGAGCAGATACCAGTACTGCTGCTGAGGTGTTTTCCTTCTACGTCCCTGTCCAGCTCTCCTTGTGGCCACCTAATGGCCTGTCTTCCAGTATCTTTTTTATGCTCTTGGAACTGAGCTGGGAGACACACCAAACCTCATTGTGATGGCACATATGATTGTGCCATCCTGGAAGTGCAGGACTGCTTCGGCAGCCTCATCAGACAGTGATAAGGACCCTAACAAAGCACAAAACAAAAGACAAATCAGTCAGGAAGAAATTATTTACATTTTTTGGGGGTTGTGTTGGTGTTGCCTCTCCAGAGCATTGGTTGTAATTAAGTTGGCTTGAGAAAGCCAACTTAGTGATATTGTATCTAAACTTATTATTATTATTAAGTTGGCTTGAGAAAGCCAACTTAGTGATATTGTATCTAAACTTATTATTATTATTATTATTATTCTTACCTAAAATTCTCAGAGCATCTCCTCCTAGAGCTTTAAAGCTAAAACCACTAAACTCTGCTCAGACTTCAGACCTGTTCTGACTTGAGTTGCTATCCCTTTTCAGACTGATCAGACTTATGATTTTTGATAAAACTGAAGATTAAAGTCATAAAATCTCCATAGACTTTCACTAATGAAGTGAAAACTGAATTTTAGATAGAGCGTCCACTCCATCTGTTGGTAACATCACAACATTACACCTGATATATAATACATTTCAATACAGTATGTGTGAACATGTCCATTCCAATGGGCATGCATTTTATTTTTTTAAATCCTGAAAAAAAACTTGCAGGTCTACAATCGATTTTTTACTTTAATTAGTAAGTTAAATCTCTATTTTACATACATAATATCACAAAATTACACCCCTGTCAGTGAGAGCACTGACGTTTGAACGAATCAGAGCGCTGCAATTCAAAGCCTCAAAGCTTTTCAAAGACGCCATTACTGCTGGAGAGAGAGATCATAATCTCCTAAAATAGATTTATGTGAGAGAGTTTATGATCAAACGGAAATTGTTTCCGATTATCAAGTAACCGCTGCAGCGTGTTTCCTTGAAGATTTATGTACTTATATGGCCAAATTCTGACTCTCATTCGTGTTTACTCGGCAAAGGCTTTCGCCCGCTGAGTAGATTACTATGGGAACGGCAACTCTCAATGAACTTCAAACGCGCGTCCTCGCGCACTCGCGTCAGTTTATTTATAACTTATGCCTGAGTAAATATTACATTGCCTTGATTCCTTTATCTGCTATAATTGCCGTGTTGAACTGAAGTCTGACATGGCAGATCGATTCAATCTGAAAACTGCTTGAGATTAGAAAAAAACAGCATTACTATCCCCATTGTAATTGTGCAGGAATGATTTAAGAAATACTAATATTTAAGTTATTTTATTTCACATGAAGAAAGGCTTTATACACACACACACACACACACACACACACACACACACACACACACACACACACACACACACACACACACATATATATATATATATATATATATATATATACACATACATATCTATCTATCTATCTATACACACATTTATATAGTAAATAAATGTATAAAGGGCTCCATATACATGTAGTGTAACTGCAGTCTGTTTTGAAAGTGGCAAGACTATATTAATAATGCTTAATTACATCTTTAAAATAGAAATAAAACAAAGTATTATTCACATTAGTGAAAACTGACCGTTAAAAGCCAAGGATGTAATTAAACCGTAAACATTTTTATAAACTAACTGCAATTTTCCAACACTTTGGGGATCAAAAAGCATTGTTATTTATTTTTTGGTATTTCGTTACAACACCGATGATCCCTCTTGATGAAAAAACTCCATGTATGTACCCTAGATGCCATTTTGTGCACTAACCAAGTATTGCAACACTTCTGTAATCAATTAATAATTTACTCATGTTTATTATCAATGTAAATGTTGTTTATTTTAGATTTAGATTTAATATTCATTATTATTCTTTGATATTTCAGACCACTCACTGTTCAGCTGAATCATCAATAACCTCCAGTCTCTGCGTCAACTGACTCTTGTGTTCTTTAAAACATTAAATCTCACTAGTGACTTGTTAAATAACATTCATTCTCGTCAGTGACATGTTAACTGATGTTAAATCTCACAAGCGACCTACGAATTAACAAATCTCACTAGCGACATGTTAGTTCACACTAAATGTCAATAGTGTCTTGTTAATTAACGTTAAATCTTGCTAGCAACATGCTAGATCACGCAAATTCTCACTAGTGACATGCTAGATCATGCTAAATCTTGATAGCAACTTGTTAATTAACCATAAATCTTGCTACCAATATGCTAATTCAGCGAATTCTTGCCAGCAACATGCTTATTTATGTTAAATGTTGCTAATGACTTCGGAATTCATTCTAAATCTTGCTAGCAACAAGATAATTAACATTAAATCTTGCTAGCAAAATTGATCATCAATTGATTAAAGATTAAATTATGATCAAAGAACATAACGACACCTTAGTAACTGCCTAGAAACAACACAAGGCAATAACTAACAAGTGTATATATGCTCAAGATCTAATTCTTTCCATCTATCTATCTGTAAACTTAAACAACTTTTTAAGCTTTTACAAATAAATTTAACTTTCAGGATAGGCTTTCTCAAGCCAACTGAAGTTTATATCATAAACTTCCTCTATCTAGTTAAGTTGGCTTGAGAAAGCCAACTTAGTGATATTGTATCTAAACTTATTATTATTATTATTATTATTATTATTAAGTTGGCTTGAGAAAGCCAACTTAGTGATATTGTATCTAAACTTATTATTATTATTATTATTATTATTATTCTTCTTACCTAAAATTCTCAGAGCATCTCCTCCTAGAGCTTTAAAGCTAAAACCACTAAACTCTGCTCAGACTTCAGACCTGTTCTGACTTGAGTTGCTATCCCTTTTCAGACTGATCAGACTTATGATTTTTGATAAAACTGAAGATTAAAGTCATAAAATCTCCATAGACTTTCACTAATGAAGTGAAAACTGAATTTTAGATAGAGCGTCCACTCCATCTGTTGGTAACATCACAACATTACACCTGATATTTAATACATTTCAATACAGTATGTGTGAACATGTCCATTCCAATGGGCATGCATTTTATTTTTTTAAATCCTGAAAAAAAACTTGCAGGTCTACAATCGATTTTTTACTTTAATTAGTAAGTTAAATCTCTCTATTTTACATACATAATATCACAAAATTACACCCCTGTCAGTGAGAGCACTGAAGTTTGAACGAATCAGAGCGCTGCAATTCAAAGCCTCAAAGCTTTTCAAAGCCGCCATTACTGCTGGAGAGAGAGATCATAATCTCCTAAAATAGATTTATGTGAGAGAGTTTATGATCAAACGGAAATTGTTTCCGATTATCAAGTAACCGCTGCAGCGTGTTTCCTTGAAGATTTATGCACTTATATGGCCAAATTCTGACTCTCATTCGTGTTTACTCGGTGAAGGTTTTCCCCCCGCTGATTACTATGGGAACGGCAACTCTCAATGAACGTCAAACGCGCGTCCTCGCGCACTCGCGTCAGTTTATTTATAACTTATGCCTGAGTAAATATTACATTGCCTTGATTCCTTTATCTGCTATAATTGCCGTGTTGAACTGAAGTCTGACATGGCAGATCGATTCAATCTGAAAACTGCTTGAGATTAGAAAAAAACAGCATTACTATCCCCATTGTAATTGTGCAGGAATGATTTAAGAAATACTAATATTTAAGTTATTTTATTTCACATGAAGAAAGGCTTTATACACACACACACACACATATATATATATATATATATATATATATATATATATATACACATACATATCTATCTATCTATCTATACACACATTTATATAGTAAATAAATGTATAAAGGGCTCCATATACATGTAGTGTAACTGCAGTCTGTTTTGAAAGTGGCAAGACTATATTAATAATGCTTAATTACATCTTTAAAATAGAAATAAAACAAAGTATTATTCACATTAGTGAAAACTGACCGTTAAAAGCCAAGGATGTAATTAAACCGTAAACATTTTTATAAACTAACTGCAATTTTCCAACACTTTGGGGATCAAAAAGCATTGTTATTTATTTTTTGGTATTTCGTTACAACACCGATGATCCCTCTTGATGAAAAAACTCCATGTATGTACCCTAGATGCCATTTTGTGCACTAACCAAGTATTGCAACACTTCTGTAATCAATTAATAATTTACTCATGTTTATTATCAATGTAAATGTTGTTTATTTTAGATTTATATTTAATATTCATTATTATTCTTTGATATTTCAGACCACTCACTGTTCAGCTGAATCATCAATAACCTCCAGTCTCTGCGTCAACTGACTCTTGTGTTCTTTAAAACATTAAATCTCACTAGTGACTTGTTAAATAACATTCATTCTCGTCAGTGACATGTTAACTGATGTTAAATCTCACAAGCGACCTACGAATTAACAAATCTCACTAGCGACATGTTAGTTCACACTAAATGTCAATAGTGTCTTGTTAATTAACGTTAAATCTTGCTAGCAACATGCTAGATCACGCAAATTCTCACTAGTGACATGCTAGATCATGCTAAATCTTGATAGCAACTTGTTACTTAACAATAAATCTTGCTACCAATATGCTAATTCAGCTAATTCTTGCCAGCAACATGCTTATTTATGTTAAATGTTGCTAATGACTTCGGAATTCATACTAAATCTTGCTATCAACAAGATAATTAACATTAAATCTTGCTATCAAAATTGATCATCAATTGATTAAAGATTAAATTATGATCAAAGAACATAACGACACCTTAGTAACTGCCTAGAAACAACGCAAAGCAATAACTAACAAGTGTATATATGCTCAAGATCTAATTCTTTCCATCTATCTATCTGTAAAAAATCTCCATAGACTTTCACTAATGAAGTGAAAACTGAATTTTAGATAGAGCGTCCACCCCATCTGTTGGTGACATAACAACATTACACCTGATATATAATACATTTCAATACAGTATGTGTGAACATGTCCATTCCAATGGGCATGCATTTTATTTTTTTAAATACTGAAAAAAAACTTGCAGGTCTACAATCGATTTTTTACTTTAATTAGTAAGTTAAATCTCTCTATTTTACATACATGATATCACAAAATTGCACCCCTGTCAGTGAGAGCACTGACGTTTGAACGAATCAGAGCGCTGCAATTCAAAGCCTCAAAGCTTTTCAAAGCCGCCATTATTGCTGGAGAGAGAGATCATAATCTCCTAAAATAGATTTATGTGAGAGAGTTTATGATCAAACGGAAATTGTTTCCGATTATCAAGTAACCACTGCAGTGTGTTTGCTTGAAGATTTATGCACTTATATGGCCAAATTGTGACTCTCATTCGTGTTTACTCGGTGAAGGTTTTCCCCCCGCTGAGTAGATTACTATGGGAACGGCAACTCTCAATGAAGTTCAAACGCGCGTCCTCGCGCACTCACGTCAGTTTATTTATAACTTATGCCTGAGTAAATATTACATTGCCTTGATTCCTTTATCTGCTATAATTGCCGTGTTGAACTGAAGTCTGACATGGCAGATCGATTCAATCTGAAAACTGCTTGAGATTAGAAAAAACAGCATTACTATCCCCATTGTAATTGTGCAGGAATGATTTAAGAAATACTAATATTTAAGTTATTTTATTTCACATGAAGAAAGGCTTTATACACACACACACACACATATATACATATATATACATACATATACATATATATATATATATATATATATATATATATATATATATACACATACATATCTATACACACATTTATATAGTAAATAAATGTATAAAGGGCTCCATATATATGCAGTGGAACTGCAGTCTGTTTAGAAAGTGGTAAGACTATATTAATAATGCTTAATTACATCTTTAAAATAGAAATAAAACAAAGTATTATTCACATTAGTGAAAACTGACCGTTAAAAGCCAAGGATGTAATTAAACCGTAAACATTTTTATAAACTAATTGCAATTTTCAACACTTTGGGGATCAAAAAGCATTGTTATTTATTTTTTGGTATTTCGTTACAACACCGATGATCCCTCATGATGAAAAAACTCCATGTATGTTCCCTAGATGCCTTTTTGTGCACTAACCAAGTATTGCAACACTTCTGTAATCAATTAATAATTTACTCATGTTTATTACCAATGTAAATGTTGTTTATTTTAGATTTATATTTAATATTCATTATTATTCTTTGATATTTCAGACCACTCACTGTTCAGCTGAATCATCAATAACCTCCAGTCTCTGCGTCAACTGACTCTTGTGTTCTTTAAAACATTAAATCTCACTAGTGACTTGTTAAATAACATTCATTCTCGTCAGTGACATGTTAACTCATGTTAAATCTCACAAGCGACCTACGAATTAACAAATCTCACTAGCGACATGTTAGTTCACACTAAATGTCAATAGCGTCTTGTTAATTAACGTTAAATCTTGCTAGCAACATGCTAGATCACGCAAATTCTCACTAGTGACATGCTAGATCATGCTAAATCTTGATAGCAACTTGTTAATTAACAATAAATCTTGCTACCAATATGCTAATTCAGCGAATTCTTGCCAGCAACATGCTTATTTATGTTAAATGTTGCTAATGACTTCGGAATTCATTCTAAATCTTGCTAGCAACAAGATAATTAACATTAAATCTTGCTAGCAAAATTGATCATCAATTGATTAAAGATTAAATTATGATCAAAGAACATAACGACACCTTAGTAACTGCCTAGAAACAACGCAAGGCAATAACTAACAAGTGTATATATGCTCAAGATCTAATTCTTTCCATCTATCTATCTGTAAACTTAAACAACTTTTTAAGCTTTTACAAATAAATTTAACTTTCAGGATAGGCTTTCTCAAGCCAACTGAAGTTTATATCATAAACTTCCTCTATCTAGTTATTATTATTATTCTTCTTACCTAAAATTCTCAATGCATCTCCTCCTAGAGCTTTAAAGCTACAACCACTAAACTCTGCTCAGACTTCAGACCTGTTCTGACTTGAGTTGCTATCCCTTTTCAGACTGATCAGACTTATGATTTTTGATAAAACTGAAGATTAAAGTCATAAAATCTCCATAGACTTTCACTAATGAAGTGAAAACTGAATTTTAGATAGAGCGTCCACTCCATCTGTTGGTAACATCACAACATTACACCTGATATATAATACATTTCAATACAGTATGTGTGAACATGTCCATTCCAATGGGCATGCATTTTATTTTTTTAAATCCTGAAAAAAAACTTGCAGGTCTACAATCGATTTTTTACTTTAATTAGTAAGTTAAATCTCTCTATTTTACATACATAATATCACAAAATTACACCCCTGTCAGTGAGAGCACTGAAGTTTGAACGAATCAGAGCGCTGCAATTCAAAGCCTCAAAGCTTTTCAAAGACGCCATTACTGCCGGAGAGAGAGATCATAAACTCCTAAAATAGATTTATGTGAGAGAGTTTATGATCAAACGGAAATTGTTTCCGATTATCAAGTAACCGCTGCAGTGTGTTTGCTTGAAGATTTATGCACTTATATGGCCAAATTGTGACTCTCATTCGTGTTTACTCGGTGAAGGCTTCCCCCCGCTGATTACTATGGAAACGGCAACTCTCAATGAAGTTCAAACGCGCGTCCTCGCGCACTCGCGTCAGTTTATTTATAACTTATTCCTGAGTAAATATTACATTGCCTTGATTCCTTTATCTGCTATAATTGCCGTGTTGAACTGAAGTCTGACATGGCAGATCGATTCAATCTGAAAACTGCTTGAGATTAGAAAAAACAGCATTACTATCCCCATTGTAATTGTGCAGGAATGATTTAAGAAATACTAATATTTAAGTTATTTTATTTCACATGAAGAAAGGCTTTATACACACACACACACACACACATATATACATATATATATATATATATATATATATATATATATATATATATATATATATATATATATATATATATATATATATATATATATATATATATATATATATATATATATATATATACACATACATATCTATCTATACACACATTTATATAGTAAATAAATGTATAAAGGGCTCCATATATATGCAGTGGAACTGCAGTCTGTTTAGAAAGTGGTAAGACTATATTAATAATGCTTAATTACATCTTTAAAATAGAAATAAAACAAAGTGTTCACATGAGTGAAAACTGACCGTTAAAAGCCAAGGATGTAATTAAACCGTAAACATTTTTATAAACTAATTGCAATTTTCAACACTTTGGGGATCAAAAAGCATTGTTATTTATTTTTTGGTATTTCGTTACAACACTGATGATCCCTCATGATGAAAAAACTCCATGTATGTTCCCTAGATGCCATTTTGTGTACTAACCAAGTATTGCAACACTTCTGTAATCAATTAATTATTTACTCATGTTTATTACCAATGTAAATGTTGTTTATTTTAGATTTATATTTAATATTCATTATTATTCTTTGATATTTCAGACCACTCACTGTTCAGCTGAATCATCAATAACCTCCAGTCTCTGCGTCAACTGACTCTTGTGTTCTTTAAAACATTAAATCTCACTAGTGACTTGTTAAATAACATTCATTCTCGTCAGTGACATGTTAACTCATGTTAAATCTCACAAGCGACCTACGAATTAACAAATCTCACTAGCGAGATGTTAGTTCACACTAAATGTCAATAGCGTCTTGTTAATTAACGTTAAATCTTGCTAGCAACATGCTAGATCACGCAAATTCTCACTAGTGACATGCTAGATCATGCTAAATCTTGATAGCAACTTGTTAATTAACAATAAATCTTGCTACCAATATGCTAATTCAGCGAATTCTTGCCAGCAGCATGCTTATTTATGTTAAATGTTGCTAATGACTTCGGAATTCATTCTAAATCTTGCTAGCAACAAGATAATTAACATTAAATCTTGCTAGCAAAATTGATCATCAATTGATTAAAGATTAAATTATGATCAAAGAACATAACGACACCTTAGTAACTGCCTAGAAACAACGCAAGGCAATAACTAACAAGTGTATACAGTTTTATGCAAAAGTTTAGGCACCTTTCTGAGGCTGCATGGTAATCTGCTCAATCTTTTTAAGTAAAGATCCTAGTGATATGCCATTCATTTTCTAGAGAAAGCTTGATAAAGCAATGTTTTTCAGACCAAAATACTTAGTGTAGCAGTATTTAGTTGTATGAAATAAAATACAATGTGACAAATAGGCGGTGCAAACGTTTGGCCACCCTTTCAATTGTGTTGATTTGAATACCTGTAGTCACTTAATGCTGATTGTTTGCAACACAAAATTGATGTTATTGGCTCAATGAACATTAGACTGGAAACACAGGTGCAACCAATCATGAAAAAGGATATTTAAGTTTGCTAATTGCCAGTTGTGCTTCTCTTCGATTCTCTACTGGAAAGTAGCAACATGGGAACCTCAAAAGAACTCCCCAATGACTTAAAAACTAGGATAATTCATCAGTGTGAGTTAGGAGAAGCATGTTAAAAGTTATCACAAAGGTTTAAGGTCCCTGTCTCCAGTCAGAAATATAGTTAGAAAATGGAAGGCAACAGGAACAGTCCATGTGAAGGAAAGATGTGGCAGGCCAAGAAAGATATCTGAAAGGCAAAGGCGAAGTATGGTTAGAATGGTCAAATACAATTTACAGACCACCTCCAAAGATCTCCAAGAACATCTCGCTGCTGATGGTGTCATTGTACATCGTTCCACAGTCCAGCGTACTTTGCACAAGGAACAGCTCAATGAAAGGGTGATGCGGAAAAAGCCTTTTCCGCGTCTTGCCAACAAACAGAGTCATTTGAGGTATGCAAAGGCTCATCTGGACAAGTTCTGTGGACAGATGAAACTGAGATAGAGCTGTTTGGTCACAACCAGAAGAGCTTTGTATGGAGGAAAAAGAACACAGCGTTCCAGGAGAAGAACTTGCTCCCTACTGTAAAATGTGGTGGTGGGTCCTTCATGCTATGGGGCAAGCACAGGTACTGGAAACCTTGTCAAAGTTGAGGGTCAAATGGATTCCATCCAGTATCAGCAGATTCTTAAGAACAGTGTTCAAGAATCAGTCAAGAGGATGAAGTTATGCCAGGGTTGGTTGTTTCAGCAGGATAATGATCCAAAGCATTGCTCCAAATCTACCAAGGAATTCATGGTCAGACACAGATACAATGTTCTAGAATGGCCATCGCAGTCCAGACTTGAATATCATCGAAAATCTATGTAATGATTTGAAGGAGGTTGTCCACACTCGGAAACCATCAAACCTGACTGAACTGGAGACATTTTGCAAGGAAGAATGGTCCAAAATACCTGCAACCAGAATCCAGGGACTTCTCAGTGGCTATAAGAAGCGACTACATGCTGTTATTTCAGCAAAAGGGGGCTCTACTAAATATTAATGTGATAATTTCATTGGGGTGCCCACATTTTTGCACCTGTCTGTTTTTGCTATGACTCAAATTGTATTGTTTCTGTTGATTCAATAAATGCCATTTCAGAACTGAAATGTTACTGTTTTCATAAGGTATAAATTATATCCAAATGAAGTTGTGGCTTTGAAAGCCCGGCACATTATAAACTGAAATTATGATAATTATTAGGGGTGCCCAAACCTTTGCATAAAACTGTATATGCTCAAGATCTAATTCTTTCCATCTATCTATCTGTAAACTTAAACAACTTTTTAAGCTTTTACAAATAAATTTAACTTTCAGGATAGGCTTTCTCAAGCCAACTGAAGTTTATATCATAAACTTCCTCTATCTAGTTATTATTATTATTCTTCTTACCTAAAATTCTCAATGCATCTCCTCCTAGAGCTTTAAAGCTACAACCACTAAACTCTGCTCAGACTTCAGACCTGTTCTGACTTGAGTTGCTATCCCTTTTCAGACTGATCAGACTTATGATTTTTGATAAAACTGAAGATTAAAGTCATAAAATCTCCATAGACTTTCACTAATGAAGTGAAAACTGAATTTTAGATAGAGCGTCCACTCCATCTGTTGGTAACATCACAACATTACACCTGATATATAATACATTTCAATACAGTATGTGTGAACATGTCCATTCCAATGGGCATGCATTTTATTTTTTTAAATCCTGAAAAAAAACTTGCAGGTCTACAATCGATTTTTTACTTTAATTAGTAAGTTAAATCTCTCTATTTTACATACATAATATCACAAAATTACACCCCTGTCAGTGAGAGCACTGAAGTTTGAACGAATCAGAGCGCTGCAATTCAAAGCCTCAAAGCTTTTCAAAGACGCCATTACTGCTGGAGAGAGAGATCATAATCTCCTAAAATAGATTTATGTGAGAGAGTTTATGATCAAACGGAAATTGTTTCCGATTATCAAGTAACCGCTGCAGCGTGTTTGCTTGAAGATTTATGTACTTATATGGCCAAATTCTGACTCTCATTCGTGTTTACTCGGCAAAGGCTTTCGCCCGCTGAGTAATTACTATGGGAACGGCAACTCTCAATGAAGTTCAAACGCGCGTCCTCGCGCACTCGCGTCAGTTTATTTATAACTTATGCCTGAGTAAATATTACATTGCCTTGATTCCTTTATCTGCTATAATTGCCGTGTTGAACTGAAGTCTGACATGGCAGATCGATTCAATCTGAAAACTGCTTGAGATTAGAAAAAAACAGCATTACTATCCCCATTGTAATTGTGCAGGAATGATTTAAGAAATACTAATATTTAAGTTATTTTATTTCACATGAAGAAAGGCTTTATACACACACACACACACACACACACACACACACACACACATATATATATATATATATATATATATATATATATATATATATATATATATATATATACACATACATATCATATCTATCTATCTATACACACATTTATATAGTAAATAAATGTATAAAGGGCTCCATATACATGTAGTGTAACTGCAGTCTGTTTTGAAAGTGGCAAGACTATATTAATAATGCTTAATTGCATCTTTAAAATAGAAATAAAACAAAGTATTATTCACATTAGTGAAAACTGACCGTTAAAAGCCAAGGATGTAATTAAACCGTAAACATTTTTATAAACTAATTGCAATTTTCCAATACTTTGGGGATCAAAAAGCATTGTTATTTATTTTTTGGTATTTCATTACAACACCGATGATCCCTCTTGATGAAAAAACTCCATGTATGTTCCCTAGATGCCATTTTGTGCACTAACCAAGTATTGCAACACTTCTGTAATCAATTAATAATTTACTCATGTTTATTACCAATGTAAATGTTGTTTATTTTAGATTTATATTTAATATTCATTATTATTCTTTGATATTTCAGACCACTCACTGTTCAGCTGAATCATCAATAACCTCCAGTCTCTGCGTCAACTGACTCTTGTGTTCTTTAAAACATTAAATCTCACTAGTGACTTGTTAAATAACATTCATTCTCGTCAGTGACATGTTAACTCATGTTAAATCTCACAAGCGACCTACGAATTAACAAATCTCACTAGCGACATGTTAGTTCACACTAAATGTCAATAGCGTCTTGTTAATTAACGTTAAATCTTGCTAGCAACATGCTAGATCACGCAAATTCTCACTAGTGACATGCTAGATCATGCTAAATCTTGATAGCAACTTGTTAATTAACAATAAATCTTGCTACCAATATGCTAATTCAGCGAATTCTTGCCAGCAACATGCTTATTTATGTTAAATGTTGCTAATGACTTCGGAATTCATACTAAATCTTGCTATCAACAAGATAATTAACATTAAATCTTGCTAGCAAAATTGATCATCAATTGATTAAAGATTAAATTATGATCAAAGAACATAACGACACCTTAGTAACTGCCTAGAAACAACGCAAAGCAATAACTAACAAGTGTATATATGCTCAAGATCTAATTCTTTCCATCTATCTATCTGTAAACTTAAACAACTTTTTAAGCTTTTACAAATAAATTTAACTTTCAGGATAGGCTTTCTCAAGCCAACTGAAGTTTATATCATAAACTTCCTCTATCTAGTTATTATTATTATTATTCTTACCTAAAATTCTCAGAGCATCTCCTCCTAGAGCTTTAAAGCTACAACCACTAAACTCTGCTCAGACTTCAGACCTGTTCTGACTTGAGTTGCTATCCCTTTTCAGACTGATCAGACTTATGATTTTTGATAAAACTGAAGATTAAAGTCATAAAATCTCCATAGACTTTCACTAATGAAGTGAAAACTGAATTTTAGATAGAGCGTCCACTCCATCTGTTGGTAACATCACAACATTACACCTGATATATAATACATTTCAATACAGTATGTGTGAACATGTCCATTCCAATGGGCATGCATTTTATTTTTTTAAATCCTGAAAAAAAAACTTGCAGGTCTACAATCGATTTTTTACTTTAATTAGTAAGTTAAATCTCTCTATTTTACATACATAATATCACAAAATTACACCCCTGTCAGTGAGAGCACTGACGTTTGAACGAATCAGAGCGCTGCAATTCAAAGCCTCAAAGCTTTTCAAAGACGCCATTACTGCTGGAGAGAGAGATCATAATCTCCTAAAATAGATTTATGTGAGAGAGTTTATGATCAAACGGAAATTGTTTCCGATTATCAAGTAACCGCTGCAGCGTGTTTCCTTGAAGATTTATGTACTTATATGGCCAAATTCTGACTCTCATTCGTGTTTACTCGGCAAAGGCTTTCGCCCGCTGAGTAGATTACTATGGGAACGGCAACTCTCAATGAACTTCAAACGCGCGTCCTCGCGCACTCGCGTCAAAGCACTTAAGTTTATTTATAACTTATGCCTGAGTAAATATTACATTGCCTTGATTCCTTTATCTGCTATAATTGCCGTGTTGAACTGAAGTCTGACATGGCAGATCGATTCAATCTGAAAACTGCTTGAGATTAGAAAAAAACAGCATTACTATCCCCATTGTAATTGTGCAGGAATGATTTAAGAAATACTAATATTTAAGTTATTTTATTTCACATGAAGAAAGGCTTTATACACACACACACACACACACACACACACACATATATATATATATATATATATATATATATATATATATATATACACATACATATCTATCTATCTATCTATACACACATTTATATAGTAAATAAATGTATAAAGGGCTCCATATACATGTAGTGTAACTGCAGTCTGTTTTGAAAGTGGCAAGACTATATTAATAATGCTTAATTACATCTTTAAAATAGAAATAAAACAAAGTATTATTCACATTAGTGAAAACTGACCGTTAAAAGCCAAGGATGTAATTAAACCGTAAACATTTTTATAAACTAATTGCAATTTTCAACACTTTGGGGATCAAAAAGCATTGTTATTTATTTTTTGGTATTTCGTTACAACACCGATGATCCCTCATGATGAAAAAACTCCATGTATGTTCCCTAGATGCCATTTTGTGCACTAACCAAGTATTGCAACACTTCTGTAATCAATTAATTATTTACTCATGTTTATTACCAATGTAAATGTTGTTTATTTTAGATTTATATTTAATATTCATTATTATTCTTTGATATTTCAGACCACTCACTGTTCAGCTGAATCATCAATAACCTCCAGTCTCTGCGTCAACTGACTCTTGTGTTCTTTAAAACATTAAATCTCACCAGTGACTTGTTAAATAACATTCATTCTCGTCAGTGACATGTTAACTCATGTTAAATCTCACAAGCGACCTACGAATTAACAAATCTCACTAGCGACATGTTCGTTCACACTAAATGTCAATAGCGTCTTGTTAATTAACGTTAAATCTTGCTAGCAACATGCTAGATCACGCAAATTCTCACTAGTGACATGCTAGATCATGCTAAATCTTGATAGCAACTTGTTAATTAACAATAAATCTTGCTACCAATATGCTAATTCAGCGAATTCTTGCCAGCAACATGCTTATTTATGTTAAATGTTGCTATTGACTTCGGAATTCATTCTAAATCTTGCTAGCAACAAGATAATTAACATTAAATCTTGCTAGCAAAATTGATCATCAATTGATTAAAGATTAAATTATGATCAAAGAACATAACGACACCTTAGTAACTGCCTAGAAACAACGCAAGGCAATAACTAACAAGTGTATATATGCTCAAGATCTAATTCTTTCCATCTATCTATCTGTAAACTTAAACAACTTTTTAAGCTTTTACAAATAAATTTAACTTTCAGGATAGGCTTTCTCAAGCCAACTGAAGTTTATATCATAAACTTCCTCTATCTAGTTTTCATTTGCACTCTTATGCTTCAAAATTGGACAGATTTATATTCCTGAAGTTTAACTGACTTGGTGTTCCCTTATTTTTTTTTTGAGCAGAGTAAGAGAACAAACAACACACATTTATGCCAATTTTATGCTAAGAGAAGATATCAGTTAGACATGTGGTTTGAGTGAGAAACTTAACAATCCTGCTGTGTATTTGAAACACTTTTTTTTGTTTTGTTTTGGAAAGTCATCCTCTGGTCAGCCTGGAACTGCAAATTGGTCTGAAAATTGCTTGTGTGTGCTCTGCTTGCCTGTGTTACAATAGATAATAATGTGTTAAGTGCAATGACAGCATTGTCACAAAACAGCAAGACCTCTTTCCTAACCGGGGCAGACTATTAAAATACTTTTTTAGAGTGGTGTAGCAACAATCTGAACTGACAATCAGTTGTAGTGCTTAATTATTTATCAACACGGGAGAAAGTCATTGTCTATGAATTGTTAATTGACTTGAAGATTAGGGCAAGTTGTCATACATCTACATCTAGAAAGTCAAACAAAATAAATATTTTAGAAGTAATACTTTCTTTAGAAGTGGTCATAGTTTTTTTTTTAAATCTAGTTTAAATTATGACTAAGTTTAATTTTTGTGAATTTTATCCTACAAGCTGAATATCTACAACAATAATAATAATATTGAAAGTAATCTCAATAAACTTGGTATAGTAATTAATAAGTAACAAGCTTATTAATAAAAGGTTCCGGCTTGTGATGAATTGATGGAGAATTTTTTTTTTCCAATCCACAAGTTGTGTGCGAAGCAATGATGACACTCCATTAAACCACACAATGACAAGTGATGGTAGTCAAATGGAGTCTGGCAAGTCATTGTTCTAGCGAAGAGCTGGTTAAGGCCACTCTCTGTAGTCTTGCTGACAGTCTTCAGCAGATGGGATAGGATGTATTTAATCAATCCTTTTTTAGAAAGAAAACAAAATAGCTAATGTAAAATACCTACATCCACAAGATCAACAATATGCAGATGAAACCATACTCACAACTGAACTCAAAGAGTTCTCAACCAAGGACATTAAGTGAACAAAGGGACATGTGTTTAAGTTCAACCATGTGGTTTATTTACACCTGAGGAACTGAGTTCTTCTGTGGTGGTTACCTTCAGGCAACAGCGCCCTCAAGCTGCTCCTAGTGGTAATTCAAGTGATCCAAAATACCTTCCACTACATAGCGTAATAATATTTGTTTAGTACATATTTATATTTTAACATACTGCATATGATGAAAATAGATTTAATAGCAATATTGCAATACTTAATTACAATATTATTGTTGAATAAAGAAAACCTCCCAAACAACTTGCCCTGGTCGCCAGTCCCCATTTTCAGTATTAATCTTCTACCACAAGAGGGCACAATCAGATTGCATTTTCTTCTGGCATCTAGCTCCATCATCTCACTGCACTGAGTTTATGCCTGTCTGATTATGACCATTGGCACTGATATATGATAAGGTTACATCACTGCCATCATTAGTATGAGATACAGACAATATTGCATAACTGAAAGATAAGATCTGAGAAGGGAAGATGGGAGGAGGACATTTTGAGACAGTGAGTTGGATATTTCGGACAGCTGTAGGGATTGCAAGGAGACAAGCATTGAGATATCTATTCTAGACACTTTCGCATTTAGCTTTTCAGAATATGTTATGTCATTTTTTGGGCTCACAAAATAAATGTGCATGTGTGCATACATATATATATAGTCTGTGTAATTTTTGTTTATTGAATTGCTAGCAAAAGGGTGACAAGACAGATATATGGATAAAAACAAATCTTTCTTCCACTGTCCATGTCTGGGAGAAGCATTATATGACTGCTGCTGGGTGAAAGTCTAATCTATGAGGTATGTTCACACAGTCACAGCTGGGACCACAAACCATTTCTGGTGTGCAGTGGGGGCATAGCAGTCTTATCTTTAAAGGGTCCCTTGGAGGAACATTCTGTTCAGACCTACAGACCTGGAATAACCTAGCTCTCTCCATCATCCCCCTTCCCCTCCCCCATGCCACCCCCAATATTATTTTACTACAAAGTAGATAAGATCAACTCTGACCCCCTTGCTTTCCTCTATGTGCCCTCTATGAGAAATATAAAAATGCTCTGTAATTTTATCAGAATTTAGATTATAGATTTAAATCTTATCAACATAAACTGACCCTCATGTCTTTTCAATTTCATTTGGAAAATATATCTCATGTAAGTATAATATTTTTGCTTGCATTATCTGTATCAGTGCGCCATACAGATTCATAGCAGAAATGAAACAAACAAATAAATTAAGAAAAGAAAAAAGTTAATATGTTTAAAAAAGCTCAACATGTTTCTGCAGAAAACATTCTGATTAAGTTGATTGAGTCTGTGTTCAGCAAGGGAATGTGTGGATTTCTGTTTTAGTAATAAAGGATCTGCTGAAATCCCTATATTTAATATAACAGGGTATTATGTATAGATTGCATAAATGTGTCATTGGCTTTCTTTCAGTTTCTTACTTTCACATTCATATTACCGTTTTAAATGCAGTATCAATATGCCTAATCTCAGCTTTAGTTTGTTTTTGTACTTTTCTCCCCTTACACAAGCACATGGGAACAGATGGGTCTGAAATGTATACCCACCTGCAATTTGGCAAGAATATAAGCGACACACAGACTTAACGTTATCAACACTCCGTAAGGCCATCACAGAATCAAACTCCCAAATGCTATCTGCTTTATTATACTCTTCCACATTCACATTAAATCTGACTATTACGCAGTCCATTTCATTTAGTTTAGATGAGAACAACCGGAATCAAATGTAGTGGTGATAGCTGGTGCCATATTTGGTTAGTTATATAGTAAATTGTAAACTCATTACAGCTGTCCAAATGTTTCTGTTCATAAAAAGCTTCAGTTTTAATGAATCAAATGAATTATGGGACAGACTACTCCCAGCTTGGCCAAAAAGTATCAGAACAAGTTGAGAGAAAACATGAGAAAATCAGTGCTCAAGCTGAAGTCTGTGAGAAGCAGAGAGGCTCATGGTTATTTTCAGTTCAAACTATAACTGACTGATGCACAATAATGCACCTGAAACAAGGCCAGAACACATTTACAGCAACAACAGTCACATATTTCAGCCAAAGAAATAGCCTGGACACCATTTTACCCGAAACAATTCCACAAAGAGCATCATGATAGGTAAGAGGTCTGAATGTGGAATATCTGAAATATACTACAAACAAGAAAATGAATGTAACTTGTGATGAAAGATTTACAGATGGATGTGATGTGTTGATTCTTAGCAAGTGAATATGGCATCTTATCTTAATAGTTTTACTGGACTCCTACTACACAGAAAATAAAAATTGTACATTTGAATCTTTATTACTCTTTATGGGAAATGTTATTTATTTGCTTGGAAATATTATCTATTTTTGTTAAATATACATTATTTACATGTATATTTATTAATTAGGTAAACTCAGTTTGGATCCGAAATTGCATACCTTCCTATTAGAAAGCAGGCGAAAAACCCCAGTTTTACTTTTAAAAGTAGTGTGATACAATATTACGTTAAACCCTAAATAGTATTTAACGTCTCAAGTTATATATGTAACCATGGTTCCCTGAAGAGGGAACGGAATGCTGCGTCAAAACGCTAGTGGAATGCCTTGGCATATCGTCTCTTGAAGCACTATTAAATCGATTGATCAAGTGTGAATGTACGTTGCGGGTGGCGATGTTATGAACCAGGATGATAAAGGTCTGATGGAAACCGGTATCAGCAGCTTAGACAAGTGTCTGAAGTAAGCCCAGAAGGTGTAAGGAGCTTAGACAGAAGACGCAGCATCTCGAAAGAAACCTTTCACAGAATATAAATCACCACAGTTTCACCACTGGGATCTGCACAATTTTGTGACATCATTGATTTTTACTGTGAGTGATGACACACTGACTACCAAAGTTATGATTTTTTGATAAGAAGGAGGCAGGAACCAGTGAACATTCAAAAAACGTTCATTCCAAAATAAACAAACACAAAATAACGACTGCGGCCCACACACAAACACAAAAGACAAAGTAAAATCCAGGCCTTGTCCTCTCTCCTCTTTCACTGGCATCGCTCCTCTGTAAGATATGAAGCCAATGAAGCGTTTTCTCATGGCCCACAGCCTCATCCTGCTTGCCACACTGACCAATCAAAGATGGCGGGCATGCCCACATGTCTGGAGCAGTTGAATGTGGAATCTACGTATACATATCTGTGGCCAAATGTATGTTTTAAAAAACAGCAAACCATCCAGGTACCTTTGGGATAATCATTTCAACGTACTATGATTTTAGACACACTAATTTCAATACTAGGAAAGATACTATTCGAAGTGGGACAGTAACACTTCAGCAATACAAATATTTAAATAAATAATTGAAGTAGTAATTAAAAGTGACAAACAAGTGTGGTTTATCTAAAGTCATTTTTGCTTATTAGTATGGTAGAAATGGATCATTGGAAGGTGAAAAGCAAATACATAAGGGACATTAAATACACAAAGTACATTGCCTGGGTTAAATTCATACTACAGACATTCATACTATATAGAACATACAATGTTGTTGGTTTGCATAGTAACTACTTATTCAAAAGAAGTACTTACTCAGAGAATATGCAATTTTGGAAGAACCTCCATTATTTTGTTGCACTGACAAGTATAGTAGTGATCTTGGGCTTATACCGAAACCCAGAGGTGTGTGTTTAGTGCTATTAGTCTTTGTTAATGCTTTAAGAGGTCTCTTTTGTGTTTGATCCTGTTCTATAGCAGGACAATGACCCAAAATACATCAACACCTCCACCTCTGAATGGCTGAAGGAAACAAAATGAAGACTTTGTAGTGGCCCAATCAAAGTCACAACCAAAATCTTATTGATATGCTGTGGGATGACCTTAAAAAGCCAGTTCGTGCTCCAAATTACTACAATATGGCTGTATTACAACAATTCTGCAAAGACGAGAGGGTCAAAATTCCTCCAAAGTGCTGTAAAAGACTCATTGCTAGTTATCACAAATACTTGGTTGTGGTTGTTGCTGCTAAGGGTGACATAAACACTTATTAGGTTTAGGGGGGTGATCACTTTTTCACACTGGTCCATGTAGGTTTGGATTTTGTTTTCCATTAATAATAATAATCTTAATTTAAAAACAGAATTTTGAGTTTACTTCTGTTATCTTTGACTCATGTTTAAATTGGTTTGATAATCTGCACCATTTAAATGTGACAAACATGTTAAATGAAAACAAACAAAACAAAAAACATCAGGAAGGGGCAAACTCTTTTGCCCACCATTGTATGCTGGTCCATTGTAACTACATGAACTACATTTAACAGTGTTAGAAGAAGATACTACAGAGATAGTAATGAGAGCTAGAGAATAGTGGGGTGGTTTAAAAAGACCCAATAGGATGTGTTGCCAGGGGAACAGACTGCCTTGAGTTGCACTGAGTAAGATAAGGTAATGCAACATCGGGCCAACACAAGTCCTTGGGCTCCGTTGATGTTTGGCTGATTGTGTTGAGGAGGCCATATGAATTCTAATTGTAGAGCAAAATACAACAGGAATAAACAACAATCTGGACTTCAGTAATTGAATACCTTTAAACAACACTAAAAGCAAAACTTTTTATTTTTACATTACATTTATCAGAATTATTGACATGTATTTAAAAATAATAGCCTTATAAATCAAAATGTTTGTTTTTTATGCAAAGAGTGATAGGAAGCACATCCAATCCAGTGTAATTGAAACTGCTGTCATAGGCCTTTTTGTGCTCAGCTGCTTGTTTCCAGAATGCTTAGCCTAGTTATAGATCCGTGCAGGTGCTTAATTTTTCACTGCTCTTTTGGGAGAACAAACAAACACAGAAGTGTGTGCTCCCACATTACTCATGCTAATTGCTTTACATAAATCACTGTGGGGAAACTGACAGTAATCAACAAAAGACAAAATATGTGCTTTGGCGACCCAGCTTTCCTTTCCCATTTCCTACAGTTTTATGCCCCATATCTGTGGCATCTACTGAGCTAAAGTCTTAAAGGAGCACTTTTCCTCTATTAAGTCATGAATTTCCATGATTTCTTGCACTAGGAAATAAGAAGTAAAGGGCAAAGGCTGCCAAGACCATTTCCATAAACGTAATTACTGAAAGGGAGAGCGGGAGACCAAACCTCTGCCCTTTAACCACCTTCAAACAGAACCACACACGTACTTATATAAACAGAGAGAAAGAGAGACAGAGAGAGACAGAGAGAGCTAGAGAGAGCTAGAGAGAGAAAGAACACTGAATGATAATGAATTATCTCTCTCATGGCATGCATGCTATTCTCAAGAAGCTACAGCCCCAAAAAACATAGGAGAGAGAGACATAGAGAAAAATAGATGCTGCACCTTAAATGATCATTTAATCACAAAATGACCACACAGCTTCAGTGATCTCATCATCTTTGAAATTTTCACATGCAATTCAAATCTCTTTGGTCATATCTCCTGCATTGCTAAAATTAAGGGTAGACAAAATAAAAATAAAATAAGCATCCAATTTACTGGAAAATCTGAATGTTTTTTTATTAACAAATCTTATTCTATCTTTATATATATATATATATATATATATATATACAAATATATTAACTGCTAAAGCAATAGCTCTCAACTGGTGGGTTGCAATAGGACAATAGGGATAAACAATGTATTAATAAAAACAAAACAAAACAAAACACAAAAAAACTATTACAATCCACAAATAAAAGCTTCAATGATTGTGTATAACCAATCGTTTATTTCAGCACAGTTCTAATTTTAATAGAGGATCATTCTCATGCATAAACAATTATTCATGCTTGATTATACAGTATATGCAAAGATGTCAGCATGATGCTTTGTGGGATTGACATCATTTGTAAAAGTCAGCAGTGAGCTGAGGTTCATTTGAGATCATGAACTCCGCATCAACTCAACTATAGTGTAAACATATTTCTGGCATGGAGAAATCTATAATGGAATCAGAGCTGAATGGTAAAGGTCCAGAGTCAATGGCATGTAAAATACTTCATAATGACTTGTTCTTTTTTGGTTCAGATGAGAGAGCATTGCAGTGTTTATTCTGCTATAAGCAACTCAGGTACAAGATTTATTTCAAATTAAATTTTATGAATACACATAGCTCTCAAGTCAGTGACATCTGGCATACTTAACTCCCTTTTGATGTTCAGCTGATTAAAAGAATTAACGGTCATCGATGGAGGCACCTCAAATCGAGATGGCAGCGTGCAGACAGAGGTTATGTCAGACTTTTTGATCATATAATGCAGTAGGCAGTAGTATATAGATAATTGGGTTGTCAAATAAACTGAAGACCTCTTTTGAATGTTTGTGAACACAGAGATTTGTATTGTAATTAGTTGCAGCAGATTTTAGAAAAACTTCAATGTCTTGAAAAATTTCAACAGCATCCACATTTATAATCCCATGTTTTAGTACAAGGAAGAAAGTCAGGATTTACCAATTCATGAATATATCATCTTCTCTCATTCAAATGTAATTTAACACAAACAAAAGGAGAGTGTGTGCATATTTTGGTTGGATTATTAAAACAGGCAGGAATTTTCCAACTGATTTTTTTTCTCATCATATGTCTTATCTCCCTTGTACCCAAGAGGTGGCTCATCGAAATAAAAAGGAAGAAAAACAGATTTTACACTCACCACAACACACAAAAAACTGCACAAACATATTGGTAGAAGACTGCAAGTGAGTCATTTGTTTATTTATTTCTAATATGTCTGCATACTTTATAATATGCGAGACTTTGAGTTTTTAGGACAGCCCAAGACACTTAATTTGATTGTCCACTTTAGACATTCTACTAACTTTGCTTCTGCATGTCAACTAACTCTAAGAGTATTAGTAGACCATAGTAGACTGTTAGAGGGTTAGGTGTTAGGGTTCACGCCAGTTGACTTGAAGTTGCAAAGTTGCACATAGTCAGTAGAATGTCTGTTGGGGAGCATCAAAATAAAGTGTAACCAGATATTATGCAGATATCCTTTCAAACTCATAATGAATCTCTCATTTGTCTATCACAAACGCTGGGAATAACCAAGAGGGAGGTCTAGGGTTGGGCCGTAGGGAGGAATGATGACAAGGAATGGCACACTACTGGGCAAAAGAAGGCTAGCTGTCAACCCAACTTATGCTTGAGATGAATTGCAAGTCAGCTGCGAAGAACCTGATCAGCTCCCATGGAAAAAAAAAACCCTGAACAGGTGTTGTAAAAGACCGATGCAGCTGGGATTTGCTTGTGAAGCAAACAGCTCAGCTGGGGATTGGATTTTTTAACAAAAATCTGTCCGACTTGAACACTGCCAAGCATTAATCTATACAAATAATAATTGGTCCACATGCTCTTTTGTGCTGATCTCTAACTGTTATAAGTATATCTGCACTGTAAAATCTTGGAACGTGATCACTGTGAAGTCATGTCTCATGAGGTCTTTCAACTGTTTCAATTATTCACTTATAGTTAATAGTGATGGAAGGCAAATTTTTTATGTCACTGTTACAAGAATAATTTGCATGCATAACAAGGGATGACTATGGAAACAGATGGCACACACGATGCTTACATATCTTGTCAGATGTTTAAAGGCTTGATTGAAGCACTTTTGATATGATGTAGGGATGCTAGTGAAAATATCCCCAAATACATTTTGATAGTGGCATCAAATTTTGATTAAGCTGGCTAAAGATAATAGCAAAAGTCTTAGATTAAAGGTACACATATGACTTCCATTGGGTGGGGTTACTACGGACTACCTGAACAACCCTTCAGAGAGAAGGTCCCGGCCCTCTAGAGGTAGGTCCTCATCACAAAGAAGGCTACAGGCAAGAAGTCCTGACGACGAGAGTGCCAGGCCTCTGAGGGTGGATCCCTCTGACAGGAAGTGGTATACACATCAAAGCACGGTGCCCACTTCCCCTCAGTGCCCTCAGGGGATTGTTTTGCCATTCCTACCACCCCGTGTGTGTCAGGGTGCACAGGGTGTCCTGGGTCTACCCAATTGCTGCCAGGAATCCTGCCATTACTGGGGAGGCTACCTCCTAGAGCAGTCCCACCGGGTATCCCTGCAGGTGAGAGCCCTGGTGTAGAGGTCAAAGAAATACCAGAGGCCAGCCATTGGGTCCTGCGCACCATCTAAAAGGGTTACATTATTTAGCCTACCCAGGTTCAATGGGGTCCAGCCCACAGTGGTGGGCACTGAGTAGGTTCTAGTCATGGAGCAAGAATTACAATCCCTCCTGGGGAAAGGGGCCACTGAATATGTTCCTCTCCCAGACAAGCCGGTTTTAGAGCCGATACTTCGTTGTTCCAAAGAAGGATGGGGGGTTGCTTCCCATTCTGGACTTATGTCATCTAAACCACACAATTATGCAGCTCAATTGCATTTTATTAGGAGTTTGTGACATAAATCACCATGAGTTTGTGTTCAATTGCAAACTTGCACATCCTCCTGTGGTCTCTTGGAAAACTGTTATCTCTCAGTGTCGCATACATCCCTAGGAACCAAACATAGGAGCAGGCAGGGGTCGAGGCCTGGATAATCCTCGAGAGACATCTCACAATGTCTCTCACAATGAGTTCCTTCAGGAGAGAATCACTGCAGGGTCATCCCCCTCTACCCTAAAGATCTATGTGGCTGCCATAGCTTCTTACCATATACCTTTGAGTGATATGTCTTTGGGGAGAGACACACTATTTACCCGTTTCCTCTGTGGTACCCTGAGGCTGAGGACTGCAATACGTGATAAGGTGCAGGCCTGGGATTTGTCCTTGGTGCTCCAGGTCCGTCGATGAAATGGTACCGGGCCACGGAGCGCATTCTGCGGGCACTGGTCCGCGGCAAAATTATCACACGTTTTCCGGTCCGCGGCACAAAAAAGGTTGGGGACCACTGGTTTAGGCTATTACTCTTGCTTATGAGTTGGCTGGTTTGCCTTCCTCTGTGGCGACCCGAGACCACTCAATTAGGAGTGTATCCACTTCTAAGGCTCTCTTGTCAGGAGTTTCTCATTCAGAATGCCACACCTCCTCTTACTTCAGACATTTTAAGCTGCCATTCACAGCATTTGGCATGCTTTTATAGCTTCTGGATTCATGACATTATCCTGTCTCTGACGTACATTCACAACATTGGTTTAATTTCACACATGCTTCACGAATTAGTCTCACAAACGACGTAGTAACCTATTGTGTTTTGACACAACATCTCGCTGCTTCTTCAGGGAACCAAGGCTACATTCGGAACCAAGACATTTGTTATTTCTTCATCAAAATTTGGATCACATAAAACACAAACGTGACAGAGTTCAGACCAAAAACCACACAAAAATCTAAAATGACTCTGCAGTATGATCAATCTGGAAGTCTTTTGCAGGGAAGAGTCTTATTTTTCTTCCCTCCACGTATATGTGGAAAAACATAATTTTACTTGGATTAATTTTTTCTAAATGAATGCAATATAAACAGAGGTTTGTAGATGTTTCATACTCTTTGTATTTCCAATAGCCAATTCTTCAAACACATTCACAATCTTTGATTAGGAAATTGTTAGGAAATCATGCCGGTGTCAATTACCCAGATGAGATCTGATCTGATATACAGTGTTATATCAGAAAATATCAGTTGAATAAATATTAATATCAATTGATTAATCACAAAAATATTCCTGTCATGTAATATAAAACCTTGCGCATACATTTTTGGAGATAAATGTCATTTTAAGTTTTAAGGAAGCCTTTAATAGGCATATTAGTCCAGGCTGAAACTAGGCTGAAACTGTAGGTAAACACTACATATACATCCACATATTTGCATAGACGATTGGGGCTCCCTGAAGTAATTGAGCAAGGTTTTTCCACAGTCAACCCTGATTTGAATAATCCAACACCAAACTCACTGCATACTGAATGGGTAATGTAATGTTCTCATTTGTAAAAAACAGAAAGTTGATTTTTTTTTTTTTTTTGCTTTTCTTTAGGGAGTGTGGGGGAGAGCTGAATGAGTGTGCTGAATAGAATGATTATTTTCTTAATTAACTTTTTGTTATGACAGGAGCTGGATTGGGAGCTCCATATCTAAATCATCTCATTTACATCCGCCTCTTCACTCATTAACATACAAAAAAGATTCCCGTTTCGATGAGAAAGTTTGGATTCCACCCTCACCGCAGTGCCATCATCGTCTGATTGACCTGATAGGCGGGAATCCCCTGAGTCTCTGCAAGCACAAAGGCAAGCAGCCGACGCAGCTGACTTCTCACAAGTTTGGTTAAAAAAACAAACATCTCAGTTTCAAAGATAAACAAAATGATTTGTTTCATTTCATATGTGTTAGTTTACATTTTATTCTGATCTGATATTATTCATTTTTTTTTCGAATTATTTCAACAGCCCAATCTTTTACTTTATCCCTCAGACATCATTAGTCATTCAAAATTAATTAAACAATCAAGGAGAATATTATTAATAATGGCAACTGGGCAAAAACATCCATAGTTGTTTTGATGTACTATAAATATATTGCAGTATACAAACAGTATTTTTTATTATTTCACTGACATTATACTCTACATATTATGGCTATACATGAGGTGACATAATTTTTATAAATAAATGTCATAAATAAATCATCAATAACTGAGTCAATACACAGGTAAATACACTTAAAAGCAGACAAATTACTGTAATATTTTCATAAAACACATAATATACAGGTGTTATGCAGTGAATAGATGCAAATAAAGTTTATGTGCAAAGTAAAGATTTTATTTTGTGTGTGAAGCACAATGTCAAAATGTGATTATAAATTCATAATTAGCTATGATTGATAATTTCAACAAGAAAGTAAAAATTAAACAACAACAACAACCCACCTGAGAAAAATAAAAGTTCTTTGGCAAACTTTCCCATTAATTTATGAAAAGTATCTTGGTTATACAAGGGTTAGTAGTATACTTTAGTAGCACTTTAATAGATCTCAATAAAGTGTGCCTATTACACAAATAGTATACTTTAAAGGAATATACTTAAGTATGAATTAAAGGTAATGTTTTTGACTAACTAAATGCATATTATATGTAATTTATTTCAAATGTATCATGGATTAAGTTCATATTAAATGCAATTACTTTTGAGTGATATTTTTAAAACACTTAATATGTATTTTCATAAATGCTTCAAGAGTCTTTAAAATATAATAAAGAGTACTGATGTACTGAAAAGAAATGTACTGACAAGAAATTAATGTACACTAATATATACTTTAACAGGATTTATCAGAATGCTACTTTTGAATATTCTCTGAATGAACAATGAATAAATAATGTTTTTGTGCTAATGTTTTGGGAACATTATTAAAGACCAGAACGTTCTGTTAATGTTTCTGGAAGAACTTTTGTACAAAACTTTAAGAGAACCTTAACATAATATTAGCTAGGAAAATAAAATTATTTCATTACTCTTCCAAAAAAAACAAGTGTAAAACCTAGATTCAGCACTAAAATGTGTGCACATTTTCCTCTTTAAGTGGATACACATGCTTTGTGTGTTGAGATCTTACCACAGTGTGGAGCTCTTTCTCTGTCTAGCTGATTTTTCTCTTTTGCCAATAAGAATGAAAGAGGCTCAGATGGATGTTCCTCATTTAAAAAAACAGCTGGATTGCAGTTGCCCCCTGGACCACTGCTCTGAGACCAGAGTCTTTCAATCACAGCTGCTGAAAGACCTCTAAAATATTCTATGGCTAACCTTGAAATTCAGGTGTATGGGATTTTGTCTTTAACAGCATGGGAATAAAAATATTGAACTAACCCCTGGTGTTGCATCTTTCAGCCCATTTACAGAACATTCATAGCATTTCTTCTTGAAACAAAGGACTTAGCCGTTAACCACCATGTTCTTCATGGTTGCAGCTCCTTGGTTATTAAGCATATTTGCATATTGTAGTGCTCCTGTGTTAGCTTTGTGGTCTAACAGATACAGTGCTGTAAACAAAACTCATTGGCTTCAGGATGTCCTCCTCAACCATCCACAGAGGCTTTTGTTCATGTAATCCTCTTTGCTCTCAGCAGTTACAAAACCAGGGAACTCAGTAAAGTCTCATTGCGACTAGCACGTGTAGGTCTAGAACAAAGGATGCACCTTAAAAAGGGACCATCCTTCCCTGCTCTTTATATCATAATTTCAAGTTTGCATAATAATTAGAAATTAAGTTTCCCTGTAATAATTCAATTGAATGATAATAATTTATACTAATCAAGCACAGTATTATCCATTACAAGGAGAACTCAGTTTCAACTGCTCTCAAAATGTTTTTATCAGTTTTATTTCCATTTTTTTTTCAAGCTTATGAAATTCTCTGAAGTAAATGTAATTGTTCCTCAGAGTTTCAGTTTTTCTAGTACTTATTTTTCATTATTTTAAGATTTGAGTCCCTCTTCTACCTAGGTAATAAAACATGCTCTATATTCCGTTAATATTGATATATGGTCTTGGTCATATTTATTTTTAAGGTGGTGTAAAGCACATAACATATTGTTCTGGAAATATAAACACAAATATTTTTTGATGTACGTCTGTACATTTTGTACTCCCTGATGAAAACCTCACTCAGCTGTAAGAAGACCGACATAGCTTCCAGTAACTTTCCGTGACTGGATATACCTGTACTACCAGAACACATCTGCCTTAAACAAATAATGCTTGGTTTACACTATTACTCATTTATTTCCTAATACATGGCACACGGTCTCAAGCAAAATGTTGAATAACAACTACAGGTAGCTATGAAACAATACACACACAATAGTACATCTGACACCACAATAGGGGAGAGGCTATGATCAGTGCACTTATGCTTGCGACTGTTTGACTTGCGGGTGGTGATCTTCTGTGGCATTGAAACTAATAGTTTAACATAATGCAAAGGACCAGCTTATAATACTAACCAAAATGAGTTAACTTCTTATTTTGAACACAAACAAACAGTTGAATAAATGAAGTTGAATAAATGAAGAGTGAAATCTCCAAAAAACAAAGGTTATTCAATTATTCAACTGCAGGTTACCAGCAAAAACTATTTATTTTGGTGATAACTGAAATTGCTTAATATTTCTTATAAGAAGAAGAAATATAACATACTCTGGGTCATTTGGGTCATATAATGAATGCATCTACACAGTTAGAAATCACTTAGCAACCACAATAAATACATATACATTAAGAGTTCAGAAGGAAGCTTTAGGCATTTTAGGCAGTAGTAAGGAAACATTGCATAATTTAGATATGAAAAAAAAAAAAGCCAGGGAAAAAAGCACACAACACAAAAATTGGATATTAGGACAACTTAGGTCCTTACATTTGTGCTTTTTTCAACTGATTATAAACATATTAATGGTTAAAAGATCATTACACTTTAATCACAACATAGAGAATACAAGTTTCACACAGATCACAGTTTTGTTGTTATTGTTTTCAGTTGTAATGCCACAATGTTGGACCAAACAGGATAATACGTAGAAGGTTTCATTTTTTAAACACTTTGAAGACATGGAGCTCTGATGTAAAACAAAGGGATCAAATTATAACAATTCATTTGCATTTTCACAAGGTTGTCTAAAGGGGGAATTATAACTCTCAGAGCCTTTGATCAGAGAAGAAGTTCACCAGCCACTTACTTTCTGACCAAAGTGGAAGCAACTCTTGAAATAAGACAAACTGGTTTTACGGTGTTATTACAGCAGTACTGTAGATAATAATTACAATGAAAGTAATGAAACTCAACAGATAAAAAATTATGCAAATTATCATTATGAACAGGGAGATGTGTAAGCGAAACAGCTAACAATTATGCAGACAAGTAAAATAGGGTCTGTGTTGTCTGGATGCATTTAAAAATCCATTAAAATGCAGTTAAAATTGTCGGCAATTATCAGTGTACAATTAACAATTGTATCTCAAGGTCTCCAGCTAAAATTGCTATCGTACTTGTTGCCTCCTCCCATCCTAGTTACCAATTTTTAAGTGCTTTCTTTTGGCAAACTAGGTCAACTAGGCCAAAAAAACACCAGCTGTTCAACTGATCTGGACCATAGAGCCTGTTCTCTTTTCTCAGTTTAATACATGTGCAATGAGTTTTGCTGTTTTTACAACATTCCTAACTCAAATTCTAACTATAACGTTATGCATGACAACTTTCATAAACAAAGAAATGTCATAAACATTCATTTCTCTGGAGTGCAAAATACTCATAAATTTTCCAATGTTAGAGAATTTTGTGTCTGGGAAAAAATGAGGAGAAGGCAAAGGAGAATATTCATTTTTGTAGGCAACAACTTTAGTGACAAGAATTGCAAATAATGATTCCAAAATATCATTTAGAGAGATTGCATTTTGTCTGATGGGAATGGTCATTTATTATTTTAATAAATTTGAATTTTTTGAACTTTTGCTTTAGCACTCAATATTCCAGACTGTAACAACTTTTATTTTGCTCACAATGTGTTCCTACAAATAGAGGCCTGAGGAAAGTATGCAAATTCGACTGTCAAAGTCAGTCACGCTATAGAATCAACATCATTCAGCATTTAAAAGTATCAAAAAACTATTAAATCAATATATGATGAAGCATAACTTGATCAATCTGTTTCTTGTTCTTCATGTTCCAATGTCTGAAGAACTTAAATTATGTGATGATTATTAACAATACAAAAAGAAAGGTCTATTAAAATTGAATCAGTATGGAAAGTCACATTACAAACCAAAATCATTCAAAGACAACATTGGTGAAGGAATGTAAAGAACGCAAAAGGAAATAAACCCTCTGTTTGGCTTTGTTTTTGTGGAAGCCCCAGTGGCAACACTGGTTAGTCAGGTACTGCAGACAAGATGCTTTGGGATTATGACATTGAACAACCCACTTAAAATTTTCCATTCAGTAGCTTATTTAATGAGTTTATAAGTCCTTCATAATTCTTATTCATTCATCATTCAGAGTTGAAGTTCTTCAGGAAGTGGCATTTTTTTCCATCTACACATTACTTCGTTGATATCTATTTACATGAGAGATGTCAACAATTTTACAAAAAATCATTTGGAACGTCAATTTCCTAATGTCTTCATTGTAGTTTGATAGTCATTTCACACTGGACAAATATCAGTATAATCCACGCTAAAAGTAGTTCTTGATTGTTTCATTCATCTAGAGGTTCCCATCACACAGTAACGTTCATGAATAGTTTAAGTGATATAACACTTGATAGCCTGCATACTCACACATCTGCCATGCTTCTTACAGGGTTTGGGTGTCTAGAGGTAGAAATATTCTCATCCTCGTCCTCAGGAACCTAAGAATAAACACCAACAGTTCTATTTGATTCTCCTGACAGAGATAACCTCAGTTCTGTTCTGTTTTAATTGATATCATGTAGTTAAGCTGCAAAAAACAAAACAAAAAAAAAACGCTTTTCTTACCTCCCAGTAAACATCATCATCAAAGCAGTTCCCGTCTGCTGGGTCTCCCCAGATTGGCAGCTTTAGTATCCCACCTGGAAATTAAACAGCTTAAAAATATCAGCTCTAATGAAAATTAATATCTAAAAACACTCAGTTTACCGTTTAACTTTATTTGGACTCACCAACCAAAGCTCCACCTGCAAGGCCAAATGCTATTGCTACGCAGAGGCCTGCTGCCTGGTAACCACCCTGAATGTTGACTGTCCTGTTAGCAATGGCATCTTTGAAGTCGAAAGTGTTAATTAACCTGAACACAAAACGCAGTATTAAGGACTCATACAATATTTTGCTTTCATTTTCTTTTCATCTATCTAATTTCTGATTGATACAAACTTACCCTTCTTTTCCATAAACTGACTCACTGGCAGAGGCAGCGGTAATAGCTCCAATGATACCACCTAGAACTCCAGGCATTGCATGCAGGTTATGTATACCACATGTGTCTTGTATTTTCAGAGTTTTTTCCATAAAAGGCTGAGAAGGAAAATATTATGGTTGTATAAGTGCATATACTGTCTATAATTCATACTACAAATAAATGTTAAAATGTTTGACAATTAGATGGGCATTTTACAGGAATTAAAATCCATCCACATTTGGGAGTAATATATAATAGATGTTTATTTTTTATTTATATGAGCAATTTCAGTACTGTAAAACACAGTGAAACTCACACTCAGATACAGATATCCAAGTGTGGAAATAATGCTGGTACAGAATCCCACTATCAAAGAGCCGTATGGTGTAATCATGAACTCTGAAGCTGTTCCCATCGCAACACCACCAGCCAAGGTAGCATTCTGAATATGTACCTGAACAAAGTCAAAGAAATGTAAGGGTTATTTTTTGAACAAAAATAAAAAGATCAACTCAGATCTCATAGACAGTCACCAGAAATTCAGTTACCATGTCAAGCTTTCCATTTTTCTGAGAGAGACTTGAAATGGCGAAGGTAGTGAGAACTGACGAGGCCATTGCGAGGTAAGTATTTATAACAGCTCTATGCTGCCCATCTCCATGATCCGCAATAGCAGAATTAAAACTGGGCCAGAACAACCAAAGAAAGAGAGTGCCTGATAAAGGGAAATGGAAGAAAATTAGGAATAGTTCCCAACATTTTGATAGTTACGTAATTGAGTACAACAGGAAAAGGCCCCTGGAGTAATAGGCCCTTGTTATTTTCTGTTATTCCAAAAAACAAAACACTTTTCCTCATTGCCAAAAGGGTGAAATTTGATTTAATCAAACATTTAATAATTTTTTAAATGCTGCATATGTAAATAGCTAACATTATATTAATGATTGTCCTTCTTTCACATTCTACATTCAAATGTATTTGCGCTCGTTGACTGGCGCTGAGCCAGAGACGGGCGCGCTCACTGTTTGTCATATATCATATGACATATGATATATTTTGCTATTCAGTGTTTTCAACCCCATAATGTTTACATTATAAAGGTTCTTAGTCAAGAAAATACATCCACTTTCACATATTTGATAACCGGAATACTGGAATGATGTAACCAACAAATTAATAAAAATAAAAATAAACATTTTAAATAAAAAACTAAATGTCACGTGATAAGCACAATGCAAAACAATAAGGGGAAACGTTCTAAAATAACGATTACCTTAAAACAAACTCATGCTGGGAGGTCAGCGAGAGTATTTTAAACTTACTGCGAAAGGGTTAAAAGGCTTTAAACTGGCAAAATATGATTGAATGGAAAATTGCAGCAAAAATCTTGCAAAATCAACTGCTCTTATAGTGGTCTTTGTTATATCCCGCTTGATTAATACAACAGGGAAAAGCGGAGAAGGCCTTTTTTCTTTACTCACCAATCATTGCAAAAACATCAGAGTGGTAAACAGATCCTTGTAAATGTTTGGCCTGAGAAAGTAATGGTCGATATAAGATCCAAGATATGGTCAAACCATAATAAGCTCCAAAAGTGTGGATGACCATGGAACCACCAGCATCTTTTACCTATGCATGAATGAAGCCATCAAAAATTATAAATACATAATAAATACCAGCTCTGATGTTTACATCAAGGAGTTACATGAAGCTTACAAACTTACATGAAGGAGTTCTAAAATAATAAACTCCTCAACTGCAAAGAGAGTGACTCCAAACAGAGTAAGAACCATCAGCTGCACTGGACTAACTTTTCCAAGACAAGCGCCAAATGCAATGAGACATCCAGCCACACAGAAATCTGCATTGATCAGGCTGATGAAAAATGACAATTAAATTCTTTAACTGATGCATGTATTAAGCATTGCTCCAAAAATGGAACATCATCATCATCATCATCTAGAAAGCATCTCAGTCATGTGACATAAGGGTTAAGGAGGCCTAAAGCTGAAGATAAACATATCAGTAATGTCAATAAGTAGATTACAATAAATCAATTACTTTTCAATCCCAATTTTTATTTTCCAATCATCACTGTCAAGGTAATGAAACCAGCCTTGCATCAGCAGAGCCCATTGAATTCCAAAAGCTGCGATGAGAAAATTGAAGCCAACTGCTCCGAAGCTATAGCGCTTAAGAAAGGTCATGAGAAATCCAAAACCAACAAAGATCATTACATGTACATCCTGAAAACCTGAGGAAACAGAAAAAATATGTTAGTGTGTGAATACATGCATAGATCTACAGAAAATCAGATTTCAGCGAAACATACTGGTGATGTTACTTACTTGGATATCTATAGTAAAAGTCATTCTCTAAATTTGTGGAAATATTTTGTCTTCTTCTGTGTTCGATCCAATGGGTGTCAGACTCCTCATTATAACGAACAAACACACCAAACAGGATGATCATAGCAATCTGCCAGACAAAGCAGACAGCTGGGAGACTGATTCGAATATTGGTGTTTTTGGTCATTTTAAGTCTTGCAGATTTTCCCGACGAGAGATTCTGGAGACAGTGAAATTCTTTTCAATGGGAATATGTGACTCATCTTTTGTTATAAAGGTTTTATAGTGAGGTTTGGAGGTGTGTCATTACATCATTAACTAGCCACTCCTACAAAGGCATTCAAATACATAAAAAGACAAAAACACATACTTATGTAATGCACACATACATACTTACACAGATAGTTGAGGAAAAGGAAGAGATGGTATCTGCGTTCTTGTGTGATAGTTTGAGTTAATTAAAAGTATCATTGCTTTAGATAAACATTATGTTTGTAAAATTCTAAAAGATAGAATAGATTTTAGTTTAGAAAAGTTTAGAAAATATTTGTCAAAAGCTCAGTTCACTTGTTTTCGTAATTTCCCTGAAGCATGATATGTGTTACATATTTACATAACACTATTTTCACTGCTTCTCAGACAAAAAGCCCCTGTAGTGCTAAAGATTTTACCCTCACTGTTGCGTAAAACATGTGCAGTATGTTGTGGTATGTGCAATATTCACATGCTACACATACATAAGGCGTTCTCATAATATGCTAGCGTGTCAAGTCATCCCCGTCACATCTGACCTTGAGTGGCTACACTTTTTGTCATTTCACCTGAAAAAAATGAAAGAAAAAAAACCATCAAAATTTAGGAAATGAAAACACATGAACAAAAACAATAATACAATATGGAGTTTTGTTGTTACAGTATCATGACCTCATACTGCTTTTTTATAAAGCTAATATAATTCACTTCTTTGTGTGATCAACAGATAACAGATTATGTACAAACATGTATTGTATATATGTGTAAATATTTTATTTATTTATTTATTTTGCAAAACAAAATTGATTGAATCAACTCTGCTTAAATTGTCATTGACAAATAGGCATTTGTTTAAATGTTTTAAACTCTTATCTGCTTGACTAAATGACTTATCTGATTGTAAAAAATGTTTCTCCTGCAGGTTTACAAAAAGAGCCCTGACAATACTTAAACATCTCAATCCCTGATATAATGTTTAATCCACTATAAAGATAAACAGTATGCCAATATCTGATGAGATGCACAAGCTAAACCATGTCAGATACTGATTCAATCTGTAATTTTTTATATTGAGAAAAAGGCCGTAATTTATTATAGTACAGTAATAACTTAGACATGAGCGTCCCAACGTTCAAGCAAATGTTTGCTTTGACATACGAGTAAAACATTGAGATATGAGCAGCCTACAGACGCCGATGCTAGGTGGTCCAGCACTCGGAGCACCCCACGCTGCCTCACTCCTTCACTTCACGTGTTCGTTGACTTTCGTAAGCATCTCCCTCGAGTCTTCCTGTGGTGTATGTTACATACATTTATGGGGCAATTGCATATGAACTCCAATAGAGGGCCACCTTGGTTTTACAGCAGGTGTTACCGGAGGCAACGAGTGATTCTCCAGTATTAAGCTGGGAGCAGCATAAGTTAAGTGTGTTCAATAATAATAAATATGAGGTTCTGATGCATACATTATTGTGCATGTAGTCTATCCAATACACTACACAGGAAGAAACATTGCACTTCCGTATTGTTTTTGCATTATCTATGTAATTTATGTAATACCTCCCTCCTCCTTAAATTACATAAATACGAAATGCATGGCGTAACTTTCTCAAAAAACTGTATTTCAGAAAAGAAAAAGATAAATAAAATGATTACATCTTGTCTTAATCAAAATATATTTTCTTTCTTTTTTATTTAATAATTGATGCATCAGAGGGTTAATTAGACTTATCAAGACAGAGACATATTTGCAGTGAGGCTTTGTGAGACTTAGTTGGGAACCATTCTTGAAGGTGCAGTATGGACACCTAAGTGGGGCACACCCATACACCTAAGGTCAGAACACTTTGTGTCAGCACAAACCCTCTTTTAAAACATTACTGTCAGGATTATTAAAGACACGCAATGAAAAATTAGGACTGAAAAGGCATGGACAGTTATCTCGTAGCTGACCTTGTTCCATGCATTTGTCATTTCAAATGCAAAATATATAAGAGGACAATATTTAAGTTAATCACACAATGCAATTTACTAAGGTTTTCATTTATTTGCTTCATTGTTTACCGCCCTAACTATCTTACAACATATAAAACATTATCTAACTAAGAATTTTTTTATTTCCCCTCTTTTTCTCTCCAATCAATCAACTTTGCAGTGTCAAACATAATGAATGAAATTATATAAGTGCAAAACCTGTATTTTCTGTTTTTAAATATTTTTCTTTTTCATTGGTCCCATTGATAAAAACAAAACAAAAACTAAACACAAAACTATGTAGACTTATTTTATCCTGTCAAAGTAACTAGCATCAGAGTATTTTGTCATGAGTTATGTAGTCAAAACATTTACCATTCATGATCAGGCCACTGCATGTACAGTGTCACGCAAGGGTGCTGCTTGTGTGCGATGCGGAAGCACGAGGGACAAACTTGGAAATTCAAACAGAAAGAACTTTAATCAAAACGGGCAAACTTGGAACCAGGAAGACTTGGGATACATCCACACATAAGCGACACATAGCAAACGTCAACAAGAGACACAGACTAGGGACATGAGGATTTAAATAGACAGGATAAGGGACACTAACGAGATGATTAATATAAAACAGGTGTAGAAGGATCTAGAAGGGCCTGGAAGTGAACAGGAATTGACAACAGGAAGTGAACTCATGACCTTAACAACAGGGAAGTGACAAAGATTCAACATGACTGTGACAGTAGCTCCCCCTCCCGGAAGGCGCGACCTCGCGCCTAAACTGGACCAACAGCGGAGGAAGGGAGGGGGACCAGGAGGAGGACATGATATGACATAGAACATGAAATGCCAGAAACACATTAAGTCCAAGGAGGAGTGGATGGTGGAAGGAGCCAGGGGGTAGACCAGGAGCAAGGGGAGCCAGATGGAGACACAGCCAGAACGCGGCCCCAGGGCGGAGTTGGAGGCGGGAGAAGCCATGGCGACAGCTGGGTGGCGGATGCAGCCCTGGGGACGACCGACTGAGATGACGTCATGGCGAGAGGTCCTGATGGAGCCGACGACCTGATGAGCCCAAACGACACCGCTGGATCTGGAGGCCAAGGCGGATCCGCAGCGACGAGTGTCCGAGGCGAGATTGACGGAACCGAGGACAGACTCGCAGGCGATGTGACCGAGGACCAAGGCGTAGCTGGGGGGAAGGAGGAGCCAGCCGGAGCCGAAGGTAGAGGCCAGGCGATGATGGACCAACATGCCTTTGATTCGACTTCTGTGGATAAAAAAACTCATCTTCCCCAGCTTAAAAAAAAAAACTATTCTCTGTGTGCCACTGCCTTGATTTCTCCATTATTGCGTTTAATTTGTTGACGTTTATTGACGTCGTGTGTCGCAAAGCACGCAGTGCTGCGCCTTGAATTGTGCATTTACAATATTTTTTTTTATTAATTTACATTTAATTTAAACATTTAATTTCAGTTTACTCTGTTGTAGATCAACTATAAAACAAACAAAATTGTTATGTCAAATTAGAAATGACAATCTGTGTCGAAGGTATCTCTCTGTCTGTCTGTCTCTCTCTCTCTCTCCTCGGACAGTACGGGCCCTAGTTTGGGCATCTCTGCTCTAAAGTATCGACTGGGAGTTTGTGATCAGTTTGTGTCCCTTCCTGTCCTCACAATCCATTTTTACCACTTTAGATTGACATAAAGATAAGAGTTTACTGAGTCTGCCTTTCTCCTTCTGGCTCTTAAAATGGTAATCATATTTTGATACATTTAAACAGTAAACAGGAACATGTGCTGGCAATTTCCAGGAAGGACAAATGTGTTAAAGAAGTTTATCCTTTCTTTCCACTCTCGTTCCCTGTATTCTAAAGCCATGTGATGTCTTTGCGTGAGGGATAATTAATTGAAGGCTTTAACAAAGATATTATTAACTGAAAATGTTGCTTACTGGCATCCTACAATTCATTCAAACTTAGTTAGTTGGCTTAATAACCATTCACTTTTATTGGTAATGCAACCAAAAAATTAATACTCATCAGAAAACTTTTAAAGGTCAGAAGTTAAGAATTTAAGTAAATAGCAATAAACTCTTCCTCACACAAAAAAATAAAAATAAATAAAAAATAATAATTGAAGAATATATTTGTAGAAGTCATACTACTAATGCTACACACTACTTTTATGGTACTCTTTGGAGCTTGAAAGCACCTTATAACAAAAATGTGTATGAAGGCATGAAGATGAATAATGTTCGAGAGAAGTGTCTTTATTGACAAAGATTGAGGTAAAGACACATTTCACTGATGTCTAATTGAGACAAGGACTATGAAAAATACAAGTAATATATACACAGGGGATGATGATTAAACAAGACACAGTTGACAAGACTAACAGGCTAATTGATTACGAGACAGGTGGCAATGACGACAATGGAAGAGCACATGGGGAACAAGGAAGTAAACAAAGACAGTATAGAACACCAGACTGCCAAACTTAACCCGACCTCATGAGAAAACATAACTATTTTATATGAATTTGTAAAAAATTTTGAGGTAAAACTTTATTTTTACATCTCAAGATGACTAAGAAAGACGGTACGAAATTCTCTCTTTAAGCAGTAACCCCCTCCTCTCGTCTCCATCACGCCAGCAGCGACGCTACTCAAAGGTAAAGTGTGCGTTACAGTAAATTGTCAAGATTTTTTTTGTTTAATTGTCAATTATTAATTAGTATTTATATGAGATCTTAATGGTTATAATTTTAACTGTAATTAATAGGGTAAAACCAAAAAAATACTTAAAATGGACATTTATGGTCATGTGGAATGAATTAAGTAATTTTTTTATTGCATTGTAATGGGGAAAATTGTTTTGCTGTACGAGAATTTTGAGTTACGAGCTCGCTCTTGGAACGAATTAAACTCGTAAACCGAGGTATTACTGTACATTACCGGATGGTTCAGCATGTATATGTGAATGAAACAAGTGATCACAGAACCCCTAAAAAGACTCAAAAGCAAGGTGGTCTGAGTTTGGTTTGTTTGTGGTTCAATTTCTTTGTGATATGTGAAAGCAATGAGGTCCTGGTCCCCCTTGCATTTCGTTTCGACATATGTATCTGGAGGCATGCCATACCTGCAGCATTTCTCAGTCACCGCTGAAAACAACTCAAAACTTTTCACCATGTCAAGACGCAGGTTGTGTGATCTCAGAAGGAGACCTGTGAACTTCTTGATATTTGGAAAGAGGATTGCATTTAATTCCAACTATCCTCAACACATAAGAACAAAAAAGTTGTTTTATCAAGAAATATTGCATTGTCATGCTAGAGTGTATTGTATCTTTTAATGTTCTGGTGCCTCTGTCCCAACATACTGTACAACGAGACATACATTCATATCATATGTTAACGCAGCTGTAGAGTTACACTCATGTGACACTACCGGTATTTGCAGTCATGAGAGTTTATAATTTGCATGCTTTTTAATGCCTTGCCAGCTAAGCATTTAATTTGAGTGCTGCTCTGACATGCGCTTTTTTGAGCGCATACACCTGAAGTGTGCACACAATAAAATCCCAAACCAAGCTATCTTTTCTGTTTTATCGTGCTTAAAGTGTTAAACACACACAAGCTTTAAGTGAAAGTAAACAGTTCTGAGAAAATCAGATGCGTGTCTATATATTAGATGCGTGCATATGGTCTTGAAGTGACAGCAGACTGATATTCAATGTGCTGCAGCTAGTCCTTAATGTTAATAAAACAACAAAAGAGAAAGCCTTTTGCTCTTCACTGAAAACTTCAGTAGCTTTGATATGAATCAATGTCAATGTCAAAGTCTTTGTAGTGTTTTATTTTTTACATATGTTAATTCAATTTTTTACTTGAATGCTTGTTAAATAGACCTACCGTGGCTGACAAAATAAAGCACTCTTTATTTAATTTCTAATTTATATTGTGTATTTGTAATGTTCATCTTGGTTCTTATTTTTAATAACAAAGATAAAATAATGAAACAAGGATTTTTATTTTCAACCACCATGACCTATATGGTATGTCTTTATTTTTTCTGTTATATTTTGATTCCTTGTAAGGCTACACTTAAAAAATTAGTTTAAAATTAGGGAAATGAGTTTGTCTATTTTAACAGGACAATGGCTGAATGGGATCCATATGCAGTTTATTAAAACAAAGCAACTGCAGAATACAGACTGACATGGGTCAAAATACCATGTGAAACAATATCAGAGACCGAACAGTGAACATGATCTCAACAGCCAGAGAATCAGAGTAAAAATCGTGATATATTTGTAAAAATATATATATATTTTTTTTATAAATTTGACAGTGTGGACATTCCATGCAAAATGCACAGATCTTTTGAAGTGGTATGAACAAGAAAAGGTCTGAGACAACTTTAATGCTGAGTAGGACCAAAAAAGAACAAGGTTCTCTTTGGAGTCCATTATATTGCGAACATCAAAAAGACCGAGGTCACGTTTGACTGGTTCCCTTTCTGGATCACTTTAAGTGAACTGGGTTTTATTTGAACTATACATGAAAACACCCTTGGTGAAAACCAAACCTAATCCTAACCCAAGAGTAAGTGTGTGTAGTTAATTAATTGTACTCGGTACTTAAATTTATAATTACACAGTAACAAGGACACCTTAAAATAAAGTGCAACCAAATTTTGTTAGGATATTCCAAATCTCATTTGCAAGAAATTATAGTTATGTAATTTAATGAGTATAAATTATTTTCTCGTTTCTATGTTAAAGTAGAAATACCAACACAGACTCATGAGAACTCATAGTGATTAGCATGAGATAACAGAAGTTGTAAAAAATACATACAGGTTTATAACAAAATATAACAATACAAAAAAAGACTAAAGCTAAAGCATGAAGCCCTGATCCTATCCTAATTATAATAATAAAAAAAGGAATAAAAAAAAGTTCTGTTCATAAGATGGAATTTGTATCTTACAATTCTTTGTGAATTCTTTGTGTCATTTTTGTCAAGTTGACATGAGAGTGCAAGGAGATACTGACACTATAACCTAAAGACTATACTCTTGCTGGTTATACTGTAGAAACAGCATGCAAAAACATGCATCTCGCCCCAGGTTGTCACAGAAAATTACAAAACTTGTTCCCAAGAGAAGCCACTCCCAAAACCAAAGGAATGGACCTTTCTGGGACTATTACACAACAAATGTTCAATATAAATCGGTGTACAATTCATTATTAATGGAAGGCCCAGTGTATATTCAACCAAGGAGCATATAGAAAGCTTTTAGAAAGCATACACTTGAGATTATCTGTCATTTATTTATTAAGTTGGTCTAAAGTGGATTTATGAAGGTTCAACTGTACTTTCTTTCTTGCTATGGAGCCCAAACGAAGACATTTAGTAAAATATTCAGACTGTTTTTGTCTTTACAATGAAACTCAGTATAATAATAGGAATATATTTGTAAAGTCATTGTGCTGATCACAAAGTCACCCAATAGTTTATATCTGTCCCCTAATTTGTGATTCTTTTCCAACCACATTAATCTGACAACATCGTGACATCTCCTCTAATGACAGTGTTGAGAGCTATATTTTTCATCTGCAGACTCTGCCCAAACCAGTCCCAAAAAATTTGGCAGACAACAACACCTGAAATCAAGTGAACAGCAGTTTATTGTAATCACTTAATTGTACTGACAAAGAGCAACTGTAAGGATTAGGTATATTCATAAGCAGAAACATCTACGGTACGTGATATCTAAGCTATATCAAAGGGTATCATGTACAGGTCAAAAAAAAAAGAAAGAAAAATAAATTTGTTTTGGGATTAAGTACTCAAAAAAATTACAGGCCATCATGTTGTACTGTCTATTTCTAATTCATATGCTGTCGTGGTTCTGAAAGAAACCTGTCCTCATTAACTATACAACTTTGACAAGTTGACTGCACAAAAGGATTGTTTGGATTTCGCATTCAAGAAGGCGCATCATCTGGCAACACAGGTTTGTCGGCTGCTACACAAACACAATGTTGAGTGCACGTTGTTGCTTTTTACACGGATAGTTTCCAAGGTTGGTGAGGTTGGTCTGTGAGCTTGGCAGTTTATCAGCTATCAAGTTCCTGTGGGCTGGTACATTTTGATTTTTAGATCGGTAACAGCACAAATCCAGGGGTGAAATCTGTGAGTTTCAATGGAGAGGTTGGGAGATGTACTTAAGGGCTCAGAGTTTGGAGAAGGTTTTATGATACCTGGAAGCATCTGTGAAAACCGATTGGAGACAAGAGCCATTCCTAGAAAAATAGGGATGTTAAAATAGAAACACATGTACTGCTTTTGAATTCAAGCAACTAGAAACCACTCTTCCATTCAATACAATCTAAAATACAATACAAAATGGTATGAATGAGATGAGAGGAGCTAAAAGTTTACTATATTGTGTTTTCACATAACCCAGTTGGGTGTGTTTCACTGCTAAACACACTGTTATGTCAAACTCATTTTTGTGTCCCGTGACTAAGTTTCTGTGTTGCGCAATTAAACATTCTACTGAAGAATGTTATGTAATGTCAGTAAACACATTAGTGTACAGTACACAAAATTGGCTTTAAAGATTAAAGATTGCATTGTTGTTAAAGACATCATATAATACATTTTCCCTCCAAGATCCCCTCAAAATAATCATTAGATTTTAACCATTTCATTACTATTTTGCATTAGTATAAATAAATGGGTTATTTTTTTCTACTATTTTTTTCCTATCTACTAAGTCAAATGAGAAAATAACGCAAACAATGCTTTGATGTTTGGTAATACCTTATCATGAACGATATCTTATAATAAACACAAAATATGGTATCACTAACTGATAAATGTGGGTGGATATATGGATTTTTATAAAGAATGTTTGATTTCTGAAAGTTGCACTAATGTTCCACAGTTCAATTAACTCTTTTATCATAGATCAAGAAAATGTGACTTTCTCATGATATATATATATATATATATTAACATTATTAAACTTATATATTATAACTATATATATATGGTACACCAATTAACACTGGTGTACCACAGGGCTGTGTGCTAAGCCCGTTTCACTACTCCCCCTTCACCTCCGACTGCAAGCCTGTGTTTGGATCTAATGCCATCGTCAAGTTCGCAGACGACACTACGGTGATCGGTCTCATCAGCAACAACGATGAGACTGCCTACAGGGAAGAGATCCAGCACTTGTCCACATGGTGCAACGAAAATAACCTGCTCCTCAACACCACCAAAACGAAGGAGCTCATCGTGGACTTCAGGAAAGAGTCAAGAGGCACACATGACACCATCCACATCAATGGAATGGCCGTTGAGCGTGTCTCCAGCTTCAAGTTCCTGGGGATCCACATCTCGGCTGACATGACCTGGACAACCAACACCTCCAGCCTGGTCAAGAAGGCTCACCAGCGCCTCTTCTTCCTGAGGACACTGAGGAAGAATCAGCTCTCCTCGGCTATCCTGGTGAACTTCTACCGCTGCGCAATAGAAAGCATCCTGAGCGAACTGTGTCACAGTGTGGTATGGGTGCTGTTCTGTCGCGGAGCGCAAGGCACTGCAGCGGGTGGTGAAAACTGCCCAACGCATCACAGGGACTCCACTTCCTGCCATCGAGCACGTCCAGAGGAAACGCTGTCTGCGTTGAGCTCGAAGCATCCTCAAGGACTCCTCTCACCCAGCCCACAGACTGTTCTCCCTCCTTCCCTCCGGCAGGCGTTTCAGGTGCCTCCGGACGAGAACCAGCAGACTAAAGAACAGTTTCTTCCCCAGAGCTGTCTCTTTACTGAACTCTAACCCTTGCTGACCCCACTCCTCTCTCACCCCCACCCCCACCCCCACCATCCCACTCCCCTCACAGACTCTCCTCTTACCCCCCCCCAACATCCCACTCCCCTCACAGACTCTCCTCTTACCCCCCCCCCCCAACATCCCACTCCCCTCATAGACTACTCTCCCCCCCACCATCCCACTCCCCTCACCCCCCCCCCCCAACATCCCACTCCCCTCATAGACTACTCTCCCCCCCACCATCCCACTCCCCTCACTGACTCCTCTCCCCCCCCACCTCCATCCCACTCCCATCCAGACTCTCCTCTCACCCCCCACCATCCCACTCCCCCCACCATCCCACTCCCCTCATAGACTCCTCTCACCCCCCTGCCCCCCACCACCACCACCACCACCATCCCACTCCCCTCACAGAATCTCCCCTCTCCCCCTAAACCATCATCCTACCACCCTCATAGACTCCTCTTACCCCCCCCACCAGCCCACTCCCCTCACAGACTCCCCTCTAACCCCCCCACCATCCCACTCCCCTCACAGACTCCCCCACCACACCAGACTCCTTCACTGCCCCCCCCCCACTACCCTTATAGACTCTTCGCTCACTCTGTTACTTATTTGTACCATTTGCACTGCTGACTGTTCATTACAGTAACAACTGTTTACAACAACTGTTTACTGCTTACAGTAACAACTGTTTACACTTGTACCTTGCACTACTGTACTTTAGCTGGAACATGCTCATTTGCACTATCAACTGTTCATACAGTACCAACTGTTTACATTTCGCATCTCACTTATTTGCACTGTCCATGCTCATTGCACTACCTTAAATTTAATGCTCACCTTAAGCTAACAATTGTATACATCTACCTGTAAAACTCTGTTTATAGTTAGAGACATCTGTATATACATTTACATTTATAGCACATATTCACCTGTAAATGCTGTTTATAGACACCTGTAATTATATTTATAGCACACACTCACCTGTTATAGTAATAACCATCTGTATATTTATATTCATTGTACATATTACCTGTAAATCCTGTACATCTCCATATCCTGCAGTTATGCAACCATTGTATATATCCTGCACTTGCTGCTATTGCACTTCTGGTTAGACCTAAACTGCATTTCGTTGCCTTGTACCTGTATTTGTGTAATGACAATAAAGTTGAATCTAATCTAATCTAATCTTATATATATATATATATATATATATATATATATATATATATATATATATATATATATATATATATATATATATATATATATATATATATATATGGTAGATCCTAAAATTGTGAACCTGTATTTTAACCTGCACACCCTGTATTTGAGAAGTATATTGCCATAAGCAAATGTGACAGTCTAAGTTGAAAAGATGAAAATTACCCAGATATGTATGTATCTTGGACTGAAATGTTTGTTTTTAACATGTACAATGCAACTTGAAGTACTTCTGAGGTCAATACAGAAGATTTATAAAAAATTAAACGTGATATATCATCTCTGTTTGGATTCTGGTAAAGTTTTCTAACTTTTCAGCATTTTTTTGTATACTTTGTGCCAGGGTTTCTCAACCTTTTGCCTATTGCGACCCACTTTTTTTTTGTATGACAGTCCTACGACCCACTAAGGCTAGAAATAAATAAATAAAAATAGTAAATAATAAGTAATGGAAAAATAATGAAATAATTTGTTAGACCTATACTGTGTGTGCTCATAATTAAATTCACAAAACACTTTTTCAAAAATTGGGCAGACTATGAAACGAACTGATTTATTTATTTTCACTCACGTTCACACACGTTAATGTGACATTTGAGACTGCCGCTCTGAAACGATGATATCCAGACGCGGTGAAATTGGGGAAAGGGCCACTCGTAGTGTCGCACTCAAACTAGAAGTTGTCAGTCTATTCCTGCCTTTTGTTTTCGTTGCAGTCACCGTCGAAAATCCCGACTCGCAAAGATAGGTAGTGCTAAATGGCAGAAGAAACTTTGTTGCACGACTTGCGCGTTCGAAGCTGTCGTGAGCGACACAATACTGCTTTGCTGTCTTTTAAGTACATCGCGCTTTCGCACAAAGTAATCCACAGGTTTACCGACACATGTTGGATGTTTAGTCTGAAGGTGACGTTTTGATGGCTTCATGGACTCCTTTGCTAAGACCTCACCACACTCAACGCATTGTGGTTTTTCGTCCGACTTAGTAAATCCATATTTAATATACAGTGAGCCTCGCTACTTCGCGGTTCGACCATCGCGGATTCACGACTTCGCGGACTTTTTTCATTACGTATGTATATATTATAAAAGAAATATATCGCTGATTTTCCGGAAATTTCGAAAATAGACGCGATATATGAACATTAAAATCAGCTTGCCTGGGTGGGCCTGGGCCCCCTCATTTACATGTTCGGCCCCCTCAGACTTTCAATTGTTTAAAATCGCAACTGTGAAAACGGAATTAAAAGCACATATCGCCCTCTGCACAAAACGATCGCAACGCACCCCCAAAGTCAACATTGGCGCGCTGCGCATTGCGTCATAACTAGATCTGGCAGAGTGGTTAAGGCGCTAGACTAGAAATCCATTGGGGTTTCCCAGCACAGGTTCGAATCCTGCCGACTATGTTATGCTCGCCCACCACCCCTGTCAACAATCTCGCGCAGTTTTGCCCCTCATTTTAAGATGGGCCCCTTCAAAAAAAAAATCTGGCTACTCCCCTGGAACACAGTAAAACTCTCGCGACCCCCTCTGTAATGTTCTGCGACCCCCTGGTTGAGAAACAGTGCTTTGTGCTATAGGCAAACAACACATTTTCTAGAAACAACCAAAAAAATTAAAAAAAATAATCACAATTAATAAATCCCAAGAATACATGAATATAGTTGCATAATTATTTTAATTATTGTGGTATTTCAAATGGTACATAAGGTAATGACCTTGCCAATGAATTTGAATCTTTTAATATCTATTTAAAAGGCATTTTATAAGGAGATAAAAAGCATTTTACAGGTCCACTTCTATGTGGGATGGTAATCCGGTGCCCTTAGTTTCCATTAACTGGAGAGCCACAGATATTCTATAAACAAAACACTTAACATCAGTTTGCTTCTGAGAGACCGTTCCTGCAGTAAGTGCTGGCCAAATAACCAAAATACCATGGGTATCATGGTTGCTTCTAACTAAGCACATTCATAGTACAAATTGACAGACTGTAATCTAAGTGTTAATAAAATAAATAACTTTTTAATGAACATAACATTTGTTTTCTTCTCTGAAATGTAAAATCACCAATAAAATCACTTTTCAAAGCAGGACAATAATACAATTTCTGAAATGTAAATTTTTAGGGCTAACTGAAAGTATGCTTTTGCAAATGTTTTCTCAGCATTACTGGTGCTTTTTGTTAAAATGAATCTGCTTTATGTAAATCATTTGTTCCTCAGCACAGAGAAAAATAAACTCAGCAAAGTAGTATATAAAAATTGATCTTGCAATCAGGTTTTTGCAGACAATGTTTGGGTACTCTGTAAACGTGCATTTGATTTATTGGGAAATGTAGATCACAAACAGTAAATTAACCTTGAAAATAGAGAGTAATTAAGTTGTTATTCTTTATTACATGCTAAGTTAGCCTGATTGTCATTTGATGCCAAAAAATATAAATTTAATAAGAATTGCTGAGGTCTTCATAAAAGGCTGTAACAATGAGACAAGAAATAAAATTACCTATCCTTTCTTTTTTAGTTTAGTGCCCTACATACTAAATCTTGATTTCTTTGTCAGGGGATGAAAGTTTCAGACCTATAGGTCACTTTGATTCCAGTAATGCTTCCACTGGCTTGCACAGTAGACCATCCATGAACTGAATTGTTATTAAGGCTCACATGGACCCCAAAGTGTTTAAGTCAGGTTTACTTATGTGACCTAAATCCCAATCCCTGCTTTTCTCTGCAAATATGCACAGCCATTTTTTTTTTACTTTATACTCTTTACCCACCTTACAATGACCAAATCTTTCATTATAAAAAATCTGTAATGAATACATCCCCCGTGTTCTGAATATTGCCACATATTTTAAAAGTGTGTCACACTCCGAAACAAAAACAACATGGTATCTGAATGCAAATGTTAAAAAGTACAGCAATGCACATTATAGCACGTATGTAATACATCAATGCTGAGATATAATGAGTTCTGTTTATCTTGGGGGCAAGGGAACACATGCTTTCTGATGTGATATTGCTCATTTCAGGCTGAGCATTTACATCATCACTCATTCTCGACACACTGTGCTCAGCCTGTATGGAGTGTGTTCTCTCATGGGCTCTGACTGTACTCTACAGTTGAAGTAAAGGTGAGAATGAAAATGTCCAACACCTTAATAGCAGCTCCACAAGCTAATGAGAGACTAAGGTAATGTAGTTGCCTATCTCCAGTGTTTCACCCCCTCGGACTACAGTATATGAAAATGAAAAAGGTTGTGGTGGCAAATTAAACTCTGCTATTTCCTCTCGTGGGTAGTAAAAGATGCAAATAAGTGAAAATTTTTGTTAAGAGGTAGGATCTGTCTCAGTCTGTTTCCTAGTGTCAGGGTTTTGTCATGTCAGTTTCGGTTCCTTGTGTTTTGGTCGACAGAACCCGGACACTGCTCTCTCATCGTGTCTGTGTGAGGGCGCGTTACATCTCGTGCGCACTCTCGTCTCCACGTGCCTTTGTTGTTTGTGTCGCGCGCAGTTGGTTGGTAATCAACTTTGTGCCGTCTCGTCACTTCGTGTGAACACGTGGCGATGCGCGTCTGCATTCGCTGCGTGTTCATGTCTTGTTAGCTTAACTATATTGTGACACCTAGTTTATTAGGACAATGCAAAGGTAATCTTCTGCCATTTCTAGGTGTTACACTTGGTCCTGTTTGTCTGTGTCTTCTTTATCACTTGCTGTCTGTCGGGTCTTCTTTGTCACTTCCTTTCAGTAAGATCATTGTGCACTTCCTGTTGATGAGGTATTGGGCATACTTCCTGTCAGTCTTGTCATCTGTGCACTTCCTGTAAGGTTTTCGTGTGTAACGGTGTTGTGCGGGTGTGCGATGCGGAGAAGCGAGGAGACGAGGATTCAAACAACAACACTTTATTAACAAACGCAAACACAAAAGGCACACGAGGGTGCAAAAACTCAGACTCGGAAGGAGATAAACATCCACACACTAAGTACGTCCATCTAACACTGACAATTACCGACAAGGAACAAGGGAAACATGGGGGTTTAAATACACAAGGGCAGATTATGAACAGCTGGCAAAATTAACGGGGTAATCACTAATAAGACAGGAGCGGGAAGGATCTGGGAGACACGGGGGAACCCGCATGTGACAGACACGACGAGACTGTGACATCGTGCACCTGTCGTGTGAGCACTTTATCATTAGTCCACCCAGGTGTTCATCATTTCCTTGTGTATAAAACCCTCGTGTTTCCCTTGTCTTTGTCGGTTGTTGACTTTGTCAGTGGTGATGTGGTATGGATGCATTTGCTGTGATTCCTTGCTTTCTAGTGTTCTTAGTTTCAGGTTTTTTGCACATGCGTACCTTTTTGATTTTCTATTTAAAGTGTTTTGGTTTGCGATTATATTAAATAATTTTGAGTTGAAAACCTGCTCTCCTCATCGTGTCTCTCTGCATCACACATGTTCCCTGTGAATTTGTAAAACTAGGGCTGTCCTAATGTCAAAATTTTTCCAGTGTACTGAAATTTGATAAATTGTTTTCTATAAATTCTCAGAATGCATCTTTAAATAAAAAATAAGTATTTTTCTTCAGTCTCTGATTTTTTTGCTCTGCATAACCTACATTTAAGCTCTCCATAACCTTTCCATTTTTGCTTTAAATATATATTGCCATTTTTATTTTATATAATTAATTGTCATTTATTTATATATATATATATATATATATATATATATATATATATATATATATATATATATATATATATCTTTTAATATAGATCACCTTGTCAAGTTTTCAGTATCCCTCCACCATCCCGAATCTTGGCTCTTGACTTTATCCAACCACAGTCAGGAATACTGGGTGAGGGTACTCTTTGGTTTCTGCCAAATACTGAGCTCGGTGCCGAGCTCAGACAGCACACCAAATACTCATACCATTTATATTATCTGACTTATTTGTAAATGTGAACTCGTGAAATTGGTAGTTGCGTATTATACAGCCACATTTTAACGAGCGACCTTGTAGCTGTGTTGCAGGCAATTGAGTCATCTTTGTTCCAATGTTTAGTGGATTTAGTGGCATAATTCATGTTCATGATATACTGAATCACATCACAGGGGAAAATGGAGTGGATTGAGGTACAGCCCTAGACATCCTGTGGATTCAGTGGTTGTATTTTGTTTTCTAATGTTCTGTCACACTGCTGACAGGCTGGAAAAGATAAAATCAATTTGCCCTCTATACCATGGGGGAATGCAGATGCTGCTCAACTGTGAGACAAATCTGAGTATGTCTCTGCCAGAAATGGAAGCAACTTTGTCTCATGCATGAACTTCCTAAATCAATTTACTCAGACTGCTACCTCCAGCCAGTATTATTAAAACACACCCAGTTTGCACAGATTGACATTTTTTTTTTCATATCGTTGAGAAAAACCTGAAGAGAGCTGCAACAGTCTAAATGTCGGTTGGCCTACTTCATAATAACTGTGCTTTTTATAAAAACTATCCAATAAAAAATACTCTGGGTATTACAAAAATAAAAAATTACAAAAAATGACACTGATAAAATAAAAGATCAAAAGCATTAAAAATAATCTCTTTTTTTTTTTTACAATTTTAATTAATGAATAATTTATTTAAATTATTATTTTTATTTTCCCTTTTATTGATTCATATTTACACTAATAACTTATGGAGAGTTATCTTTATCGTGTTATCTTCTCGATACTTCAAATCATGGTTTAATAATGGCTAAATAATAATAATAATAATGATTTTTTTTATTTTATTTATGTAGCACTTTTCTTGGCACTCAAATCACTTTACCCTACTTTACACTCAAACTACCACCAGTGAGTAGTATCCATTTATCCAGTATCCCCTATTGGGATAGGAGCTCATGATGATGGACAGAGGCCAATAGGTAAGGTTAGACAGGATATAGCCCACTAGCTGGGCTGTCCAATCCTGCATCTAGAGGGCCACGATCCTGCAGATTTTAGCTCCAACCCAGATTAAACACAGATCAGCTAATCAAGTCTTACTAGTCATACTAGAGTGTTGTGGCAAGTTGGAGTTAAAGTTGGAGCCTTATCTCAGCCCTTACCTGGCAGATCTGTTCCTATGCCTGCATCCGCAGACACGCTCTGGGGCAGCAGAGGCACACTGGCACTGCATCATCCAGCTCTGAGGAGTTGGACATGTTAGAGTCAAGGCTGGAGATGAAGTTTCACCATCTTCCTCCCTTGTCTACGAGGAACTTGTCGAGGTTGTGAATCGTGTTGTCTCACAGCTAAATAAAACATGATTGTTGAGACTAGTGACACTAATCCTAATAAATGTATCTGGAAAATGTATCACTTTATTCTGGTGGGCAGACCATATTCCACTCCAGCCTGGAAGCGGTGCTCTCGTAGTGAGCTGCAATACACCTGCAGCTGGTGTCACTGAGGTGGCATTGGCATATCGTTACCCTAGTGTTTCGATACAGCTCAAGTTCCCTCCTAAAGAATGTCTCGGATTACGTATGTAACCATAGTTCCCTAAGGGGGAACGAGATGCTGCGTTGCTTGCCTTAGCTCCTTGCACCTCTGGGCTTGCTTCAGACACTCTCTGAGCTGCCTCTTCCGGTTTCCAGCACCCTTTTATGATCCTGGATCATAACGTCCATAGTCGTGCAATCAATTTCACAGTGCTTCATGACACTACATGCCAAGGCATTCCCCTAACGTTTCAACACAGCGGAGGTCTCCCATCCAGCTACTACTGACTAGGCCAGGGGTGGGCAAACTACGGCCCGCGGGCCATATCTGGTCCGTTGGGCTTTTTAATCCGGCCCGCCGAACCTGTATTAAACCTCCTTCATTTTACATTTCCCTGTAATGTATGGCGCGTATAACTGATGTTTGTGCGCGCATAAATTACATCCGCAAGCGGAAAACAGAGCTACACGTAAATATGGGTACCCGCGAGCTCATTTTAATCACTTGCACGCACGAACATTCGCTCGCAATCGACTGCTGTTTTTGCTCGCGCGAGCACTTTTATTTTTTATTTGTGGGGCGGGGCTTGCTCTTGTAATGGTAACATCAAACGTCATTGGTTACTTCTCTTTTTTCCAGAGGTCAGTTGTGATTGGACGCCTGTGATTGTCAATCTAGAACTGAGGCAAATATATGATTCAGTCACATTGCATATTATGATTTTTCTGTCGATTAAATTGTATTAATATTGTTTTGTTGTAATTTCACGTAGTTTTTAAGACCAAACTATACTTTATACAGGTTTTCTAGGATTTCTTATAAGTAAATGCACAGGTACGACCTTCACCCCGGCCCCTCAAATAGTTTGCCCACCCCTGGACTAGGCTCAGCCCTGTTTAGCTTTGGTGGGAAACCACAGCTGAGATCTGCAGTGTGATAGCTGCTGACTGAACTAGTTCTTTTTACACCTGGTTCTCCTGACAATAACTCCCCTATTTGACAAACAGTTTAAGATATGTGCCCATGGCCCATAGATTTTGTGCTGTTGGAACAGATGCCCTAACTCAAGCAAATAAAGCAAACAGCCAGACAGACAGGCTCGAGGCTACACACTTGTCCAAATATTCTTTGTACAAATGTTCCATTCACTCATATTACCTCAATTGTGAAGCATAACCTTATTTTCACAATAGTGGCTTTATTATTGATATGGCAGAGAAATTGCTTTTTGGGAAGCATGGAAATACTTACTGATATTTACAAATGTTTAATGTAAAGAGTTATTTGTTATACCATCACCATACATCAAAATCATAAACGAGTCTGTTTATATAAAATTAATTTAATCTTCTCTCATTTTTCAGATTTCCAAAAGGAGTTGTTAACTTTTGGCTTGTGGTCTTATATATTTTGTAACAGAATACTGGATATGTATGCACATCAAATAGATATATACATATATAAGCTGTAAATCTCTAGTGAGCTCACTGAAATGTACCAGAAAAATCAATGTCAAGCTCCAACAATTTAGCACAGCACAGAGTGATTGAAATGCTTTGATGATTTTGCCACTGTGCCTTTCTATATTAGTTTAGACTATTCCCTTGTTCCGCAAAAAGGAAACAAATTGCCTGTATGTTTTTAATATATTCTCGAATCAAATCTGGGTGGTTATAAACTCCAGTGAAGAAATCCAAGTGTTTTTATTTTTTTTTTACTTTTTAATATATTTTAACATAAATTGACAGTGACTGATTATGGCTGGTACACCTAATTCTCAAGCTCAGCGAGAGAGAAGTATCCTTTACAACCTTCATGTGTCCTTTACTCCAAGAATTCTGCTTCTTTTACCATAGAAAATTGCAGCCACAGACTTCAGTCCCACAGTGAACTAGAGCTAATGCTGAATGTCTGTCTCATACTCCTCAAAGACAGTTGTGTCCTCTGTATTAAAATCGTAATGCACAAGGAAAAACGTCTCGGGTTACGTATGTAACCCTGGTTCCCTGAAGGGGAACGAGACGCTGCGTCAGAAAACGCTAGGGGAAACCCTTGACGTCAGTCACGTGAAGATGTGTACAACCAATGGGAATTTTACGCGTGTGAATGCGAGTCACGGAAGTGACGTCATGAACAGAGCATAAAAGCGCGCCGGAACCCGGAAGTGACAGCAAAAGAGTGTCTGAAGCGGGCCCGGAGGCGCAAGGAGCTGAGGCGAAGACGCAGCGTCTCGTTCCCCTTCAGGGAACCAGGGTTACATACGTAACCCGAGACGTTCCCTTTCATGGGAACTTCGAGCTGCGTCAGAAAACGCTAGGGGAACGTTATACCAACGTCACCTCAGCGACGCCGGCCTACGGATGTGTCTCAGCTCACTGAGAGAGCACCCTCGTTCCCGGAGCGGAATCGAGATCTAACTGATAGAATCTCATAAAGGTGTGCGGTGAGGACCAGCCAGCCGCAGCACAAACATCAGCAAGGGAAACTCCTGAGAGAAACGCCTTGGAGGTCGCCACGCTCCTAGTGGAGTGGGCCCGGACCCTCAGGGGAGAAGCATGTCCGGCCGACTCATAAGCCAGACAGATAGCCTCGACTATCCATCGGCTTAGGGTTTGTTTGGAAGCTGGAGCCCCCTCAGGGGTCCCAAAACAAACGAACAGTTGGTTTGACTTACGCCAGGTAGCAGTCCTGAGGACGTAAGCGTCCAGTACTCGTACTGGACAGACCTTGTTCTTTCGCTCCTGCTCATGATCGTCAAAGGGGGGAGGACAGAAGGCCTGTAGCATGATAGACCGAGCCACGTTCGTAAGAACCTTAGGGACATAGCCTGGCCTCGGGTGAAGAAAAACCTTCGTCATCCCGGGCGCAAACTCGAGGCAAGAAGGAACCACCGAGAGAGCTTGAAGATCCCCGACCCTCTTAAGCGAGGTGATAGCCAGCAAAAGAAGGGTCTTTAGGGAGAGGAGTTTAATAGGAAGCTCCTCTAATGGTTCAAAGGGTGCCTGGGACAGGCCTTGGAGTACCAAAGACAAGTCCCAGGCAGGAACCCTGGTCTGTGCCACAGGTCTCAGCCTTAGAGTGCCACGAAGGAAACGAGAGACTAGGGGGTCCCTGCCCAAGGACACCCCTCCCAAAGGTATGTGGCAAGCCGCTATGGCAGCCACATAAACCTTCAAGGTAGAAGGGGCCAACCCTGTCGCAAACTTCTCCTGCAGGAACTCCAGCACTTTGCCAACGGGACAGGTTACTGGGTTTAACTGCCTTACGCTACACCAAGCAGAGAAGAGTTTCCACTTTAGAGCGTAGAGTTTCCTCGTGGAGGGAGCTCTGGACTGAAGGATGGTCTCTACAACCTCGGCTGTGAGACCAGATTCGAAGAACTGGACCCCCTCAGGGGCCAGACCTTCAGCTTCAGAAGTTCTGGACGGGGGTGAATAACACAACCCTCCGCCTGGGACAGAAGATCCCCCCTGACCGGAATCTCCCAGGGGACTCCGTCTAGGAGGGATATCAGGTCCGAGAACCAGATCCTGCTGGGCCAAAAGGGGGCCACCAGCGTGAGACGGACCCTGTCCCGACGAACTTTGGCCAGAACTCCCGGGAGCAGAACAATCGGGGGAAAAGCGTACAGGTGTAGCCTCGGCCACACCTGCATCATGGCATCCTGCCCCAGCGGCGCTGGGTACGTTAAGGAGAACCATAGAGGGCAATGAGTATTCTCGACCGAGGCAAACAGGTCTACCTGTGCCTTCCCGAATCTCTTCCAAATCTGCTCCACCACCTCGGGGTGGAGCCGCCATTCCCCGGGCCTCGGCCCCTGCCTCGACAGGAAGTCTGCTCCTATGTTCTGGACTCCAGGGATGTGAGCTGCCCTGAGTGAGAGCAGCTTGCCCTGGGCCCAGAGAAGAACTTGTCTCGCCAATTTGTACATCGGATGAGAACGAAGACCTCCCTGGTGATTGATGTAAGCCACCACTGTCATGCTGTCTGTGAAAACAGTGACATGATGCCCAATTAGGTCTGGGAGGAAAGCAAGTAGCGCTCTGCGGACCGCCAGTAACTCCAGCAGGTTTATGTGCCAGGACTGGTGCCGCAGGCTCCAAAGCCCTTGTGAGGAGCGGTCCCTCAGAACCGCCCCCCAACCTGTGAGGGAGGCATCCGTTGACAGAGTTACTCGTCGAGACGGAGCCCCCAACACGGGGCCTTGTGACAGGAACCAGATGTTCTTCCACAGGGTCAAGGTGCGTAGGCATCGCCTCGTGACCTTGATTGTGCGAAGCGGGTTGCCCCTCGGGGAAAACCCTTTGGTCCTGAGCCACCACTGCAGGGGTCTCATGTGCAGCAGGCCGAGCGGTATAACGCTGGACGCTGCTGCCATGAGCCCTAACACTCTCTGAAAGTGTTTGACAGTGCGTAGCTGGCCTAATTTTATGCTCTCGACAGTTGATTGAATGGAATGAATGCGCCCGGGGGATAGCCGAGCAGACATTGTTTCCGAGTCCCAAATGACTCCCAAGAAGGTGGTTCTCTGAGCAGGAGAAAGCACACTCTTCTTGGTGTTCAACCTTAACCCCAGCTCTTGCATGTGAGCAAGCACGACATCTCGATGACGTGCTGCTAACTGAGACGATTGGGCTATTACTAGCCAATCGTCTATATAATTGAGGACACGGATGCCCTGTAACCGCAACGGAGCCAGTGCAGCGTCCACGACCTTCGTGAACGTGCGGGGTGAGAGCGATAGGCCGAACGGAAGTACACGATACTGGTACGCCTTCCCCCCGAAGGCGAACCGTAGGAACTTCCGATGCTGAGGAAGGATGGAGATGTGGAAGTAGTATCTTTTAGGTCGATTGTGACGAACCAGTCCTCGGACCTGATATGCGTCACAATCTGCCTGAGCGTCAACATTTTGAATTTTAGACGCAAGATAGTGCGATTTAGAAGACGCAAATCCAGAATGGGCCGCAACCCTCCATCCTTCTTCGGAACTATGAAGTATCGGCTGAAGAAACCGGACTGTCTGTCTGTAAGGGGCACATACTCGATGGCCCCTTTCTCCAGCAGAGAGTCTACTTCCTGTTCCATAATCAGAGCCTGCTGGGGCCCTACCGCGGACGATAGGATCCCCATAAAACGGGGTGGTGAAGCCCCGAATTGAATTTTGTACCCGGAGGTTACTGTGCGCAGGACCCATTGAGAGATGCCCGGCAGACGCAACCATGCGGCCTGGAACTCTACTAAGGGAATCAGCCTCTCGAGACTGATCTCTGATACGAGCAGAGACACCACAGGGCCGGGGTTTCCGGACACCGTACTGGTGGAATGCTCTAGGACCCTCCTTAGAGGGGGCAGTGCCTCCGAGACGGGCTCCCTCGGGAACCGGACACGGAGCTGACCGCCTTGGTGCGGCTTGCCTCTGGCGTCAGGAACGCTTAGAGGTAGCCTTCTTGGCATTTAGGACGTTCCTCAGATCCATCCTTTTACCAGAAGGCTGGGCCCGAGAGTGTTGTCCCGACCTCCCTTTATTAGGGGGAGGTAAACGAGATGCAACACTCTCCTTCTGTGAGGCCCTGTACGAGGAACTGCGAGCCCGTGTTTGGCTACTGGGCTCACGTGAAGGGTGGCGGGGAAGGACTTTGCTGAACGCCACCTGCTGTCGTGCAGCCTCCTGAAACTTATCGACAACGCTTTTTACGGCGTCGCCGAACAAGCCCGAAGGGGACAGAGGGGCGTCCAACAAAACGAACTTGTCCTTATCCTTTATGGCTGAAAGATTGAGCCATAAATGCCTCTCCGTAGCCACCAGAGCTGCCATTGAGCGCCCGACAGAGAAGGCCGTTTCTCTAGTGGCTCGGAGAGACAAATCCATGGCCCGACGCAGCTCTGCCACTGCTTCGGGACCAATACCGCCACCTTGATCGAGGTCTCCCAGCAAATCTGCTTGGTAGGCCTGCAGCAGTGCCGTGGTGTGCAGGCACGCTGCAGCCTGACTAGAGGCAGAATATGCTTTTCCCACCAGTGATGATGTGACTCGCAACGGTTTGGTGGGGAGCGCCGGGGCTTTAATAGTGGATGCCGAATGGGGCACAAGGTATCCCGCAAGAGCCTCGTCCACCTTCGGCATCCCTCCGTAACCGTAAGGATGAGCTCCGGTAAGAGTAGCGTACATCGCACTAGACGATGTATGCACCCTATCGGAAGCTGGCTTCTTCCAAGATCTCGACACCTCAGTATGGAGATCCTGGAAGAAAGGCATTGCCCGGCGCTGGGGAGCGACACGAGCCGGAAGGTAACGCTCATCCAACTTACTTTTGCTGGGACGGGCGTTCCTAGTCTCTGCCGGCCAATCAATATCCAGACGAGAGACTGCTCGTGTCACAACCTCGATCAGTTCCTCGTACGCCGGTGAAGAGGGTGGCGAAGCCTCCTCAACCGGATCGATGCTAATCACCTCCTCCTCCTCAGAGCAGGATAATGACAGCACCGAAGTCCCAGTCGGATTGGAAGAAACCGCGCCTGAAACGCGTGCTTCCAACCTCCGGCTGGAACTGGGATCAGCACAGTCGAACTGCGAGGCGGGCTCACCCGCCCCGCAACCTTCCGTGAGATCCATTTGCGATCCCCAAGATTGAGAACGCCGCCGAGCCTCAGCCGCAGCGGGTCCCGAACCTTGAAGAACGCGAGTCTGGTTAGTATCCGCAAATACTGCCAGACGGGAGCGGAGAGTACGCAATGAGAACCTCTCGCAGTTCTCACAATCACCGCCCTCAAGCGCTGACCGAGCGTGCTCCGCTCCCAGACAGACAACGCACTGAATGTGTGTGTCCTTTCCCGTAATGAAACGAGTGCAAGGAGAAACACACGATCTAAATGTCTGCTCCGCCATAATCACAACGCAATCCAATGGGAGGTTTGAAACTCGCAAGCACAAACTCTCTGACACACGCACGCTGAAGACACTCAAAGCTGTCACTTCCGGGTTCCGGCGCGCTTTTATGCTCTGTTCATGACGTCACTTCCGTGACTCGCATTCACACGCGTAAAATTCCCATTGGTTGTACACATCTTCACGTGACTGACGTCAAGGGTTTCCCCTAGCGTTTTCTGACGCAGCTCGAAGTTCCCATGAAAGGGAACTCAGTTTGACAGTAGGCAAGATGGGGATTATATATAGGTATAATCCAGAAACTCTATTGTGCTTTCAACACAAAAACGTGACCAACAACAGTGGAAATGTAATGGCACAAGCAAAACACAAACTGACTATTGGATAATTAGTGTGTTATTGTCAAATATATGAAAAGATTAAAAAAATAAAGTCTTTTGAGATGCATTTTGTTCAAGAAAAAATTAACAATAATCCCATTTAAGAACACTGTCAATGGTTAAGTCATGTGACATTGCAAGCTTATACATACAGTCATCCTGCACTTTTTTGTCATTCAAGGCAGGCCTATAATCTGTAAGTCTACAAGAATTTAGGCTAAATGAGTTTCTCTATAATAATTAAACAGAGTTGTGTGAAAACAGATTTGAAACTTTGTCTGTTTAAACAGAAAAGGTCTTAAAGGTCTGAATACTGCATACAGAATAAGGTTATTATAAACATCAAAAGGACGATCAAAGTGAAGTGAAATTAATCTCTGAATAAACATCACTATTAACACTCGAGCAATACATATTATCCAAAAAGTAAACTAAAACAGCTTTTGCTCTAAAGAGATGATGAAACACCTAAGTTTGCTTTTGACATCTCTGTTGTGCAGGCAGGTTGTTACTGTTAGGCTCGTTTTCGTAACACTGGAAAAGCTCAAAGTGCAAAATTGATTATTTAGAATTACTTCTGTTGCTCAATGGGACTGGGAAATAAGCCAAATAAAAAGTGCATCATAGATCATGTGGACGACATGACTACATATTCCAGTTTAATGATAAAAAAGTACAAAGATTTGGATAAGGGCCATTACATTTCTTCAGGCCAAAATTTGACATCAACACCCAAAATTGAGACAAATACATAAAGGGAAAACACACAAATATATATTTCCTATAACCTCTAACTTTTTTATGTAATCAGATGATCTGCAGATATTTATCCAGTACATGTATTTATCCAGTACATAACATTACATGTATCCTATATTTTTATTTATTTATTTACGTTATCTTTTAAATTAAAATCCATTATTATCATAATTGGAAATTATGAAAATAGGCCCTAAAAATAGGCTCTGCAAAGCAAAAGATCTGAAACTTCCACCACAAATTAAATACAGTAGTTAGATAAATCAGATAATTTTGTTCATTACTACATGAAACATATTTTTGATCTCTTTTAGAAATCAGATTTTATTTTAGACGATAAATAAATTAGAGGATTGGGAAATGTTACTAATGACATGCATAATGTTGTGCTACAAGGTATAAGAGGGGCCAGCCTCACAATACCTCATCCATTAAACTGATAATATGTTGTTGACACTGAAGTCACTCCAACTTCACCGATGTGAAAGGTAAAATGTGAGTAAGGCCTGTAGATAGACCAAGTGTCCCTAAAAGTAATAGTTTGGGATAGCAGGGTGATACGTCAGTTAGCCTTAGGCTCGCTGATGCACGGCCCAGCAACACCATTTGTCATGTCTGACTGCAAGCACCTGGAGGCTATTGGAGACGGGCTAGAATTCTCTTAGGGAGGCCGTGGTTGACATGTGAAATCATTGCTAATATAAGTTCCAAGTCTTATTAGTCCTGAGGATTGAAGTGACAACATTAGGGTCTGCTAAAAAGAACCCTTAATGGTATAAACATGTGCAATGCATTTACATTGCATTCAATTTGGTCTCCAAGTAAGCTTTGGTTTTAGTGCCAAAGCTCAAAATTGCTATGGTCCTACTGTCCACAACACAATGGCATTAAATAAGCCAAAACATCTTGACAACATATATTGAGAGGGATTAAACATTTCTGAAAATATTAAATTTTCCATACAAACGTGCACAGTTATGATGAAAAAATTGTGCTACTGTAGTTCACCCAAAAATGAAAATGTTTTTATTCATTCATGATCATGTTGACCCTTTAAGCAACAACATAAAAATACTAAATTAACACAAAATTAACGATAAACTAAATATTTGTAACTATTCACTCAAAAATGGAAGATACTTTCAAAGAAGAAATCTACTTAATCTAAATCACTGCGTAATGTTATTTCATATGTATACGATTGTTTAATGAAAATGACACTGAAAATGAAAATGTCTTATGTCTTGTGCTATCACAGCCTTGTCGCGTCTGTCACATCCGGGTTCCTTTATGCGTCTTCCAGGTCTTACACGCTGCCGTCTCTGTCTAATCTCTTCCCAAGTCTCATCAGCTGGTCCCAATCCCGTGTTTGTCTTTAAATACCCTCCCGTGTTCCTTTGTCTTTGTCGGTTATTGTCACTGTTAAGTGGATATCGTTAGTGTGTGGATGTTTCCCCCGTGTTCTCTGTGTTCAGAGTTTTGCACCAGCATGTGCAGTTTATCTTTGCATTTAAAGTGTTTTAGTTTTCCTTCGTTTTGATTATTAAAGCCTGAGTTGTCTGCAGAGCTGCCTCCCCGTTTTCTCCGCATCACACACGCATTATCGTAACATACATTCTTTTGCAGATTTCGGCCCAGAAAAGGTATATATTAAAAACACCTCTATGTGAGTAGAATTTTTCTTACTGCTTATCTCAGTCAGAATGACCCTTCCAAAGGTTTCTGGTACAATCACGGTTAAAAACGAAATCTCTCAAAGCTGTTAAAATGTCAAAATATAATTCAAGGATCTCATTTGAAATCCCATAATTAAGCTGCTGGACATATAATGAAGGGCTATGCAGTGGACCATCTATTCAGAGAGAGGCATTTCAGCAAGCTGTCATTGTGACAATGAATTTTTGCATGCTGGTGAGGTTTTCTATTAGACTGTCAAAATAACCAGAATTTAAAAAATAGGACTTCTTGTATCAACGTATACAAAATGACTGTTTCTATTTACTAATATAATCGTATTTCCCACCTCACAATCCAAGTACTCAAAATCAAACCAAAAGTTTTAATTAATGGTAACACTTTACAATAATGTCCCATTAGTTACTGTCAGCAAGGGTTGTGGTAAAGCACACAAAGTAAATCAAAGTAAACACAACTTTAACACAAATGAGACTAATAAAAACAAACTAAACGTCCTTGATAAAGAAACTGTAAGGCGGATGAGGACTTTCCTGACACACATCACACCAAGCTGTTCCCGAGACACATCTCATTCTCACAATTAAATTATCAGAGGACTTTTCAGAGACACACCATGCTGTGCAAATAACACCTCATTCTCACTTTTGTATTTCTCTCTGTTCCCCCTAATCTCCCACTCACATAAGTCTCACTCAAAATCCATACAACATTAAGAGTGTATCATATAATGCTATACATGTTTGGTATCTTTTTAAATGTCTCAGTGAATAAAGTATGTTTAGACAGTACACGCATGAAAGCGGCCCTCTGAATAGTATTGGTCAATTACTTCTGTTCAGTGGCCAAGACTGGAGGATTTGTGACAGTGGGATCCACATAAAGGAATAGCCAGCGTGAGACTCAAAGCGACATTAAGACTCGAATGAACAAGTGCAATTAGAGTAACGAGTTTGATAGAATAATCAAGTTCATACTAGCCAAATTATCATATAAATGACTGACAACCAATTGCCTTTCTAAACTTAATTAATAGTCATTAATTAAATATGGAGTCAGATAGAAAAAAATGGGAATTTGCGACACTGAAAAGGCCGAACACACAGTGATCCTTCACCTGGGGCCTCATAAGACTTGCGTTGAATTCATACTAAAACATTACGTACGGACAAAGCTGTGAATGTGCGAACGCACAAAAAAATCCAGATGTATCAATCTCTGCTTACGAAGGATCCCACGCATACTCTCTTTGTACATTCCGATTAACGTAAAATTGAGCGCACATGCACAAGCACAACACTCCATCCAGTCTCCTCCCTTAATTAAACTGATTTAAATGTGGCATTGAGTCCACTTGGGCAAAAGAAAGCAGTAAGAAAATGGCTGAAGCAAGCGGCACGAAAACGAAACTTTACAGAAAGTGAATTGGAGGTGCTACTGTCAGAATTTTTTTTTTATTTGGAACTTTGTCCTCCGGAATTAATAACAAAAGGAAAAAAAATGAGTGGGGGAGTTTGGCTGACGCCGTCAATGCGGTTGGATCTAAAAGTCGCACTGTAAATGATCTTAAAAAGAAATGGTCTGATAATTGTCTTTAATGGATAACTGTGGTCTCCTGAAGGGTTGTTGTATAATTAAATGCAAATAAATAAAAATAAAACTTTAAATGCATCACTCGCCAAGAAGCCACCCATCGCGCACCCTGCCAGCTACCAGCTGCCACCCAACCATGCTGTTTGTAAGGATGTATGAATCATGGGTTGACCCAGGCCACCTTGCCACAACATTTGTTAGGCGGATTTGCGCATCACATATAATCCGCACTTTTATTGAATGGAAATGTTTCCGATTCACATATGCAAATTCATCTTCAGATGGACACGCATATATGTGTATGCAGTCGATCGCTCCGTTTACATTAGGGAAACTGGCTATCGCTGCAAATTGCATTTTAATGTTTGACTGGTCAACTGCATCATATGGGAACCATCATATGGGAACAGCTGGCATTGCGCGGCTCAAATACGACTCGCTTATTCCTGAGCGCTCTGCCAGTTCCCTTTGCAAAGAATCAGTTGCCAGGAAACCAAGTGTTGTCAGCACCTGTAACGAATTGCGTATTTCCTCGCTGTCTCTCTCTCTAGATTCGGAGACTCTCTCTCGAGATGGTGCACGGAGCGGCACTCATGCGGGGCGCAGCGTGTCTTCCGTGGGCGGAGCGATAGACTCATGCGGCGCAGTGCGTCTTCCGTGGGCGGAGCGATAGCGCAACGAGCGCGGATAGCGGGACCGCTGCTACAAGTTACGTGCAGGGGATGAAAGAGCCACAGCACAGGGGTGAAAGAGCCGCATGCGGCTCCGGAGCCGCGGGTTGCCGACCCCTGCCATAGACTAAGTGTTGTGTCAATTTGCACATGCTTTTATATGTTCTTACTTAATTGCATAATTTATAGAATATTCCCATAAGGCTTTTGTGACAATATATATCAATTATTTTATAAATTGCAAATTAATAGCAATGTTTCCCACAGACTAGTAATGTTTGCAGCTTCACTTCATTGCCTGTAGGAGTCGCCAACGGACAAAACAATGAGAAATGTACTTACGCCAGACATGAACTTGCCGTGGAGAAACGCACATTGTCAAGTTAATTTCACTGTTAGTACATCCGACCGTGAGTGTGAAAGCTGGCGAACGCAATGTTTTTGTGCGTAAGCAGTGTTGATACATGAGGCCCCTGCTCCTCAGAAACTGCCATTGGACCGATCGAGTGGGCCTTACAAAACCAAGACCAAAATAACAATTAATAAGATAATAAGGAATACAGCTGTTTATTGTTAGTTCATGTTACCAGAGGTTCATTAAATATTATGATAACGCTTTATAATAACGTTGCATTTGTTTATCCTTTTAGTTATAAACTAACAATGGAAGATGGAACCTTATTGTAAAGTGTTTCTAAATTAACATATGTAATGTTTCTACTCACACATCACAGAAGTCACATGGCAGTGCACGAACACAACATAAATAATATTTTGTCCTATTGACTTCTCAGGGAGAAGAAACCAAGCTGGCAATGTAATAGTGCCCTCATATTCCCCAAATGTCTTTGTTATGAAGAAATGTTATAGTTACACCCTTGAGCTGCTAAGATTCATCTCGAAGATATTGGAAAACACATGTCACACATGTGCCTCCTTTTATTGGCTCTTGCCTACAAAGATGCCTCAATGCTTTTATCGATTTCTTATATAATGTGTGCAACATTATAACTTCAAATCCACCTCTAAGTTGCTAAAAAAGACTTCAAATATAACAAGGGACTCTCTGTCAACTAATTGGCAGCTCTTTCCCTTGTGAACAACTTAATTTATTTACTTTTGAAGTGAAATTAAATGTAGAACATGTAGTTTATTTCGAAAGATTATGTAAGTGACATTTGCTGTAACATACGTTCCAGTTATACATCTCTCATTACTGCACAGCCTAGGTTTGAAGCTTGCCAGATGGCTTCCTAGAGAGGCCGATAATTTGCCTCCCCCACTTGAAGGTTCTCACATTGATTTATATGGTCTATATCACATTTTAAATCTCTCCTCTGCAGCTGATTATTAATGTTTTACAATCACTGTCTTGAGTGAGGGGGAAGCAGCATTGAGAACATACACACTGATTGCAGCATCTTACAGATGAAGTAGGTTACTAACTTTGTCACCTCTGAAGCGCCGCTTGTAATCAGGAAAACAGCACGTACCAGCACTGTTTAGCTATGGGTATCTTTATATGTTAACTATTTAGATTGATGCACACAAACTTTGTCTGTAAAGACATTTTGCCATTAGGCCAAGATGTGACTATCAAATTATTATATTTTAATCAAAGCTAGAATTTCTGTATTTATTCATTTCCTTTTTGTAATTGTTAATTAAAGATCTTCATATGTGCTCTAGTCTATACGGTTTTAAGAGGCGTTTTAAATCCACACAAAGCCCTTTGTGCATATTGAGCAAGTCTTTGTGGGATATGAATAATTTTGTGTTCTATAATGCCAGTCAGTTCAATGATTCACATAGCACAAATGGGACAATGTTATCACACAGAAATTTGGAAGATGATATGCACTGTAAAATTAAATGCGTTAACGTCACACTTGGCTCATTATTTTGAGTCCTCATTATAGTTGAATCCCGACTGTATTCCACTGACACATTTATTAAATCTTAATTGCATGTCAATTACAATTAAATTAAAGACATTATAAGTTAACTTAATATTATGTATGATTAATGTGATGTAATAAAAACAGAACACTTTTTTTCATCTTTTTTTGCAGAAACACAACTTCATTGATGATATTTGTGGTTTCTTGATGATAAACTGCTAGAATTGGACCTAGTTTCCTAGTATGTGCCAGTTTTTTTCCATGGCTACTGGTTTGTTTCACCTACACTTCATTTAGCGCCCTTTGTTTGCGCTGTGATATATATAGCCCTGAGTTTGTTCAGTTCTGCCATTTTGACCACCACATTATCTTTTTCTTTGTGAATTATCTTCTTTGTTTTTTGTTATCATTAAAGTGCTACAATAATATTCCTCACCTTGTTTTGCCTGACCCCACCATGACAAAACACACAAATATGAATCTAGCAGCAAGGAAAAGCCCAAAGGACCAGCTACTCATATCAATGATTTGATTATGTGGATTATTTCCTTGAACTGTGCCTCCAAGTTCATTGGAATGAAGCCAGACTGAAGACCTGTTTTTGGAGTGGGCTGGACGGTACTCCTCTACCTGATGCCTGTGGGAAATATCAGGTCCACTTTGAATTGAATAAGCACTGAGTATATCTGGCTCTCCCCTTCAAGTGGGGATGGTCAAGGAAGGCGTCCACTCCACAAATTAAATGCCCTTTTCAGCTACAGCTGCCCATAATCCTTCAGTGGACCCCACTGACCCAGAGCCCAGTCAGCCATTGGCCCACTGCATGGATATAATGCCAGAGCTCACCGCAGATGGAGGCCTTGAGCATGCTGCGTGCCAAAGCCAGACACGTCAACTGAGCCAGCCATTGCCCTGGAACCCAAGCCTTCTTTTATGATAAATTGGAAGAGGTTTTTTCACTGTCAACTCGAAGTCTATAATTTAGTTTGTTACAAGAACATCAAAAAGAATGCCATTATATGCATGTCTGATCTAAAAACTGAGAAAATATGTTTTGCTTCTAGGGCATGCTTATTTGGCATCTCAATGATCTTCTGTTCCAAATTAACTTTATAATCATATCTTTTAAATTAATTTTACTTTTCTCAAGAATCTACCCAAACAATTGTATGCATTGTTTCTGGTCGAGCACTCTACCACAATTTGTCCTAGTTACAAAGAGCGGCATGGCTCAGGGATTCAGATGTATTTGACTCTCATCAATAACCAAGGCAGCTACTAAACACCATGCCCCTGCAGTGGAAAGGTTGGCCACTTTGCACAGGTGGTAAGATCCTGAAAGCATAGTGGCTCTGTATGCATCCCCACTTCCTCCACTTTCTAGGTCACTTGCAGAAAGAAATGAGGTGTCAGGAAAATGGATAGATCCCAAACACCAGAGCAAAGTTTGAAAAGCTTGAGGGATTTAACTGTCAACGCATTAAAATCTAACGGCATAAAGATTTTGGCTTGCAATGATAAAAGTGTATTTGGGTTATTCAGTGATAAGGCTTTCTAATTCACAGACCATTGCTATGTTGTTCTTAACATGTGATTTTTGCTTCTGTGTAACACAAAAGAAGAAACTTTGAATTGTTGTTTATAGAATAAAAGTCACTGGTGTCTAAAGTCAATGAGGTAGCTACATTTTTGAATGATACATCCCTTTAATTTATACGGAGTACACAACTCTGGATATCATGACTTCAATTTTCAAAAAAAACAAAAAACAAATAGGCTTTCTATTTGCTAGTGGTTCAATACGTTAACACAGCATTTTTAATATCATATTATTAATTCATCTTGACATCCAACATAAGCTTGTCATTTGAAAGATGTAATATTCAAGATTTCGATAAAATGGTTTTGCTCTCAAATTGATATTGCAAGAGTAGAATTCAAAACTTGATGCATGTAATTTTCAGATTTTCCAAAACATTACTCAGAATGGCAATTAGATGTAAACAGATAAACAGATATTTGTATATATAGAACTACATGGCCACCCATCTGCAAATGCCAGGCTGCGTTTCAGTCTTAAATTGAGTACTTAAAGTAAATTGCTGGACTATCCAATCTGGAGCTTTTCTTGCGTTGACAAGATTCATCAGTCTCGCTTGACAGGGCCTTAGGATTAAATAGCAGGGCAATACAAGTGGGAGGATGTGGTGAATATACCTGGCAGTGGCCAAGTTACAACAATTATGGAAATGAGAGCAGTGCTCCTATGCAAACTAAAATCTGTTTTTTACTGTAACCTCTCATACATATATATCTACAGTGCTAAGACGACAGAGTATTCCAAAGTAATGAGGTTGATGCCTTTGCAAATGAATACATAATGTTGTCTGACATTAAACAGTAGCTATTTACTTATAACAGATAGCCTCAGTGGATTTGACTGTAATCTTTGGCTCATTGCTTTATGCATGCTGTATATTAATCTGTATATGTATGTTCATGCAAAGTCATACTGTATAGGTAAGCTATAGATGAACATTCTCTCTTCCAATGGTTGTACATTTCTGACGTATGTGGGGCCTAATTCTATTGTAATGATTGAGCGATGTGGCTTTAAAGAGGCCCAGACAGCCCACTTAAAATCTGTCCATAAACCTGCCACGCTCTCTTGGATCATCAACATCACCTGCCAATAGTGATGGATTCTCCTGTCCAAGGTTCTGGCTTAAGATATAGGACTTATACAAATCTGGTGCAGCCTAGCTGATCGATGAGCATCTCTTCTTGTTTTCCACTACTCATTTGCCTTTGTAAAGTCAATTTGAATATTTTGCACCAGTCAACCCTGTGGCTAGTGGAAACTGAGATTATTGAGTTTCAAGTCACTGAACTGGAGCAGTTGGTACACACTATTCCTTCACATAATTAAAAAACTTTTTATGTTTTATTTTTAGGCAAATATGCTGATTGAATATATATATAACTTTGATTGGTTTCCTCCAGGATACATAAACATATGTTGACAAGATAGTTGGTTAAAGGGGGAGGGGGAGGCGAAGAGGGAGAGATGGGGGCTGGAGGTTTGAGTTAGTAGTGAATCTTCCTTTTTTGCTATGTGCAGTTCAATATCAATTCATTGTGTCTTGAGTATATGGACAATGTTAATAGGATTAATTTCTTGAAACTGCTTTCTTATCATGTGACTCCCGTGTAACACGATAACAAAACAATACTCCCACACATCCGCCTGAGTGAATCTGAGTGGTGACATAATGACATAACCGTTTCATTTTCTCAGCCCACAGAGTGTCAGATTGAAAAGGAAGCTGTAGTTTACCTAATTTTTAGAGCTTAACTCTCTATCCTGAAATATGACCTGAGATGTCTAAGCATTATGAAAAATAATTAATCAAAAAATTTGTCTGGAATGAATTACTTAAAGGGATAGGTCTTCCAAAAAAAGAAAGAACTCAGAACAACCAATTTTAAAGAGTGCAAGCAACATTGGAGCCGTTGACTTTCTTTGTATAAAAAACAAAACAAAAACATTGAGACATTTTTTAAAATATCTTGTTTTTGTGTTCAATAGGAGAAAGAAAGTCATGCAGGTTTGGAATGACATGAGGGTAAGCAAATGGTGACAGATGCAATACATCAAATTCAAATTTCTGAGAACTGTATCGGTAATAAATAAATAAAATAAATAAACACCAGCAAAATTTTTGTTATAAAGTATCTACTGAATAAAGCATCCTCTTAAAATAGAAACCTCATTTATGTCTATCTAGAACGGTATGTTTGTCTTAATATTTCTTTTGCAAGCTGTATAATGTTGTTAGTGCATTGTCTGAGCAGTGCGCAACATAAAAGACTTACTCATGGAAAAAATACATTTAATTGCACATTTCTAATGGCTTTGTCCTTGTTCAACAATGGGCTGAAAATATTGAATTTGGCATGCATACAAATTCTACCCTCTTTTAGTGCTGCAGGTAATGCTCATTGATCTGTGAAATTATGAGATACCATTAAAAAGGACTGGTTACCACATAATTCAAGATGGTCTGATCTGCTTTCCTCTAACCTATTCATCTGAAAACGTGCAGACTCTGATGCCATTTTCATTAGAATGTACCATAATTACCTATAGGGGAATACAATAGACTCTTTTCTGTCCATGAAAAGTGTTCAATGGCCAGAACTGACTGAAAGAGCAAATTAGTTTATTTTGTACTCACTGAAAGTTGGAACTTTTAAATCTAGATAAAAAAAGAGTTTTATTTTGAGTTCATAGAGCATTTGTACTTGTGAATAGAGGAGGTTTCAGTTGGTGCGGTGCCCAAGCAAAGTTTGCAATGACAATATATACAATGAGATCTTTGTCAAGATGCAGTGGCATTTAATCAATTTAAGACAACATTTAATCAAAATTGTAAATCTGCATGTGTAAAGAACAGCCTTAATACAATAGAATATAATTTCATTGTTATAGCACAAAATTGTATATCATGAAGACAAAGATGAGACGTTTAAATTTACTCCTATTTAACCAATATAGCCTATACACTTTTTTAATGAGTATAGAATATGTCTATATAAAAATGTAACATTCACCAAAGTCTGTTTAATCATTTAAAGATCATGATTATAGGCAATTTAGTCCATCTGTCCAAAATGCTTTATTTTATGCTGACAAAACAAAATATGCAGGCAGATGCAGTTACGTCTGCACCAATATTTTAAAATGTTGCATTTTCAAAAAGAGATGGGAATGATGGCTGACGCCAGTTCGTATTATCATCATGAGCCAAGTTGAAAAACACTGACAAAATTTTGTGAATAGGGGTTAGCAACAGGACAAGTGTGTGTGTATGCGTGTTTATTCAACTGGAGAAGGAAGTCCTAGCCAAGCGATAAAACTTCACTACAGCACCACAGTGAATCCCTGTAGTGGAGCTGATAGCATAAAAAAAATAACATAAAAAAGCTATGCACAATAACAAGGGGATGAGGTGAAAGAATTCTCCTTAAAGGTCTTGCCTGCACTATTCAACGCTACAGTGCCTCTATCCACCCTCTGCTGCTTTCTTCCACCTGTGGAGTGATAAGACTCAGTGATCTATGAAGCACAACAGCAACATTAAAGATCAACCACAACTGTCTTTTCAGGAAACAAACAGCTCCATTTTTGCCTTTTCAAAATAAAGCAGAGGTCAGAAGATGCGGCTTCGAGGTCCTGCCTCCACTCTCCTCACTACACACATGAAGATGACTCGGACATCATCTGTCATTGCAAAAGCATCATCCTGCTAGATGATGAAGGGAAGGACACTGCGGCTCATCAGATTCTCACAACAGTGTGAGATGTGCAATATTTGTTCTAGCTATTTTGTAACAACATATTCATGAAAAAGACTGTTCTGGGGTAGTTACGTGAGTGGTACACGACATCATCAGTGGGTTACTGAATTTATGGACACTGGCCTAGTTATGTAATGTTTAGCGCTGACTGAGTGACATCTATGTGTGGTTTATTTAAACAAAGCATGTTAAGAATACTAAAAGGTGTGTGACGGAATACCAAGAAAACAACAATTTCAGAGGCAGAGCAGTAAATGTGGTCAGGACCGCCACAAGTGGGGTGAAAGGTGATGACAAATGTAGGTGCCCAATTGCTACTGGGGACCAACTAAACCCAATAGTTATTCTATATATTCCCCTACTCTTATGAGTCATTATAATATATACATTTGCATGCCTGAGAGTTAAATGAAAATCACAAAAACATGCAATTTATTTAAATAACTTTTCCAACTATCTCTTCTCTCTCCCCTTCCTAAAATGGTTTTGTTCAATGGTTATTAATTATTAAGGGGGAATAGGATACCTAATAAGATCTGCTGCCCTCGCCCTCCTACCTATACATCTCATTACTGTGTACCGAAACTCAATATTATGTGCTCAAAGTCTATTGTGCTATAATGTATTTTGTTGGTTTGTATAACACACAGAAAAATAGATATGCATGTCACAAGATCACAGCCAGCAGATGTGAAATGTTTAAGATAACAATACTGTCAAGAAAACACGAATACAACTCACTGCTCTTGATGGATACATTTATCAGCTTTATTTATTAAAATAGTACCACATTATCTTCATAAAAAATAAAAGCAATGGGAAACTTGTGTTTTTATTTTATATTTGACTGCATTATTTTACATTTCTGAATATTTATCTCAACTGTCATACATCAGACTGTCTGGAAAGAAATTGTATAGACCTATTATATAAAAAAAACATTTTATTAATTTATTTTATTAACATCTTTTGTTGCTATTTTATTAGTTTGTCTTGCATAACTCATTTTGACGTTAAACCATAATAATTTATTAGTCAATTAAATGCCTAGTTAAATTATGTTTTAATATAATATTTGTAATCAACTTTGTACATTTACATAAAAATAAGTTAAAACAATAACATGTATTTGCATTTATTTAATTTCCTGTTTTGTTATTTTGTAAGAAATTCTTATTCGGTATTTGGCACTAGAAGTGAGACTTCATGCCCATATCTTATATCTTATAGGGCCATACCATATATGATATGACTGGAGGACATTGGGGGCCCACATATTATATATATATATATATATATATATATATATATATATATATATATATATATATATATATATATATATATATATATATATATATATATATATAATATTTATTTATTTCAATAAATTATTATTTATTTATTTATTTTTTATTTGTTTATTTTTTTCAAGGGGCCCAGGATTCCATAGCTACGGATGTGGTCATAACAGGCAGAGTATTATGGCAGGCAGCAAACAGCAATAGAAGTAGTCCAGGCAAAGACAAGTATTAGGCAGGTAGCAAAGATTTGCACAAGGTAATTCAAACCACAGTCAAACACGGGCAGAACAACACAGGGAAACTAAAGCTTAGAAATGTAGCAGTGGCAAACAAGACTCTATGAGTGATCACACACAAAGGGTTTACATAGTCTGAGTGATGAGGAACAGGTGTGCAATAATGCAGTCAAAGCTAAATGGTTGCACTCAACGACTGAGACCTCTGGTGGCCAGTTGAGGAATCTTCACTGGCATTCGCGGGCATGTATACACACTGTTTTCAGGTTGTTTTATGTTTATTTTTTCACATTGCAATATTTTGACTCACATCTATTGCTTTTTTCAACTATAGTTTAAAAAGAATGTAAAACTATTCAAAATATTACAGGTAGGAACATTAGCATACACCCAGCATCTGTAGCAATGTGAGTACTTTCCCTACTTTTAATTTTATTGTGATTATTTTTGTGGCATTATATACCTTTAAAAATTGTGTAATTTTATTGTGCTAATGTTCAGTTCTCATTATTTTTTATCGCAAAAAAAGCCCTTTATATAAAGTCTTATTGACTGTTATAGTAGAGCTCAGATGTAAACTGTCAGGAGTGAGTTTATCCCAATGTTGATGTTAACTGCTCTCTTGTATCTGGCCAAAACTTGACCACACTGTACTGACATATAAAGGTCAATCTTTCAGAGGTGGTATAAAGAGGTCGGGTGGTTCAAAAGCGGAATAAAGATAGCCATTTCATCCAGCTTTTTATGTCATAAAAGTCTTAGTGGACATTTTGTGATGGCCTAAAATAAAACATTAGGGCAGGTTACAATTATGCATTATTTCAAAAAGCAACATGGTAACTGTGTTTATATATATATATATATATATATATATATATATATATATATATATATATTTTTTTTTTATTATTTATTTATTTATTTTATTTTTTTACTTAATTTACATACATACAATTTAAAGCAATGACTCAAAGAGAAATTAAAATTGTGTCAACATCATCACACACTCCTGTTCCAAAGTCATATCTATACTGTAGAATCGTGAATGAGTTACTATGGAGTTATTATGCAGAACGTTCTGGAAAGTCAAGAATCGAAAATGACAAAAAAAACACAATAAAAGTATATATAAATATATGTATATACAGCAGAATTTGACTACATTTTCAATGCTATTTTCACTGAAAGCCTTCCCCTCCACCATAGTATTTGCACTTTAAAGTGTGACACTGCAAAGACAGGTTTGACACCTTTGAATACTTTATCTCGCTTTAAACATCCTTCAAAACATTATATTAACATTTGACAAGAGCATATAAATACTTTTGGTATCTTTTGATGCCAAATAGGTAAATGCATAAGTAATTGCTTTTTCAAAGAGCAACAACAACAAAATAGCTTATAGAAGAAACAATTTACATTTATCAAACATCAGTTAAGTCACAGAATTTATTGAAACATCACAAACACAGATTTCATTCACTTTGATCAGCTTAGCCATAAATCATGATGAAGAGCTTTCTATTGACAGATTTTGGAGTCTTTGCTCTATGTACTCAGTTTTGAAGTTCAGAAGCAGTTTGCTTGTTTTAACTCCCTGACTGAGGGTTTCATAACAGGTTTGGATGACATTGCTACTTAAATCAGATTAGAGAATTTGATCACTTAAGAATCTTCATAGATGCTTAGTTCAACTGTATTTTTTTTTGTATTTTGTTTTTTTGCTGGTTTCTTTCTATATTATAATATGATGTCGGAGAGATAACAAGACCCACAGATCTAAGTAACAATAAGGAGCGATAGCATGGCCAGTGCAGTCTGTTTTGTAGGCCATTTGATAAATGAAAAGCAAGTGAGTAGTGGCAGACTGCCACAATAAATACAAGTAAAAATATCATTATATGTAGTGGAAGTAGAGCAAATACATCCAAGTACTGATTTTTCTTGGGGTCCATGCATTTCTATTATGACAGTGATCTTTCTGAAGCATGTAGTCGAGAGAGAGAGAGAGAGAGAGAGAGAGAAAGAGAGAACAAAAAAGAGATATGGAATGCATTATATTTCAGTGGTATTGGATGGTAATCGTAAGGTATTCTTACTGGATTCAAACAAGCTTTCTAGGTTTTAACAATTCATGAGTTATTTAAATAAATAAATGCACAACACAAAATGAGATTGCTGAGTTATGCAGGCCCGAAACAAACTAACATCTTCAACACAAGTGCCACAGCCTGGAGGTATAGAGCTACATTTTAGAAGCTTGGATTGAATTGAGTCAAATTTAGTTCCCTTTCAAGGGAACTCATGCTGCATCGAACGGCAGGGGAATACGATGATAGTCTCGTGAAGCACTTATGTAAACGACCTAACGATCGATCAACCGAGTGTGTGTCAGTTACAATTTGGTGACGTCACAAACCAGGGTGATAAAGGTGCACCAGAAACCGGAGACCGGTAGCTTTGAGTGTCTTCAGGGAGCTCTGTGTGTGAGAGTGTGTGTTGTTGTCATGCTGGTGTGTTGAATTCCCTTCATGAAACTCCCTGGTTAGTTTAAAAAGAACAGGGCTCTCCATTTAAATGGCGGATCAGACTTTCGTACAGTGAGTGTCCCCCTGCCCTTGTTCTCGGGGGGGGGGGGGGGGGACACACACACTCACTATGTTTTGTCTATTTAGGAGAGAGTGCTGACTGTAATTGTGCTGACCAGAGGCCTGCAGTATAGACCAAGCTTCCACCTGGGACCCATCCCTGATTCTCCACGGCTTGTCCCAGGCTCCCTTTGAACCTATCGAGGAGGTTCCCATCAAGTTCTTCTCTCTCAAGACCCTCTTTCTACTAGCTATTACCTTGCTGATGAGGGTGGGGTATCTAAAACCATTATCTGTAGCCCCCTCGTGCCTTGAGTTTGTGCCTGGGATGGCAAAAAGCTTTCCTCCATCCCAGGTCATGTTCCCAAGCTTCCTACCAATGTGCCGTTCAGTCCTCCCACTTTGGACATGACCAGGAAATTAAGAACAAGGTCAGTCCAGTGTGAGTACTGGATGCTTACGCTCATAGGACTGCCACCTGGTGTAAGTCTAAGCAGTTGTTTGTTTGCTTCGGGATCCCCAAGGGGGCCCCAGCATCCAAACCTACTATGAGTAGATGGATAGTCGAGGCTATTTCTCAGGCTTACGAATTGCCTTCCCCTACGGTCATCTGTGCCCACTCCAAAAGGGACATGGCTGTCTCTAAGGCCCTTCTTGCAGGGACACAGTTGCTCTCGTAGTGAGCTGCAACACACTCGCCGGCCTGCATCATTGAGGTGGCGTTGGTACATCATTCCCCTAGCATTTTGACGCAGTGCAAGTTCCCTTCTCAGATTCCCTTCTCAACTTCTCAGGTTACTTATGTAACCATAGTTCCCTGAAGAGTGAACGAGACGCTGCTCTTTCTGCCTCAGTTCCTTGTGCCTTCTGGGCTTGTTTCAGACATTTCTCTAAGCTGCTGCTTCCGGTTTCCGCTGCTCTTTTATCATCCTGGTTCATGACATCACCAACCCACGATGTTCATTCACACACTTGTTTGATCGATTCCACAGTGCTTCATGAAACTACATGCCAAGGCATTCCCCTAGAATTTCGGCGCAGTGTCTTAAGAGGGAACTATGGTTACATACGTAACCTAAGATGTTTTGCGAGCAAATACAAAAAAGCATTGTGGTGTCCTTATTCCTTGATCAACATGTTTTTTTCTTTCATGGAACTCAATGAAAAGACATCCTTATTGTTCAACACAACTAAAGCATTTATTGATCACGCATGACATCTCTTTTTTTGAGAAAGAAAATCTTACATGTTTGGCACAACATGTTGGCAATTAAATGACAATTTCCTTTTCGAGTGAATAATTGCCTTTTCCTTCTCCATCTCATTATTGTCATAATGGAATACTCAAACACAGACGTTAGAAAGCCTGTTTTTATTTGACGGCAGAACACAAGGCAGTAGCAGTTGCAGGGGCAGTCTAACAGACAGTGCAGGGCAGAGGCAAATGGTAACAGTCTTATCTGAGTGATGTGGAGAAGATGGGTGATGACAAATGTGATGGACACAACTCTGGAATGGTTTCTCGGAAGTCCAGGAGGAAGCTCGGGGAGAAGGTTCTTGGATTGTTTGGATCGCAATACTCAGAGAGCGCATGTAGAGTCCAGGTAATGGTGACGAGACCAGACACTGTAAGTGAGGTGAGTGCTGGCTTTATAGTGCAGGGGGGAGATTGCTTGCAGGTGCAGGTGCTCAGTATTCCGGTGACGAGGAGCGTGTGGGCGCAGCGAAGAGGGAGTCTGGTGCAGGGGGTGTGGCTGAGTCCGTTACAATTATGATGCCTGATGTTCAATTTGAGACAACAATATCGTGGTATATTTGAAAAATATATTATTTAAAAACAGGGATAATTGTATTTTGTTTTTATACTCATTCACAGTAGCAATGCAAACCAACTATGCTGCTTTTAAAAAATATCACTTTTATTTTTTGCTGATTTTATGTGAAGATTATTTTCTGAAAATAATTATAGTGAGGTTGTGAGTCTCTACATTTGAGAAAGAAAGGTTTAAAAATCATTTTAATTATTATAAAAAAAAATTAAATAGAAAATCTAAATTTGAACACCACCTCTACTTGTGAGCATCTGTCCGATTTATAGCCCACTCATAGCATCAGAGTAAATACAAGAAAGCAATGCACACATGTTTTATCATCCAATTTGGCTTTCATTTGTTTACAAATCACAACAAAGTTGAAAAAAAGCTGTAATTACACAATAAGGCAAGCTGAGTCATAGTAATGGACAAATTAAATTTGTCTCTGCAGATCTGATATGAATTTAAAAGTATTCTCTTTATTGTGCGCCACTGACAGAGATGAGGTAGACCCTAAATTCAACTCAATAAGTAGCTAATTAAATTGGTTGACAACAACCATGAAGAGAAATATCCCTCTCCACATGGGATTTAATTAGATTAGCTAATAGGATATGAAGACACTCTCCAGTCTGAGATTGAGCACCTGAAAACATGAGGGATGTGTACAGTGTGAGTAAAGTCAAACTGAATAAGGTAACCAATCTTTCATTTAATTACTCTAATGACCCAGCTTCTAATTAGTGTGGAACCTGATGTGTGGTGGGCATATATGGGATGATAATGTAGCCATTACTGCTCAGGAGAGAGAAACTGCACCACAGTTGCCGCCATAAATTTCCCTCTTTATGCCCTTGACTTGTTCCCTTTCATCCACAGAGCTCAAATCTTCTTGTAAAATAAATATTTGATATCATCTCAGTATACATGTTAAATAATATTGTGACAAATAGTCAAAACAGTCAAAATCTGTGGTGTGTCTGAAGCGAATTATTAACTTGTGGATTGGCAAGATAGTCTCTCAGATAGTTAAATCGCAATTTAGCTACTTTTTTATGAGGCTTTAACTGCATTAAACTACATTTTACTTTAGCTGATTAAATAAAACCATTAAATGCTCAGAATTTGTGGCACCCTTGTCAAAGTTGAAAAAAGCCTAAATACAAAGGCAAAAATAAAACTGCATTGTTCATTATTTTATTCTTATATTATTTATTTAATTACAAAATATCATTCAATACACATTGGCCACAATTAATGCCACCTCTGTTTGCAAAGATTCATTTTTTTAGTCTTATTCTATAATTCCTGATGAGTTTGAACTTAATATTAAACAATATTATTGATTTGACAGCTCTGACAAAATTTTATGGAAACTCAACTGAGCTGGACTATGACATCACTGTATTCTCTAGAGCTGCTGTATAGATACATGAACTAAATTAATGACAAATGATTTTTTAAAATGGAACTGAATTAACACTAAACTAATTTCAGATGGAAAATGACACCATTTCCTTCTAGAGCTACTATAATGCCAAACCTAAATTTATTGTATTATTCGCCTATTATCACTGTAAAGCTTCTTTGAGACAATCTCTTGTAAAAAGTGCTATATAAATGATGTGACGACTTAAGTTTGGAGAACGGCTGACAGGATATAAGAGACCATTCATCCATACAGAACTCCAGATCCTTAAATTTCCATGTTGATACACTTGCCTGTTCGGTTTTGTATAGGATTTAGGTGAGGGGACTAGAATAACCATGGAAGATTGAACAATTAGGAGATTTCTAGCAGAGATTTAGTTTTTTGTTTTGTTTTGTTTATTAATCTGTTGGTATTTGACATATTCCATGATGCTATTGTTTTTTTAATTCTATTGTTTTGCTCTTTTCTTTTCTTTAGGATTGGTCTTGGACTTCATGAGGCTGCTGGTGATTCACCCGGAGAAGAGCCCCAGTCTATAAAGTTACCAGGAGTTGCTCTGGGGGGAGCTCTCTGCTCTTTGCCTCTCTGATTGTGTTGTTCTTTTTCTCTGTGTTACCTGGTGGAAGTTTTTGCACTTTTGTGCTAAACAGAGTGCTGTTATCCACCTTTGTGAAAGTGCTCTTAATACCCATTATATTCTTGTCCTACCGATCAATAATGTAACCTTTGTGTTGTGACCTGAGAAGCTTCGTGTTGTGACCTGGCTTATTTTGTTTTGTAGGCCCAAAGGCCATCAGTTTTCTCCTGTTTTGCATTAGTTAAGGATATAATGTAGTTAATTGTATGTTTCCTCCTTTTTGTTTGATTCATAGGGAAGTTAGCTTTCTTGGGAAGTTTAGTTCACCCCTAAAGATCTTGCTTTTAAACTACTTTTCCTTTCTGATCTGTAATAACTTCTTTTTTTTATAAAAGAGAAACCCACCAGACTGTTTCTCTAAACCATTAGACAACAGGAAAATAATAATAATAAAAAAATCAGTAATTACGAAATTTGGTCTTGTCATTTGTTGCACACTGACCTAGAAAAAGAAGAAGAAATGTTACATTTATATAGCGCTTTTCCAGAGCTCAAAGCGCTTCACATAGTAGGGGGGAATCTCCTCAATCACCACCAATGTGCAGCACCCACCTGGATGATGCGACGGCAGCCATATTGCACCAGAACGCTTACCACACATCAGCTTATTGCTGGAGCCAATTAGAGTATGGGGGGGAATTAGGAGGCCGTGATGGACCAATGTCAATGGGCAAATTTCACCAGGATGCCGGGGTTACACCCCTACTCTTGCGAAAGACATCCTGGGATTTTTAATGACCACAGAGAGTCAGGACCTCGGTTTAACGTCTCATCCGAAAGACAGTGCTTGTTGCAGTACAGTTTCCCCGTCACTATACTGGGTCATTAGGACCCACACAGACCACAGGGTGAGCACCCCCTGCTGGCCTCCTAACACCACTTCCAGCAGCAACCTAGTTTTTCCCAGGAGGTCTCCCATCCAGGTACTAACCAGGCTCAACCCTGCTTAGCTTCAGTGGGCAACCAGTCTTAGGGTACAGGGTGATATGGCTGCTGACAAGACAGGGAATGTAACACTATGTATCTGAACAAGGTTTCTCAGGGTCTCTCTGACCCCAAGACTCAACTATTTTTAGCAATTCTCCTGCTATGATTCTTGGAGATCCGTGAATTAAGACAATAGTTATCCTCTTTCCTCTTCCAACCAGATTCATTTCTGTTGATTGTAATTTCGTAACTATTGCCCTGATAGTGAAAATTGGAGCTTTAAATTATTTTTTAACTTCTAAGTTGTGTGCTAAATTCTTACGGCACTTTCTATTTTGTGAAGGTCAACAATCTTATGCCGCACATCAGAAACATTTTCTTTGGTTTTACTCGTGATGGATGAAAAAGGGAATTTGGCCTTTCTGTTACTTCATATTTATTCTCCTGTGAGACAGGAAGCCATAATCATGTTCATAGTTACCCTGATGAGCTAAGAATTGTGAATATAAAGGATAATGTACTTCAGAGATATCTTACTCTGATAATATTTATTTTTACTATGGTAATATCTAGAGGTACATATTATTCTGGCCCATGTTTATAGCAGATCTGTTCTGTCTTTGTTTACTTCCTGATTCCCCATGTCCTATTGTTATCATAGTCAACTGTCTTAATAATCTCCTTGTTTGTCAGCTGTGTTTTGTTCCCTCTTCATCCCCTATGTATATAATACCCGTGTTTTCCCTCAGTCTTTGTTCATTGTTGTCGTAGCATTGTAAGTGCAAGGCTGTGTAATACCTGGCATCATGTTTTTCTTCATTAAAGACAATTTCATGTTTATTTTGCTCATCTTTGTGCCCTCTTACAACATACCACCGTGAGAATGTGACTTTCGATTGTTTTTGTTAGTTGTTTTAATTATTTTCACAGCCTTCTTTGATATTTACTAAGGGTACCAATAATTCTGACCTCGACTGTACTGTATAAATGTACACAAACATTATACTCTTGTCTTGCTGTCTTCATGTACAAATGTTTGTGATTGTGTTCAATCTTGTTGAGGTTTACTTCAGATTGGTAAAAAACGATTTACTGTTAAAAGTGCTTTAAGGTTTGTCTAAAGAATTTCTTGCAATCCAAGCTTTGTTTCTGAAATGGCACATCAAAGCTATGGTTGTGTACATTGTAAATCAATAAGTACACAAATAATTTTAATTTAATCTATTTAAGAGTAAAGACGAGAAATCTGAAAGTGCAAATATTTGACAGGCTTCCTTTAACCTGAGTGTGCGAATTAACAGTTTGGTGAGGTCATTGCAAAAGTGTTGTCACTGTCAAGTGTTTCCTCTCGGGAGAGGAAATAGAACTGTCTTGCAGGACCTTGACATGTGACTTCCTGCAAAAGTAGGCAGTGTGAAGTGAGCTGAGACTGTCTTAACCCTCTCCAGATGATACTCACATCAGTTCCATCCCAGCAACTTCTGTCTGCAGACTCATTTGAAGCAGTAAAAAAGGAGGAGAAAAAAAAAACTCAGTTTACGCATGTAACCATGGTTTCCTGAGAAGGGAAACGAGACACTGCATCCTCTAAAAGACGCTATGGGGAATGCCTTCAGTATAACAGGTGTCTGAAACTTTGTTTCTTGAGAAGAACTTTGAAAGAATTTGTACTGCATCCTCAGAGGAAAGGGGGTAAATGTAATATCCTCCCACCTGCCCTGTTAAAAGGGATTGTTATTTACCCCTCTCAGCTTCAGAACATTGACCACATCTCTCGACTGCATCGGTTTCCTGAAGCCTTGTTTTTTTATTGCCAATAAACTCTTTTATTGCCAATATATACCAATACAATTTGAAGGTATAACCAGTGCATTGAGCAGAAAGCCCTTCTCTTTCTCTCTCAAACCAACCATGTAAAGGTTGTGTGAGTCATCTGGTGTCAAAAACCGCTGATGTGGATCCATACACTTTCTGAAATGCTCCTCTCTAGATATTTTATCTTTCAGCTACTTACTGCATCACAACAAATGGTGCTTGAAGACAAAGAAGAGGATGACATGTTCCTCATGTCACGGCTCTGTCATTCTAGTTTGGTCTCTTCAAGTGTCTGTTGACAGAGCCCTGACGCTGCCCCTTTGTGTCTTCTGATTGTGAAACCCTGCCCTCTTGTTACCTTGTTTCCCTTGAGTGTTGTCAGCTGTTCTCAGCTCGTTACCCATCCTCATGTGTCCCTATTTAATCCTGGCGTGTTTGCTGTCCTGTGTGGTGTCGTTGTCTCTCCATGTCCGTGCTTGTTGTGGTCCTGATTTCCCGTAAACCTGGTTCATTCGGTTGGTTTGTGTTCGTTCTTATAGTGTGTAGTTATTGTGTTTCAGTTCCTAGTTTTCCCTCTCGTGGGTATTTATTTTGTCTGTCTGTTTATTTATTTATTTATTGTTAATAAATCCTTCACCCCTGCATTTGAGTCCTCTGCTTCCCATTCCGTGACACCTCAAGCGCACTTTTATTCTCTCTGTCATTCCAGTAATGACTTCGTAATGACTGTCACCAGCCAATTAAATTATCATGTTTAGATGCATACTTCAGACACCAGTCATGCTGGAGGGATTCCCATAGTATCCTCTAGGACATGCAGTGTCTCTGTGTTTTGTTTCTCCTCTCGCAAACAGAAAGTAGGGGATGGTCCTTACATATCTTTATGCTTTAAAGATCATCAATTCTGAGTGGAAAACAGAGCTACTTGAACAAGTTAAGCAAAACCTAAAATAATCATAGCAAGAATTAATTATAACCATCTGAAATTTTAATTGCTAAACAGAGAGTGACCAGGACAAATTTCCATCCACTATTAATACAAATACAATAATTGACTTATATACTGTTAATACATTATAAACAAAGCCCATAAACTTTCAGATACCTTAAAAAAAAGTGACACAATTTCAATTATTAATTCTGCTGCAGCTCTCCAACATCTCCAAAATCCAATGTGGCACCTATGACACAGTTTACAGTAGATGTCATATTAATTATTGGTACTCAAATGTCCGACTGTTTCTTTTAAGATTATCAGTAAATAATGGACACTTTTATGCTACTTTTAAATAGTCTTTTTGTCCTGTTTTTTGGACATTGACAGGCTGTGTAAGGGAAAAATCCATGCAATGATTCTTTAAAAAAATGAATTACATGACTGAGGAAATAGGGGAGAAAAAATTGCAATCTACAGATGGGACACCATCTGAAAGACTTCTTATTTCCATCTTGAGTGGCTTATTACCATCTATCCATGAGGATGTTGGTGTTTGTTGATATTTACAGTATTTTTAAAACTACAGTAGCCTACTTATTGATATTGCTTGAATGAAGAGAAATTAAGAAGAAAAATGTTCAGGTTTTGTGTATATATATTTTGTGTATATATATTTTGTGTATATATATTGTGTGTGTGTATATATATATATATATATATACACACACAAAATCCAAACATGTTTTTACTTTAATACCTCGGTTTACGAGTTTAATTCGTTCCAAGAGTGAGCTAATCCCCTATTAGCGGAACGCCGTGATGTCATCAGTGATTCCGGATATAAAGCCATCAGTCAAGACAATGGTGGTGTCACTCTCTCTCCATCTCCGTCCCATCGTCTCGACGCCGCTCTCTTTGAACCTTGGGAGCTTCGCCTTTTTGTTGCATTCTAGTTTAGTAGTGTTTATGTTGATCTTTTGAGTAGTTTTGTATTTACTGTTATTCGTTACTTTTTTATTTCGGTAACTGGTAGTGGTTTTTGTTTGATAGTCACGTTTTGTTTAGTTACTTAGAATAGTGAGGGAAGAAGATGCCCGGAAGACTCACCTGTTCTTTTATCGAGAGCCAGGTAAGAACTGTTGGTAAGAACAGGTGTAGGCAGGGGTCTATTTCCTTAGCTGCGCTACCAGTTTACTGTCGTTTATTTATTTCTGTTTGTTGAATAATCTTTGGTTGATACATGTTGTATTCGCTTCTTTGTTGTTGATTAGTAAATGTAGGCGCTTGGGCGTCTTGAACCGATATCTCATGTCTGTGGGTTATTCATGTGTTTGGTCCATTACCATTATTTGTCTTATTATAATCAGCGAGCTATTATTTGGTTATGGGCCGTAACAACCATTAAGATTTCATATAAATACTAATTAATTATTGACAATTAAACTCTACAAATACTTGATAATTTACTGTAACGCACTTCAGCTTTGAGCAGCGTTGCTGCTGGCATGAAGGAGGAGGGAGGAGGGAGCGGGGAAAGCAAGGGACAACACAAAACCTGGATTCAAGTGCAAATTAGTGAATTTATTATTGTTAAGTCAGACAAAAATGTTTGACTTGAAATAACTTTTCCTCTTTATTCCTGAGGAGGGCAGTGCAGTTTGGTGACTGAGTGGGAACCTATAGAGTGAGTTGTGTTTCCAGGGGGAACAATAAAGTGGCGCTCACCTCAGAGTATAAAAGGTGGAAATGTTTGAAGGTCTCTTCAGGAACAAAGACATTTGGCATTCAGCTGAAAAGCAATCTTGAAGACGCAACTGGTTTTCAACCTACTACTTGTGCGAAACGCCTACTCGTATGGCTTAAATTGCAACTTCTTTGCAACTACCACCAATACCTCTGTAAATAAAACTAAGTAGAGTCATATTGAGTTGTCCTTTGCCTACTTCAAGATCTGCATGCCGTTTTCAAGTTTGGGCAAAAGCTGAAAAAGATCTAGAGAACTTGACAATTATAATAGTGCAGAAAACAAAAGAAGTGATAATCCAGAGTGAGGCGCGCATCAACACAGGAGTGGAGAGAAGTGAACCTCTATGGGATTCACTAGCGAAACAGATAATGTGGAAGACTTGTCAAGAGTCTTAGGAGATAATTTACTCAGATAAATTTCATTCTCAGCTTATTATGTCTTAAAATTCTACAGCTAAAACAATGAGTATTTTAATGGTTGCATTGGGTATTAGTACAACTGAATTGATATATACAGCCTCAATGTCAAATGGCCAAACAGATATCAAGTGGAATTGTGAAAACAGAGTAGTGAAGCAATGTAATCAAGTGATACATTTGCATTTATTTGTGTTAGGTGAATTTATGGAGAAATATAGCAATTATGAACTTATATAAAGTATTTATTTTATTTTTTTTGTACATGGATTTCGGATTTCACATGGTTTGTCACTCTCTCACGCCATGTAAAACATAAACATGTCAAGTGATATGTAGGAAACATACTGAAAGACACTGCAGAAACAGGTTGTGTCAAGCAGAAAATTACAATATATTGGAGGCATGTTGAATTTTGATATCAGTGGAGATAATAAAGCTGTGCATATAAGCCTTCTACATTTCTGTGGTTGCCTCAGAGGACGGAGTAGTCCAGCGTAGCGGATACACATTGTCATGTTGTAAATAAGACAACATCTGTATTGAAAACCCCTCCATGTTGTTATTGCCATAGAAACTAATGCAGATATTCAGGAAAACGAAAGAGCTACACAGTATGGACAGTCAATAATTTAGATCAGTTTCCAAATGGATGAAAAAATAATCGGATTTGGACTGACAGAGTGAATGTAGCCTAAAGGTTTTCTCACAACCCTCAGACAGTGAAAGCGAAAGCTCAGAGGCTGAGGGCAAGGCCATGCAATGGTATTCTTCATGCGGATGTGTTGATATTTAATCATTCCTTCTTCCAACCCACATTCAACGGTTAGATTAACTCAGTGGTGACAAGGAGGCCTTGTTCAATTTTTGCTTTCATAGCCGTCTGTGCTCACTCTATTTTGAGGCTGGGGGGGTTGAAGCTTGTAGCCACCTGACATTAGATTACAAACTAATTCTGCAGTTCAGGCTGACTGCATTTCAATTTAGGGTCTGCATTATTGATCTGAAAGAACAGAACTAGTTCTCTGACAGAGACCTCTGTCCTCTGAGCAGCAAATTATCAAATTGAGTGGCTATTCTTCCCTTGCGTTAATAGCCTTACGATATATATATATATATATATATATATATATATATATAAAAATGCAGAGTTTATCTGTGAAATGCCTGCTCTTCCCTTGCAGTTCCGTCTCCATGTTATTGTTTACATGATCGTCAAGGCTGGTCTATTGTTATCGTGTTCCGGTAGTCATGTAATAGGTTCTTGACGAATCAGGAAAGGACACACAATGATCCAGTAGACCAAATCAGGGAGATTTTCAAAAGTCTTTGTTTTGGTCGATGTACACTGAAACGCAACCCTGTAGTTTTCAAACTAAAGCATTTTTAAAAGTCTCTGTTTTCGAAGGTCGAAAACTCCGGAGTAGTGTGGATGCTAGGCATACCCATTGCAAAAATTATACATTTTAAAACAAAAACGCACTAGTGTAAATATTTAAACACAAAATCTCATGAAGCCAGCAGAACTGGGAAGACTAGAAAAAAAAGCAAGAAAGTTTAACAAATTGCTATACATTTCTCAATACTTTGTAGTGCTTTTCAAAACTCTTAATTGTTATCTTCACCAACTTTCAGTTTGACAAGCGGCGCTGCACAGGTCGATTGGTGTATGGCATCAAGGTACCACCAGAGCAATTCAAAAGCTTACAGAGCAGCTGCTCTCTAATCGGTCTCGCAGTTGAAGGGCCGCGAACACAACTATTACTCCACCACCTTCACGTAATGTTATGAACGACAGTTCTATGTTGTTGAGCTAACGTGGTTCAAACGCCAGAGATGCAACTGGCCTCAGAACTAGCCAGTGAGATTCTATGCATCAAACTATGGTAGTTAATCAGTGAGTTAAGTCATTGTATGAGAAACAGACTCCTGTTTAGTAGTTCAGCTAAATCCCAACACTCTCCCACATGCTATGTGTCAATCAAGTTTGTGTTTCTGTAATTAATTAATGAGCGAAAAAGTATTAACACATATTTATTTGGTGGTTGAGATTACTGCATTTCAAGGCTTTTAAAGTGTAGCGAGTGATCCTTTGTGCTGGCAAGTGCTTCTACCCTCATATTCACTTGCTATGCATGTTACACAGAAGCATTCTCTCTGCTTTGGGCAGCAGCCATTATTATGATATTGTAATCCAAATGAGTTGGCAATGCAGTGCTTTTGGACAGATTAATATAGTTTAGCATACTGTTGCATTGGAAGCATACTGTGTTAAAGGTGCTGTTTCTTCGTCACTAGCGACTCCAAATGTGATTTCAATCTGCTTGTTTGGCTCAACCAATGGTGTGAGTCTAGGACAGGACTAGCGTACCTGTTCATTTGAAAAAAAGGCAGATGGTTGGAGTGTTTTAAACCCGTTTGAAGACGATCATTATTTTTGCAATTCTGTTTGGTGTGGTAGTGGCACAGAAATTACACACTTCATCTTCAAATGACATAACAGGGAGACCAAATTGCATCATTCTTTTTGCCTCGTCCGTCGAAGGAAGTTGTTGTTTGATTCTAACGGAGGGAAAAGAGGTTTCTCTATTTCCGAGATTTCTGCCAAAAAATGACAACTTGACTCAGTGTATGCCATTTCCATTTAAATAGGAATCAATCTCTCTTTAACGCCTGTGAATGCCTTGGGATGTTTGCCTGGGTGTTGCATGAGGCAAGCAAATTGGTGGGTGACATTTTATAATATTGATGGGTGAAGTGTAAATGTTAGGTTTACGTCAGCACCAGCCGCTAAAGAGACAAAATAAACAAGTTAGACTGTTTGCTTTACCATACAAGGCCACAATGTAGAACAATTGTGCATTAAGAAGTATGGCCAAAATATGTATATAGTGTAATTGAGTGACTTGCCACCAGAGCATGTTTTCTCTGTATTGTATCAGAATATGGCAGATGTGTGCTTGTTCTTGCTTTCAACAGTACGATACAGGGTGAGGGGTTCATTGCATTGTCATGGCAGATGGCTTAGAACAATTCTACAGTACTATTATAGCAAATTTTTCCTGTCAATTGCTTAGAGAATGATTCATGTTAGGATATTTTTATGAGACATGGAGCAATTGAAAATATTTGAAAGAATATTCAATACGCAAATTTCAATCTGCTTCACTAGACTATCTGCTGCAATATCACCCCTAAGAATTTCACACAGCACTGAATTTTCAATTCCAATTAATCAGTAAGAGTCTGATTTATAAAATATTCCGGAACAAACAGGTGGAGAAGACAAGAACACTGACAATAAGCTAATCTGTTGAATTCCAGTGAATAATGTTGTCCACACTCAGCTGTAGTCGATGGACAAATGACTTTCACAAGTTCTGCTTCATTATGTCGGGCCTGCATTTAGATCTCTAAATTAATGAGGCAACATGATGCAGCTCTGGAAGGTTCCCCACCAACACCAGCTGGGCAATGCAGTTAATATGTTCGGAAACCTGTTTATGACAAAACACTGCTGTTGGAGCAAATGACAGGTTACAAGCTGCTTTTTTTCTTCATTTTGAAGAGAATACATTAGGAGATTGGAAGATTAAATACTATATACAATCATACTGTTACCTTTAGTCCTGTGTCGTGTCATTTGTCACTTCCTGTGAGTCGTGTAATTTGTCACTTCCTGTCTGGTGTCATCTGTACACCTCCTGTCAGTCCTGTCTTGTTTCACTTCCGGGACCCTTCTGTGTATCCTCTCATGCCCTCCTTGCACCTTGCTCATCACTTACTTATTAGTCTCCTCAGGTTTTACCCATTCCTGTTTGTATAAAACCCTCTTGTGTTTCCCTTGTCTTTGTCGGTTGTTGACTTTGTAACGTTGATGTTGGGGTTCAGACACCAGGATGTGTGCGGATGCCGTCTTCTATGTTCAGTATTTCCTAGCTCCTTGTAATTCCTAAGTTTTTGCACTAAGAGAGGCGGTATTGTTTCTAAGTCTTTTGTTTGCGTTTTGAATAAAGTGAGTTCAAGTTGCCACCTGCCGTCTCCTCGACCTCGCTCCGCATCGCACACGTTCTCCAAGTTGTAACACATACTACTACTTAAGATTGGTTTAGAATTTACAGTGAAATTTAACAGAAGCTGCAAATTTAATTTATGCAGCTATTGCATTAGTTATCATGAAGAATACTTTTATAGCAGTTATTAATCTAAGTTAAATGTTATTTTCTAAATAATAATTAACATTTAAAGTTATACTACAATGGAATAATACTAGTGAATTGTTTTCCGAACAATCAAATTGAATTGCAAATGAATAATAGTATATTCATAAATTAACCTTGACTAATAAATGCTATACAAATGTATTTTAGTTTGATGTTATATCATCAAAGAATGCATTATGATATATAGCTTAACAAGGATCAACAGGCAACAGTTTTTATTTATTTATTTGAATCACCTCATTATAGAAAAGGTGACGTATCTCACACAGCCTTATGTTTGTAATCTGAATGACATATAGCTACTAATTGTGTTATTAGCCATGCACCTGCTCACATGCATTCAAAGTGAATGTCGGCATCCTATTAATTATTGGGCCAGAACTTGAACTGATGAGAACATCAATATGTTCACACAGTTTTTACCATAAATCTCGAGGAGCCTAGTCTGATCTATAAATTTCTGAGCAGGGAACAGCTTTATGGCCATTTACATAGAGACAACACATTGATTACAGGGTTGAGGAATTATTGAATACACTGATGAGCTGGCAGAGGGAGGGGGACGCATTAGCGACCCACGTCTTTGTGTCCATTAGCCTGTAAATCTGCTTTATACTGGTAGCACACATTTTTCTCCCTCTTCCCTTTCTCTCTACACTCATAACTGCAGAGCGCTGCATTTCAACCTTCATAATGGGTATGACGACAATAAAAGTTTCATCAGCTTCCATCATTGTAAATTCAATAGAGAACGTTATTGGTTCATTTTTGTTTTCAATTTCAGTTATGATGCCATTACATTCAAAAGAGCAGAACATGGAGAGTGTCCTGATCTTGTGCACATGCAGAGAGGCTTGGCATAAATAGGCACCTCTCCATCCCTCTGAACTGCCATTAAAATCCATTGGTGGTCAAGGAGTGCCTTTTAGCCCCAGCTAATGGAAAGTGGACAGAGTACGATGGACACCCTTAATGCTTGGACATTTTTATAAAAAAAGCTAGCTCTTATAAAATGGCTCATAAACCATGTTCAGCTGTGATAAATACACCTGTAAAACACCTTTTTATGGTTAATAATGGTATTTTTCAATAAAGTCACACCTAACAGAGTCCAACACTATAGGGTGACTGTTTTAACTACTGAAAAGTGCACACTGTGAACCTGCACTCAAAACTGGCCTATGGAGCCCAACAGTCAATTTCAAACAAAAATCTCACTTAAAATATTTCTGGAATATGAAATAACGAAATTGCCAATTTATTTTTTTTATTTCTCACAGCTTATTTGCTGCCAAGACGAACATAGGTCTTATAAAAAGCACTTCATGGGTTTGGAAAAATGCAGAACAGATAATGATATTTGCCAACAAAACTTTGACTCGGGGGGTTTTTACACAATCGAGGATTTGCAACAAAAGAGCTTGCAAGAAAACAAATCTTCGCTTTGAATGCAACGTTATCGAAAGCATACATAATTGCTGAACATGCTGATGCATTGCATCTCTAGCCAAGCAAAAATGACTGATCTTTAAACACAGCTCAATGATGATGCATGCTTTACTTAACAATATCGTAAGATTCATATTGAAGGCTCATTCTAAAAAGATGTACTTTGGAAAGAACAATCAATGTACGCAACAAAAAGGTCAGCATATTCACCGTGGGTGAAATTCATTTCATGGCTGTCACTAAGAACTCCATTAAATCACAGCTCCTTGTTAATTCTGTTATGCACTGAAATTATTACTCATGGTCCAGCATCCAAAAAAAGGAGAGACTTGGGATTTATTGTGATATGTATAATGCTGTGAATCATTGACCAAACAGATCAATGTAAAGTGGAATTGCAGAGTTGCTTGGTGCAATTTATATTTATCCATGCAGTTATTTTTATCTTGATTAAATGGCAACATATCAGTTTGTGGTTATAAGAAAAGCTTCTACAGATTTGAAAACCAGGACTCTAATTTCTAGTCAACATTTACAGATGCTGAAGTATTAGATTTTAGCCAGAACAGTTTAAAACTGACTTCTAAGATGGTGTTTTCTATGGAGGACTGAAGGTCTCTATTAGTTCTCCTCTGGCAGTAGCCAAGTAAAGCATGTAAATAAAATGTATTGGGTACTCTACGATAGTGGCTTGGCTGCGCATAAAAGCACCATCTAGAGAAAGATTGCTTTTGAACTTGAACAGACCTATTTCTCTAACTTCCAAAACTAGCAGCCAGCAGCTGAATTCATCTATCATTGAGAAACAGCTTTTGACAATTGCTGCTTTTTCACCATGGCATGCCTTTTTTATGTTTTTTTTAGTCAATACAATGAAAAATGAGTTCCTAATATAGCATTTGTTGAATGAGAGAACTCACATTAGCGTAAAATATCAAACTTATGGTATAATTTAGGCAGAAAACTAAAAAGTGGACATTTATGTGCACTATGCTAACACGTTTTTTGATGGCAAAATGTGGCAAGGAACACATATAGTCCATTTAAGGATTGTTCGCAAAACATCAGCTATTTTATCATAAATTGTCATATAAATCCCTCATAGTTTAGATGAGTCTCTATCAAGGAAACATTACAAAATGTAAGGCTACCCCAGAAATGATATAGACAGACCACTTCCCTTCAACAAAAAATTAAAGCCAAGATTTAGCAAATAAGCTCTACTAACAGATAGAAAAAAAAGTGTTAAATATTGAAATGAAGCCCACTGCCTACTGCATGTAAAACAACTGAAAAAACATTTGACATTTAACCACAAAAGTCATCCAATGTCACGGTTGAAAAGTATTGGTTATACAGAATAGACTACTTTAACAATCAGTACAAAAGGTCAAGCGTTGTTTGTTCTGACAAAAATAAGTTTATTTTACAATTAATATTTTAATTAATTTATCTCTTGAATTTAAGTGCTAGTGACCTGTTATATATATATATATATATATATATATATATATATATATATATATATATATATATATATATATATATATATATATATATATATATATATATATATATATATATACACATACATACACACACACACACATCTTGTTTAGTATATTTTTCAAAGTTTCTATTTGTTGTTTAAAGATTTTGTTTAACATTTTAATTTTCAAATAAATTATGCACATGTTCCTAAACTAAATGTATTCATGCTTCAGAATACTGGATTTTTGCAGCCTACAAACTCAAGCAATAAGGCACGATGGAATTAAAGTGTCTGAACCTTTCATTGACCTTTCATTAATGACCTCAGCTCAATTGGCTAAGTGTAATTATGTCCAACAGCTGGAGAAAATACTAGCACCATTGGGCCAATATTCACAAAGCAGACATGAAGCCGTCCCTTGCACTAGTCCATTCCATCATATCTGTGGCCCTAACTGAATAGATGTGATGACAAGAAGAAATTGATTTTTAACATATCTGCATCTTCTAAAGCGCCAGAACTAGCCGCATCGATTGACCCTGTATCTCTGAAGGTAATGTTAAGCATTGTACACTTGTCAAGATCCAATCCCTTTACTAACATAAACTCTCGACAAAATGGGAATGGTAATTACTGACTTGGCAGAATTCAAATCATGCCGTTTAAGCCAGGGTTCCTGCTGATCATTATACTTTGCAGAAAATGCTGACAGTATTAAACATGGACACAAAGACTTTAGTATAATTTTTCACTGTCTGCCTGTCGTCCCTCTCACACAGGTGTAATATAATGAACAGCCAAATTAGTTCATTTGTGTTCATGTTTTTGGTGCCCACATACATTTGTGTGTTTATGGATTTTAGTAATGTTTCTATGTCCTTATAATATGACACTGAATAATTATTGAGCATAGTTAATGAAACACAAGCAAAACAACTTTTTATATGAATTTGATGTATTGAAACAAAGGTAACATTTGACCAAATAATTAATTAATGTTTATTATTAGTTCTAATAAATATTATTTCCATGGAAACTAAAGCTTATATAAAGTTGTAAACTCTGACAGATTTCTGACAATAATAATCACATAATTACATTTCAGTTATACTGCTCAACTGTTTATATTGTGTGGTGATATTCAGATAATATGGTAATGCTTATATGAATTTCATATGAATTATTCACATGGACACAGCAGATAAAAATGATTTGTTTCATCTCAATATTGATTTAATATCTTGATTTAACAGCTCTTAGAGTAATATTAAACCAACCAACTTGTCCTCTCACCTACTATCTTAATAAAATCTGACTCAGTGATTTTATAACACCCAGAGTTTTCATTATGATAAAGAGGGACACACAAAGTAAGGTAAATAGCAGTCAATAGTAAAACATTTATTTATAATTATGGGCCTAGATAACTAAATTAGAATTCAATCATCAACGTTAATTTAACTCAATATAAATAATGCATATTAAACAAAAACACAATCCTTAAATTACAACCAACCACACACTTACTGAAAACAGATAAAACTAAAAGCTAAATCAAATTTAAACTATATTTTAAAATAAATAAATAACGTGAAAAACTTTGAAAAGATTGCAAGATGCAGCATGCTGGCAAAAGATACCCGTCAAGTGCATTGTGACAGATAATAGACTGATGAAAAATAATCTGCAAATCATGTGATTAAATGACAGCACTTAATTGATGCACTTAATTAATACAATATTGAATTTGACAATATTAAAAGTGTCTGAGCTAACTGGTTTTACAATGCTGTCTTTTCAGATCAGATGGCATTAAAATATACAAAACCTTTTCACTGAATACTGACGCAGACTGTAAGAAACTGCTGTATACGCATGTGCCTGGCAGCATTGTTCTCAGTGTCTGTTCAATGACTTGAGTTCTATATGTGTTTGTAATGTTTGCATTGACAGAATTTGACATAGATTCTGTTGCTTGTAGTCATTCCATATATTTCTCAAATGTGCCAACATGAATTAAAAGAAAACATACACAGAGATAGAGAGACCCTTGGGTCCCAAGACATCAATAAACCGATAGATTTTTCTAAACAACTTCAAAAGTTGCATTGGAAATCTCAGTGCTCACTATGTAAATATGGAACAGTCTTCTTTAATTTTTTTCAGGGGGAAAAAAAAACGTTCCCTTTCATGGGAACTTCGAGCTGCGTCAGAAAACGCTAGGGGAAACCCTTGACGTCAGTCACGTGAAGATGTGTACAACCAATGGGAATTTTACGCGTGTGAATGCGAGTCACGGAAGTGACGTCATGAACAGAGCATAAAAGCGCGCCGGAACCCGGAAGTGACAGCTTTGAGTGTCTTCAGCGTGCGTGTGTCAGAGAGTTTGTGCTTGCGAGTTTCAAACCTCCCATTGGATTGCGTTGTGATTATGGCGGAGCAGACATTTAGATCGTGTGTTTCTCCTTGCACTCGTTTCATTACGGGAAAGGACACACACATTCAGTGCGTTGTCTGTCTGGGAGCGGAGCACGCTCGGTCAGCGCTTGAGGGCGGTGATTGTGAGAACTGCGAGAGGTTCTCATTGCGTACTCTCCGCTCCCGTCTGGCAGTATTTGCGGATACTAACCAGACTCGCGTTCTTCAAGGTTCGGGACCCGCTGCGGCTGAGGCTCGGCGGCGTTCTCAATCTTGGGGATCGCAAATGGATCTCACGGAAGGTTGCGGGGCGGGTGAGCCCGCCTCGCAGTTCGACTGTGCTGATCCCAGTTCCAGCCGGAGGTTGGAAGCACGCGTTTCAGGCGCGGTTTCTTCCAATCCGACTGGGACTTCGGTGCTGTCATTATCCTGCTCTGAGGAGGAGGAGGTGATTAGCATCGATCCGGTTGAGGAGGCTTCGCCACCCTCTTCACCGGCGTACGAGGAACTGATCGAGGTTGTGACACGAGCAGTCTCTCGTCTGGATATTGATTGGCCGGCAGAGACTAGGAACGCCCGTCCCAGCAAAAGTAAGTTGGATGAGCGTTACCTTCCGGCTCGTGTCGCTCCCCAGCGCCGGGCAATGCCTTTCTTCCAGGATCTCCATACTGAGGTGTCGAGATCTTGGAAGAAGCCAGCTTCCGATAGGGTGCATACATCGTCTAGTGCGATGTACGCTACTCTTACCGGAGCTCATCCTTACGGTTACGGAGGGATGCCGAAGGTGGACGAGGCTCTTGCGGGATACCTTGTGCCCCATTCGGCATCCACTATTAAAGCCCCGGCGCTCCCCACCAAACCGTTGCGAGTCACATCATCACTGGTGGGAAAAGCATATTCTGCCTCTAGTCAGGCTGCAGCGTGCCTGCACACCACGGCACTGCTGCAGGCCTACCAAGCAGATTTGCTGGGAGACCTCGATCAAGGTGGCGGTATTGGTCCCGAAGCAGTGGCAGAGCTGCGTCGGGCCATGGATTTGTCTCTCCGAGCCACTAGAGAAACGGCCTTCTCTGTCGGGCGCTCAATGGCAGCTCTGGTGGCTACGGAGAGGCATTTATGGCTCAATCTTTCAGCCATAAAGGATAAGGACAAGTTCGTTTTGTTGGACGCCCCTCTGTCCCCTTCGGGCTTGTTCGGCGACGCCGTAAAAAGCGTTGTCGATAAGTTTCAGGAGGCTGCACGACAGCAGGTGGCGTTCAGCAAAGTCCTTCCCCGCCACCCTTCACGTGAGCCCAGTAGCCAAACACGGGCTCGCAGTTCCTCGTACAGGGCCTCACAGAAGGAGAGTGTTGCATCTCGTTTACCTCCCCCTAATAAAGGGAGGTCGGGACAACACTCTCGGGCCCAGCCTTCTGGTAAAAGGATGGATCTGAGGAACGTCCTAAATGCCAAGAAGGCTACCTCTAAGCGTTCCTGACGCCAGAGGCAAGCCGCACCAAGGCGGTCAGCTCCGTGTCCGGTTCCCGAGGGAGCCCGTCTCGGAGGCACTGCCCCCTCTAAGGAGGGTCCTAGAGCATTCCACCAGTACGGTGTCCGGAAACCCCGGCCCTGTGGTGTCTCTGCTCGTATCAGAGATCAGTCTCGAGAGGCTGATTCCCTTAGTAGAGTTCCAGGCCGCATGGTTGCGTCTGCCGGGCATCTCTCAATGGGTCCTGCGCACAGTAACCTCCGGGTACAAAATTCAATTCAGGGCTTCACCACCCCGTTTTATGGGGATCCTATCGTCCGCGGTAGGGCCCCAGCAGGCTCTGATTATGGAACAGGAAGTAGACTCTCTGCTGGAGAAAGGGGCCATCGAGTATGTGCCCCTTACAGACAGACAGTCCGGTTTCTTCAGCCGATACTTCATAGTTCCGAAGAAGGATGGAGGGTTGCGGCCCATTCTGGATTTGCGTCTTCTAAATCGCACTATCTTGCGTCTAAAATTCAAAATGTTGACGCTCAGGCAGATTGTGACGCATATCAGGTCCGAGGACTGGTTCGTCACAATCGACCTAAAAGACGCATACTTCCACATCTCCATCCTTCCTCAGCATCGGAAGTTCCTACGGTTCGCCTTCGGGGGGAAGGCGTACCAGTATCGTGTACTTCCGTTCGGCCTATCGCTCTCACCCCGCACGTTCACGAAGGTCGTGGACGCTGCACTGGCTCCGTTGCGGTTACAGGGCATCCGTGTCCTCAATTATATAGACGATTGGCTAGTAATAGCCCAATCGTCTCAGTTAGCAGCACGTCATCGAGATGTCGTGCTTGCTCACATGCAAGAGCTGGGGTTAAGGTTGAACACCAAGAAGAGTGTGCTTTCTCCTGCTCAGAGAACCACCTTCTTGGGAGTCATTTGGGACTCGGAAACAATGTCTGCTCGGCTATCCCCCGGGCGCATTCATTCCATTCAATCAACTGTCGAGAGCATAAAATTAGGCCAGCTACGCACTGTCAAACACTTTCAGAGAGTGTTAGGGCTCATGGCAGCAGCGTCCAGCGTTATACCGCTCGGCCTGCTGCACATGAGACCCCTGCAGTGGTGGCTCAGGACCAAAGGGTTTTCCCCGAGGGGCAACCCGCTTCGCACAATCAAGGTCACGAGGCGATGCCTACGCACCTTGACCCTGTGGAAGAACATCTGGTTCCTGTCACAAGGCCCCGTGTTGGGGGCTCCGTCTCGACGAGTAACTCTGTCAACGGATGCCTCCCTCACAGGTTGGGGGGCGGTTCTGAGGGACCGCTCCTCACAAGGGCTTTGGAGCCTGCGGCACCAGTCCTGGCACATAAACCTGCTGGAGTTACTGGCGGTCCGCAGAGCGCTACTTGCTTTCCTCCCAGACCTAATTGGGCATCATGTCACTGTTTTCACAGACAGCATGACAGTGGTGGCTTACATCAATCACCAGGGAGGTCTTCGTTCTCGTCCGATGTACAAATTGGCGAGACAAGTTCTTCTCTGGGCCCAGGGCAAGCTGCTCTCACTCAGGGCAGCTCACATCCCTGGAGTCCAGAACATAGGAGCAGACTTCCTGTCGAGGCAGGGGCCGAGGCCCGGGGAATGGCGGCTCCACCCCGAGGTGGTGGAGCAGATTTGGAAGAGATTCGGGAAGGCACAGGTAGACCTGTTTGCCTCGGTCGAGAATACTCATTGCCCTCTATGGTTCTCCTTAACGTACCCAGCGCCGCTGGGGCAGGATGCCATGATGCAGGTGTGGCCGAGGCTACACCTGTACGCTTTTCCCCCGATTGTTCTGCTCCCGGGAGTTCTGGCCAAAGTTCGTCGGGACAGGGTCCGTCTCACGCTGGTGGCCCCCTTTTGGCCCAGCAGGATCTGGTTCTCGGACCTGATATCCCTCCTAGACGGAGTCCCCTGGGAGATTCCGGTCAGGGGGGATCTTCTGTCCCAGGCGGAGGGTTGTGTTATTCACCCCCGTCCAGAACTTCTGAAGCTGAAGGTCTGGCCCCTGAGGGGGTCCAGTTCTTCGAATCTGGTCTCACAGCCGAGGTTGTAGAGACCATCCTTCAGTCCAGAGCTCCCTCCACGAGGAAACTCTACGCTCTAAAGTGGAAACTCTTCTCTGCTTGGTGTAGCGTAAGGCAGTTAAACCCAGTAACCTGTCCCGTTGGCAAAGTGCTGGAGCTCCTGCAGGAGAAGTTTGCGACAGGGTTGGCCCCTTCTACCTTGAAGGTTTATGTGGCTGCCATAGCGGCTTGCCACATACCTTTGGGAGGGGTGTCCTTGGGCAGGGACCCCCTAGTCTCTCGTTTCCTTCGTGGCACTCTAAGGCTGAGACCTGTGGCACAGACCAGGGTTCCTGCCTGGGACTTGTCTTTGGTACTCCAAGGCCTGTCCCAGGCACCCTTTGAACCATTAGAGGAGCTTCCTATTAAACTCCTCTCCCTAAAGACCCTTCTTTTGCTGGCTATCACCTCGCTTAAGAGGGTCGGGGATCTTCAAGCTCTCTCGGTGGTTCCTTCTTGCCTCGAGTTTGCGCCCGGGATGACGAAGGTTTTTCTTCACCCGAGGCCAGGCTATGTCCCTAAGGTTCTTACGAACGTGGCTCGGTCTATCATGCTACAGGCCTTCTGTCCTCCCCCCTTTGACGATCATGAGCAGGAGCGAAAGAACAAGGTCTGTCCAGTACGAGTACTGGACGCTTACGTCCTCAGGACTGCTACCTGGCGTAAGTCAAACCAACTGTTCGTTTGTTTTTGGGACCCCTGAGGGGGCTCCAGCTTCCAAACAAACCCTAAGCCGATGGATAGTCGAGGCTATCTGTCTGGCTTATGAGTCGGCCGGACATGCTTCTCCCCTGAGGGTCCGGGCCCACTCCATTAGGAGCGTGGCGACCTCCAAGGCGTTTCTCTCAGGAGTTTCCCTTGCTGATGTTTGTGCTGCGGCTGGCTGGTCCTCACCGCACACCTTTATGAGATTCTATCAGTTAGATCTCGATTCCGCTCCGGGAACGAGGGTGCTCTCTCAGTGAGCTGAGACACATCCGTAGGCCGGCGTCGCTGAGGTGACGTTGGTATAACGTTCCCCTAGCGTTTTCTGACGCAGCTCGAAGTTCCCATGAAAGGGAACGTCTCGGGTTACGTATGTAACCCTGGTTCCCTGAAGGGGAACGAGACGCTGCGTCTTCGCCTCAGCTCCTTGCGCCTCCGGGCCCGCTTCAGACACTCTTTTGCTGTCACTTCCGGGTTCCGGCGCGCTTTTATGCTCTGTTCATGACGTCACTTCCGTGACTCGCATTCACACGCGTAAAATTCCCATTGGTTGTACACATCTTCACGTGACTGACGTCAAGGGTTTCCCCTAGCGTTTTCTGACGCAGCGTCTCGTTCCCCTTCAGGGAACCAGGGTTACATACGTAACCCGAGACGTTCTCCATTATCCTCTAACACCTTTATTTTCTACTGTAAATGGGAACATACCATAGACTACTATTGTTTTTATATACAGTTAAGTAGAAACAAAATAGATTTATCTACAGTACTTGTATAACGATATAATCATTCCAAAATATATCTAAAAGGAGCCAGATCCAAAGTTCACATATGTTTACTTTCATATTCATTTTATTTTCTCAACAGAAACAGTGTCCAGCTCTTCGCAGGACTATAATAATAACAACATTTCACCAAGTCATTCTTTTTTTGCTTACAGTTAACAATAATTAAAAAATCTATCATAATTAAATCCAAAAACCAAAATAGGCAAACAAGACACATAGTACACATCAAAATCGTGGTTAGTATATCACTGTATGTATCACTGTACATCAGTGAACCCAGTGACTCCACCCAACAAACAAAATAGAAAGAAAAAAAAAAAGCTAATTCATATAAACCTGAAAAAAATATGCAATATAACTACAAAAAAACTCTGACTCAGTGTCTCTAAATGTCTGTGGCCTTCATGTGAAAGAACATATGCAAATTCCCAATCCCATGAAAGCAGAAGATTAATCTCACCAGAGCTATTTTTGTCCAGATTGACACATGTTCCATGTTGTAAAGGTAATCCTAATGGAGTAGTGACAAATATTCCAAGGCTGCACATAAACTCCCTTAATAATCAAGACTCCACACATATTGTTGAGTGCATATGGTGTTAGAGACATGCTCCCTTAGTATAAATGAGTATAAAATACTCAATTTTACTGCGGTTTGCTGGACATCTCCTGGTTATGTGACAGGACATATACATACCATTTGTATTAAATAGCTTTAAATAAATAAATGAACAAACAAACATATAAACGACAAACAAATAAGCATAAACTTTTGGTTCTTATTTTCATCATCAATATGCACTGTTTGAAATATGGATGTGATTAATATTTGAGAACTACTACAGCACCCACATCCTGGTTAGAATACCTCCACTCAAACAGGATTAATCTGTACTATAATTCATTCACTCCTAATAACACCTATGAATTTGGGATTGAGTTCCTGTCAATGTAAATGATGAGCAAAGTCTGAAATAGGCAGAACAAAAGTCCCTAATAAGATCCATTTTCAACAGGTAATGACTCTGAAAGAGGATGGAAATGAGAGAGGGTGTTTTCCTGAATAGTACAAAGAGAAATCTCATGGGCACAGAATTTGTTGATTAATGGAAGATTGGTGTTCCATCACAAATGCGGAACTCATAGTCCTGCTGTTATTATCCAGCTGCCATTTATTTTTCAGGTCCGTGACATTCAATCACATACGATATGCTCTAATTTCATCTTGGTAGATGTGTGTAGCGTATTAAGGCATTCATATTCAAGCACTATGATTAGTTACGCTTACGTAAAGCAGTAATATTTTAAAAACAAAAACAATTGAAACAAACAAACAAACAGAAAATGTTTGGGGAGTTTAGCAATGTCAGCTTTTCAATTTGCGTATAAAGCTCACAGAGATTAGCATAGACCCCATCTCTCATCATCAATTTTCCACTATAATGCTGGGCAGCGTTTTACTGTTCCCAGGACAGGAGCTCAACATGACATTTTCACTGGAGCATAATGTAATGTGTATCAAATAAACCTGTACAAAAGGCTGATCATCATAAAAGGTGACAAGAACAGTTCTCGCAATGATAACAGTACATTACAGAGAAAATATACCCATGATATGTTTGTCGACCGACATGGTCTGATACATTGCTCTAGGTACCTAATCACTAAGGAGTACATTGGTGCTGAGATGACCTGCTGCATCGGCATTTCTTGGCAAATAACCTCTTTCGCTGGATCTGTTACAATCTAACAGGCATTAGGGAGCTTTCACACAGTAAGCAGAGGAAAGGAATGAGATGACCTTGTATGGCCTAGTGGATGTAGCCATGCTTGGCCAGTGTCCTTGACTTTGTTAGATCAAACAGCACAGCAGCAAAATCCTTAGGGAGCTTTCTGGATTAGATTACCTGTCCTGGGATTGTATAGGATGGGTGTAGACATATGGGCCATTGCTCTCCAGCCAACACAGGTGATTAGTTTGGTTTAGTGGCTTGAAGTAGTGGAAGTTTGGGTAGTAGGAGTACCCTTTTTTTGAGAAACAAATATGTATTCATCTGAGTTAAACTGCACTGGGAATGGTACCCTTACATTGGAAACATAGGTGATGTTTGGCATATCCTGTGGCTTTGTTCATGGGCATTATCAAAGCATTCAAAGCACTCAAAGCATTATGTCTTCGTGACCAGTTAGTCTCAGGGGTAAACTACAGTGAAAGGGAGATAAAGGGGTGTTCTCCATCCTCTTCATTAGAAACTGGGCAGCCATTTTTGAAAAGACCTCCATGACTATATAGTAATATGTGACTGCAGAGACCGTTCTAATGTCATTTGATATAAAACATTAACATTGAAATGAAAATAAATTATGAAATGTTACATATGCAAGGTATCAATAAAGGTACTTTATAATCCAATGTATATTGAATAAAGGTGACTGTTATTGACTCACCGAGTATTATAAATATACTAATAATTTAGCTGGAGGTTTAAATTACTGATTCTAAGAAAAAAAGTCCTGGATTTACCAAATGTTTGTGGCATTGTGTCTTAATAAATCTTTAAATAAATGTAAAAACGATGGTCTTAGACTGTACATTCTGCTTTCTTATCAGAGTTCTGCAATGAGCAGTAAGTCCACAAATCCATTAGTTTCTTCAGCAAACGGAAGGTTGTGCAATCATTGACACATGACTTGAGAACAGAAATGTGTTGGAGCTGTAAGCAATATTTCTCAGGAACTAAATTATTTTTGCTGTTGGTTTTATGTGCAAAAATACAGGCAAACTACAACTCTGAATGACTTCAAATGTGACAAAAGTAACCTGACATCAAAAATAGTTTAGTGGCTCACCTCTGTCGTTTAGATTCTAAACGATTCAGTGTTTTTGAACAATTCACTGGCTCGCTCATAAATCCTGCTACCTGTTTTGTTCCTGAATGAATCAATATTTTTGATCAAATTGGTTGAGTGACTGACCTATTGCCATAAATACGTATTCTGTGAGACAAAGTCCCAATGTTATTGAATTTTTGAAACTGGCTGTTATAAAATGGGGAACAAAATAGAATATTACTAATGATTAAACCGTAAAAAAAATGCCTTGTTGTGTTTTAAAAAAGTATTTGTATCATTTTGTAAAAATCTGTTTTAGTATTATTAGGCAAACTCTGAATTGGTCTCAATTGGCCATGTTAAAATCCACGCCCTGATAGTGGTAACCTATATGTTCCATTTGAAGTATCTCACAAAGATTCCATTAGTCGCGTCTTGCAGATGAAGATCAAATGAATATGCCTCATGGTCGGACCCTGATGTTCATTAAACCTATTGTCAGAGAGACCAATTAATCAAAGCATTCCTACAATGTGCCAGACTAGGATAAATGAAGGTATGTGATAAAAACAGTCATTAGCAATCTCTGCTCATTTTTCACTGCACAAGGAAGGAGGATAGTGTCCTTTTCTTTTACGTCCCACAGCTATCATCTGCCCACTTCCTACTTTCTCGCCATATTGCATTTAGTTGCTCATTTGCAGTCAAGGTAATGAGGTGTCAAAATTTTCCCAATAGTAAAAGCACTAGATTTCACTCCTGTCAATGTGCAAATAATTAAGGTTGGTCAACTTATGTTTTACAAAGAACAATTCTTTCTAGCTTCAAGGTGCACATTAGCATGTGAGAGTTTAGAATGGGGAACGTGAAAGATAATTAACCTGATCAATGCAAGAATCTTTGAGAACGCTTCTAAATAAAAAGCATATATTGTCTCTGATTCTGATCCTAGAAAATACATAAAAAATCTTTAATAAATCCAAGGTAACTCCGCATAGAGTACCTGGCATAATACATATCCAAACATAGACAAGACCAAACAGCAAACCTAAAAAAAAAAGCAGGACTAGTGGTGATAATGAGATAAATGATTAGTGCACATCTGAAACTAATAATTGTCAATGACAGCAAACCAGTCAAATGCAAAGTCCAGACAAAGGGCACTGTGACACATACATTATGTGCTAATTTTGAGACTGGGGTCAATTTGATATCACAATGGTAGCATTTTTATCACTTACAGCTACTAAGCGTTTGAATATTTAGCTAAACTTAGCTCAAATGAATTGCCTTAAAATGCAGTATTTCTAAAAAGAAAGAAAGACTTTCTAATATCTTCATACAACATGTGTACTAAATTCAAAGCAATTCAGCAGATTTAACATCAATGGCATATTCATTATGAGTTTTCAAAGCTCAGTAGTGGGAAGATTATAAGTAAATAATGACTTGGGTCTATTTCTCAGGCAAAGCTATCAAACAACCTCAAAAGATTTTGCACAAGTCATGTAAACTACTTAATATGATAATTTTGTTAAAAAAAAGTTTAAATGTAAGACTTTTTGGAATTTTTTTTTTACATATTTTGGATTCACCCTGAGTCCCTTTAATTTTCATGCAGAAAAAAATGGCCTACACATTATTTAGTATTTCCCCTTTTCTGCTTCATGAAAAAAAGAAGAGAGAAAGTCTTACAGTTTTGGAATGACATGAGGGTGAATAAATGTTTTTCATTTTCAAGTGAACTATTCCCATACTTAACTTTTAGGTCCATGCATTTAAATAAATGCGGTGGCAGTTTCAGCTTCACATTCCTTGCCATTTTTCTACAACTGCCAAAGGTCAACAGATAATTTCTCCTCATTCATAGCACAAGAGGATGTGGGCATTATAAAACCAAAGGCAAACACAGATCCTCACTCCAAAAATCCATTGGATATAAAACACCATCCAGACACTTTTGCACAATTTAATATGCCTGTAGTTGGAATGAATTATGCAAATTAGGATGCAACCAACAAGATCTCAGATAGCATTTAAACAGAGTAATATCTTATACATGACCAGTCAGAATAACTTTTGCCGAAGCACCGCTGGATATTGCCAAATTTTCTCATGGATTTTGTGTCAAATCTGCATGGGCTAAGTACCATGCCAAAGTCAAATAAATCATTTGAATTTTAAATGTAATTTCTACACCTGAAAAGCCAATGCAATGAATGTTTCATGGTGATTTGTGTCCTACACCCTGGCTCCCCTTTATATTCCTGAATTATATCATAAATCCACAGTAGATGTTGATTGACTGCACCGTTCCCCAACAAGCTATTGCTTACAATTTTGCTTACCTTGAGTTGGGTTGGGACTTAAGACATAAAAACAAAAAGGACAACCTCCAACCTGTCAGGCAAGGCAGTTGTATTGTACTGAAGCAATTTGCCCCTTATTGCAGAAGGTGTGAGTAGGATGGAAAAAAGAGTGGGATAGGTGAGACAGCTGTGGCAGCTTGTTTGCTTTACATTTTCATCTGCTGTCCTTCTGAAATGCTAAGTGTTAGTCAGAGTGCACATTGCAAACATGTCTTATGTTATACCACCATCCTTGCATTGTCAGCCAAAGGCTTGGAGACATTTTTAGGAATACGAAAACACTACTGTTCAAAAGTTTGGGATCGGTAAGATTTTTAAATGTTTTTGAAAGTCTCTTATGCAGACAGTGAAGAGAAGCAGGGTGGCACAAGTGTTCATAAACAATACATCGGTTCCGAGTCCAAGGATAAAAGGGGGAGAGACTACAGTGAGGGATGAGAGAGGACCAGGCCTGGGACTTTATATTGTTGTTTTGTTTTAGGTTCTGTATAGGACCTAGTATTAATAAGCATTTTGTTCAATTAGATCACAAGTAGACAAAAGAGACACATTCCCGTTTACACTTGGTGTTTTAATCCGTTTCTTTCATCCAAAAAAAATAAGCTTGAGTAATTTATACACAAATGCACACAGAGATGATAGAAAACCATAAGGTTCTGATAGCTGCAAGACTATGCCGAACGCTGTGACTGTGTGTTGGAACTCTGGAATAGTAAGAGAACATTAAGCTTGGTATGTTTTTCATATTTATATCAAACTTTTCATAACCCCCAAAATATTTTGTTGTATGAATATCTGAACATCTGAAAAAAAAGAAGCCTCTGCCGTTAAAAAAAAGCTCAATACATTTATTTTTTTTATATCAAGTTTTGAACATGGATAATTTTCATACAAAACAAAACAAAAAACATCTTGAGCAAAAAAACTGAGAAAAAAAAGCATTTTGTCAAAGGTTATATCCAGATCAGATTCAGAATGATGATCAGAACACAGATAGAGTCCATCAACACCCCCACATTTTCACAGTCCAACAACTCGTCCTGGATTGACATTGCCTTCGGTAATATTAGGCAGTTTTGATTTATTTGCTGTTTGATGATGATGATGATGATGATGATGATCGCGTTTTTTAACATATGCATATTCTCCAACGTGCTATCAATTGATTATGCCTCTTCTTCACTTCTTTTGATTTGGAGATTCAGTACTTTTTCAGAAGATGTGTTATAGCGTATAACAGTGAAAACACATAAACACATGCTGTACATTTTCATCAGTAGTGTGAAAAGAGTTAATACCAGGTGTAAACAGGGCCTTAGTTTTTGTTTAAGTAGTCCATGAGGGGTTGCTGTTTAAATTTGGTTTTGTTGTTTGATTAATATGAAAAAAATAATAATAATAATAATTATATATATATATATATATAATGACTGGTTCACACCTCCTTCTTCCATGATTCACACCTTCTTCCTCCTTCCCACAATTCACAAATTGTGAACTGTGAAATGTTATTATGATTCAAAAAGACATTTATTTTTTAAATGTAATTATCTATAAATACATTTTAAAATACAATCTATTTCTGTGATGGCAAAGCCATCCTTCCTTCAGAATAATCCCTTGTCCTGGGAGTATTTAATAAAAGCATTTATAAGCAAATGTTATGAACATCAACATTCTTATTTACAGAACTGATACAAAATCTGTGATAAGCTAAAATGCAGCACTTCAGTTTATAAGCAACATAGGAAAAACAGGACATCACTTTCCTTGATGGATAGGAACTAAATACACCACAAAGCTTGCTATAAATCATCTTTTGTAATCACATCTAATGTTATGTGCAGAATACTGTGTACATTTTTTAGCCACTTGCTGTTTTCCCCCTCATGGTGAATGAGAGTGCCACTCCTGCAAATTAGTGGGAAAAAGTATTTTCTCCATTTCTATAAATGCAATTACCCAACTTGACACTATCTGTCATGTTACGGATAATAGAAAATTAGATTAATTTGTGTCCAGTCCAATATTTGTTGATGCTATATACTACAGGATATCATGTCATATTAAAACGAGCAGTGTTTAATGAGCTCTTCACAGTTGGAGTTCCTGCAAGGATCGAAGAATGGATCTTCCCTGGTTCTCAGATGTTCAGAAGGACATTTTTGAAGACTGCCAGTAAAACATGCAATAAACACTAAAATCATCAGATTTGTACTAAAACTAAAAATTGGCTGTATTTTGTTAAATGAAAAAAAAATCACTACAAATACTTTTATTTTAACATTAAAAACAATTGTTCTCTAGTGTCATTCTCCAGCAAGGTGTTGCTGTAGCTCAAACAGTAGAGCAATGTGCTTGCAACACCAAAATCATAGGTTCAATTCCCAGGGAAAGCAAAAATTGATTGGTCTATGTGTATCTTGAAAGCAAAGCAAGTCGCTTTGGATAAAAGCATCTGATAAATGCAAGGCTGATGATTGTATTTTAAGTTCTAGTTAATAGCGTTTTTTGTAAGAGTGAACCCATCATTCACACATTCAGGTTTCACTACGAACAAGCAATTAAACCAAGTGCAGCAGTAAGATTATCATTCATTCTATGACACTATAATGAAGAATGCAACCTAAAGCCTCTTAGTAGCCGCAGCCACAAAATGTTTCAAGAAGGCATTGCACATTACATTTATAACATAGAAGAAACACTACTAACTTAACTTAAAGACAATTTTATTAGCTGGTTACACAGGGTAAAGTTTATCAAAGTCTTAATGTTGAGACGTGATTAAGAGATTAGGCACTGAAAAGCGAATCCCAAAAGCCCTCTCATTATCTGGGAATTATTGCAGAGATGACAGAATCACAGGAACATCAGTGGGAATGCCTTCTGTTAGCTAATGTTAAGATTACAGAAATTTAGATCTAATCTCTCTGTGTGTTCCAGATCTTCAACCAGCAGAAAAGGTTGATTAATATAAGAGCAGCTCTACGTCATTGTCTTCTCATTTCATGAAGCATACACTCTGAGGAATCCACAAGGGATGTGCATTTATAATGCATGGGTATTTCAGCAATGTTATTGTTCATTAGATGTAAGAGGACAAATTATTCAACTACACAGTAGTGTATTAATGTTAAACATTTCAGGGTTCTTTTTGATGGATCGTTCTTATCCCTTTTTATCAACAACATCTGATTCATTTCAAAAGCATTTATATTCTGACATTTTACTGGGCTTTTCAAAAGCCTCTTAAGTATGAATCACATTCATTGTGGTTTGTGATGAAAACATTTAAAAGAAAAGTTACTAATTGTGCCAATGCTTTTAAATTGAGATATATTGCATCCTCAGCAAGCCAGTCCTGAAATATAACCAACTTATCCATTATATAGATTGCAAATAATTGTGCAAATGAGAGCATTGTAGTGCTGAAGTTCACAATATAGAAAATTAAAATGGCTATTAAAATGGTTTTAATGAATGATGTTTTCTAATTGCATTTTGTCCTGAAATCCAGGAAATGCCTTTCAATCTTCAAAGTATCATACAAAATATAAAAGACCGATCAAATGCCGTGTTTATAAATATAGAATGTGTTTCTGAAAGAGTAATTGTTGTTTGTCTGACACTGGTAATTCATCTATACGCCCCCATCTCATCTGCTGATGAGCAGCACTTTTCAGTCAAAGCACCTCATGATGTTGATTCATCTCGGCCCCAGTGTTAATTAGGGTCATTCTCAACATGCTTTCTTTAAAATGACAAGAAAGAACACACACACACACACACACACACACACAAACACACACACATATATATTCCAGAGCCACTACAAGAAACAAGCCGCATGAATAAAAATAGATTCCATTTCAATGCTTCATGCACTGTTGGCATAAATGAATTGCTGCCCAAACATCCAGTGTATTCTTACGAGAAGCAATGTTTCAAAAAAGCCTCACAAATTAAGTAACCTCAGAAGTCAAATGAATGTATATCCTGGGTGTTTAGTTGATTAAAATAAAGACAAAAGAAATAATATACAATATATCTGTCTAGGTACATATATTACACTTTATACAGCTTTCATACATATGTGCACATTCTCATTTCAAATGTTATAACGAAAGGCTAAAGTTAATTGTGATTCTGGTTTAACATTCCAGTCTCAAAGAATGTTTGTTAATTTTTTTTTGTTGAAAGATGGGTCATGTTGTCTGAGCAACATGCAAATGAATCAGTGGTTAGTTCAGCAAATGTGAATATATAATTGGTGCCTTTTCTCCACTGAATGGAGATTTATGAGGATATAAGTTATATTACAACTAAATGTGACACTCTCTCTCTCACACATACACACACACAATTGTATTTCTTCAAACTTTACATTACAGATATTATGTATCTAAAAAAAACCCATCTCATTTGTTTACTTGAAGGGTTCAATTTTATATTCATATAAAATATAATTCAGGTTTGTGCCTGCCTTATCTCTGTCTTGCATTAAATACCTAGATGAAATCTTGCCAGAAAATTAAATCTGTGAAATATTTTAATTTAATCTAGATTAATTTCACACTTCAATGTCAATAATGGTTATATTATCAGCAGGCACAAGAAATTGTTGGATGATAATATTTGATTTTCAATTTGTAGTTTTATTGAGAAATTATGCACATTTATTAGAACGCCTCATTTTATTCAATCACAAATCCATCAATCATTTTAAAAATAATACCATTCTGATTAGCTTTGATAAACCCTCAGTTAGCGTGATAGTGATAATTTGATGTGAATGCCATGCAATTCTACAAACACTATTAGGAGAAAAAAATCTAATAAAACCAAAACATCTGCTAAACGTAAACTGCTTCAGCGTGTTATTTTTTTATGATTATTCATTATTAATAATAATCATGATTTTTGTAAACACACCCAAATGCAATGTTTATTTTAGAGCCTTGCAGAAAGATACAGTATGCCTGAAAGTGTGTTAAAGTAACTAACACATGGCCGATCAATTAATCACTGGAGAACATTAGACAGATGATTGCGCAATTATTTTGCCAGCAAATATCCTGATCTAGAACATTACACAACCAATGTGGTTTCCGACATACTCCATTTTCACATAGCCATTTTTCATCTCCTTGTAAAAATGGTTAGGTTTCAAGCCTCAATACTTCTCAAACATGAAAAAAATACCAAAAGTTTGCTTCAGAATATTACATTCGTTACACATTCGAGTTCAAAGTGAAATTCTCAGGGTATCAGACTGTGGCAAGGTCTTAGCCAGTTTCCTTTCAAATCTCTCTGCTCCTTTGCTTCTTTTGAATTACACACCAAAAACAAAACTTGATGAAGAAATGTAGCACTTTCCAGCTTTGAACAGGGAAGTAAATTTGGCATTCTTTCCTACGCGTTTGCCTGAAACTGTGTTCTTATCAAGTACAGTCCAGACCAAGTGCATATTTTATCCATCCCTAGAACTGGGAGTTTTTGAAGGAACATTGGATTGTTACAAAATACAATATGTTGGTAGCTGCCATAATAGAAACTTTTCAGTGATAGATCATAGCAGCTGGTACCTATACAAATCCCTTCACTGAGGCCACATCTGCTGTGTTCTATCAGAGCTCAAGACATTAAGCTCAGAGTCCATGAGTGTAAATATTTTCTGTTACATGAGTTTATTTCATGTTGACATTCTTCTCAGATGAGAGGATTTGTGCTCTTGAATTAAAGATGATTTCCTCAATGTTAAAGCAGCATGAAATTACATCGGTTTGAAAGTGCTTCCCGAGACCCACATTTCTCCAGTCAATTCTCATGTCATTCCTCAAATGTTTCCTAGGAAAGCTGGGGGCATGGACTTTTTCCAATTAGAAACTGCTGCTTGTTTCTCAACATTGGAAGGGTATGGCAAAGTTATGTAGACCGACATTATGAAATATTCTCCCTACACTTAAAAATGAAAAAGGATTTTTGCTGTAATGCCAAGAAGAATCATTTTTGATTCCCTAAAGAACCTTTCAATGAACACTTTCTTAACAGTTCTTCTTGTATTAAAATGTAAACTATGAATATAACAAAAGAAAGAACTGGACCACTGGTTTAAAAAAAAAATCTAGCTTCATCCATTTTTATGAACACTTGAAGGTGGGTTAGTTTCCATGGTTTAAGATAAATCTTTGAATTTTTACTGGAGGAGCCAGTGCTAAGATGGAAAATATTATTAAACAATGCAAAAGCAGTAGGCCTCCTGACGCACTCAGTGTCCAGATTCCTTCATTCATTTTCATCCATTCCTTCATGTGGACTGTATTAGTGGAGTAATGCAGGGAATAGAATGAGAGCAAAGTGGGCAATGGTTTGCACAGATTTGTTTCTTCACTTGTTTTTGGATTCGGAAATACTTGTATTATTTCAGAATACCCTTAACACCCCCTGCCAAAAAACACAGAAACACGGATTTCAGGAATAATATGCCAATGGAGGGAAGGGAGTTTTGTCATAAATTACGAAAAATCGTGTCAATGCCAGTGAGAAAGTTAAAAGAACCATCTCTACATAGTTTAAAGAACATTCAAAAAACCTAATCAACCTTCTTCCACTATGATAAACCTTTCGAGGAAAAGAAAGGTTGCATGGATGTTAATGCGTCTTCAACCACTGATGCCAAATTAAAAACATTTTTTTTTTTGTGTGCAACAGCAGAGAATGGTTCCAATGAAACATTCTCAACCACAAATTGTCCACTTGCTGGCAACTTGTTTTGCTGAGTGAATGGGGATAAACTCAGATTAACAAGGGGAGATAACTTTTATCGCTTTGTTTTGTATAGGACAAAGCATAAAGGGTTAGGCCAACAACTTTGTTTACACAACTTGCAGATATTCCCATTTCTCATAGGCTATACTGCAGAACAATGCAGAGCTTGATTAAATGTTTGACAACTGGCATTAGACTGAAGTAATTTGTATGCTAATTGTCTGCTTCCTTTCTTATATTTGCATTTTGAGGAACACATATCAAGAGTTTTATCACTAGCATGTTTTATTACTGAGGATTTTTTTTTACGAAATAAGTACTACGTGTTTACATCTTAGATTTTGCCAGAAGACATGCAAATTCAGTCAATTTACATTAACGTAGCTTTAATACTTTCTCAGATAAATTTCCTGACACATGACTCCCAGGACCTTGGCTGAAAAACTCAGCCAAGAACTCACTCCAAACTTTACAAAAAAATAAAAAATGTGATGGCCACATCCCAGCCAGCGCTGCCAATTAGACTGGAATAAAGTGTGCAGCTTGACATACAGTGAATGTCAATCCATCACAAGCAAGCCACACTCAATGGGGGCCGTCCTCAAGAGAGGCAAGCTGCAATGAGATAAGGAGTACAAAAAATAGAAATATATATATATATATATATATATATAAATAACAATCTTGCCAAACTAAGCTGTCCTCTGGTGAGTTGTGGTGCAAAAATCCCAGTGGTCTGTGTTGCAGTTTTATCCAGATATCTGGCTAACATGTCTGAGGTACTGTGAGAAAGGCAATTAGCTGCTGCTCTAGAGAATATCATTCTCCTCTAATGATTCTCATTCTCTCTCTTTTCTGTTAGTACCTTACTCAAGGTTGTCTCACAGATTTTAATTCATCCGTCATAATATAAGAAAATGTGGTCTTTATAGGTACTGTTAATTCAAAATCTCCTTTTGAATCAAAAAAAAAAAAAAAAAGAAGTAGCAGGAATACATTTTTGGTTACTAATTAAAACTTACGGCATCGTATGGAAAGCTTCCTGCCTCATATTTCCTGCAAATGAATATTGTATAGAATAGTTTTATTTAAACCAAAAAGGACAGCCAAGCTATTCGTCAGTCCCCTTGGAATATGAGTCATGCTCAATGTCCACTGTATACTCATTTTTTTTTGTAACCAAAGGCAAACAAGTCCATTCCAGGTGGACAAAACTGATGACAGTGGGACATTTTGAGAAACAAGCAGTGCCAAAGTTTGTAATAGTGAATTGCATCTGTCAGTGGATGCGCTATAACAATGTGAGCCTTCTTGTTGTTGGTAATGTTAAGTTCTGCTGGCAGTGCTAAAAAAAACAAACAATTGTGCTAAATCCAGTTTATATTTAATATACAGACACTACCATTCAAAATATTTTTTTGTTTATTTCTGAAAGAAACAATAATTATTGACTGAAAATGTGCAGGTTTTGGTTTTTCGAATTTTTCTAGCACTTTAAAATAAGGTCTCATTCATTAACATTGGTTAGTATATTTACTGACATGAACTAACTATGAGCAATACATTTGTTACAGAATCAATTTTCATCTTTGTTAATGTTAGTTCATAAAAATGTACATTATTTGATCATGTTACTTAACTAATGATAACAAATGCAGCTTCTGATTTTAATAATATTTGGTAAAAGCCAAAATTTACATCAACTAAGATTAATAAATGCTGTAGAAGTACCGTTGATAGATACTGAAATATTTTTTTTCAGTGTAAAATGTATATTTTCAACACGCGCATGAAAGAAAATGTGTTGTTGTTGCTAACAAAGCCAGTGCACTTCCATGTGGCTTGCAGTGCTATCCAGTCAGAATAACTAAAATCCGCAATGATACCTTTGCCACCTGTATGTGAGCTACATAGTTTGGGTCTCATAACTCTTGCCTTTCAAGAAATTTCAGGGTAAAAATGTTCCCTCCACGAGTGACTCAGGAGAGGTTGAATAAGTAATCAGTCAGTGCCAGAAGGACTTGTGAATTCAGAATTAATGAGTTTGCAGCTTGACTGTGCTCACTCAAGAGCAGCCGTGCTTTGTGAAACAAAGAGCCTAATTCCTCTGGAAATGCTCATGCTATTATATCAATAAATGTCCTACATGCTGATAGTTGACTCACCTCTACACAGGGTAGTCAGTCCTCAGACAAACTAGACATTTGTACCATTTATATAATTGCCGCAATGCACAAACTAGAAATCTGAGCTACACTACAGAGCTGGGTTTTTTTTTCTGGTATATAATTGTGCTTGAATGTATAATCAGTTTTTTATTTATTTATTTTAGCTTGTCTACTTTCTGTGAGTGAGTTACACAGCCCTTGAGAAGATGATCTGTAGGGTAATGAATTCAAAGACAAAGTTTTCTTTTTCTTTGTCACAAAATCCATGAATAAATTGAATGGTAGACAGCGTTGTGTACTAACACGTTCACGTTTGACGTGGCATATGTCTCCTTTCACCTGAAAGCACAAGTCTAAACATCAATCAAAGTCTTTGCCTATTTTTGTTAAATAAACTTTCTTCTCCCCTTTGTTCTGTTTACTTTTCTTTGGCAGGTGACAGCAACTCGAGGAGAATGGCTCAAGGAGGAATCTGAACACTGTTTTCTTAATGCAGAACACTTTTTTACTCTTTCTTTATTATCCATGTTCTTGAGCAGTACCTGCTAAGTGCCAGTGCTATCTTTTGCTCTAAAAGATTATGCTTAAATACTTTGAATACAAATTTTTTCTTTATTTTATTTGTCTCTGAAACCTGTTATTAAATGATGGGATGAGAGGAGGACTTTCTTCAGTCTTCTGTAATTCTGTAATTAATTTGTTGATATTGATTTAAAAAAAAAAATTAAGCAGCTGCGTGGCAGTGGAACAAAAGAGGCATTTTGTGAACACTCTTCATTTTATACTCTAATGATTCTGTCCTAATGACTTGAGATATTACTGATCGTACGCTCTTGTTTTTCTGCAGATTGGAGAAAATTGATTATGTTCAGTCTAACCTGGACATATTCGGCTGCAGGATAGTTGGCCAACAATGGCAGAAGTTACAACATTTGAAGGCAGCCAGACATAACATAGAATTATGATATAATTAGTGTGATAAAGCATGGAAAGGCATATATTTATTGTAGCATATACCATCATCCATTCACTGCGTAAGCAAATTCTGACTCCCACCTTTCGTATATTTCTCATAGGATTAAGTATATTAGTGGCATACGGACTCCCATGAAATGATATGAGATATTCCAGTTCAAAGCCCTGCTGATTGATGCAGTCAGAGGGAGCTAATTAACACAAGCCCACGATCCAAAATATCTTCATCCTTTTTATCCCAGAAGAGTTTGCTTCCCTAGTGAGAGAGAAGCCTTAGGCAAGGACTTGGGTCTCAGTGGAGGATGAAAGTGAAGGGTACAGACTGAAAGGTGGGGGAGAGCCAGGTAGGGTGCCTTCCTGCCCTCTTCTCCTATCTTCAAATGCATAGCTAGAAAGCTTTGATTGACATTTGTTGATTTTTTTTTCCCTTGAAGAGCGACAAAGACCGGGGGCTCTGCCATCATATCATGACTTTATGTGGACATTGAAAATGCAGTGCTGTGATCCAGACATACCCAGTGTGCACACTGAATTCTGTTTTCGTCATTATGCCTTGTCAGAATAGTTATTTTCAGATCTCTGCGGAAATTAAATGTAGGAGAATGCAAAGTGCATGACTAATGACAATTTGGTTATGCAATAGTGCTTTTTTAAGTGAAAAATTCCAAGTGCATTTTATTTCTCAATAACCTTTTAAAAGTGTTTATTTACAACACATCAGTTCTAACACTCAAAACTATTATAAATTTAATATGTAAAGCAAGTATTTAGATATCAATGTAGCGATTTATTAATTAGAATGTGCCTTGTTCTGTTCATTCTTTTTTATTAATGCATTAAACACGCTGATCTGCCATTGAATATCTTTGTTGTGGATGTAGTAGGCCTATGGTATGTGACTTCTAATAGCATGGCTTATGAATGAATCTTTCCATGATCAAAAGATATTTCTGAAAAGCTTGGGAAAATGGTTGTCAGCACTAATGAGACTGGAAAGGGTTACAAAACAATTGCTACTAAAAAGACTAAGAAAATCCTTAATCTTCTGTCAAACAAAAAGATTTCCAACACCATTCCTATTTGGATCCATCTAAAGTCTCTACAAGGACAAGTTGTACAAAGCTTCGGGAGGATTACAGACATTTCATGAAATTATATCCACATGCAGAATGTAGTCAAATCATGAAACTGCAAGTCTCTTCGGGCATCATTAACTAATAACAACGTACCATTTTCTCAGAAAAAGTTTTTGGGCAAAACATCTGAAGGAATCATATGTACATTAATTTGTTACATACCATCATCTAATGCTAGGCGTATTGAATGAAGTGCTACTGCAAAGACTAATCAGTGTCATAGATTATAAATACATAGATTCCCCATTATACAAAAGCTGTCCACCATATTGGAACAGTCAAAGTTGGTCCCTGTGAACAACCCTAGTGACTGTGCGCTTTAAAAGCATGTAATATTTAGTTAATTCATATAAAAACACAAAACAACACATTTTTACCTGAGAAAGTTTATTCCATTTCTTCAGGAATTAAAATCTCGGCGGATTGATGACAAAAATCTGCACAATATTGTGGCATTCTTGGTTCTTACTGTGAGTGACGACATGTTGACTATTCCAAGATGTCTTTGTACACATATCTAGAATAGAATAGAATAGAATTTATTATTTATCTATAAGTAGTGTATGCTTTTGAAAAGCTAGTTCAAAGTACTGCAAGAGCATTCAACAAAGGCACTTGAAGGCAACCCTGCAATCTTAGCAGAAAAGGGAAGGAGACAAGAAGCCATTTTTTAAATGAATGTCAATGGAGCAAAGACTTCACTATGGCGAATAAACCTCTTTTGTGAGGAAATAGCTTACAATCAGCTGTTCTTCAACATATTTCCTCTGAAACATTCATTTTGGATTGATATATTTTTAGTTTACACAAAAAAAAAACATGCAGGTTTTTTAAGAGAAGTCACAATAGCAAAACAGGTATGTCTCAGTTTACGATACTTCTCAATCATTTCTATGGTCTCTGCAAACAGTGATTGACTGTTGCAAAACTCTGAATGAAATTCAATAATGTCAAGGATGTAATGTGATTGGTTATCAAGGTACACAGGATCCAAGTTAGCTATTACGGTTTCTCCAATGGTAGAGTCACGAACCCTCTTATCTTATAGCGACTGAACGCGCTTTGATAATGAAACAACTGTTTCACAATTGGCCAGATTCTCTGATGGCAATGAGAACACATGTTTTGTGTTTATTTTGAAACCTTCAGTACTGCTAATGTTTACAAGTCTATAGCCTAGCAGTCATTTTTATTTCATCTTACGGTTATAAAAATTACGGTCATAATGAAAAGTGTTTTGGTTGCTACATAAAAATATATTAAACATTATTACAGTATAATGAGTATTTGACAAATATTCATCAGTGATAAGGCATGTTCAAACACCTGCGCAAGTATCATTACAAGAAGCAGAAATTTTCTGACTTGACAAGTTTTGTTTTCAACTCTTTTCCAGACTGCAAGCAGAGAATCTCATCGATCGGTTAAATCTAGGTGCAGCCGAAGTCGAACCCCCCCTATTGATGAATTCTAAATGAGGGAGCACATCCCTACAGCTACTTCTTTGCATAAAACACCCAAACTATGTCCATATTTCTAGAAAATGTTTACAATAGTTTTACACCGAAAGAAGGTTTGTGCTGGCGCAAACTGTTAGTACATCTGGCTCTCTCTTCTGCTCACTCACTCTCTCTTATCCAAGAAAAGGTGCGGCATGAATCACTTATTTCAGAGAATGTGGTTTCTACATTTCGATGTGGCAGATGTGAATTCGAGTGGCAGGTTAAGTGTAGTAACTGCTGAGGCAAAAATAAATTACATTAATACCTCGGTTTACGAGCGACTTGGTATACGAGCAAATCGTTTTACGAGCATGGAGGGTCGAATCGGTGAACGAGCATTGTATCGGTGTACGAGCAAATTTTTCTCTCACCCACTCGCATTTTTGTCCTAACGCTCAGCATTGTCGCGGGCATTTTTACTGGAAATATCCTAATGACAGCCTCTAATAACACAGTCACGCAGTTCCAACCCCTTTATCACCCCTTAAATCATTCATTCTCTCAGCCTCCCTCTGTTTGGCTTCATCATTCACCACAGTGATACTTTAAGAAGTGATAACATGAATTAATTGTGATCACTAATGTTCACGTAATGAAATATATATGTGGTTCATGAATTTCATTCAATTGTCTCCTAGTTCTGCCTGTCTGTGTGAGTGCCTGTCTGTGTGAGTGGGACACCTGATTGTCATATCATCTGCCTCACTTCTCTCCACTCCGGAGCTCGCGCGCGCGTCTCTCTGTCTCTCCTTGAGCTTGCGGTGGTCGCACGCGCGTCTCCCGTTCCACAACTTTCACTGGATTATCACTTTGTTTGGTTTCTGCACTATTATAATAAATTCACTCATTTGCACTTGAATCCAAGTTCTGTGTTTCCCTCCTCTGTCTCTCATCTCCTTCATGCCAGCAGACGCTGCTCAAAGTGAGTTACAGTAAATTGTCAAGTATTTTTAGAGTTTAATTGTCAATTACTAATTAGTATTTATATGAGATCTTAATGTTTATAATTTTAACTGTAATTAATAGGGTAAAAAAAAATATTTAAAATGGGCATTTATGGTCGTGTGGAATGAATTAATTGATTTTTAATGCATTCTTATGGGGGAAATTGTTTTGGTGTACGAGCATTTTGGTTTACGAGCTCGCTCTTGGAACGAATTAAACTCGTAAACCGAGGTATTACTGTATTTCAGTTTTGAACAAGGAATTTTGTTCCTTGCACTGACTCAATATGCACTGACTCAATAACTAATTTCTAACAAAAAAATTAAACGAGGAATGTTCCTTGGTGTACCTTAAAAACTAACAGAAGTATACATAGAAGGATGTAATGAGGGAGAACATTGACGCATATCTCAGGGCCCAGACAGCTTGAAATCTTTGAGGGAACAATTCGTTCTGAGCTGAAGCTTAGAATTAATTGTCAGTTGGAGCCAAAATGTGGGTCAAAGTTTGGCAATGGCTCTAAACAGACAAGTAGCAGCTGAAGAAGCAGATGGATTTCCACATTTTGAAAAGGCAGAGTCCAGACCTAAACACATTTGAAATATTATGCCATGACCTGAAGTCAGCAGTTGATACAAGACAGTCCAAAAATATCTATGACCTGATACAGTTTTAGAAAGAACAAGCATGGGAACATCTGGATGAAATCATGCCTTGAGCTCTAGTGGTTTTGTAGAGCAATAGCTTTCTTCCAAAACCAAGTCAACTGTCTTGTTCCCTATTACCGTATTTATTCGAGTATAACGCGCAAAATTTTCTACCCAAAAAATAAATCAAAGTTAGGGATGCGCGTTATGCACGAGGGCTGGGCTGGGCTCGGCTGGGGTTTGCTTTGATGGCCGGTCCTTTGAGGGCGCCGGCGAATTTTGAGTTCGCGCTGCGCATTTTACAGGCTGTTTAAGTAGCAATATATGCATAAAATAAAAGGCAGACTCGTGAGTGCAATTCAGCAACTGTATTCAAACATAAACCGCGGCAACAACCGCAACATAGCCCAAAGCAATCGATTGCCGATTGCATGATACATTACATCCCGTAACACAGGCTGCAGCCTCTCACTGTACGTGAGGGCGAAGAAAAAAAAACGTCCCCTCGCAGCTTCATTTCCTCACCCACACGTTACGGAGAAGACAGGCATTTTGTGTTTTTTTGTGAAGACAGCCATCAGCATCAACTGGGACACTGATGAAAAATTAACTCCAGAAGAATGGGAGCAACTCTTTAGTGTCTCTGATGATGAATCTGACGTCGAAGGATTTTAAATAAATATTTGTACCGGTAATTCTCTTTCGGTATTGTGTTCATTAGTTTATGTTGTCAATAAATATGTTATATAAGTTATATATGTTATATAAGTATATGTTATACAATAAATAAATGTTTTTTTTATCATGGCTGCACGTGTTCAACAACGTTTTTTGTCAATTACAATGCTTGGTGTGAAACAAAATTTTATACCGATTTTTAATCGAAAATTAGGGGTGCGCGTTATACACGTGTGCGCGATATACTCGAATAAATACGGTACCTACATAAGCACCTGCATTATAAGGTAGCATTAGAACTACCTGGCAACTCTGCATACTACACAAGTATTGATATCAATAGATTACGATGTGTGATGGTAAACTAACTCGCAATACTCCAAGCAAAGCAAAGATAATCTATTTTTTAATGACACATATACCTTTTAAGTTTAAGTTTCTTCCTTCATCCACTGTCTTGAATTTATTCAAACAATTGTTGTACTGTTGTGTACAATATCGTCATGTTTATATATGATTATCAGTTATACGTTGTGCTGCCTGTATGCATTTTAATGCCTTTTTTGTAAGATGTGCCTCTAATGCTGTATTTGCATTTAATGTTGCTTGAATCCTCTGCTTCATTTCATTTAGTCATAAATATTGTTGATAATTCAGCTCTGCACTGATTATGTGGTGATGCTCATCTCATATTTCGTCAAAGATTAGACAATTCTGTCTAACTATCTGTCACCACAATAGAAGTGACAATATCTTGACAAATTCTGGAAGAAGAGAATTGTATGTCTCAATCCTGATGATGAAGCTGATTGCGTAATCTTGGCAAGTCTGTCTCTTTGGCCGCCGCAATGAGACATCACTCTCTGCTTTTCACAGAATCAGTGTCAGAGGCACCTCGCCATTCCAGCCAATGCTAAGCAAACAACTTTAAAGAATGCTATCACCTGATAACAGATTACAGCTCAGAATTGGCAGCATTGTAGAGGAAAACCAACCCTCTCAGACTGAAAGGCATTTCTCCCAACAGTTCAATTATGCTCTATTCGTTTTTATTCTTTAATCTCCATGGAATCAAGGTAAATAGGTTCCCATCACATTACCCTCCAATTCAAAACACATGTTCACATGAGTTTAGCTCTGCTGTCAAGGTTAGAGCATTTCCCATCAGAGAGCATTTTAAATTCACACCTTTATTTGTTTTACTTCTGCTTGAGTGATAAATGAGGAACCTGTAGGGACTCTTTGAATTAAATGCTTGTGTGCTTGTAGAGGCCTGTGTCTATCCGACTTTGTTGTAGCCACTGAAATGGCAAATACTCATGTCACTAAACAATTTGTTTACGCTAAAGAAATGAATTCCATTAAACCCTATTACCCCCAGCAAGAACTGAGTGTAACACATGAGGAACCAATTAACATTTCACAAAGAGTGTAAAAAGGTTAAGCGTTCTCCTTAACACTCCAAAATGACACTGTATACAAGGAAGTTTTTAAAAGACTGTAGTATGCTGGGAAGTACAGTTTTTACTAGCCGAGGCAGTTTCGTGGGCTGCAGTTTTTAAATGTGCCATATTAAACCTTTTCTGTCATTTAAAGGAGCAAAGATAGTCATGACACGTAAAGGCATCATTATTTGTAAAAAAAAAACTAAATCAGACAGGACATAAATATGGCACTTACTCTGTATAATAGACTCGTATATATACACAATATATCGTGGGCTCTGGTCTTGAACCTCTCCATGAATTTTTCATATGATGCCAGATGAGTATTGCACTGACATCAATGAAAAAGACAGGTGCTCCAGTTTAATAGATGTTTGTTTACTTTAAGTGGGAGCAAATGGAGATGAAACCACAGCTTTCTAAGCTCCTGCTTGAGACACAACACTCCTGTTCTTTTTCAACTTTCCAAAACAAAGGTACCGCAAGAATATTGAGGTCTCATTTCTAATTTAACAGCATGAATAATGAGATAAAGGCTCATCTCCTGCAAAACTCTTTGCTACAAGGTTTCCTGTGTATACTTTTTAATATATATAAATAACATACTGTTTCGTGAAGAACATCTTAAAAGCTAAAATGTCAGCACTTGTGTTTTTTACTGAGTGACTACTCTTTTGACAGTCTTAAAATCTGTGCATCAAGGTTTTTAAAGGCTCTTGCTCTAGGACAAGGTCAGTCATATTTGCACCATGTTTACAAGATGTCATTCAAAGTCTGGTTTGAATCCAAACTTCTAGATTTTATAATAAATATTCAAACCATTAAATCTCAGGAGGTAAGTAGTTTTAATTGTCTTTAAATGATAATGGAGTAGATCTATTTTATCTTGCTATGACTCCAACTCTGGTCTGTAACACGTTGTCTAGGTATTCTTCAAAGTGCCCTTTATAAGTATTTAATGGTGCATGCGTACGCAGTTCTGCTTATAAGCGTGTCAAAATAGCTTTTGACTTAGAAAAGTGTGCAGTAAAGGATTTTCTTTTCATTTCTGGTCTTATTTTGACAAAAGACAACACAATACTCTTGTTTTTGTTCCATCATGGTTTCACACAAATTCATTCTGTGGAGTAAAATAAGTGCATGTTTAAGCCTGAGTGATAACAGTTGTGTTTAAAAGCTAATCCAATCTATATGTTTGGTTTTTAAACAACATACTGGTCTAAGTCAAACACATGCAGGTAGGATGAACATATTTCATACTGAATATGCTCTATGTAATGTCTGAAGGATGACTCTCAATATCATATGTGATTTACTAGCTTACAAGCATGATTTATTATGCCTCAGAGAAATCAATATTGTGCAGTCTACAGTAAGAGAAAATTTGGACATTTTTCAGTTTTATTACATAGCCAAAGGTACCGGCGTATTACCAGACATTCCAGAGAAAATGTTATGTACTACAAAGTCTACCCAAAATATCGCACAGACCTGTGATGTCTGCATTAACAAAATATCAGCACATATCTCAAGATTTTCAGATTTTGAATTGAACATAGACCATTACCATTACAGCTAACATCTATCTCACACAGTAAACAAAAGCTAAAAAGGAAAAAAATAATAGAGGGAGAAAATCGAAACAGGTCTACTAAAACAACTTAAAAGGTGTTTGTGAGTTATTGAATAATTGATGACCTTCACTGTGTGTGACCCTTGTTCTCCATTGTAATTTGGGAGATATGCCTTCTAAGTCAAGTCAATTAAATGATTGGGTGAAGGGGTGGTTATCAGTCACACTTGCAGGATACCTAAAATACCCTGGTATCCTTATATCCCTGTTGCTTTGGTCACTCATTTGTCCTTTAATTATCTTTTCTTAAAACCAGCACTGATAAAGGGACTGACTAAATAAACACACCCGATTTCTTTCTTTTCAATTAGCCTGATCATTTGATGAGGACCAAAAGAGTCTTGATAAGAGATGTTTTCAGAAAACCGGATTAATAAACTATTTATTTTGTTCTTAAAACAATTTTAAGAAGTGAATATTATAGATATAGTATACAGTATAAAATAGAACCAGATACTGACACTGTTGTACAATTTAGCAACACATCATTATTTTAAGAAATTCAAATTCTAAGTTTTGGCTTTAGAACAATTTTAAGAAAAATAAGAATATTCTTAAGAACACTTTTTAAGGTATACTAATTTGTTCATAAGACCAATGGCTAAGAAACATCCTGAAATGGATTTAAATAATATCTTACCTAATGGAAAATATTTATATAAATGAAATGCTACATTTCATCTTCAACAACACTGCATTTATGGGTAAGACATAAGTCTAATACAAAATATCAAGAGACTCCTTAAGATTCATCATTGGAAAAAAAGAGGAAATCAAGCAAGAGGAATAAAACGTGCTGCTTTGTCAAGACTTTTAAAAAGGCATTTCAAATGAAAAGTTTTAAACAAATGTTTTGAATAAAGATTAAAAAAAAAATAAAGATTTGAATTGTATGCACTTTGGAACAAGAGGGTAATGAGCATCATTTTACTTTACAGCCCACAGATGTCACACTTACTTTGGAACTACATGGAGCAAGAGTTTATTTCACCAGTATTTAAATTAAAATTGCAATAGTTTTAGTTCCCTTTCAGGGAACTCGAGCTGCGTCTAGCGCTAGGGGAAATAGTCTTCCTCGGTCACGTGAAGATCTGTGCAACCAATGAGAGACGAACGCGTGCGAATGCGTCACTGCCGGCGGCTGCCGGTGACGTCATGAGCTAGAGCATAAGAGCGCGTCCGAAACCCGGGCGCCTCAGCTCTGAATGTCTTCAGCGTGCTGTGTTTGTGCGAGAGTGATTTTTGAGTGTGAGATATCGAAAAAATCAGAATGAGTGCGGAAAATGTGGCGATTGAACAGAGGTTCACACCGTGTGTTCATCCTTGCCCTCGTTTTATAACAGGCAAGGATACACATGTTATGTGTGTAATCTGTTTGGGAGAGGAGCATGCACGGTCGGCACTTGAGAATGCCGGCTGCAAAGACTGCGAGAGGTTTTCCTTGCATGATCTCCGCTCCCGCCTGGCGGTTTGTAAAGAGGCCGCCCAGGCTAGTGTTCCCCGTGGTTCAGGACCTGCAGCAGCCGAGGCTTTGCGGCGCTCTCGTTCCTGGGGATCACAAATGGATCTTGCCGAGTTAGCTGGGGTGGGTCCCGCCTTACCTCAGCTCTCGCGAGATCAAGCGGGTCCCAGTCACGAGCACTCCGAGAGAGGTGCCCGTGCTGTGACTCCAACATTAGCTCTATCTAGTTCAGAAAGTGAGATGGATTTAGCTAGTGTTGGTCCGGCCGAGGAGGAATCGCCACCCTCCTCGCCGGCAGTTGAGGAGCTTCTTGAGGTTGTGACACGAGCGGTCTCTTGTCTGGGGCTTGATTGGCCAGCAGAGACCAGAAGTGCTCGTCCTAGAAGAAGTATGTTGGACGAGCACTATTTACCAGTTCGCGTCACTCCCCCGCGCCGAGCAATGCCTTTTATACCAGATTTGCATGCCGAGGTATCTAGATCTTGGGGAAGGCCAGCCTCCGAAAAGGTTCATACACGCAATAGCGGAATGTATAACAATTTAGTAGGGGGTCAAAATTATTGTTATGGAGGGATGAAAAAAGTGGATGAGGCTCTCGCGAGTTACCTCGTTCCCCAGTCTTCATCCTCCATTAAAGCTCCGGCGCTCCCCTCCAAGCCGATGCGCGTCACATCGTCCTTGGTGGGGAAAGCGTACTCAGCATCGAGTCAAGCCGCATCGTGCCTGCACACCACGGCACTGTTGCAGGCGTATCAGGCTGAGTTGCTTGGGAACCTCAACGAGGGCGGCAGTATTAGTCCGGAGGCAGTGACAGAGCTGCGCCGGACTGTGGATTTGTCTCTTCGGACCACTAGGGAGACGGCCTACTCTGTCGGCCGCTCCATGGCAGCTCTGGTGGCCACGGAGAGACACCTTTGGCTTAATTTGTCAACGATGAAAGATAAAGACAAATTTGTTTTGCTGGACGCTCCTCTGTCCCCTTCGGGCTTGTTCGGCGATGCCGTGAGAAGCGTCGTCGACAAGTTTCAGGAGGCTGCACGACAGCAGGCAGCGTTCAGTAAAGTTCTTCCACGCCGCCCTCCACGTGAGACCGCCAGCCAAGCCAGGTCTCAGAGCTCCTCATACAGGGCCGCTCAAAAACAACCCGTCTCCCTCCGGTAGATGCCGGGAGGGGGGGTCGACAAGTTAAAGCCACAGGTCGTAAAGGTGATCTAAGGGTTGTCCTGGAGGCTAAGAAGGCTAAGAGTAAGCGGCCCTGACGCCAAGCCGCAACCAGGTGGTGTGTCCCTGGAGCAGCTCAACAGTCAGCCCGCCATGGGAAAACCACCCCCTCTAAGGAGGGTCCTAGAGCAATCCTCCCGGGTTTCCGGAATCAGCCCCGGCTCAGTGGGGGATATGTTCTTGGTACCAGAGGCCAGCCCAGGGAGGCTGGTTCCCCTAGTAGAATTCCGGGATGCGTGGTCACGGCTACCCGGTATCTCTCAGTGGGTCCTGCGGACGGTAACCTTAGGGTACGCCATTCAGTTCGGGGTTTCTCCACCTCGCTTTTCGGGGGTCCTACAGTCAGTGGTAGGCCCTCAGCAGGCTCTGGTCATGGAGCAAGAAGTAGACACTCTGCTGGCGAAAGGGGCCATCGAGCATGTACCCCTCGCAGAAAGCAAGTCCGGTTTTTACAGCCGGTACTTCTTAGTTCCAAAGAAGGATGGAGGGTTGCGGCCTATTCTGGATTTGCGTCTCTTGAATCGTGCGGTCAGGCGTCTAAAGTTCAAAATGCTAACGCTCAAACAGATCGTAGTGCAGGTCAGATCCGAGGACTGGTTTGTCACAGTCAACCTCAAGGACGCGTATTTCCATGTCTCCATCCTTCCGCAACACAGGAAGTTCCTGAGGTTCGCCTTTGGGGGAAAGGCGTACCAGTATCAGGTGCTTCCGTTCGGCCTAGCGCTCTCACCCCGCACGTTCACAAAAGTCGTGGACGCTGCACTAGCTCCACTGCGGCTACGGGGCATCCGTGTTTTAAATTATATCGACGACTGGCTTATTTTGGCGCAGTCGCCGCAGTTAGCGGAGCAACATCGAGATGTGGTGCTCGCACATATGAAGGAGCTGGGGCTGAGGCTGAACGCCAAGAAGAGTGTACTTTCTCCCGCTCAGAGAACCACTTTCTTGGGAGTCATCTGGGACTCAGTTGCGATGTCGGCTCGGCTTTCCCCCGAGCGCATCCAAGCTATTTGTTCAGCCGTCAAGAGCATCAAGCTAGGCCAGCCACTCACGGTGAAACACTTTCAGAGGGTGTTAGGGCTCATGGCAGCGGCATCCAGTATTATCCCACTGGGCCTTCTGCACATGAGGTTCCTGCAGTGGTGGCTAATGACCAAGGGGTTTTCCCCGAAGGGGAATCCACTACGCACTATCAGGGTCACGGGGCGATGCCTACGCGCCCTGAGCATGTGGAAGAACTCTTGGTTCCTGTCTCAAGGCCCAAGGCTTGGTGCTCTGGTTCGGAGAGTCTCTCTCTCGACAGACGCCTCCCTCTCGGGCTGGGGGGCGGTCATGAAGGACCGCTCCTCACAAGGTCTATGGAACAGTCGGCACCAGTCCTGGCACATAAACATGTTAGAGTTACTGGCGATCCACAGAGCACTATGTGCGTTCCTACCGGACCTTCGCGACCACCATGTCACTGTGTTCACCGACAGCATGACGGCGGTCGCCTATATCAATCACCAAGGGGGTCTACGTTCGCGACCACTGTACAAGATGGCGCGACAAATCCTCCTCTGGGCCCAAGGGAAGTTGTTGTCTCTCAGGGCAGCCTACATCCCGGGGGTCCAGAATGTGGGAGCAGATGCCCTATCGAGACAGGGGGCAAGACCAGGGGAATGGCGGCTCCACCCCGATGTGGTGGAGCAGATTTGGGAAAGATACGGCAAGGCACAGGTCGACCTGTTTGCCTCAGTAGAGAACACCCACTGCCCTCTGTGGTTTTCACTAACGCATCCAGCGCCTCTGGGGCGGGATGCCATGGTACAGGATTGGCCGAGGTCACGCCTGTACGCCTTTCCCCCGATCGCTCTGCTCCCGGGAGTTCTGGCCAAGATTCGCCGGGACAAGGTCCGTCTCACGCTAGTGGCCCCCCACTGGCCATCCAGGATATGGTTCTCGGACCTGGTATCCCTCCTAGACGGACTCCCTTGGGAGATTCCAATCAGGAGGGACCTTCTGTCCCAGGCGGAGGGTTGCATTCTATATCCGCAACCAGAGCTAATGAAACTGTGGGTCTGGCCCCTGAAGGGACCCAGCTCATAGAATCTGGTCTCTCAGCGGAGGTTGTTGAGACCATCCTTCAGTCCAGAGCTCCCTCCACGAGGAAACTCTACGCCTTGAAGTGGAAACTTTTCACGTCCTGGTGTATTGAAAGGCAGTTGCACCCAGTAACCTGTCAAGTTGGCAAAGTACTGGAGTTCCTGCAAGAAAGATTTGTGGCAGGGCTGTCCCCCTCCACCTTGAAGGTTTATGTGGCTGCCATAGCGGCTTGCCACGTACCTCTGGGTGGGGTATCCCTGGGCAGGGACCCCCTGGTCACTCGTTTCCTCCGTGGCACATTAAGGCTGAGACCTGCGGCACAGACCCGGGTGCCGGCTTGGGACTTGTCTGTGGTACTACAAGGCCTGTCCCAGGCACCCTTCGAACCTATAGAGGAAATCTCAATCAAGTACCTCTCTCTTAAGACCCTGCTTTTGCTGGCTATCACCTCGCTCAAGAGGGTCGGGGATCTTCAGGCCCTCTCAGTGGCCCCTTCATGTCTTGAGTTTGCGCCCGGGATGGTAAAGGCATTTCTCCACCCGAGGCCAGGCTATGTCCCCAAGGTTCCCACTGATGTGGCTCGGTCTATCACGCTGCAGGCCTTCTGCCCTCCCCCATTTGATGATCATGAGCAGGAGCACAAGAACAAGGTCTGTCCAGTGCGAGCACTGGACGCTTACGTTTTCAAGACTGCCACTTGGCGTAAGTCAAGACCAGTTGTTCGTTTGCTTTGGGACCCCTGAGGGGGCTCCTGCCTCTAAGCAAACCTTAAGCAGGTGGATAGTCGAGGCTATCTGCTTAGCTTATGAGTCGGCCGGACATGCTTCTCCTCTGAGGGTCCGAGCCCACTCCACTAGGAGCATGGCGGCATCCAAGGCACTCCTCTCCGGAGTGTCCTTATCTGATGTTTGTGCTGCGGCTGGCTGGTCTTCGCCGGACACTTTTATGAGGTTTTACCATTTGGACCTCGATGCCGCCCCGGGGACTAGGGTGCTCTCTCAGTGAGCTGGGACACACCCGGAGGCCGGCGTCACTGAGGTGGCGTTGGTATTGCGTTCCCCTAGCGCTAGACGCAGCTCGAGTTCCCTGAAAGGGAACGTCTCGGGTTACGAATGTAACCCTGGTTCCCTGAGGGGAACGAGACGCTGCGTCTTTGCCTCAGCTCCTTGAGCCTCCGTGCCCGCTTCAGACATTCATGCTGAGGCGCCCGGGTTTCGGACGCGCTCTTATGCTCTAGCTCATGACGTCACCGGCAGCCGCCGGCAGTGACGCATTCGCACGCGTTCGTCTCTCATTGGTTGCACAGATCTTCACGTGACCGAGGAAGACTATTTCCCCTAGCGCTAGACGCAGCGTCTCGTTCCCCTCAGGGAACCAGGGTTACATTCGTAACCCGAGACTTTTTACTTGCCTTAAAACACCTTAAAAAAAACTTAATCAGTGCCCTTTGTTAAATTACAGTGTTCATAAAAAAAAAAAAAAAAAAAACTATTATGAAAAGTTTGCAGTCCAGTTCTCACAAAACTGCTCCAAATGTAAGCTTGTTGTCTACCATAATTATATAATAAGTATCCCTCAGTTTTAAAATACTTGAAGTATAAATAATTTGGTCTGTTACCAAAAATTGTTCCCTTAAACCTACATTTATGTATACTCTATAGTTACAATTAGTTATAATTACCGAAGGTTATGCAGTACATTTGGTTTACTTACACAGTACTTTCCAGGCTGTAATATAAAGCATTACCCAACATGCTACTTGTTTTCTTTCCAATATGGTAGGAGTAATTGTTTGAGTAATGTAAATTTGATTAACTAAAAGGTGGCGTGTGAATACAAGGATGTTAACTGTGACAGGATGAATGACAGGCTAAATGTGACAAAATGTGTCAAAATGCACATAACAAAAAGAGTAAATACTTTTAGCTTGTAGTTTAAGTAGACAAATTGGGATGCAGCATCAGTTGAATATTTCAGAGAGAGTGTCCCACTACAAATGCACTCTGGCGTACAATGCAACAAAATAACAAAGCAAACTATCATCAGAGAGATGTGGGAAGTGGACTTTTATGAATTAGGCAACCAGTCACAACACCTTAACAACATGCACTTACGCATAATCATATAGGGTACGGAATATGCGTATTTGGCATGCTGTCTGGGGAAAGGTCTCCAAGCTCGGAATTTGGCCCGAATATTGAGTATTTTGCCTTTCTTCCCAAAATAGGGCAATGTGAGCATTATTGAATGCTAAAGTCCCACATGTAATTAGTTTCATTCATACTTGAATCTGGAGGACCCATAGAAGTATTAAACTTGTGATGTCACAAGAAAGTCCCTTGTATGGACAAAGGTCTATCGTTGCAAGCTATCATTCCCACCTCTCACTTGAGTACTAGCATTTAGTATTGGACTACATTTCCCAATATCACGCATACCTAGATTGATTATGGCACACCTACCTGTTCCTTATCACTAAGACTACTTAAACCCCTTGTGTATGATCACTCGTTGAGAAGTCTTCTTTGCCCTGGCTATGGCTTTTGAGCATTACTATGTCCTGTGTTATTCTGCCTTGGATCACCTTTTACAAATCTATACTCCCTGCCAACCAATTGTTGTTTGTCTGGTCTATTTATCTCGCTGTTTGCTTCTTGCTTCTTTCCCTGATCATCTGACTGTTATGACTACATTTACTGTTCTGCTTCTGATATTGTTGCTGTTTGCCCTCCCGTTTCAACCCACGCCTGTCTGTCCTCTGAACTTGCTTTGTTTTAATAAGCTGCACATGGATCCCATTCACCCTGAGTCCCCATTACAATTACAGACTAATGACTATGCATATGAATCACTCATTAGTGAAGGGATCTTTAAAGGTAAATCATACTGTGTGATCTAATATTTGCTTGAGACTAATGATCTCAGATGCATTGTCCTTGTCGTTGCAGTCTGGCAGGTTGCGTCTGACTAAGAAGTACAAATGCTATAATAAAATCAATGAATATAAAATGCATTCCAAGACTAGATCGTGTATCACAGTTAAAACTTTTAAAAGAAAACTCCAATAACATTCCCACTAACATCAGCCAAAGTTGTGGCTTTAATTTCACTAGTGACAACAGCTCTTCCATTAAAAGCTTCAAGCCCCCATCAGTGTCCTCACATGCCAGGATGCTAGAATTAATCACACAACTCACGAAAAAACAATTGAGTAAAGCTAAATTAGCAAAGCAGTGAGAGAGGCTAACACAGCCTCTCCCACTGACACAGAGGCACTGACGTCAAAATAAACATATCTAGTGCTGAATATTCCCTCTTTGGCAAGTATTCATAAGGCTGAGCATCTGGGTCTGTGTTAATTAACTTGGCATTATCCACGTTCATTTTGTTTAGCACCAGGCTCATGGGTCTGTTTTAGAACAGTTAATTTAGGCCTGAGGAACATGGGGATGCCCATGCCTGATTTGACGAGAATGCAGTCAGTCCTCCCAAGTGGCTTAGGCTCTCCTGGAATTTCGCAGTAATTTAACTCTGCTGTCAATCACAGTTTGCTCAACGTCCCTCTATGTCTCTGCAGTAACAGGGAAAGAGAATAACAGAGGTGGGGAAGAGGAAACAATGGTCATTGCACACATTTCCCAATAGCAGAACAGGTGTCTGCCTCCTAATGCCAACAAATTAATACGGAATTGGATGGAATGCAATTGTGACCTGATGTGGTCTTTTAAACACCAACATATTTGAAAAACTCCAGAAGAGCCCTTATTATAGTTCCAAAATATTTATGGTAAAATTGACAATAACACATATTTAAAAAGTGTGAAACAATGTTGAGCACAGCATGTAAAGGCCAGTTGTTTAGCAACAAACTACCAATAATAAACTCAACCACACTTTCTTTATTAAATATTCATGTGTTTTATACAGTCAGACATGCTATTTCGTTTCAGAATTGTATAATCATTATGATAAATGATTTATACTTGCATAGTCGTTGCTGGGAAAAGTTACTTTTAAAAGAAATGCTGAAAGAAAATGTTTTGCTCCCTTGAAAAAGAACTAATTGCGGTCCTTAGTTTCTTTCATGGAAAATACAGTGATCTCTTGTTTATCGCTGTTAATGGAGACCGAAACCCCCCGCGATAGGTGAAAATTCGCGAAGTAGGATTGGCCCCCCTAGGAATTTCCGTATATGTGTGTGAAGGTACCAGAATGTTTAAAATATGTATATTTATACTTTTAATGAAATCTATTTAATTATAAAACCTTAATTATACATTTACTCTCTCTCATATGACACGTACTATGGTGCTCTACACTCATCAATGACAGCAGTATCTTGAGACTTGACTCCAGTAATGGCGACGATGACAGACCTGTGCGGTTCGATGAATGTGATTTTTAATTTTTATTTTTTGATGAATGTTTTTGAAAAATCTGCGATGCACTGAGGCCGCAAAACTTGAACCGCGAAGTGGCGAGGGATTACTGTAATGTGTTATGTTACTTTTTCTCACCAGGGCTGAACTTGTTTGTTTGTTTTGTTTATATATATATATATATATATATATATATATATATATATATATATATATATATATATATATATATATATATATATATATATATATATATATATATAAAGTGAAATTATATATATTTATTATTATTAATACAGAAATAAGAGTCTTAAACTTAACTCTACTGTACAGACGTGAATTTGCATTTCCTTCAGTCTGAGGCTAAACTGATTTCACTTTTTCAGTGAAAGGGTCTAAATTTCAATATATATATAAAATATAAAGAAATTTAGACCCTTTCACTGAAAAAGTGAAATCAATTTAGCCTCAGACTGAAGGAAATGCAAATTCACGTCTGTACAGTAGAGTTAAGTTTCAGACTCTTATTTCTGTATTAATAATAATAATAATGCAATTAAACACAAATGTGATGTTTATCTAAAGTTATTTTTGCTTAGTATTGTTAAATTAGATCATTTAAGGTCAGTTGCAAAGACGCAGAGTATGTATAATTTATAGTTTGATTATTACAGGTATGTGTTGAGTTTGAATTCAATGTTTGTTTGTTTTATTCATTTTGAGACATACGGAACCTGCTTTTGCGTAAATGCTCACATTCAGTCTAGAACTACAATATCCAACATTTTTACAAAACCCTACATTTTCTCTTGCTTGAAAAGCTGTTTCACTCGGATATGCATCACAATAGGGAAGAAAAGACTTGCAACTTCCATTTCATGCAAAGTTTTAGAAGAGAACCGAATGATGAATGATGAATAGTGTTTATCATCCCACCCAAAAAACATACTATTGAGGAAAGACTACAAAAAGAATTTGCATGCCCAACTAATGCACAACCAAGACAAGCACATCCAGCGTGCTGTCCATCCAGTCAATGATGAGCACCGCATACATGCAAATAAAGATCCATGTTTGTATATATGTAAATATCCCTGGGTAAAGATTGAACAGTGAACATGGAAAATAACACATTATTCTATTTACCAAGAGTTTAACATGACCTGTTCCAGGCTTTACAACAAGAGTGAAAAGCCCTAGTAACATCTTGAACATTTAAGTCATAGAGATAAACAAATGTATTTAATCTTTTCAGCATGCTGCATTTCTTGACCTATTATTTTTTCTGTAAAGGTGCACTTCACCAGTCCTGGCAGGTTTTCGTGTCAATGGCACATCTCAACCTTGCTTAGAGACATGCGTACTTTTGAATTTGAAGATGCAGTCAACCTATTTCTGATGACTTTCACTTTAATTTCAGGAACTGACAATGCTGACCAGGTCTCCACACTAGAAGGGTATTCTTAAGACATTTCAAGCAGTGATAAGGTTAATAAATAGCACCACAGCACTGAAATGCCATGTCAATTTGCAGTGTCTGCCACATCTTCAACTTGGAAGGTGAGCTGCCGTCATATTGCTTGAAAGTACAGGCTGAAATGCCTGAAACTGGTTGTAAATTGAATTTTAATAGCACCATATAATATGCTGAGCCATGCAGTTTTTGCCAGCTCTCTTCTCAACGTTGTCACAAAGAAGTCATTCTTATGACCCTGAATTATACCCGTCATTGCAGACTTCAAAGATTTATCCAAACAACCTCTGAAGCGCACAGCACTCGATTTCCATGTGTGCAATATGAGCAAATGAGGTTTAATTTAACAATGCCTAATAATTTTGTTTATGTTAAAACCAGTGCATTTTCAGAAGCATTAGTCCGGGTGTGTTTTGACTATATAAATCTAGAATAACATTTGTTTTTTCAGTTGTCAGGCTACAACTCAGACTATTGATCGTGTGTTTGTTTGAGAGAAGGCAGCGAACTGTGTAATGTTTTTTTCTTACTAACTTAAAGACTATTCGCCTCCAGATCAGGACTACTGTAGCCTGCCGGGTTTTCAAAATTGAACAGAAAAACCTTTCAAACAAAAGTATGGTGCATCAGTCCTCCATCAGATCATATTTTCAAGCTTTATATGCATTGTTTTTTCTCTCCTTCTTTATGATTATAACTTCTGGTAATAATTTAGCTAGTGTGTGGACAATTACATGTGAAACTGTAATACAATTAACACTTTTACTTGAATTACAAATAAATAAATAAATAAATAAGACACTTTAATACTTAAAGTGAGTTCTTTAATGAGTACTTTAATAATATATATATTGAACTTTATTAGCTTTCCTTGAGCATTGGTGCTTAAAACACCAAGGTCATGGGTTCAATCCCAGGGAAAGCAAGAACTGATTCAATGTGTTCCTTGAATGCAATGCAAGTCGCTTTGGATAAAAGCGTCTGCCAAATGCATAAATGTAAATTCATTAGAACACATCTTTAGTATATTTAACACACATCCATGGGGACATTTTACAGTCAAAAGCAGGGGTTTAAAATCAGTAAGTCACTGTACAAGCAGACAAGCTTTTATGATGCAAAAAAATAAATAAAAATCCTTTACAACCAAAGTGTCTGCAGATTTTTCTCAGCAAGGGCAGCTCAATTCTAAAAAATCAATAGGAACAACTCCATTGAAGTACTATTAAAAACAGTATGCGTACATAAAAGTAGGGAGACTCATAATGCAACAAAATAAATAATAAAACCTTCTGAAGAGATAGTAACAGATAAGATGGCTCTGTAATTCAACCTCTGATATCATAATGACCAAAATGTGCTTTCATTTCAATACTCTACCAAGCAGAGTAGATGAGTCTATCATAAAAGAAAGAGCTTGTCTTAATCTGTGGGAGGTATTGTGTGTTTCTCAACAGCTCAGAGGTTACAAAATAATTCCGCCTGCTTTAATGTAAAACAGATAACAGCTGTGGATGGTGGTATTCTGGAAAGTGATAAACCAGGACGAACAGACCTGGGGTGAAACAGTACTTAGTACAACAGAGCTAAACTCATTTTGCTAGCTCACGAAATGTAGTTATCTGAATCAACTGTCTTCCATATTCACCACAGGATATTGAGGAAGGCCAAGGTCAAATTACATCAAAATCTGAGAGCATTAGACTTCATTGCAAGAGAAAGTTTTCCCGCTCAGTCAGAGATAATCTCAATCTCCAACTGTGCTCAACGGGGACTAAAAAGCTTAAGAACTGATAAGATCCTGACACCACATAAAAATGGTGCTTTAGGCAAGAAAACAGATTATTTGATTAACTGTATAAATGGAATGTGTTCAATGAGAGTCACAAATAATTTGTTTTTATGATGCGATGCCATGGTTGTCTGTAGTGTTTAAGGCAGGGATGCCCACAATGTTTTGGCTTGTGAGCTACTTATAAAATGACCAAGTCAAAAATGATCTACCTACTATACAAATACAAAACTTCTATTTGTTTATGAATATATCGAGAATTCTTTATATACACAATATTTGTTGGTGTATAACAACATTAACCCATATGGCACAATACAATATTTTTTGAGTTGGTAAAACATGACTGCTGTCAAGACTGTCGTCACTGTTCAGAGGGAAATCTGTATCATAGTTTTTATGAACAGTCCAAAAATGCTGCTCCACATTTCCCTTCTTCGGTATAGCAATGACAGACTGGCAGATGAGGCAAACACACTTCGAAAATGACATTGAAGTGGTAAGTTTAAAAATAATTATTTGGAGGCTATCTCGCTTGCTTGCAAGAGTTTTGCAACACTTTGTGCCATTGTGTGCATGCACACGCGCGGTGACTCATGTGTCAGACTGGCTGCTATGTACATCAATCAAGTGACACTTCATAGTGAGGACAGACGATGGGCTGACATCTACGTTGGAAATTCCATGCAATCTACCCACACTACCTTTGTAATCGACCAGTAGATCATGATTGATGTATTGGCACCCTTGGTTTAGGGTCTACCATAAGGCCGCTTTACAGTGAACAAGTTGTTTTGTTTTTTACTAAATAAGTTTCTTCCACCTTATTGTAAGGTTGATTCAGTCATACTAAATAATATTTTGACTTGGTTCAAATATTAGATGTTATCACATGAGGACCTTTGTTAGGTTAACTGACAAAAGTGCTACAGTGTATAATGTGACGACTGATGCAATGCTAACATTTCATACTCTTAAAAGGACAGTTCACCCAGTTTACTCATCCTCATATAATTTCAAACCTTTATGCATTTCTTTCTTTAGCAGAAGATTAAAGGTGTTTGTTACTTATCTATCAGTAACTTTGATATTTTGTAGATGTACTGACACTCTGGGTGCCCCATATATTTCTGATACTTTAAAAAAAGCCAATGAGAATTTGCATACCACTCCATCGTCACATGGGTATAAAAGGAGTGGTGTGCATCCACTAATTCAGATTTGTTCTTCAGAGCCAAACAAGTGTCTTGCTGGTTTTACAGCACATTTCAGTGGTCTGTCTCCCCTCAGTGCTTGCTTAAACAGTAGCTTCCTTTAAAATAGCAGCTTTTTTCTCTAAAACACCAAAACAAAGATGGAGAGGTACTTTATAAAGATGCATTTTCATCTGTGTATTTCTGGGTGCAGTCAAATCTCCTGTCACCATATGGCCATGATTGCTGCCATGAGTATTTTGGTCATTCCCACACTGAGAAAGATTTTGTGGATGGCACATGTTCTTACTGTGAGAATATTACCATGGCAGCATTGCAATCTTTTCTGGCTAGAGAGAGAGAGTAAACTCAACCACTCCCCGTGCTAGTCCTGCTGCAATGCATGACATAGTGTTGGCTACCACTGAAGGCAACAAAGAGACAGTTTTGCCAAGCTGACAATAGCAGAATCAAAGGGTAAGCTAATGCCTTTTGATGCAGAATACATGGGTGGGCTCCCACCTTCTGGTGTGGAGGCCCAGATTGACAACTCAGTATGATACTGAGTTAGTGTCCATGCTTGCACAGGGCGACAAAAGCATCAGACTGGAGTGGAATCCCTGTCCTGAGCGCTCTCGGTTGGATAATTGGTATCAGAGCTAAGAGTACGACTAACAGCTGCATACCCACCCCAGTGGAACTGGATGAGAAGCTCACAAAGTCATTGAAGGCCCCTTTTACTGCCTGGTCTTTCGCCAAGAGGATTGATTTGCGACGCTGGACCTGAAATATGTATGCATTCGTGTCTCAATTCTGCCTTGGCATAGACCGTTTCTTTAGTTTGCCTTCGAGTGATATTAGTACAAGGTCCTCCCATTCAGGCTGAAAAAAGTTGCAAGAAAGGGAAACTCAAGAAAGTTGCAGAGGCTGCCCAACATCCGCATTCTCCATTATCTCAAAGACTGGCAGACTCTAGTTCACTCTTGAGATTTATCATATGCACTAGGATCTGGTGATTCAGGTCAACCAGAAAAAAACATCTAGCTCTCCTCAGTGTATCTGGTGGCATCTCTTTTCTCAGGATGGAGTTGTACTAAGTTGCTAGGATGACACAAATTGCCTGACGTAATTTAGGAAAAAAAACAGTGCTCCCACTGTAATGATTTCAGAGGTATCAGAGTCCTCTGCTGTGGTAACAGTCCTCAAATTGAAGCACATGGGGCCGCTTCTGCACAGACTTCAGACTTGAATCCCTAGATGGTCATGGCACTGAGGTAAGCATCACTTTGCTTAAGCCCTTAGACATACCTTGAACTTCAATGGGCAGATGTTCCCCAAGAAAAAGTTTCAAGGCTTGTTATCAGAACAGATATTTTCAAGTCAAGCTGAGGCACCGTGTGCAATGAGCATGCAGCCTTGGGCTCCTGGAAAAGACCTTGACTAAGCTGGTATATCAATTGCCTCAAGTTTCTGGTAGTGTGGTTGACCCTGCTGAGGTTTAATTCAGTGATCTAAGGCAAGCACATATTGGTCAAGGTTTATGCTCATGTCGCATGTCTTAAAATGTGACCATCTCCTCCTTTGGAGCCAGCCAAGCTTAGGTACCTCACGTTGAAAACAGCACTTCTCTATAACAGACACATAACAGATCAGTACTGTGGCCTGGGTGACACCAAATACCTTCAAGAGATTCTGCAGATTTGGAGCCAGTTTTGTTCCTGTGTGTTGTCAGGTAACTGCCTAGGTACTCCACATGCACAGAGCACCTTTCCCCTCCCTGAGGCAATAATGTGGCAGTTGAATTTGGCGGAGAAATTTGATGCCAGGCCAAGAATTTGTGATGTATGCCCTTTCAGTCTTTTCCTAGGCAGTCTCTACCATCAGTCGCTGGGTAGGTTGTTATTGCAACTACTCTTGTTACCCAGCACATATTTGCTTGCCGACATCTGCAATGTCTGACACTCATAATGTAACAGGGTTAAAAACACTGTTATTTTAAATGTTTTGACTTTCATCAAAATAACTTTTTTTTGGTTTAGTTAAATGTTATTATAAGTCATCTGGTGGGGACATAGGGTTTTGGGTTAGGCTTAGGTTAGTAGAGTTAGTAATTTGCCTTTAAACTGTGAAACCACGACACTTTCTTTGGCAGGAAATTGTATCTCATGCTGAGAGGGGGTAGGTAAAATGTGCACCAGCAAAAGGAAACCACTGTATTTTTGTAATGATAGACGAGTATCTTGCAGACATCAGTTAATTTTGTGTAACAATATGTTAGTTGATTTGTGATTTGTATATGATCCATTTTGTGAAGTTTAAACATCATTTGCTCTCCATGTGTGTAGCATTACTGACGGCATCTTATTGATTCTAATGAGGGTTCACATTCGAATTATTGATTCGAATGCGGGTTCGCATTCTAATTATTGATTTGAAAGTTCACATTGCATCACTATCTGATGATTGTTCAGAACAAGAGCAGAAAATTGTATCTCATGGTGAGAGGGGATGTGTATCTAAATGCCACAGCCACCAGATGAAATATTTTTCTCCTTGTATTGCATAAATAAACACAATGAATGAAACAAAGTTCCTTGTGTCCCTGGAGTGCTATCAGATGAGGAGCGTTAAAAAAAATCTCAGTTCAGTGGTTGAGGTGCTTTCTATAGTGCTATCCTACTGTCAGTACATTAACACAACGGTGACTGACAGATCGGAAATGTTTTGGTTACTGAAACAACCTCGTTCTCCGATGTAGGGAATGAAGATGCCACATCATTGAACTACCCACTGAAATGGCCAGAACACACTCTTGGCGCTTCAGCACAAACCTATATGAGTGGATGCATGATGCTCCTTTTATGCCCGTATGGGGGAGGAGTGGGATTTAAATTCCAATTGACAATTCTATGGCCTTTTCTGAAGTATCAGAGGTTCCAACCCTGACTCCATCCCTGACACAATGACTCTGCCAAGTACACATTTCAGCCAGTTGTGACAATATTTTATTAATTTGCACATTAGGATAGATCATAGTTTGTTTAAACATTGAGAAGAAATTTGAACTGTATTACACTTGAAAATGCAAGAAACAAAATTAAGAGACCTTCAAATAATGGATTGGCAAACATGACTCAATTATTTTATGTCCACACATGTCTTTATGTACTAGACATAAATAATCAATGATTGGGTCAGTAGATATAGTACTTTTGGTTAATTATTTAGGCTAAACGATCTATACAATGAGGGACTATGGCAAAAGTTGCTATGCACAATCCAATGGCTCTCTGGCTGTTCAGCACCACGGACAGTTCCAGAGCAGTGTTGCGTTCAGAGAATGCCCACTCTGGACACTGCCCATGTATCTAATCCATCACAATCAGCTCCCTGATAACACACACGGGACTGATGCGTGTTCCAGCAGATTGCCAGAAGACAAACAATCTCACTTTGCCAACCTCTGTAATGGATTTGTGCTGCATTTGTCCATGAGAGCCTTTTTGATTAGAGAGACATTTTGATTGGAGTCAGCATTGGGTTTAAACAATACTTTGAAACACCAATGAAAAATAAGTATTCCTGGTCTGAAATCCTATAGGCTACACATCAAAGCTTCAGTATAGTGAACTCCTGCTCTTAAATGTCTCTTGTCTTTTTCTGAATTATACGGAAAAAATGATACAGTAAAATCTGAACATTGATGCAACAGAATGAAATCAGAAGTATTATTATTTTCTGCCACTTCAGTCTGAATCACTCCTACTGCACAGATATACAGGGGCTTTGGGCCAGGGATAGACTTCAGCACCCACACATGCTGCTAACATTTCAGAATAACCTAAAATGAATCAAGTGATAAATTTAAATGCCACTCTGAAAAAAATGTTGGATAATGCAATGTAAATGCTACAGCAAGGACCTGCTAATTGGCTGACTGTTACCTTGCCACATAAATAATTTATTTTATTTATTTGAAATATTTCATATACTTTTACAATTTAATATTATAAAAATGTTTTTAGGAATACACCAATATGATTGTTAATCAAATTATTTATATTTAAAAGCAAATAAATGATATATTGGCCGAAAAATCGAAATCCAATTTTTTTTTATATACACTGAGAACCTAATTACAAAAACAAAAGGCTCACCATTAAAAGCCATGTCCTAAAAACTTCCTCATAAATCAAACATATATAATACAATAGACTAGTTTGAACAAAAATAAGATTCCTTATAACTTTATAAAATTAATTTTACATTTATTACATTTAACACTACAATAAGGTTTATTTGTGTTAGCATGGGTTAAAATGAACCAACAATGAATGGATAATACTGGTTTTATTATTAATCTTAAGTAATTTTTTAGGATTCATTCATCTTAATGTTAATCTATGAGTATGTAAAGGGGATGCAGCATCTCGTTCCACATTCAGGGATCTAAGGTAACATATGTAACCAAGACGTACTCTTTCAAAGGGAACTTGCGGTGCGTCAAAATGCTGTGGGAATGCAGTACCCACTACACCAGCATGCCGCATCACAAATATCTTGGAGGGAAACTCCAAGCAGAAAAGCTTTGGAATCAGCCATACCCCTGGTTGAGTGGGGTCAGACTGCCAGCCAAAGGAGAGGACTGTCCGGCCGACTCGTAAGCAAGTGAGGTAGTTATCTGCCTCGACTACCCACTTGCTCATAGTCTTCTTAGACACTGGGGACTCCTTCTTTTGTGAACTCTGTTGACAAAGGCATCTAAAGCCCTGACAGGACAGACTAGATTTAGTTTTTTTTTTCTGGTCTGGAGTATGGAAAAAAGGACGACAGAGGGCCTGGAGCATGAGGTCTTACAGAATTAGTAGGGTAAAGCTTTTACGATGCCGGGAGAAAATTCCAGGCATGAGGTTAAAAGAGAGAGATCTTGTAGATCAAGTGATTAGCCGTTGTCTCCCCCAAAGAAACCCATCCCAGAGGAGTGTGGTAAGCAGCAAGGCTGCCACGTACACCTTCAAAGAGGAGGGGGATAGACCTGCCGAGAATCGCCCAGTTAACTGGATCCAGATGACGAATGTTACACCAGGAAGGGAACTCTGGAGTTCACTCATGTTCGCCCCTTAGCCCGGTGTGGGAACCATCCATTGAAACCGTGGTATGATGACAAGGAGCTCCCAGCACTGATTCCTGGGAAAGAAACCAAGGCTTTTTCCACATAACTACAGCACAAATGCATCGTCGAGTTTGCGGAGTAGTTTTCCCCTTGGCGAGAACCCCTTGGTTTTGACCCACCACTGTAAGGGTCTTATGTACAGCAGGCCAGAAGGTATCATGCTGGATGCTGCTGCAATCAGACCCAGCAGTTTCTGGAACTGTCTGACAGTGGGTGACTGAACTGGCTTTAGCTCGTTGATGGCTGAAAGGATTGAGGAGATATGAGCTGGGGCAAGACGAGTCTACATCATCCCTGAATCGTAAATTACCCCTAAGAATGTAGTCCTTTGAGCAGGAACATACAGCAACACACTCTTCTTGGTGTTAATCGTCAACCCCATGTGTACGAGGATGACATCTCGAAGAAAAACTTTTTATTGGTATGCCTTAGACCAAAGGCAAACCTAAATAACTCCCTGTGCTGATGGAGGATGGAGACATGGAAGTATGTGTCCTTAAGGTCTATCACGACAAACCAATCCTCGGATTTGAGCGTGTGACACATTTTGCTTCATTTTGAACTTTAACCTTGCTACTAAGCGATTTAAATGCTGCAGATCTAAGATCAGATGCAAAATTGGTACTTCAATTGTTTAATTTTTTTCAAGTCAATTTTTTTTAATTTCAATTGTTAAGTAAAAACTATAGATTGGCTGAAAATGTATTAGGTGATATGCATTCCAAATTTCCTGTGTGAATCATCATCATAATTTGTTTGTTATTAACTCTATACAGTAAATTGGAATGTTTTATGTGACATCCTATTTTATTATTATTAATGTTTACCTGATGGTATTTAGTGTTAGTACTGTGCTCTGTTTTATTAACCACATTTGCAGGAGAGGCATTTAAAAAATAAAAAATTTGGCTTTCTATAGGACAATTGTGTAATAATGTAACTACACATATTAATAGCTCAAATTGGTTGTTAAATTAGCATTACGCAATATAATTTGACCAATAACTATAAACTTTACAGTCACAAATGTCATTCCATAATGCTTATAACATTTTCACACATTTTTTTATTTTATTGCAATGACAATCATTCAATCATCAATCAATCAAAGTGGGGTGCCACTTTTAGTTGTATATCTTACTAAAACATTATGGAGTGCATTAGAATTTATACAGTTTGAATAACATATAAGAGTTCTATTGTTAATTCAGAAAAGGTGAAGTGGTAGACACCCCAACACTCCCTGCACAAATGGATAACATAGGATTCTGACATGCTGACCCAGTGGACATGAGCAGAACGCTTTATGAGTAGTAGCTTATGTATTTTAAACTTTGGAGGGAAATTATGGAAAAATACGTTTCTTAAGCACTAACAGGGATATCTAGATTTGGTAACATACCCTGCTTATCATTCCACCCTCGTCTTGGGCTTTATGCATGTCCTCCGAAAAGCCATTACAGAGGGCTACTTGTGTTTTAAGCATGTGACTCGGGTGAGAGAGGGCGCGCGCTCGCGTCTGCCAGCGTCTATCCATTGAAATTTGGTTCTGTCTCTCACACACACATACACACGGACAACGATGCAGAGAGTAGGAGGGTCAAGCAGAGCTATGCGATGGGACTGACTTTAGATAGGAATATCCACAGGCACTTCCAAAAGAGACTGAGAAGCCTCAGTGTCGCAGTCCGTTGGCGGATGTTAAAACTGAGCCACGCGCTTTATAGCTGAGGTCTTTTTCTAACTGTCTGTACAGCTAGTGGATTTATATTCGACACTGTTCGACTAAATGCGGTTATTTCTTCTTCAAGGAACAATTCAGAACACTACGCGGATAACATTATCTTCGCTTTAAAATGGGAACGATTTGTTACCGAAGTTGGACCATAGTGAAGTAGCACCGATTTAAATATTTAGGTGCTGCCTGAGAGACCTTTCGTCCATCTTCGCCAAACAGTTTGCATTAGTTCCGTGGGGTTTACGCCGATTCACGTTAAATACTCACATTGAAGAAAAACTGATTCAGCGAAGAATGGAACCTGTTAAGATGAAGTTTCAACACCGATCTATGTTGTGGTGAGTTGTATTTATTTATTTTATTTATTTTAATGGTTGTCCAATTGACTATGCTCTCCGAATATAATCGTGTCTCGTGCTGCAGCGGGACAACTTTAAACAAATGCAACCTGATCGTCACATGATCGTTCCTTCCATTGAATGATGAGCATACTGCAACCCATCAAGATTACACTGCTCCTTACACGAGTTACAACTGTGATTCCCCATGACCGTTCATGTATTTATGTCATGGTGCTGCTTGATACTCACTCTCTCTCTCTCTCTCTCTCTCTCTCTCTCTCTCTCTCTCTCTCTCTCTCTCTCTCTCTCTCTCTCTTGCTCTCTCTGTATTCCTGCATTACTGAGAAAATATTGTATATATGCTGTCTAAAGGTTCTAAAACTTTTATTAAAGTAAATATATCTTTTTGGAGGGTATTTGGATATTTTACTTAGAAAGAAGACAAACATACATTTTATATTATTTTTTTGGTTACAGGTGATATAATACAGGTTATTAGGGTTCATTTAGAATGAATATTTTACACACTGAGTCTTGAGCGGATTCTGTAACTGCCAGTGATGCATAAAACATTTATCAATTACAAAGTGGGACATTGTCAATGTGTGAAAATCAAGGTTAATACCCTACAAAGTTTGGTTACAGAAAATCTATAAAACCATACATAAACGTTTTCTGCCTAATGAAACTGCTTGCTAATATATTGCTAAAATGTGTCATTATCAAAATGTGTCATTATCAACTGCACCATCTGTTATTAAAATAACATATAGCTTACTTCTAATTGTTTTAAATGTAAATTACATTTAATTATAGCACACGTAATACCATAATATGAAGAAGAAAAACACTCCTTACACGACAGCAGGGTTCTATTGAAGAAATGTGTAGTGTATGTACTGTGCAATACAGTTGAAACCACTGTGCTAGTACCCTTCTGCCTCCAAAGGAGAGAGTGCAGAAAAAGCAAATAATTTTTGGCAGAATAGTGTTACATGACTTTTCATTATTCACAACAGACATGCTATAAAGAATCTTTCTGATAGAGTCTGCATAACAATCATTTAGTGCTCTGCTTTTACATGGATAGTTTAAAATTCTGTCATCATTTACTCACCCTCATGAAATTCCAACAGGTTTCCTCCTTATGTATATCACAGAGGAAGATATTTAAAAAAAATTGGTAAGCAAAAACATTTGGTGACTGCTGACTTCCATTGTAAAGACAAAAAATCACAGAGAAATAACTCAAAATATCTTATTTTATGTTTCACAGAAGAAAGGAAGTGATACTTGGTTTTAGATTGACATGAGGCTGAATTAGGCTTTTAAAGTATGTAATTACTATGCATACAAATAAACTGTAAGATTATTCGATTTATTGTTTTTTGTTAACTTAACGGTCTAATTGCAGTGCCACTAGTGGCACCAAAGGCAATAGCATTTTAGTCTTTTTTATTTTTTGTTTTATTTGGGTCAGACAGTAGAGCTTGTAACCGCACAGTTGGAAACTAATTTTCTTATTGTGGTTCATGGAGGCACACAAACCTTATGTATCAGCACCCTTGCACAGTGGATGTCTTTGCAAAACAGACACTGGCACCACAACACTGACAATCTGAATGCTGCATTCACATTTCCCTGTGAGTGTTCCCTTACTAAGTGTGTGTGTGCCTTTGTATCCCAGCTGTCTCTCATCATTGCTATCTGCTGGCACAGTTTTTTTCCATTTTCCAAAAACACCATTTAGAGCTTTTGGCGGCCACATAAAAGACAAAAAAGACCTTTTAGCGTGCACATACACAGACAATTACACAAATAAGCGCAAACATCAGCATCCAGTAGTGTTCTAGCTCAATGGCTCATTCATCCTATACTGATGTTCGATGTAGCCATGGATGAGAGCCCAAGAGAGCTGGTGAAACCTTTCCTAGTCTTGTAAATATGCCTCAATGGGGCCTTTTTTCTTCAAATGGCTGTCTGCAGGTAAAGTGGCTCCCTAACAAGTCCTCAAATTAATGAATGACTCATGCGTGAAGGCCCTTCTGCAGCAATTCCAGCACATCAGAAATTTCACAGCAACGACTGATTGGTTGAACATGCAGCTAGCAGACAGGCCCGAACAGGAGCGACGCTTTATGATGGTGAGCTGTAGCCCATTATTTTATGATAATGAGCAAGATCACTGAATCCATCCTAATGCTGAGATTTCTATGAGACAAACGTATGAAAAGACAGGCACAGGAACATTGGCTCCCTGATTAGAGCTTGAAAACAAAGAGACCCTCGGGAGTATGCAGTTGAAAAGAAGGTAAAGATGTGACATGACACCTTTCAACCAGGCAAACAAAAACATTGATGCGTGTACGAAATGACAAGCAATAAGAGATATGCAAGAAAGCAATGCTGCTAAAAGGTTTCAGCTGTCATCGGGAATTTCTTGACGTGGATTTTTTTTTTGATTTGTACAAAAGTATCTTTTAAAGCTCAGTGTCACATTGTGTCCAAACGAAAAATGACACAATAAAGCGACAAGCATTGAAATTTGTGTTTTTGTCATAACCACTGGTAAGCATCAAGCAATGAGAGACAGGTTATCCGTCATGAAATCTCATTTGTCGAAAATCCTGCAAAAACTTTCATTCTAATTGGATAGCTTTGTTGCATTGCACAGATTTTTTTACTTTCGACAGACATTGTTGTACTTGTACGTTTAGGACATGGTGTCAGATGTGCAAAACTGATTTATCATAACTTTTAAGATGATAAAGCAACTTATGTATCCAGCAACATTTAGATAATTTAAATCCTACAGATTTCTATAATCTTTAAGTTTAAGTGTAAAGTACTTTGGAAGGCTTTTGTTTTTGTAATGGCCTTTGTTTGAGGAGGAGACTCTATGTCTGGCTGAAATGAGAAAAGAAGATCATGGGTTGTTTTCTGAGATTAATTGCTGCTTTTTCCGCATGTATTGTGCTGAGCCTTATATGGCCAAATAAAAATGTAAAAGTAACAACTTTACGATCCAAAAAGCAATAATTAAAGCAGCAATTAAATCAGCACCGTGTACATTACCGCTGCTTTGCGCATTATTACTGTGAGGTTTATTTCTAACCTGTAATCAATTCTTTGTTGGGATTTATTTGTACCAACAGACATTTTAGTGGAATGTACCCCTCTGCTTAATAGTTATGGTTAATCGATTTTACTATAAACCTTTACTCTTTGCATACATGTCCTGACCTGATTACTAATAACTGGATGACTAAAAACAACAACAACAACAACCTAAATTATAGCATTTGGCATCATCCAAAGTAATATATTCATGATCAAAAGAATGGCTAGCTTATTGTTCATGCTTCCTAAAATATCAGAGGCTTTATTAAAATAGATTTGTATTACAATTAGTGTTCTTATATATAAAAAGACCAATTATTGCACCCTAGAGACATGAACTGAGTGTTTTTAAACCCTCATATTAAAATGTGTGCCATGTCCATAGAGACATTATACTCTCAGGGACATTTGATATTAAATGTGGCTGCTAGAGTGTTGGTGAGCAAACAACGCTAAATGTATCCTTTCTTTTTCATTCGTCTGTTTCTTTATGTCTTTGTTTGCTTTTTCCACAATACCTTGAGTCCTCAATTGTCCTTTTGAGTAATGCTCTGTGTAATGTGCAAAGGCATGCATATTTATAAAGTTTTCATTTATGGATGTGGAGGATGCAACAAGAAAAGATATTAAATATAAAAATATATTATGGGTATGTTTTGTTAAGTTTTGTTAAACAAGTTCTGTTTCAAGTTTTGTTTGTTTTTTTTGCAAATAGACTCTCAAGGTCAGTTGTATGTTATTTTGCAGTACGCTACAATGTACAATTATTTTGTCTGATGTTCACAGTGTTTCATCTAGAATCTGACAATTATTTTAGTTTCATGGCTTGTCTGCTCCCAGAGGTCAATTTCTCATTGTGACAGCAAGATTAGAGGGAATATTTGATTTGCATTTAACACAACACAATGGCTGTCATTCCCTTTTCTCCTTCTGGTCTCATGAACTGATATAAGCTAGTATTTCATTTTTCTTTTATTGCCTGGGATATTCTCTTTGATACATTACACACCACAAATCTCTTTGTACACATCCTTCTATTCTCAAACGAAACGCAGATAAATAATTATGACTTCCAGCCACATTATTTCGCTAAGAAACCTTTTACCCTCAGGCACACAATGAAAGACACCGTTGATTGTCATGGGTTAGAGTGTAACATAGCTAATTATGAGTAAAAGCTCATTAGTCAGCAGAGAGAGAGGAGGATATGAGGTTTATCGGTTCCTGTTGCAGACTTTGAATATGCTTTCAGGGATGACTTGAAGTCAAGCCTGAGAGAACTAGAATGACAAATAGTGGGATCCTACTGTAAAAATTCTAAAACAACCCTGTAATCAACTCTCACCGAAGATGCACTCTTTTGCAAACAGTCAGACAACCCTCCATCCACCCTGCGGACACAGATGTAGAGCAGGAAATATCTCAGAGAATGTAGCTTCATTTGCATGTTTCCAGCAGAGACAGCCAAAACTCATTGGAGTTGCACAGGTTGTAAATGAAAGAACTGAACAGATGCCCCGAGTCCAAAGTGCACACTTGAATTTATCCTCTGAACATGGTTGACTCAAATGCCATAGAGATCTCAAGTTTGAGCAATCCCAAATCTCAACATCTCAACCTTTCAAAACTACTTCAATAATACTTTGCTCTGAGCTTAATTTTTTGTTTTAGATCTCGTTCTTACTTGTAATTCAAGGTTGTGCCTGGACGTAGTTGGCAATATGGATTTGTAGATGGCAATGGAGGATGGATGGTGTTTGTGAAAAAATAAATTCCTTTAATTATTTTAAAAGGATATTCCGAGTTCAGGAGTTCGTCAAGAGCCTTTGTGGCATAATATTGATTTCTACAACAAAAAATAAATGGCTAAATAGTTAATAAATAATAGTAATAATTTTGACTGGGGAAAAAGGGGAAAATCAAGTCATCTTTTGAAGAAATGTGAAGCTTCTGAAAAAAAAAAATATTTCAATGCATTTACTTTAAACGGAAGTGAATGGGGCCAATGTAATGCACTCTGAAGGGAGGGTGGTAGTGTGTCCTTTCATAGCGAACTTGCTATCCGAAATTGCCTACCCTACCTTTTAGCAACAACAAAAAAGTAAAAATTACATTTCTGTATAAAGTTTTACATTTACATGGGCCCACAATGACTTGAAATTATTAAAACAGCTTAGTTAAGAGGTTTTTTTTCCGCTTTTGTGGAAAAGGATAAACGGGTAGAAATTATTTGGTTTATGGTTATCCAGATTATGCCACAAAAACTTTCAGTTAAGCTTAACTTGTACTGATCCTGGAATATTCCATTAATATCAATTTGATAAGAATATATAATTGTTTTATATATTCATAAGTAATAATCAGTTATTTATTTATAATTCGTCCACAATCTCATTACAAGTATAATCTGAAATGACTGAGTTGCGCCGCTGCTTAATGAACATGACTCAATATGCTTTAGAATCCATTTAAAACCGATTGACTTTTTTTGTCTTTCAGACAGCTATTTTTGTCTAGTCTGTTTCTCTCTTATTACTAGGCTTGGCTATAGTTTTAAAATGATTCGTCCCTCTAGGTGAATACTCAGGACCTTGTCATATTCACCATTTACATGACAAATTACAAAACCAGTGTTTGTACTGCTATTGCAGCCCCTGCAGGTTATGATACAAATACTCTTGCAACATCTAGTTTAAATGAAAAATCGCCATGTCACATAGCAAGGCTAAGATGATCGTGCAAAACTGTATACATAATTTCCTCTCTATAAAGAGTTCTACAGTGGTAACACAAATATTAATTCAACTTGCCTCTAAATAATTATTTTCTCTTTTTCCCCAGAAAACTAGCTAATGTTTTTATGCTATCTCCCACCAGACCTTTGCTTAATTTGAGTCATGCAGATACATATTTCATTTCTTAATTATCCTCATTTATGTGTTTACAGTTTCTCCTTCGTCATTTACTTCTCTGTTCATCCCACACATTTTATACATCAATTTTCTTTCATTCCTTCCACATGTCACACTTGTCAAGTCAAATCAAATCAGTTTATTTGTGAAAATGCTTTTCTGTTTCACTGCCTCTTTTACAGAAAGCTGTGGTTTAATCAACATAAAGTTGTGTAGGAACCAACAGAATTGTCACTTTTATGACATTTCAGACCAGCCTGAGGATATTTCAAGCCAGTTTGGTGTTCAATTATATTTAAGTGGCACCATTGGTGCTTTTCATGCGTCCACAGTTGATGGTAAAAAAATAGATTTCTCTCTCAGGCTAGATGTTTTATTTGTGATATTAAAGTATACATCAGCTCCTCTTTCACAGTGGATCGGTTTAACAGCATTTGATGAAGTGTATTGTTTTTGTAACCACATATATTGTTTGATGATGCCCCTGTAAAAAGGGAATGACACATACCTGATATTATTCCTGCAGATAATAACCAAAATCCTGTTACTGCTCTGGGTGGGGGAGATAATATGATTATAGCAGCATATTGCTTTGAAATGAACAGTGCTCGCAATGAGTACACGTTTACACGTTTGGTGTATGAAGATGGGGCACGGGTAAAGATCTGGGGTTGTTTTCATGAAACATCGTAAGGCTAAAAGAAGCACCTAGCTTGCCGATTTAGGAGAAACTCCTAAAAATAATGGGTGTGCCAGTTCTAATTTTAAGACTCCTAAATATTTGCTCTAAGAGTATTTCACAAAGGATTTGAGCGCTGAAACCAGTTTCTAAATATGTGAAATGTTAGGGGTAGTCAAAAAAGACTCCTAAGTTACCAAGAAAAATATACAAAATGCCTCCGCAATCTGCACAAAGACACTGCACCATTGAGGCAATAGGTGATTCCTGGGTGTTGAGCCTTCTCCACTTATAAATGCAATAAATATTTTGATTTATAGATTTTAATCTTTCAAAAATAATGTCCTATCTTTGGTGCCGATAGCCTTATAGGAAGCTTGGGTGACCTGAGATTGAGTTAAGGCTTGTGGACTTTTCCTAATCCTGTCGCTTCTTTCTCTCTTCCACTTCACTTCCTGTCTACTCACTGTCATATCATAATAAAACGGCAAAAATAAATATTTGAAAATAAATGATTAGGAAAACAATGTCCTGTTACATGTGGCAGTTGTGTAAACAAATTCACACATACAAATTATCGAATTGAGTAAGCGAGTAAAATAAGCGAATTTAGCGTGCTGTCTGAGGGGAGGCTCCAAGTTTGGAGATTAGCCCAATCCCAGAGTATTCCCCTGTATTCCCGGCTGGGAATAGGAAACGTCAAGAGTGAGGAGTCAGGGTGGTGGAGGGATGCAAACGGTTGAGGTAACTGTATGTGTATGTGTATGCCTACTCTCAAGATGATTGGATAGAGCGTGCTACTCCCAAACTTTATTTATTAAACATCATTTGTTGCTTGACAAATCATTTGAGATGCAGACCTATAAGAGGCTGACAACTAGCTGAACATATACTTGTTTAATTAGTGACACCTATCCTACATTTTTAAAATCTTTATTTGAATATGGCAACATTATTTTAAAACTGGCAGGATGTAAGTGAAATAATCTGAGAAAATACCAGTTATTTAATACATAAAGGTACATTTATATCACTAGGGGTGCATAAATCTTTTAGATGTACAAAAATGGTACAAAACATTGCTTTACCCTGCTAAAGTACAGCTGGAGTGCCAAAGCTCTTTGTACACTTTTAGATACGTTCTTGTAACTTGATTTTTATGTGTGCTTAGTAAAAGTTGGTCTCAGCAGCTTTGTGAAAAGGTTTTAAGAGGAAACTCTTGCCTGAGAGTTCTTAGTGGTAAGATAACATGTTTTGTGAATACTGCCCCTGAGGTTTTTTTATTCAAGGTTGCAGGTTTGATTCTAAAGAACTGGAGAGTAAAAGGGGTCATACACTGTGCTGTTTTGTTGTTTTATAATGTTTCCTGGGGTGAACTTAAAATGTTAGTATGATTTATACATTAAAATAATCCTAATCTATAAATAAAAAGCATTTTATCTTTCCTGGTTTAAGTCCTCTGGTTTGAATGCTGTGAGACTTCAGTGTAAAAGCCCACTGCTGTGATTGGCTAACATCTTTGCATATATAAAAAAAAAAATCCATGTAGGACTCTCTCAACTTTTAGCATGTTTTTCTATTACATCTCTCAAGATTAACTAATTGTGAGAAATGTTGATTGCATTATATTTAGATCTTGAAAGGTTGTAGTGAGCATTGTAGCCGATCATGTTGAGGGCATGAATGCAGGTTTTGAGCTAACTATGCAAATAAGAGATCCATTGATTAAAAACAAATCAAGGCGAGAGTCCAGAACTCAGTCACTGATAAACGTGCGCTGTTTGATTGACACCTCCAGCAATTGTAAAGGGAGTTTTGTTTGATTGCATTCAATGTACTGTATATAATTGAATCAGTTTAAATAACAGATTATTTTCATCTTACTAAGAGAAACAATGTTGATATTTAGTCACTGATTTGATTTACTGAAACATAGATAAAACACATCTGGCTGTACATGAATTTCTAGATATTAGAAATTCCTGGTCACAGATCAGGCATTATAATTAACACAGTTACTTGCATGTTGTCAAATTACTGTTAAGTCCGAATCGTAGAAGTCTGTTTTCAAAGCTTGTGCCGAAATTGTGACTGATTTACCCAAGAATCCACAGTGAGATGTACCGAATACAAATCAATAATGCTCAACTGAGACATTCACTTTGTTGAAAATAAATAACCACGTTCTTACCATTAGGATCCTTTGGAAAGTAATGTTATTTTTAGTGAATTGATCCTGTATTGCTCTTCTCTCCTGATTGTCTCACTAACACATCAGTGGGCAGGCCCAAAGTTGTAATGAAGAAGTAGACAATAAAAGCTGATTTTGGACTCGGACTAACAAGGAAGTTTTCAGTTCTAAAACTTAAAGGATTCTCTTATAGTATGAGTATAGAATTATCTCAAAAGCACAAGGAAAGTTTGATTTTTCAGTTCATGACCCCTTTAAAGAGATCACATCCCTGATCTTGAATAAAGTACTTAACTTCAGCTTTCTCGCTTGAAGTAGTGTAAAAAGTAGTTTTTTTTTTTTTTTTTAAGATCTAACTTGAAATAGCTTAACAGTATGTTCAGAAGAGAGCATGAGCCAGAAGCTCTATCTATATCAAAGCTTTACTCTGCCCTTGTGACTTACATTACATGCCTTTTAATCGTATTTTTTTTTTCATGTTGCCACCTTCCAAGCAGAGCTACCATAAAAAAAAAAAAACTATACAAAAAGCTGATGGGACAAAAAAAAAAAAACTAGACCATGTATAACTGTGGTTTGCTCTTGGGAGAAATGTAAACAGTGATTTTACACAAAAGCAAAGCGCTTGTTTCTCAAGGCAGAAAAATAGCAAGTCAAAAGAATTGCTGATGGAAACGTGGAGATTGCGGCATTTGAAAGGCCCTTTTTGTGGTGCACCGTGGCGCTGAAGTGCAGCGCATTGTAGGATCCCTACTGAGTGGTTACTGTGTTCCACCGAGACTTCCTCATCAATATGCATGGAGAAGTACGGATGTCTGCGTTGAAGAATTAGATGTCATGCAGCAAAAGCCTTGCTTTTAAATCTGCTGTAATCACAGCAGAAAGCATTGTAGCCTGGATCGGGGCTGCATTTACACCAGTATGAATGTGTGTGTCAGCATGTAACATACATTATATACAGTAGTTATGTGGGTTATAAGGATATATGCATCACCCAGGAAAGAACTCTCATAGGAATAAATGCAAAAGGTGGACCTCTTATGATTACGACTTGAAATGTTATGCTTGAAAATATTTAATGAACTGAAATGCTGATCAACCGATATATACATTTTATCCCATCACTATCTGCACTACAATAAATGTAGGCATAATAGTGCTTCTGTTTTGATATGCACATCACAGTAATTAGAGGTTATACTAAGCACTGAAGCACAAGTCATTGTGCTGCATTTATATTGAATGTTACCTTAGGGTTTGTATTTTCATCTGAATTTGCATCTATTTTCACACTGTTCCATATAAGTATGATGATTTTTGAAAGTCGCCCACACATATGGTCACATGGCACATATGACTTGACAGTCTGTCATCAGAATACATTAATGAGACTTTTTTCCAACATCTGGTTTGGTCACGGCCATGAATAATGATTGACAGCACTTGGTGGAAATATGGAAATAATAACGGGGTTAGAACAAGAGGCGGGACTGCATGAGATGCTGAGAACTAACTACTGAAAGAGATGTCAAAAATGTTCTCATGACATAGGTTTACCATGGGACTGAATTAAAGTGCATGCATTTAATCTGTAACTGGTGCTGTTGCCTTTTATACACTTTCCATTTGAAGCAAAAAGCTTGTAGAGCATTACAAATAATTTGGATTTATATAAGCAGTCACTTTTTTTTTATGGAGAACTTCTCAATTTCATATACCAGCGCAGTTGCACTGATAATGCTAAAATTGGAACCATATGCACAGGAGGTTCTTATTATTTCACTTATATTCTTTTATTGTTAATTTGGTGATACTTTGTTCCTCTGAAGTACTAAAATACTCATTACCATGCAGAGAACATTTTTATGTGAATACATTACACTTCTCACTTACAGACAATTAGTAGATTATTCCCACAAAGAATCATCCTACCTCTCTCCCCAGTCTATGTTGACAAGATCTCTCCGGAGTCTTAAATAGTTTTCAAGGCCTTAAGGAAACAGAATTTCCTACTAATTACCACTGTATGTGTGGCGCTCTCTCTCTCTCTCTCTGCCTCTGCACTTTTCACTTAAATGAACAGTTGTTTTGGTGAGTTTGTCTGAGTGAAGGTGACGAAGTGTTTACTAATGTACCTTTGTCCTTTATTTCTGTGTTACTGTCTTCTGTGTGTGTTTAGGTGAGAATTTGTGGTACCAAAGCCATGTTGATCTTCAGTGCCGGGTGGTGGAGTGTGGTCTTGCACCAGAGCCTGTGCTGCTGAAGCCTTGTGCTGCTCCCCCATGGCTCTATGGGAGCTGCTGCTGCTGACTTTCAGCCTCTGCTGCTGGCTGACAAGCTCTGTCAGTTTAGCTGAAGAAGGCCCTGCAGGCCCCCTGGACTGGCTTCTGTCAGACAAGGGCCCCTTTCATCATTCACAAGAGTACACTGAATTTGTGGAGAGGAATCGTCATGGATTTTCCACGAGATACAAGATCTACAGGTTAGTTGTAATGATTAAGGCTTCTAAATGAGGCTAGATTGATAAATTCACAATGTTTATTTTAATATACAGATATAAAAAAAAAAATCAATATTAATGATTATCAGAATGAGCACACACTATTTTATAGTGTAGTTTCCCAGAATGCATTATGTGCATTGCACTTTGAATCGGAACAAGTAGTAATTTCCTCTTCTGTCATTCCAATTCAATTTCCTGTTGGTACATACATTTCAATTCCAATGGGAGGCTATTATTATTAGGAATTTTGATCGGTGATTCACGCTCTCGACACAAAGTAAAAACGTTTGGATAAGGCGGAGCCACTTTCGCTAAAATCGCAATAACTCTGGAACACAAAGAGATGATCTCACCAAACTTCATATACTCATGTAAGAGCTGATTTTGTGGTAACACCAAAAAAAAACTGCGACAATTGACCACTTGGTGGCGCTATCACCTGTACAGGGTCACATGTTAGTCTGATTGACTTAAACTTTTCATGCACGGTCTTTGTCCAGGGATTCATGATCGTCTATGAGGATATTGGCGTATCTAAAAAAACATGGCCGTCATCGGCCAATGAAGTTTGACCATCAGTTAGACCAGGGAACAAAACGACAGGGGACAAAACGACGGACAACAGAACTATCGCTCCGCTAGCCTGCTCCCACACCCCCCCCCCCCCCACTCCCCGTACGACAGGAGCATGGCTCTGCTCATCTTACTATTCAAAAAATGTAGGGTACATGGCTTGCTCAGACAAAAAGGTTCTCGACCCCTGAGTTAGACCATCTTAACGAAGGTCGATCGGAACGAAACTCGATGGCCGTGTGTGACTCATAGTCCTAGTGGTCTGTAAGAATTTTGAAAAAAATCAGACACTACTTGACGCTAACGTTGTTTTGCATTTTGACTCACGTGGTGTTTCACGTGTCCACACAATACTAATATCATTTGATAGATCTTCTCATGCTGAACAAACTTCATAAAACTGATTATGTGAAGAACAGGCCAAATTGACATAAACTGGCATAAGAGATCAGATGACATGTGGTGTTAAACACATCCACACAATATGAATGTCATTTGATAGATCTTCTCTTTCTGAACAATTTTGTCTATGTATCGTTTGCACAAAGTAGGAACTTCATAGAACTGTGCACATTAGGAGAACTAGTCCAATTGACAAAAAAAAAACGGCATAACAGCTCAGATGGTCTTCATACGTTTGAACCGCGGTGATTGCTGCTTGCAGCTATATTTGTTATTATTATTTGCAGGCTATTAATAATATTATTTATTTATTTTTGTTCTCAATTTTGCCCAAATCTGTGTCACACCATCACAGCTGTTCGTCATGTTCTGTTCATCACTGTGCCTACTTTGTTATCAGTGTTCATCCCTCAGTTGTTGGTTGTCTATGCCGTTCATGGTACACACTTTTATGTTGCTGTCAGCTTTGTGGATTTATCTTTGTTTGTTTTCATTAAAATTCTTTGCTTTTTATAGAACCTTTTGAGCCCCTCTTCGTCATCTTCCTTCACTGTTACTCTGGTTTGATGTTTTCATAAAACAATTCAGGAATAATCAGTGGAAAAATCAGACCATGTGAAGAACTTAAACAGTTTACTGGCAGGAATGGAAACATTTTTATTCACCGCAGATAATTATCTAAAGTAACTAGACATCATATTTGGATAAAAGTACTTCTATTATTGTCAGAGTGTGATACTGGTAATATGATTAAAGGTCTAATAGTTGAAGTTCTGTGTATATCCTGTTGCTATATAACAATATGAACAATAAATGTATGGACTTGCAGGAAAATAAAAATATTAAGTCATTATATGAATAATCTGGCAATGAAAACACTACACAACAAAAGTTTTGGGTCAGTGTTTTATATATTTATTTTCTTAAATTATTACTTTTTTTCTGCAAGGATGCAAAACGTCCATTTCAAATAATCACTGTTCTTTTGAACTTTTTACTCATGAAAGAATCTTGAAAATATGTCTCAGTTTCCACAAATATAGAACAGCTATTTTCAACATTGATAACATTAAGAAATGTTACTTGAGCACCAAATCAGCATATTCAAAGGATCTTTCAGAAAGATCATGTGACTGGTGTATTGATGCTGAAAATTCAGCTGTGCCGTCACAGAAATAAATTACATTTTACATTTACTCATTTACTCAAACATTTACTCAAATATTGACCTGAATTAAATTAAACTGAAATAACGCAGTTGCTAGCGAGCAGCAAATTCAAACTAGACAGACATTTAAGGGACAGGGTATAGTCATATCACATTACTTATTTTACACTTATTTTAAAATTTAATAATATTTTAATTATATTTTATATTTTATTTAATAATTATTATTTTGTGTGTGTGTGTGTGTTTTTGATCAAATAGCCTTGGTTAACATACCGGTTAGAGACTTCTTTCAAACAAAATGTAACCAACCCAAAACATTTAAATGGTAGTGCATTCTAAAAGCCTTAGTTTTGCTGATGTGAACTTGTAAGCAGTAACATTATATAAAATATGTGTTGAATTGCATTTCTGGTCCATTAGAATGTGGGCAAACATTTCAGCTCTTAAATTACTGGTGATTTCTCATTCATCATTGCAAGGACAGATATCGAATATTCATCTGTTCTCAGAAGTCACAGTTGACATCATCTAATTTGTAGGAGCTAGTTCATGGCTTCTCTTATTGGCCTTTCATCAAAACATTGGAGTCTTTTTAGTCTGTTGGCTAAACCTGGTGCATCAGAGGCTCAACGCACCTTCTGCAAGATTAATAGTCTTATCATGTGGCCAACTGATTACTGGGCTCTTAATTCTTATTACTCTGCATTATCACCTGTTCCCCTGAGATGGCTACTGTCGGCAGCAAGGCTGTGTTGGGAAAAGATTAAAACCTCTCCTTGATTAAATAAATGTGTTATAACAAAATACTAATTGAAAAGGTGCAGTTTTCACATGCACGCCAGAGTTTAAGTAAAACATTTAAGTATAGTCATTTCTCATTAAGTAGACAGACTTTTTAAGGTCTTAAATGGTTAAGCACAACTAGGGCAAACATGTTATATCACATTATATACAGTGTTGGGAGAAGTCACTTTTAAAAGTAATACATAATATTGCGTAACTCCCTAAAAAAGTTACTAATTGCATTAGTTATGTTTTATGGAAAGTAATGCACTACAAAACAACTGTGCTGAGTTTGCTTTTTTTTATTGCGACAGTTAGTTTTTTGCCGATGTGAAATGAATAAGCCTAAGGCTAAAGGAAATGCAAATTTACACCTATACAGTAGAGGGAGCAGCTCAAACAAACCTCTATCCTGCCATTCTAGATTTGAAGAATAAAAAACAAAAGCAAATGTAATGCCTTTCTAAAGTCACTTTTGCTTATTTATATGGTTAAATTGGGTCATTTAAAGTCAGCAGCTAATACACTGAACGTTTTGTCACAATTTACTTTCCACATATTCCAAACCTGTATGAATTTCCTTTATCTGTTGTAAGCAAAAGAAGAAATTTCAAAGAATGTTGATAATCAGACAGATGATGGTAGCCAATGATTTCCATTTTTTTTATTCTATGGAAGTCAGTGGGGCCCATCAACTGTTTGATTACCAATATTATTTCATATATCTTCTTTTCATTATTCTGCAATAAATGGATGTAAATTATCCCGCTTACCTCAAAAATAAATATTGACATGAGTTAAATTAATCTGAAATAAAGCAGTTGCTAGCGAGCAGCAAATTCAAACTAGACAGACATTTAAGGGACAGGGTACAGTCATATCACTTATAAAACTGAATTTTACCCCATAAATAATTATGGAAATAATATATATTGATATATTGACAAAATGGCAGCTGCAGAGAGCCAGTGTGCAATACATGGATGACAAATGTTCACAAAATGTTGATTAGTTTGCAAAACGTCCATGAAGAAACTTTTTTTCTTAACAAGCATATCGCGCTGACTTCAGTTACCTAGATGAGCGTGTTATCGTTTTTTACAGTTGTTGTTCCAGTAATCCATCTAAATTCAGCTTTTCTATTATTATATACGTTTCTCATTAAAGTAAGCCTTGCCTGAAAGTTATTTTGCTTTTCAGACCCATTAACATCTTCCCCAACATGTACTGAGCTGTAATTAATTGCAGTTGCATTGTTTGACAGTTTGCCAGATTTATTCACACAGTTGTTGATCATGTCTTGTTTAGTTATTTCTTATCTTGTGATGTCCAGGTGAGTTTATTTCCCTCAAAAAGATTAGTTTGTTGATAATTCCTCTAGTCATGCTTCATGTACCAAATGTTTTGTGAGGACTTCATGTTTCACGACAGTTCATTCCAAATCTTGGGATTTAGCATAATGCCGGGTTCAGACTACACACATTTTTTTCTTGTTACCATGGTCACAGTGCCAAATTATGGAATTTTAATACCTAAATTCTTGTGTCGTGGACAAGAAACATGTCAGATTACACATTGCTTCCCGACCAATCATCAGTTGCCATCTTAAAAGACGTGCATGACTTCATCGAGAAGGCGGAACTAGCGACTGACTTCCAGAAACTAGAGCTTAAACAAACAATGGCTACCAAAGCCATATGTGAGCTTAAAGCTAATTCCAGTTCTCACTGAGTTGTTGAAGCACCTCTGCCTCCGAATTCAGCAGCCTTTATCTTTTACCGTAATCCTCGTGTAAACATCATAAAGGCAAGTGTATTGTTGCCATAGCTCCAAAAAACTTCCCTCCACTGCATAATTCCACCTTAGCTGCAACAATATAAAGCTGAAAGCTGTGTATGGAAGAGTTTCTGTGCTCAGTGGTCAATGTCACAAATGAGATGCAACCCATCGTTGTGAAGTATCGCAGGAACGGCACTACGACGCAGTGTATGAGATAAAACAATCGACTCTTGCGTCCCAACGCCCATGACATCATCAAACAGATTGTGCCAAAATCAGGTAGTAGTCTAAGTCAGAATCAGAATCAGAAAGAGCTTTATTGCAAAGTGTGCTTGCACACACAAGGAATTTGTCTTGGTATTGAAGCTTCCAGTGCACATATACAACACAACATGAGTTTACATGGCAAATAACAATAACAATACATAACATACACAGTACATGTGGTCACATGCTGGGATTTCTTTTTTTTTATGGAGTGGGAGAGGGGATAGATTGTCAGCCATAACATCCGTCTGCATTGTTTTTCTTTCCCTGCGCTCTGCCCAGCATTTTATCTCTTATTAATTCAACTGTTCAAGAGGGAAATGGCCTGTGGAAAGTAACTGTTCCTGTGCCTAGATGCTCTAGTGGCCAGTGATCGTAGTCGCCGTCCTGACGGTAACAGTTCAAACAGGGTTAAGTCAAGCATAACCCCCCCCCCCCCCCCCCCCCCAAAAAAAAACAAAACAAAAAAAACAATTTGCTATACTGTACTGCACATTTCTTTAAAAAAATAAAACATTAGATAATGTATTTGACAATTTAAAACAATGTAAATTAAGGAAAAAGTGTGCATAGAACTCTTGAAATCTTAATAATCTCAATAGACAACATTTTGACAACATTTTCAGTACAGTGCATACATCTACTTGTATTAATAGTTAATGTTAAGTAATTAAATTAAGCTATAAAACATAGCCATGCAAATTGATGATAGTTGAGAGGTCTGTATTACCCAGGGCACTCAGCTTGTAGACTGTTTGATTTAAAATCACTTTCATACAAATCGTAAACCATTTATGTGTAAAGTAAATCATAAGCTAATCTATAGTTATGATGATTTGTACATCAATAGCTTGTGCTTTGAAATACGAGACTTGTGAACAGATAATGCATGGAAAAGATAAATTCAGCATAGCTTAGTGTCGAAAAAAGTCTCGTATTACGTTTGTGACATCCGTTGATCAGATTGCATCTTTTAATGCTAGTGCAGATTCTCTGTAATATGTTGCAGAGCCTGGAGCATTTTATTCCAACAATCTCTTTTTTTCAATGCGCTTTCTTTCTGATAACAACATGTGCATGTAGAAGACGTAGCGAGATTAAAAGTGGCAATATTATATTGGGGATAGCTTCTCCTCCTTCAAGCACTGCTTTGTTGCATTGCTCAATTCAAATAATCCGCAATGACAGGTAGAAGATGAATTACCAGAAGTGCTTCTCCTACTTACAGTGGTGTGTAACACTGTCGTCCGGGTAATGAAAGTGCACCATCTCATCCCTCCTTCAATTTTCCACATTCTTCTTGATTGAATTTGAAAGAATTTTAATGAGTTCTTTGTTGGAAATAGCTCTTTTTTATTATTTGGGAGATTTCACTTTGGAGAATATTGGTAAAATGCCATGTCATAACATTCAAAGACGAGGTCCAAGTATACCACCTGCTTTACTGAACCGCTTCCACAGGATAGCTTCCAGAGATGCTGATGTGTGCACAGACAAAGGCTATTCTCTCGCACGATCTTAATAATGTAAGTGGGGAAAATCATTTTGAAATTGCTTGTAAAAGGTCATTTCATAAAATGCTATTTCTTTTCATGATGACAGCTGCCCTTATTTAAAGTTTCCCTTTTTTGGTCCACTTCCTTCTGAATGATATTCAAATCATCTTTTTAATACTTATCTTAAAGGCAGAGATAAAAGCTTATGACATAAGCCTAGAGTACTTTTTGTTCTGCAACAAAAAGCTGAGAAACAAAGCACAGAAAGCAGAGTCGGTTTCAGTGCTGTTGTGAAGACTGATGATGACTGCGGTCGTAATGAGCATTTCATATAGCACAGCAGAAGTCCCATAGAGTGCTTCCTAGAGAAGCCTTTAAACTGCTCTCACACAAAGCCTTACCTGATAAGACAATCCAAGCTTATCTTGCTCAGCGGTGACGGGAAAGAGAATGACAGGGAGGATTTTCCGTCTTTACCTTCCTCTTTGTGGACACCTTTGAACTCCTGAAGGCTAGCTCATCACAGTTCCTAAAGAACTGCCCAGTTTAAAAAGTGGCTTATCATGGTGCCATGTGAAATTGAGAGCGAGCCTCGAAGAACAAGCAATCATCATCCCAATTGCTGGTCTAACACATACCAAATGCAATATTACCATGTTTTACAGCAGCTGAGGGCGTAGCTTATGAAATTACCGGAAACTATATTCTGACATAAATCCAACAACAGCTTCGGCCATACATTAATAATGTGTTTTTTGTGACATAATTTTGACATAATTCTATCACTTTTGCCCCTTATGAATTGCAAAACAGCAGATGGAATTAAGGGCGTTTGCTGGAATGAATCAATCAAACATCTGGGTCGGGAGGCCTCTGTCATTACTCCTGATTTAATGTGATAGATCCCCTTTCAGAAGGCCACCCCTGCTCCATCCATCACCTGTGCATGAGGTTACTCACTGTTTCTCAGCTAACTAAGAGGACAGGCTCTTCTGGAAGAGAGGCGTGTAGTGATTGGAGGGTGTTTTGAGATACATTGAGTTTGAGACTGTGCCAAAGTCTTTTGTAGAGGCATCTGCCTATTTTAGCGTATTCATAATTGCATAATGCAGTGCTTAAAAATAAGGACCGGGGGTTGAGAGAATTATAGAGAGAAAAAGCTTGAATACTTAATTGCCTGTAACTGCGTGAATTAAATATGTTATTTTTGTATGCATTGTGAGTTGCTGCTGTTGAGACAAAGAAGAACATTACTCTTGACCTGTCGTTTAAGAAACGAAATAATTTCTGTCAGGGCTAATTAAAAACAAGTTTTATAACTGCTTCATCAGCTACTCATCTTGCAATAAATGGCACAAATGCTTTTAGTATTTTGCTCTAAAGAAGATCTACTGGTCTACTAGGCTGTGTTTATGTCAACTACTCGGTTCCAGTTTATTAGCTCACATACCACTTTTTTTAAACAATAATTCAAGTCCAATTTAAAAAGTGACTTAGTGCTCTAATGTGTGCCTTTGCATTAATGTCTCACTACAAGATATATAGCTACAGTTGAATTAAAGACTTGTTTGTTTTCATTGTGAGCAGTTTGGATTGCATCAATCAATTAAAAAAATGTACTAAGAACTAATTTAGCATATTAAATGTAAGAAAAATATATATTTCTTGTAACTTCACAGAACAATCTAGGTTGTATTTACCCAATTATAAGACCTGCTAAAGATCAGATTCATTTTTTTATTTTATCCTCTCGATATTTAAAACCATAGAGTTCAAAAGGATGTCCTTTCTTTTACATATGACTAAATATTACTTGCTCAATTTCAGTCAATTAGATGTACATACTAAGTGTTCTGAAATGAAAAGAAAAAGAGAAATAACACTTGGACAAATGTTTCCTAAATATACAAGTCAATATACAAAACAAGTTTTTTTTTTATATTAATTAAAAAATTAAATATTAATATTAATATAATCATAGACATGAAATTTACATTGACTTCATTGACTTTCTACTTTCCATTTTAAAAAAAAAACGAGTTTTTTAATCGAGTATTTCATAGACATATGAAATTTACATTGACTTCATTGACTTAATATTTAGATTTGGATGCATCAGCAGTTAATTTGTGTCTGATTGACTCCTCATATAAATATAATTCCTATAGATTTAGAAACATTTTGGTTTTCATATGTATATATATTGAGTCAATTATATGTCATGTGGTGCTCTGGAGGAAGTCTAGGAGTGGCCAAAATAACAACAATGCATAAGTCACTAAAGCCTGAGTAATTGTTTGTCTGTCTTTTGCCTTGATGGTTTTCAGAGTTTTGTGGTGTTTTTTGTTGTTGTTTTTTACCATTTAACTTTTTTTCTCCTCCCTACTTTTATGAAAGGTATTGGTTGTCACCACAGGGCAGGCTTCTATGAGTCTTTCTGTCAGGGCAGATTTCTGTCACAAAGTGTTTATTGAGCATAGCACCTGTCAGCTGCACATTCGGAGGCAGTGCCCAACGCATGGCATTCATCCCCCAAATAAACCTGAGAACCTGAGGCTAGAGATTCAGCTAGGCAGGAGCACTGGTTGCCCCGCAGGCCTCTTTCTATCATGTCCAAAACAGTCGAGAAATGTTAATGAAAACAGATCATTAGGGACAGGCCTGTTTACTGTCTCTGTTTTCCTCATGCAGGGAATTTGGCCGGTGGAAGGTGAATAACTTGGCTGTAGAGCGACGGGATTTCCTGAACTCTGCCTTGCCTCTCACCCCGGAGTTTATAAGGAACATTCGACTCCTGGGACGCAGGCCAACTGCTCAACTAATTACTGACAACCTGATCAAGAAATATGGGACCCATTTTCTACTGTCAGCTACACTAGGAGGTATAATATATTTATTTATAACAGATTCTGCTGATGGTTTAGGACAAAGGTCAGTATACCTACTTTGAGCAAGCTTGAAAACCAACTTTTTTTAATGAAACCGATAGATTTCATGCATATCTACATCTTAATTTCCACACTAATCAAGCCAAGGAAAATCGCTTGTTACTTGCTTTGCTTCCTACTGCCTTATAATGTATTACTTTTTCCAATGTGGGTTTGGAAGGTGTAAACTGATGGCATCGTGTCCAGAATGGGTTACCTTTCTGAAATCACACACATTATTTCGCTCAGTTCTCAAATTCACAAAGGCCTCCTCTTTCAAGTTGCTTCACGTAATGCAACAGTATTGGCTGTACACAACTGATCTGGCCTTCACTGCTCTGGAAATCAGGCAATATTGTGTAAGGTTGGAGCATGAAAATGGGATTGCAAGTCCTGGCTTTGCAGTAGAGATTTGCCGGGAATAAAAACTGCCAGAGAGAATCACATAGTATATGCAGTATAAGCATGAACTCATACTGATCTTAGACGGTTGAGTATCCAGATACAGATTTTCTGATTAAATTCTGCTTTACAAGTTCTCGATTTGATTTTCATCTGTTAGAGGTTAAAATGGCCACTCTGCTTACATTATCTACTAGTGCTGTAAATTATAAAAGGTTATGTTTCAGGCTTAATCAAACCGGTAATTCTGCTTTTTGAACTGTATATTAAAATAACCAGCTAAAATGAATCATTTGTATTGATTGATTGATTGACTCAGGCTATACTTTTTGTGTACAAGTTTATGATTCACTAAAAAGAGCCAATTCATGAGTCATTTGTTTGTTAATCAACAGGTAAAAACATTTTTAGCCTTTTTTACACACTTTTTTTTATTGCTTTACTTTCAATACAAACTGTAAACTCACATTACCAACTCAACCTAAGAAACATTATGATTATTTAACTGTGCTGAAGATTCAGATTACATTATGAACCAATAAAGTATTTTTCAAATGAAGATCATGGTTAATTAGAAAATCTGTATTTTTACTTGGACCCGTAATAGTTATCCATCTGCTTACATAAGAAGAACAGCTTGCATCAGGATCTTTAGTACATGCAGCAGGTGCACAAAATGGATAAATTCTTATTGTAAGACAGTTCTATCAATAAGCATGGTCTTTTGTATTTCCTGTAGGAGAGGAGGCTCTGACTATATTTGTGGACAAGAGGAAGTTGAGTAAGAAAGCAGAGGCGAGTGACTACTCAAGTAACAGCACGGCTGTGACTCTGGAGGCCCTGCACCAGCTGGCTGCTTCCTATTTCATAGACAGAGAGAGTACTCTGCGAAAACTGCATCACATCCAGATTGCCTCCACTGCCATCAAGGTATGTCATTAGTCACGTCAGAGCCCACAGCTTCGTTCTTTCAACTCCTCAAGAATAATAATGTTCAGTCTAACAAAGTGCATTTTTTTCACTATCCCTGTTGCCATGATCCTGCTATGAAAAGTGTCAAATACTATGAGTGTGTATCTAGAGATGTCCATTCACTGCTGTATATGACAGGTTCTGCAATGTGAAAAAGGAAAACTAGCTCTGGTTGTTCAAGACTTGAGATTTATATATGTCCTGTCATGCTGAGTATGGGGTTGTTTATGGGGTTGTTTCAGTTGCAGTAAAGATGCCAAATTGCTAATGTAACTAATTGCCCAATAATCACACTCTCCACAAGATTTAACTGATTCTGTCTATAGTCCTCTATAACGGGATAGATCAGAATTTAGAGTTTTTTTTGGTCATCAGTTTTGACAAAATGTCTAATTACAGAATTTTGCCTTTTCATAGCCATATTTTGCCTAATTCTGCTGTACTGTAATACAGAACCAATGATGAAATTGTGTTTTCTATAACCAACTCTAGATTGTCATTGAACTCTCAATAGTTATAATCAGAATCCCAGAATACATTATATATGTACAGTCATGCGAAAAAGAAAAGACACCCTATTGAACTATATGGTTTTATGTAACGGTATATAATAAATCTTGTCCTGGGCAGGTCTTAAAATGAGGTAAATACAACCTCAGATGAACAACACCACATGACATATTACACCGTGTCATTATTTAACAAAAGCAAAAACCAAATTGAAGAATCCATGGGTGACAAAATTAGCACACCCCCGGATTCCATTCCCGGAAGGGTTAAACAGCCATTCCAAACTATTTCCAAACTACCATCATTCTACAATACAGTTGCCAATCTTCCTAGGAGTGGACGTCCCAGCAAATTTACCCCAAACTCAGACCGTACAATGCTCAGATAAAACAAAAAACAAAACAAAAAAACAAGAGCAACACCTTAAACTCAGTTATAATACATGTTAAAGTTCATGACAATACAAATAGAAAAATTCTTAACCAGAATGACATGTTTGGAAGGGTTGCCAGGATAAAGCTTTTAAAAAGAACATGGCTGCAGAACTGAAGTTGCATCTAAACAAACCACAAGACTTCTGGGACAATGTCCTTTGAACAGATGAGACCAAAGTGGAGATGTTTGGCCATATTGCACTGTGCCATATTTGGCAAAAAACAAACACAGCATAAACAAGCCTCATACCAACTGCCAAGTAGGGTGGTAGACGGGCAATAATTTGGGCTTGATTTGCAGCCACAGGTCCAATTACCTTGCAGTAATTGAGTCGACTAAAACTCCTCTGCATTCTAGAGTCAAATGTGAGGCCAACAGCTAAAGCTTGTTTAAAATTGGGCTGTGCAACAGGACACCAAGTACACCAGCTAATCAACAACAGGAATGGCTGGAAAAAAGAAGAATCAAGGTGTTTTAATGGCCCATTAATAGTCCAGATCTTGACCAGATTATAATTCTTTGGTGAGACCTTAAGAGAGTATTGCATAAACAAATGCCAAACATCAATGAACTTAAGCATGGTTGTCAAGAAGAGTGGGAAAACATTCATCCAGAATGATGTGAACGACTGATAAAGTCATACAGAAAATTATTATGTCAAGATATTGCTGCTACAGGTGGTTCTATATCATGTGTAAAAAATTCACAATGATTTTTTTTGTCCCCCCGATATTTAAAATCATAGAATTCAAAAGGATCTCCTTTCTTTTTCACGTTACTATATATTACTTTCTCGATGTCAGGCAGTCAGATGTATGTACAAGTGTTCTGAAAAAGTAACATAACAGAAAAGAAGAAAATAAAAAAATAACACTGACAAATTTGTTTCCTAACGTATAACAGGAAAGGGCTTATCAAAAAGTGATCATAAAACAAAATTCCATCAATAAATTGCCCAGTTGTAATACAATTTTCTTCATAACATTCTATATCATGTTTGCCAAATGCCATGCCCTACTTTCTTAATGCTTATATTAAGATTAATAATAATTCTCACAGGTCAGCATACACTAATTTGGATATCCAAAGAAAGATTTGTGCTTTCATTTGGTCATAATTATTCAGTTAATGCGCTATTTGTACTTGCTCTTACACATTTGCTGACAGACAGTAAAAACAAAGTCACACAAAGCTGTGCAAATCCCCCAAACAGACATTTACTCTCACATCAGCACACAGTTTGACAAGTATATTCCAGACCACACTTTGATGACCCAACCCCCCATTAAATACAACAGTGCTTTCTCTCATCACACAACTGCTGCAATGCTTAGATGGTTTCATTACAGTTGGGAGGGCAGATCTCAGGTGCCAATTCTGTGTTTGTCTATTGCCAGTGAGAAAAGCAAAAGAGCTCTGTGAGTGACGGAAGCAGCCTGCCAAGCAGCTCAAACTGTGCAAGAGAATGAATCGCAGAAGCCGCAGGGGCCTCTGACACACGCATCATTTCCACAGGGCGTTGACCCATGTCTACATTTCACGGGACAGACTGAGGCAAACGTTCCTCCTTATGAATTCCAGATTAAAACAGGGCTGCGGTACAGAATGAGGTTTCTAGCTCCCCCCACTGGGCACCGTGGTGGAGAAATTTAGCTATTTCCTTTCACTGGAAAAGCCTATTAGTGTGGCGGTGTGCTGGGACTGTGAGAGGAAAACACAGGAGCGAAGCTCTTTACAAAGTCAGGCTTTATCCTACCTTTGTGGTTCTGCTCAGGTTGTTTGTCTAATGCGTGAAAACTCGAGCCATTCTGCAATCGGCAGGGATCATTTTGTTCATGATTTGACAATTTCTTCATACCATATCAGCTCTAAGCTAAGCCAGAATTGAATTTACAGCTACAATGCCTTCTGAAAAACGCACCGCATCAGATTTGTAATCGCAGGGAGACACCAACACTTTTGCATAGAGTTAACTGTTGTGTTATGTTTTTGTTTTTTTGTTTTTAAAGCAAAACCATCCATCCCAGGTAAAAGGAACTTTGGCTAATGTTCTCAATGATATAAACAGGCAGTCCAACAGTAACAGAATGTGGCAGATGCTTTTATCCAAAGTGACTTGCATTGCTTTCTAATCACTTATTGCTTTACCTGGGAATTGGACCCTTGACTTTGGCGTTGCAACTGCCACGCACTCTACTGGTTAAGCTGGGGGACCAAATAACTTTGTTCACAAGTAATTTGGTCTTTAACAATGTTCTCAAAACGTTAACTTAAAAAAACATTTATACAACCTTCATGGAATGTTTTTTTTTCTGAAACATTTTAGTTGGCCACTTGTATAACTGTGTTTTGGTTTTCATGTTACTACTGCTTTCTTAATCTTCAGATACCATTCAAACGATTATTTTCCATAATCTTTGAAGAATGGCTAAATGTAATGTTCACTTTTTACAGAAGCCCTACAAGGCCATGGATTATTATATTTTTCTGTCTTGTTTCCTTTTGATATCGACATGAGAAAAGAACCTTTTTTATGATATCGACATAACAAAAGTTGGTCTTTTTAAAATGACATTCTGATTTTGAAACCCTGCACTAGGAGTCTACTGTTGCTATAATAATGAACCCAACTTTCACACATTGACAGATAAACTCTACTTTCAGCAAAAGTTTGCTTCGCTTAATAATTAAGTCTACACTAAATTAATCAATCACTGTTCAATCAATGTAGGTTAAACATTTATGTATTCCATCCCATCCATCCATCCATCCATCCATCCATGATGCACAGATAAAGATGGGTGCAAACAGAATAGCCTACTATTAATAAAGGATCATTTTAGTATCACACCACTATTTCGGTAGTGAAACTGATGAATCATACATGTAGCAGATAGAACGTAATGATATTACATGTACTGTCAAGCAAAATAATCATATTGATTCAAGCCTTTAACATTTATTTGTTAATTTCTAGTCATCGCTATACAATGCTGCACATTATATAGCGATTACTAAGGTCTTGCGTTTCTGGCTGGATATATATCACACACCATCAGTTATATAAAGTTTTATACTGCACCTGTTAGCACATTTGTGTAACTTGGAAAACAACCTTTGTTATGTCTATAAAATTACTTTGTGATAGCAAGAAAACAACTTTTGCTGAAATTTGAGGAAAATTAAATCATGATCATGAGAAAACAAGAAAGTAAAAAAGGGCTTATGTATGTCTTGAACATTCGGAAAGTAGCTTTTTTATAACAATGTTGACAAAATGTTCTTTAAACATATTTTATTAGGACATGAAAATACAGTAGAACCCTGACTTACGAAACGCTCTACGTACGAAAAGTTCAACGTACGATAAAAGATTTCGGGTTTTTTTTTAGCCCGAGTAACGACAATATGATCGAGATGCGAAAAACGAAATCTCGGCCAAGGCGACGATTTCCGAGTTTTGTTTTGAAATTCCAAAAGTTTCCGAGTTTTGAAATGCCACTGACCCGGAAACTCGCACCAATCGTCCCGCTCTCCCATTGGCTGTCTCCCGGCCAGTGTTGCCAGATTGGACTGAAGATTTCCATCCCAACTACAGCTTAAAACCCCTGGGCACCCGTCCAATCTGGCAACACTGCTCCCGGCTCTGACGCTAGCTTTCACTGTACCATCCTGCTCTCCTATTGGTCAGCATCGCTCCCACCAGCCTCTGCGTAGCAGCGTTCCTCTCCCATTTCATTTCACGGTGAAAGTGAAAGTGAAAGGGAAGAAGAGGATGCTCTCCATGGAGACGAAAAGGGAGATAATTGAGAAGTATGAAGCTGGGATGTGCTTGTCATACCATAATGAATGTTTTCGTAGGGCTTGGAAAGAATTAGGCAATTTACATGTAAAAGCCTGACCGACTAACGAAAAGATCGACTTACGAAGTCAACCTGGGAACGGATTATTTTCGTAAGTCAGGGTTCAACTGTATAGCATAGTTTGCTACTCCCAGCTGACATTATGTCCAGTTCATTGAGAATCTATTTTTGCAGTCTGTTTTTATGTCTGTTTGAACCGCATAGTAAGATTCAGTGAAGTGGTCTCTTCTCTTCCCTCTTCCCTATGTTAGTGAGCAGTTCATAATCAAAGTAAACTGCATTGAGGACCAAACCTTTGCCACAGGTCAAAATTTTGTCTGTGTGAGACCATCCATGGAAAATCTGGATATGTCGTCTTGTCTAGTGGTGTTTTTTGAAAAGAAATGCTGAAGCTGTGGTATTTGTCCATCTGGAAATTGGAGTAAACAAACAAACTAAACCTATCAGCAAAACTTGGTGGCTTATACCTCCTGTCAGAATATTGCTTTAAGGCTAATTGAGATATTTGACTGATCCTTAATAGCTGCTTGCTATGCCGTTTGAGAATCAACAGCAGACTGTTGATGTTTCACATTATGCCAGAACAGCAGAGGATTACATGAGTCCAGGTGGCCTATAATTTGCCATTACAAGGTACTTTGTGACATGCAAAGTATTTGCTTTGAATTACAGCTGTTATCTGTAAAGGAAATCTAATATTATGCTTCACTTGTTCATCAATCAGTACTCCTTTACCATATGGCACATCAGATGGTGCATTAAATAATAAACCATATAGATGTATCATATGATTGCATCAGGTATGGTCGTTATATAAAAAAATCGATTGCTGCTGAGCTAAGCTTAGTGCTTTATTGCAGTTCAAGCTTTTATTTAAGCTATGGATTTAAGCCATGGGTTCTGTGGTAACTAGGAATGGATAGCAGAGTATTTATATATATATATATATTTTTTTTTATCTTATGCACATTTATTTGTTGTTAATTAATTCTTAAAAAAAAGTGTAGTAAAAACTATCATTTTAAATCTTAATCTATTTTCATATGTAATTTCCGGCTTTCCAGCACTGAGTTTTGAAGAATCATTTGGCATTGAAGACTGGAGTAATCATTCTAATGTTCTGATTTGCTGCTCAAGAAACATTTCTTATTATTGCTTAATATTTTTGTGGAGATTGTGTTGCAGTTTCACAAAAAAGATGTTTTTAAACGTTTTACTGACCCCAGATATTTGGACGGCAATGAAAACATATGTACAGTAATACCTCGGTTTAAGACTGAATATAACAATACAACTGAAAATAACAAGAGCGAGCTCGTAACCCAAAATTCTCGTACACCAAAACAATTTTCCCCATAAGAATGCACTAAAAATAAATCGATTTGTTCCACACGACCATAAATGCCCATTTTAAATTTTTTTTTTTTTGGTTTTACCCTATTACAGTTAAAATTATAACCATTAAGATCTCATATAAATACGAATTAATAATTGACAATTTACTGTAACACGCACTTTAGCTTTGAGTAGCGTCGCTGCTGGCGTGATGGAGACGAGAGGAGGAGGAGGGGGGAGCGGGGTGGGGTGTTACTGCTTAGAGCAGGGGTGTCAAACTCAATTGCACAGGGGGCCAAAATCCCAAAAAAAATTTAGGTCGCGGGCCGAACAGGATAAACATTTATTGAAAACACTAAAACTAAACTTTTAAAACTTACCTTTTTTTTAATTAGATGTGAATAAAAACAGACAGAAATATTATTCTGGAATAAATCAACTTATACCTTGAATAACTTAAAAATATAAAAATATTTAAAAAATACTTTAAAAAATTAAAATATATCCTGTCTAAATTATACAAGTTAGAAATAAAGTAAACAAGTAAAGTAAAAGTAAAAGTTAAAAGAACAAACATTCAAATTTCTTTACTCTTATGTCATTTTATATAAAACTTAAAAAGATTTATATATAAAAGATTTTGCTCTCCATAAAAAAATTATCCTGTCAAAATTATACAAATTCAAAACATGGACATGCTGCATAACAAAACCTGGAAATCTAAATACAATTTTTGCTTTTCAGCAATAACAAATCAAATCATTCAGTTGAATTTGCTCTTATGTCATTTGTCTTATAGTGCCGTCTTATTAAATTATTTACTTACTGCCACATTAGCTCCGCAAATGAGACACACGGGTATACCGGCAGTATGTCAGTAAACATATACCGTATTTTCCCGCATATAACCCATGGGTTATAGCAGATTTTACAAACTATATCACAATTTTTTTTACACGTAATAATATTTCAATATATTTGTTACGTCCCTAAGGACGTAATGTTTTTTTTTTTTTTTGCGCTGTATTTTCTTTCTGGCGCTTGTCCTATCACTCTGACAGCTGGCGCTGATATGCTGTCTGACCTGTCAATCATGCAAGAAGACGTTCTGCCATGAGGGCGGGCTCTTCTCATCCGATGATCAACACCTGAATTTCGCGCACAAGCACTGTGTACCGAGCCTGAACAGTTATGGATAATTGACAATAACAATCGCGCGGTACTAGCGCGAGCGCGAAGCATCATTAGCCACTTCCTGTTTAATACAGGAAGTGTTCGGCGGGTCAGTTGGAGCGCGGGACATCTCGCGGGCCATTAATAAAATGCTCTCGCGGGCCGGACATAATTACACGCCGGGCCGGATGTGGCCCGCGGGCCTTGAGTTTGACACCTATGGCTTAGAGGGAGAATTTCCTACCTTCATTCTATTATGCTGTACTGTACGTATATATTTCACTACGTGAACAATAGCGATCACAATTAATGTTAACAACACGAGGTAAAACCGCTTTAAATCACTTATAAAAGTATGCACTGTGGTGAATGATGCAACCAAACCGAGCAACGCTGAGAGAATGAACGAGTTAAGGGGTGATAGTCTTTGTGAGAAGCTGTCGTTAGGATATTTCCAGTAAAAATGTGCGCGAAGATGCTGAGCGTTAGGACTTTTCCACACAAAAATGCGCATGGGCAAGGGAAAAAAATCCTCGCACTCTGATACAATGCTTGTACACCGATTTGACTTTCCATGCTCGTACACCGATTTGCTCGTATACAAAGTTACTCGTAAACCGAGGTATTACTGTATAAGGTTGTATATGTGTAGTTTTACAAACCACTAATGGGGTAACCCTGTGCAAGGTCAAAATTGTTGGAAAAAAGCCCCCCCCCAAATAATTAAACACCCTTATAGGGCACATCTGCTTGCTGTAGAGTTCCCTGTTACCAGCATTGGACTCTTCAGTGGGTCTGTGATGGAGTGGCAGAAGACAACCTTGTCTTACCTTGTCTAACTGTCAGCCTGGAAAAGATATCGTCTGACAGGCTGAATCGAAAGAGATCACTGAATTGATGAAGGTTCACTGGCACTATAAGAGAGAAAAGTGTGAATCAATTATGCGTGCTTCTACGTGTCATGAGGAGAGAATGGTGGCTAGAAAAGAAAAGGGAAAAAATATCGAGTGTGATCTCTTATTGCAAATGCGGATAATAGTGGGGCTAGCTTGCAGTAAAGGTCAATTGAGATACCTGAGTCAATATGGCTGCACAGACTCTGACCATCATTAAGTACCCTAAGCTAAGGTTAGGTAATATATTCTGCATTGTTGAGAGAAATGCACTTCTTTTTTCTGTGTGGGTGTGAAAGAATCTCTGAATAGGGAAGCAAATCAATTAAACATTTCATATCGGAAAGAGGGAAAAAACATTGCTCAACAGCTTGCTTGGCTCTCAATAAGATGAGAAGAACAGTAAGTGATTATCAGTGAGAGGACCACCACTGCATGCGCATTATCACCATTTCTGAGACAAGACAAGTGACTCAGCAAGCACAGGAAGTTCTTCTAAGGCATCTGTTCAGAGCCAGGCTGCACATCATCCCTTTTAACAAGGACCACGGTGGAAAGTTTATTACATGCTGTTTTCCATGTAAAATACCATGGTAGAGGAACCGTAGAGTGAAACGGATAATTCTGTGGTCTGAATTTTGTTTCCCAGGTAACTGAAACGAGGACTGGCCCTCTCGGCTGCAGTAACTATGACAACCTGGATTCTGTCAGTTCTGTGCTGGTTCAGAGTCCCGAGAACAAAGTCCATTTGCAAGGTATAAAAATTGTGTTTGAATCTTGAATGTAACGTCTTGATATTGTGATGGATATTTATTTTTGATTTAAACACAAGAGGCTCTTTTCCAAAAAGCTAGGAAGCTTCTCTCAAATTCTTGCTCTTGACAGGACAAATCAGTCTTAAGATACATGATTTTACTCATAACTTTGTATAGCATTTTGATAATGTGTACAGTATGCATATAATTGGCAGATAGGCAGATCACTAGGTTTAGGTACAAGGCAAAATCTTTGTAATGGCAAAAGTACTTGTTAAAAAGTTTTGACATGTGGCACATTTCAGGCATCACGTCATTTTTTAAGCTTTAAAAGAAAGACCTCTCTTTATTTGATCAAAAATACAATAAAAACATTAACATTGTGAAATATGTAAAATAGAATACATTTCTGTTTGAATGCTTTTTAAAATTAAATTGATTCCTGTGATCAAAGCTGAATTTTCTGCATCATTACATTTATTTGCTGCTCAAGATATATGTATTATTGTTATGAATGTATTAAATTGATGAAAAGTGACAGCCAAGACAAACGCTTTCTATTTCAGATAAAAGCATTTGAACGTTCTATTTATCAAAGAATTCTGAAAACAAATAGTACAGAACTGTTTTCAACATTGATAGTAATATGAAATGTTTCTTGAGCATGAAATCAGCATATTAGAAAGATTTCTGAAGGATCATGTGACACTGAAAACTGGAGTAATGATGCTGAAAGTTAGCTAGTTAATATTTAAGTTGAAAACAGTTATTTTAAATTGTACAAATATTTCACAATATTACTGTTTTTGCTGTAAATTGGATCAATAAATGCAACCTCGGTAAGCTGAACATTTTAACGGTAGTGTACTTGTGTGTGCACTATTTACTCAGGTGACCCAGTGTTCTCTTAGCAATTTTTCTTTTCTCTGTATCTGAAGGCTTGCAGGTCATTTTACCAGATTATCTCAGAGACACTTTCGTCCAAGCAGCTCTTAGTTACATTGCCTGCAACGGAGAGGGAACATTTGTCTGCCGAGACAATGACTGCTGGTGCAAGTGTGACCCCAAGTTCCCAGAGTGCAACTGCCCCTACATGGATATTCAGGCCATGGAGGAAAGCATTTTGCGAATCTCTGAATCATGGGCTCTTACCTACAAAGAGTTTGAAGATTCAGGTGAGAGATTAAATTCAATCATGTTTCAAATGAATACTTGTTCTTTTTATTTAGTTTCTTTTATCCTTATGAAGTAATGTCTCAATCACCATTCCAGCTAACAAAATTTTGTTTAAAAAATATTTTGCTAACGTTTCCATTTAAGTTTATTTTAAAAACTTTTTTTTCTTGATTTAACATTAACGTTACATTTATTTATTTTTGTTGTGCTAACGTGTTGAGAACATTATTATATATATTTTTGACCAGATGACTTTGAATGAACATTCTATTAACTTTAATAAAATAATTTTGTTCATTATTTTGAACATTATTCTTAAAAGAACATTCCTCCATGGACTGCACAGTCTTTGACCTAAAGCAATGCATTTTTATGAATTGTTGCATATTATAACATATTTTGAAATTGAATGACATAATTATAATGATGTATTATAGTATTTCATGCAATTATGTAATTTACTCCTGTTCAATCATTGCTGATGATTTATTCACTTAATTAATACTTTCAATAAAAGTGTAATTACTTTGTAATTTTCAAACATTAACAACTTTCTGTGATTCCTGACATTCCCTCCACAATGCCCTTCAGAGATCATGTTGGATTAGAAAAAAAGATCCTTCTCAACATATTGCCTTACACTATGTTGAGCAGGATTAATCACCCATAAAATGCTTTACTGCCCATCCAGCATCTTTCATCAAGCATATGACTGAGAGCACTTAGCATAATGTTTAGGTACTGTATTACTGCCTGTCGAGGTCACCCCACAGTGACCATTAATGCTTGAGCAAAATTAAAATGCATGGATTTTTTCTTTCACACTGTCATCCTTTTTCTGACTTCCCAAATGATCCCTGAGTTCAATTACTTTCAAAGTTTATGTTATTAGAGCTATCAGGAAGTGCCAGGTATACATACTCAGGTATCGTAAATGTGTCCTTCTGTTAGGAGCATCAAAGGCATTCAACGTTCTGCCCCATCAGCTAAAATAAAATGCCTTGAAGGAACTGCTTGGGGAAAAAAAGTATTTTCAGTGAAACATTTCCTTCTTACTGTCAAGCAGAGTGAAATAAAAAGACAGCTCATCCAGGCATTTACCTATTGTTCAGTCAAGTTTACATGACAACTCTGCTACATCTGAAAGAACTTACTCTTTCTTCTCCAGATGAGTTCAAAACATTTCTGATGAGGCTGCCGCAGAATTTCTTTCTCAACTCCTCAATGATCCAGCATTTGTGGTCACTGGATGGTGTGTTTCAGCGGCGTTATGAGCAGCTGGAAAGCAGCATGAAAAGTCTCTTCAGGCGAGCGCAGCGAGTGGTTTACAAGCTCTTCAGCCTCAGCAAGAGGTGCCAAAAGCAGCCCCACATCAACTTACCGCGTGAAAGGTGAACACAACAGACTCATTATCTGCTCATTGTTGTGATGATAAATACACTGATACTTAATTCCAAAATGGAATAATGTCCCAATTTACTGTATCAAGAGAGGAAACTCTTCACATAGTGTTTATCATCATTATTACTTGTGTTCTTGAGTGGCCCGCATTTTAGACTCCATGGGTTGCAGCGATGATTGTTTGCCAGTGTGCTTCAGAGTGAAAAGGAGCATGAGTGTTCCTGTCTCTAGGGAGAAAACTTTGCGTTTAACCCACAATCAATAAGACTAGAATTACTATAGTGGTTTTCATTGGTGAACTTATAACAAATGTTGTTTAGATCTTATTTTCTTTTAAAGTGAGTAGTTTTGTTCTTGGTGTGGACGTTTGAGGGCAGCCTATCTACACTGGCATCTGCTAATTTATCTGACAAAAGATATAGGACGTGTTTTCTCTTACTTTTTAAAATATCTACAAGCTTAATTATTGTCCTATCCTAACTATATACAATTACATGGCTATTTAAAAAAAATGTTGAAGGGATAGTTAACCCTTAAATGAAATTGAGTAATAATTTACTCACCCTGGTGTTGTATGCCTTTTGTTGAAATTGTTTAAAAAAAAAATTACATTTCTATTAATCTTAATTTTTCTGGGCAACACAGACTGAACTGCAGTGCTAATAGAGTCTTATGAAGATTATGAAGACTAACGCCAGGGTAAAAAGTTTTGTTAAATAATATATTATATTTAGTTTTTCACTAAGCCCTGTCTTATACCCACAGAATAATTGGAATATGCAGCATGTGTCGCATGGGAGAATTCTGTGATTCTTTTGTATGTTTTTTTAAAAAGAAAGTCACTATTCATTAGGGACATACTACATTAGAACAATCACAGGGTGAGTAAATGATTACTTAATTTTTATTTCAGTATGAACTATCCCTTTAACTAAGTAAATCACATATTGCATATAACAATAAAGTTAAGAAGTAAATCATAAATGTACTTTTTACATATTTAACCACATATTTAACATTTAATCAGATAAATTATTTTATCATTTAAGTTATTAATTTAATGGAACCCACTAGCTGAGAACCGGCGGTACAACACTCTTAATTTTAGACTTTCAAATACCTTTGGTATCAGAAAATTGTATAGGTTTTCAAAAATAAAACTTGAAGCAATTGCGAGATGCTAAGCAATATTTTTTTTTCTTTTTCTCACTTTATTAAATGTAGTTTCAAATGTAGGTTTGAGAGGAGCCTAAATATTCAGTTCTGTCAATCATCATTACGATTATACATGAGCAGCAGTCTTTACGTCATCCCAACAACAATTATTCTGCCATCCCTCTTCTTCCCCCTCCTCTTTTTATCTTATTCTTCCTCTGTGCAGTACTGTAATAGAAAGGTTTAGCTCTGAGGTTTATTTACCATTAACTATTAAGATTGAATGGGCAGGCAAATTCATGAAAAGGAACAATATATGCCTGTACTTGTCTTTCTTTGTACCCACCAAAGTTGAGTTCTTGTGGAACAGAATTATGTTTGTGCTGGGTTTTAATCTTGCCATCTACTGCTGTACTGGTTTCGGATACATCACAGTTTAATCTCAATATTTATCTTATCTTTCCTAAAATATAGACCGCAGTCGTATTGGCTGAACTACTTCCAGTCTTTACTATACTGCTCTGAGAACAACCAGCTTGGCTCCTTCTCAGAAGAGCTGCACACCTGTATTTGTGCATATGACCACAGTTCCTGCCAGGTACCTACACCATGCTCTGTGGGTGAAGGTGCCGCCTGCGCTGCTTGTGCTAGCGACAACCACACTCGCTGCGGCAGTTGCAACATCGGCTACATGTTAAGTCAAGGGTCCTGTCGACCAATGGTGGCAGATTCCACAGAGAACTACTTGGGCTTTGAGACTGATCTTCAAGATCTAGAGCTACGCTACCTCCTACAGAGAGCCGATCGACGTTTGGAGGTCCACGCTATCTTCATCAGCAATGACATGCGTCTGAATAGCTGGTTTGATCCTTCATGGAGAAAGAGGATGCTGCTTACACTAAAGAGTAACAAATACAAATCCAACCTAGTCCATATGCTCTTAGGCATCTCCCTGCAAATTTGCCTTACTAAAAACAGCACTCTGGAACCTGCGCTCACTCTCTTCATCAATCCCTTTGGGGGGAGCCACTCGGAGAGCTGGTTAATTCCTGTGAATGAGAACAATTTTCCAGACTGGAAGTCTGCTAAGCTAGACCTTCCATTAGAGTGCTTTAACTGGACCTTGACTTTGGGCAACAAGTGGAAGACCTTCTTTGAGACGATCCACATTTACCTGAGGAGCCGCATCAAAACTGCAGGTGCTGGGGTCAATGAGAGCATTTACCTGGAGCCTTTGGAAATGTCTGACCCTACTAGAAATCTGGGGTATATGAAGATCAACAGCATACAAGTGTTCGGTTACAGTATGCATTTTGACCCGGAAGCAATCCGGGACTTGATCCTGCAGCTGGACTACCCGTACACGCAGGGCTCGCAGGACTCAGCCTTGCTCCAGCTGCTGGAGATCCGAGACCGGGTTAACCGACTATCTCCACCGGGCCAGCAACCTCTGGACCTGTTCGCCTGCTTATTGCGCCACCGTCTCAAACTGACAACTAACGAGGTGGTCCGCATTCACGCCTCACTCCAGTCTTTTAATTCCCGTCTCCCCAATTCTCTGGATTATGAGACAACTAAACTCTGTAGCTAACGGCTAATGCAACTGTAAAAATGCAGAGTAGACTGTTAAAGTCAAAGCTGCAATTATTTTCAGTTTTAGAGACACTTTTGGACACTAAAAGTGAACGACGAAAGTTTTTTGCGACTTAACGCTCAAAAGTAGATAATCTTGCTAAAAAAACAGACTAATTTTTATTGTATAGTAAACTGAGGTCAAAGAGGAGGTTTGAAAAATATATGGAGTGTCTGTTTGTAATTTTTATATGTTTTTTTCTTCTTTTGCTTCAGTGACAGTGCACTTTACTTTGAAAGAATACAGTGATGTCAGTCAATTTTGTAGATAAATTGTTATTAAAACATCATGGTTGTAATGGAGTAAAGATTGCATTATTTATCAGCATATTTTATTGCTATGTGACAGTTTAGTTTATCGGAAAAAGAAACATTTTATATTTGCAATTGAGTGCACCCTTATGAGGAATTAAATACATTGAATAAAATATAAAACTTTGATAAAATAATAATGAAACCGATTTATTAACATAATTATGCTTGTTAGTTTCAAGTTAAATTTTTTATTCAAAGATAAATCAAATAGAGAGTGTAGTTTTCTTTTACTATAAGCAGTGTTTATATACAGTGTTGTTGTTTTTTTATTGCAGAAACAAGGTCCTGTACATTCGCAGTACATAGGAGTATGAGTTTCATATTTTTTATGTTGATTTTGCATGTGCTCTATATGCTCCCTCTATATGTGATCAGTCTAAATCGCATTGGCACACTTACTCATTTATAAGTTGGCCTTTAGAACATTTTTATCAAATGATTTATCCAAAAAGACAGGATCTTGCATCCGAAATCGAAAACTCCCCTACCATGTAGATTGTGAAAAATACCAAAAAGAGTAGTATGTTCATTGTATTAAAAAAAACAAAAACAAAAAAAACAAGAAATGAATGTATAGATATAGTTGTTTATTTTTCAGCTAGGGTCATTTTTGAAGGCATGGAGGATGGTTTAAAAAATATAAAGAGGTCTGTGTATATAATACTGCTACAATTTAAATGGAACCACAGATATGCAATGTTTGGCGCAGTATGTTTTTATCGATATTCTGGATAGAATTGTTTTCACTATTTGGAATTCAGGGATAACATATACAACACACACAAACACACACACACACACACACACACACACACACAAAACAAACTGCAAACAAAAAACATATAAGGGAGCGCTTAATCATCACATTATAACACCAAGTAAATTAAACTTCAGAAATGTCAATCTATTAAGTGATTTGTGAGTCAGTTTCACCTGCTTTGATAGTAATTCTGTGTGACAACAGATGCGCTAAAGAGGCAAAAGCAAAACAACACCCAAAAACAGAATGACTTTGAGGGTGGTGGCCATAGAAATTGTACATAGAAAATTGTACATAGAAATCACTGTCTGCAGCATGAGTCAGTACCTGAAACCCAATCAGATTGCATAAACAGTCCTGCTCCTCCAGGATGGCACATCCAAATGTGCCATCACAAGGAGGTTTGTTGTGTCTCCAAGAACAGTTTCAAGAGATGGACCATCACACAAGGAGAACTAGACAGGTATCTGCTCCTTTGTGCGAGGAGTAACAGGAGGAGCACTGCCAGATTGACCTCCAGCAGGTTACTAGTGTGCATGTTTGACCAAACTGTCAGAAACGGACTTCATGTGGGTGGCATGAGGGCACGATGTCCTTTACTGAGACTTATACTCACAGCTCAGAACCATGCTGCTTGATTGGCATTTGCTAGAGAACACCAGAATTGAACCTTTTCACTTCATAGATGACTGAGACACTGAGAATATGACACTGAGCATATGGCAGACGCAAAATAGTCTAGAGAACGTTATGCTGCATGCAACAACATACAGCATGACCGATTTGGCACTGGGTCAGTAATGGCCTGGGGAGAAAAATCCTTGGAGGATCACTCAGATCTCCATGTGCTAGCCAATGGCTCCTTTACTGCTGTTAGGTACCGGGATGAAATCCTCAGAGACCTTGCAGTGGTCCTGGGTTCCTTCTGGTGCATGATAATGCCTGATCTTGTATTGCTAGATTGTGTAGGCAGTGTTGAGATGATGAAGGCATTGATGCTATTAACTGGTCACGTTCTGCAAACCTAAATCCAATTGAGAACCTCTGGAACATTATGTATTAGAGCATCCGAAGCTGCCAAGTAACACCACCGACTGTCCAGAAGCTCACTGATGCCCTGATCCAGGTCTGGGAGGAGATCCTCCAGGACACCATCTGCTATCTGATTAAGAACATGCCCAGACTTTGTTTGGAGTGCATACCGGCATGTGAGGGCCATGCACTATACTGACTCACATTATGAGCTGCTTTGATGAACTTCATGCAAGTTGGATCAGCCTGTAACTTCTGGTTTTATATGATTTAGAATCCAGCGCTCAGTGTATTGATGATTTTTGTTTCCATTAACTGTTGTTTGCATAATATCTGTAAAGATACAAAATATAAAGGTTTTCCAAATGAAGATTTCATTGAGTTCCAATGTGAGCTTTAAGTGTTCCCTTAATGTTTTTGAGTAGTGTATTCATCAAAATTTGTTTTAATTGTTTCATTTAATTATTTTTAATTCATACACTTTCATATCTTAATTTACCCTTCCTTATATTTACCATACTTTGTTACATCAGAACTTTGTTCTCTGAACCAACACGCATATATGATTACAAATTAGCCTTATATTGGAATGTAACCGTGATGCCAAATGGGGCAATGATTGTGGAATTCAGTGTGCCTTTGTGAAAGCACAGTATAAAGTTTTGCTTTGCTTATTTTGTGAACTTCAGTATATAATGTAGTTTTTTTTGTTGTTGTTGTTGTTCACGCTTGTCAGAAATGGAAATTAATGTGTTTTTTCAGTTCAGCTATTTCTCACTTTTTCTTTCATTACAGTACATTCATTTAGACGGTGTGAATGCTAATTAGTTAGAATCAACACATGATGACAGATTACATTAATGCCAATAAAAAAAGTGTCAATCGCCTCTTCATAATCTGTGTTTGCACCTTTTACCTAGAATTAGCACAATAAATAAAATGAGCCTTACCTAACTCACTTAGGTACATCTTTTTTCAAAGTTCACATATTCTTTTGTATAATAATAAAGAAATTGCCTCAAGATACACTGCAACAAAGATTTTAAATGGAAGAAAAATAAATTTTTACATCTGTAGAAAGTCTACCTGAAATTTAAACGGTTTGCGTAAAGTGAAGGTCAAAGGATTGTACACCAAAGTTAACTGTATGTGCTGTTTGAAAAGAAGTGCATAATAATGTTTTAGAGGCACTCTGTAAAATCCAAAAGAGTAAATGATTACATTTGTGCTTCTATAGAAAATAAGCTTCTTAGAGTGAAGAACACTTTTAGGTCTTCCAAGAGCATCTAACCGCATTGCAGCTACTGCAACATTTTCACATGTGAAACACCCCACGCTGTAGCAATTACTCTGCGAACACAAATGACCAAGGGAGCAGTTACTGCCAGAATGCATACACAAATCACCTGCACGCTGCACCTAGAGCCTGTAAAAATGAGAGCTTGACAGTTTTTTCAGAAATGAGTTGACATGCTGTTGTAATGACAAATATGACGATAAGAAATGGCAAAACATTACATAGTCAGTCTGTCTTTCTCACATGGCATACAATTTATCATGCTGCTGTATTTTTACAGAAAGAGCTGTAGAAAAGAAAAGACTTAGCATTGCATTATATTTACTGTGTGGCTCCTTTGATGAAGATGAAAAACTCTCCAACACAGACAGATTAAAGAAAGACCATACATCAACTTAGTAGGTTAGCTCTTTATCCACTAAGCACACTGAGGCAGTGAGCCAATGCTTGATCAATAGTGACCATGTTGCCTCCTTGATCTCTTCAATGCAAACATTGTTATGTTCTTGTGATTCACAATGAAGATGCATAGCTAACTTGACACAAACTTTATCTTGGGCCTCATTGTAGGTTTTTAGAGGGCCAGATACTGCAGTGAACAGCAGGCAGGCAAAAGGTATTGTCTTCTGTCAATAAATCAATGTGCAGCTTTATTACCTGAAAGAACAATAGGATCCGCAGAGAGATCAATGCCATCCAGAACCACAGACTCACAAACCAGCGGCATTTTGTTGTACAGGGCCAGAATCGTATCAACATCAATTTATTATTCACACTGTCCTTTACATTCGAATTTGTATGAGCACAAATCAATCACAATTTTACATCTAATTAGAATTTAATGGTCAATTGCCTCATTGTAGTCCCTTTGCTGTTTATGTGGAAGAACTTTTTATGCACATATTAAACATAATATTTAATTAAGGTTTATAATTGTATGTATGTTATACACTGTGCATAAACGTGTCCACTATGTTAACTGTTTCTCAGTGTTAACTGTCCTGATTTACACACACACACACACACACACACACACACACACACACACACACACACACACACACACACACACACACACACACACACACATATATATATAAGCAAAGTAAACTTACAGCAGTAAGGAAACCATTGGTTAGTACATGGAGGTCTCTGTGTTCCTCCAAAGATTTTTCTTCCCAGAACAATAGTGACCCCCCACTAAACCCGTCATGGTGGATGATGTTGCAAGTAGCATAACATTCCCCACAGCATTTCCAGGTTCTTTCACATCTGTCAGTATGAACTCTCTCAGTATGAACCTGCTCTCATCCATGAAGAGAATGGGGCACCAATGGTGGTTCAATTCTGGTGTCTATGGTAAATGCCAATCCAAATCGATTTGGTCGATTTGTGACGGTTTGGTCAGAAGCTTAAACACATAGGAGCAGATACCAGTCCTGCTGCTGGGTTATTTTCTTGTAACGCCTAGTAACTCCTAGTTTATCCTTCATGATTTTGAGACTGTGCTGGGAGACACAACAAACCTCCTTGTGATGACAGGTATGGATGTGCCATCCTGGAGGATCAGGAATCACCCAAAAATGAGAGTGATTCCTGATCCTCCAGGATGGCTCATCAACACCTGTCGTCTCAAGGAGGTTTGTTTGTACAGATTGACATCATTGCGTATTAATCAACTTGGTGTTATACTGTGGTGATTAGGTGTTCCCTTAATTTTTTGAGCAGTATTTAAAGTACAAAATGTACTAGTAACTAGTAATAAGTGTAACAGTAGTAACCTTTTAAGTGCACAATTGTTTCACAGCTGCATTTCTCATTTGTACTGCATCTATACTACAAGTGAATTTACAAGTATACTAGTAGTTTAATATTTTTAATACTTGTAGTACAATTTTACAATTTTGGAGTGTACTGTCAGTAAGCTACAAGTTTAGTAGTTGTATACTGTAAGTATATTGGTAAGTTTTCTTTATGTAAACATCAACTTCATACTTATAGTATATTATTGAATTTAAAATATACTACTACGTTTCTATTTAGGTATTAAATTTTTCATACTTGAAATGTACATTTAACTGCACTTTAACTCTTGAATGTCGGTTTTTAGTTTTATAAAAAATCAAGATTTTTTTGTCAAAGACTACGTCCGGGGACTCAGAACGATTCAGAACACAGATGGAGTAGATTGAGTCCATCAACAACTCCAAAGGTTACAGGGATAACCGTTGAATCGCTCTTGCAGGAACTCCAGCACTGTACCAACATGGCAGGTAACTGGGTCCAGCTGACGGCTACTGCACCATGAATTGAAGAATTTCCTCTTCAGGGCATATGGCTTCCTCGTTGAGGGAGCTCTGGATTGAAGAATGGTCTCAATAACCTCAGTTGAGAGACTCTGTCTCGGCGAACTGTCTGCAGAAACAAAGGGAGCAGAGAAATCAGGAAAAGCACATGCAATGTCTGAATCATCACATCCTGTCTGAGAGGAGCTGGTTGAGTGAAGAACAAGAGTGGACAGAGACACATAACAAGATATAAACACTCTCAAGACGGAAACTAATCCACTTGGGCCTGGCCTGTAGTGGCACTTGATAGGAGGTTGAAGGTGTGGAGATGGGGAAAAAAGACTGTTCTTGTCTAGTTTACTCTTTGGACGAATGTCCTGCCTCCCTACTTGCAAGTCAACGTTTAATCTGGTGACAGCTCGTGTCACAATTCCTCATAGGCTGTAGAGCAGTGGTCCCCAATCTTTTTTGTGCCGCGGACCGGTAAACCTGTGATAATTTTCCCGCGGACCGGTGCCCGCTCGATTTCATCTACGGACTGGTCTGCGAAATCGCTCCGCGGACCGGAGCCACTTCGTCCGCGGACCGGGGGTTGGGGACCACTGTCATAAACAACGTAAGGCAAAAAAAAAATCCATAACCCGCACCCTTATATAACCCGCACCCATAGATTGATGAAGTTTTTTGTTTAAGTTCACATTTAGAATTTCTAATGTTGCTCGCATGACGTCAATTATCCATAACTTTTCCATAACTTTTCAGGCTCGGTACACAGTGCTTGTGCACGAAATTCACACAGTAAAAAACAAACACAAGTCAGAATCAGAACAAAAAGAAAAAACAGCTGGGCTGTTTAGCAGCATGTCCCTTAAGAAGTGTGTTTTGTTGATCATCGGATGAGATGAGAAGAGCCCGCCCTCATGGCAGCACAGCCAATCACATCTTCCTGCATGACTGACAGGTCAGACAGCCTATCAGTGCCAGCTGTCAGAGTGATAGTACAGTGGAACCTCGAGATACGAGCAGTCTAACATACAAGTTTTTTGAGATACGAGCCGGAGCTTGGGCCATTTTTTCGTTCAAGATACGAGCCCAAATCCGAGATATGAGCCATGTTTCCGGAGCGTCCCGCTAGTTGGCGCGCAAGGTCGAGCATCATTCGAGAGCATCTCTCTCTCATTTGCACGTGTTACCCACGTGTGAGCGCAGTTCACAATTGTTGATTGGGCAGTTGAGCGCGGTTCGCGATTGTTGATGGGGTGGGGGGGTGTAGAGGGGTTTGCGACACACGCCTCCTCTCGACCACAGCTTCAGCGCCAGAGAGACATTACAGGGAAATGTAAAATGTAGGAGGTCTGATACAAGTTCGATGAGTTCGGCGGGCCGGATTAAAAAGCCCAACGGGCCGGATATGGCCCGCAGGCTGTAGTTTGCCCACCCCTGGTCTAGAGTGCCTACATCCCTTTCCCCCTCCCTCCTCGCCGTTCACCTTCTTTAGCTGCACTCGTCTGTCTCCAAAGTAAGACTATTATGCTAAAAACTCTTTTATTTCTTTATTTCATATTTTGTTATGTATTTGTTAATTATACATGTTTATTTGTTATTTAAAAACATATCTTTTTCATAATTTACAATGGTTTGGGGATTTTTCATAGGTCCGGAACGGATTAAATCAAATTCAGTTATTTTAAATGGGAGAAATTCGTTTGAGATACGAGCCGATTGACTTACGAGCTCGGCTCTGGAACGAATTAAACTCGTATCTCGGGGTACCACTGTACAAGCGCCAGAGACGACAACCCTCAAGAAAGAAAAACAGAAAGAAAAAAATACCTTATGTCCTTAGGGACGGAACAAATATATTGCACTATTATTAAGTGTAAAAAATTTGGGATATAGCCCACACCCCCCTTGCGGGGTTTGTAAAATCTGGTATAACCCATGTGTTATGTGCGGGAAATACGATAATCTAAGCTTTGTCTGTGAAACCAGGCCATAGTTGCATAATTTAATTTAAAGGTTCTAAATGTTCCTTTTTTCAGGAGAACATTCTTAGCCCTCCAAAACCCCTCACAGCACTATTTGTGGAGGACCCAGTCAAACAGACAGTGCCTGTGCCGGACTACAGCGGGAAACCCTCCACCTCCAGCTTCAATCCCAGCTGCTCAGAAAACACTCTTTTTAACCTTCCTAATAGCAGCTCTTGGAAAAGGAAGAGTTCAGAGATGCAGCTTCAGAGTGAAGCGGATCTGCACACTAAGAGGCCTTGTGCTGCTCCGCAGTGTGAGTCTCCTTCAGTCGACAGCCCTTTTCTGTCTGCAGCGTCGAGGCACGAGGAGACCTTACGGAGGCAGCAGGAAGAGGAGGACCGAAGATTGGCGATGCAACTTCAGAAGGAGCTGAACCGCCAAATCACTGTAGACCGCAGGAAGGGTTCAGCCAATAGCTATCAGCTCCGGCAAAAAAGCACTCCAGCTTCCACAATTACAACCCCAGGTTTGAAGAGTACGAAAAAGAACATTAGTAGGTCACGCTCGCCTGCGAGGAGCCGCACAGGTAACAGGGATGAAAGGGAAAACTGAAAAGACACTGTCTGGAACAACCTCTGGGAAACGCCCTGCATCTTCTCCTTCAGCAACGTTCTGCCACGTTATCACTTTGTTTGGTTTCGGTACCATTTGGTTTAGGTTCAAACTGTAAAGTCATGATGGTTTTGGAATGGTTTTCGTTTTATAAGCGTTTAGGAAGTCATGACTAGCATAGACTTTGAAATGGTGTGAATGCTGCAGAAGAAACTGATTTTGTAAGCATTTGCAGGCATATTCACTTTGATAAAATATATTTTTACTCTACAAAATGTGTTTTGTGTGGTTATTTGACAAGCGAAAAGCTAAAGGCAAGTGCCTAAATTATTCCTTGTGGTTATTGCGCTCAGTAATTAAATATAAAGGCGTAAGTTTAAGATTTATTTATTTTGAGTTGCTTATACCAGTGGTCCCCAATCTTTTTTGTGCTGCAACCGGGAAACGTGGGGGGGGGGGGCCTAGATTGGGCCTAGACCTAGATTGCTGTTGAGCCTCAGCCACAGAGTCCCGAGGACTGCAAACCTAGGAGCTGTCCTCGAAGAGCATCCTTAAATGGAAGTGGATCACAATGTACACAACTAGAACCCTCGAGCACCAACTGTGCATACTCTGCTCCCAAACAAGCAACACACAGATCATGTTTATCCCCACCCGATATATAACGAGGGCAGGGATGCACACTCAAGCTGAACTGTTGTTTGGTGGCCATTATCACACACTGTTTGTATTTTTGTTGGTAGCCAGACAACAATAAATGAGATCATGATCACAAAAAGCACTACTGAAGACACAGAATCTGACACTTCTCTCTTTGGAATGTCTTTTATAGTTTCCTGGTTAACGTCGTCCCTTCATACCATTTGGTTTGACATGTGCTTCATGATACAATCATGCAAAGCGTTCCCACAGCGTCTTCGACACAGCGAAGGGAATTAAAATGTTCCTCTTCTGAAGGATTATGTAGTCCTACATTTATCCATCTTGATCACAACAAATAGAAGCATTCCCTTAGGAGAGAGTCTACACCTGCTTAAAACTGAACTGTTTGATGAGCTTTGCTGTAACGAAGAGCCGAAGGAATTAGAAAATTTGCATGCAGTTCCCAAAATGCAACTACATCACAAATGAATTAAATTAGACCTAAGGAGTTAGGCAGATTCTTCCTTATCATATAGTAATGCACTCAACAAGAAGTTGCTTTATAGATTTATGCATTCTAACTCTGTATTCTAATCTCTGTATTCTAAGTGTGATCTTCTAAACAATTTGCATTTTCATTTAAGTTCTCCTGGCACTATAGTTATGATACCCTACTAACCTACTAAAATCAGACAATTCATGGGTCATTTTGTGAGCCCATAAACAGAGGAGATTTATGTCCGATCCACTGAGTTGTTCGCAGTGAGCTAAACAACTGGTTCCAGTAGCTGAGGAGGGGATTGTAGGACAAGTTCAGCCTGACAGAAACAAATAGGTCCCAATCAGTTCCAGCTCACAAGAACTAATCTATGTTGTATTTCAAATAGCCAACAAATTACTTTTGGAGATCCCTTAGCTGGGTTCTAAATGCAATTCTTATAATCCCCTCATACACCAAATACTCATTTGGGATTTTTAGTGGTCGGAGCAGGAGCTATTTATGACCTAACAGGACTAAGGCACATTCTACAAATGTATATGTACCAGGGGATCTTTTTAAGACTTCTGTGTCATTGTGCATGTGAATTAGTGTTTAAAAATGTGATTCAATGAAGAACTGCATATTAATGGTAGGTTGGAACAACCAATGATGCATTACATGTTGATGGCTAATAAATGAAGTGGAATATCTGCAGTCTTGGAAAATACTAAAAATGAATAGACAAGTAAATAATATTACAGAACAAAATGTTCTTCTTGAATCTCTGTGACTAACACTCACCACAGAAATAAATTAAAAGGGTTTAAATTGATCATTAATTGTGTTCCAAAATGTAACATAATTTGATGATAACACCACAGGGGCTTTGGCACAAAAAAGTGTGTTATTGTTTATTTCATTGATATACAGGCTACAGGCTGAATTACATTTCAAAAAGATATTTGTTCATTTGTTGTTCTACTCAACAGGATCCAAGAAGCACATTTTCTTAGGTTCAGCATTTCGTGAGCTGCTTCACAGGCATTTAATATCAAATAAAGGATGTTTTCTGAAACGATAACCCTAGATGTAATGCCATAAGTGGAATAAATTGTACAAGAAAATTATGAATAAAACACTTGAAAGACTTTGTGAAAATGTTATTCATATAACCAGTGTTATTTTAAAGATGCCACCCATCATGTTCAACTACTGCTGACTGCTCAACCATGTTGGCTATAAATTGAGTGAACAGGTCAATTAACAGGTCAGGTTAAGTTTAATCAAGCCTAGTCTAATATTAGCTTTAGTACTTTCAAAGTTTAACATGAAACACTTTTGTAAACAGCATCAATATATTTATTTAATTTGCCGTTATAAATATTTTCTGATCTTTTTGTTTTCTTTTAGTGTCAGTTGCATTCACATTAAATAAAAAAAGCTGGCTTAACATGACTAGGGCACTGTAAAAAAAACACTGCTTCATGAATCTTCAAAACCTTTTGAATCAGTGGTTCAGAGTGAAAATCTAAATCGGCAAGTCATGTTATTTCAGTAAATGTGGCTACTGTTTCAAATCTTGGTTTTGAAATTGTTTATCATTATGGGCAATGATCTAGTGAACCAATAAACAGTCTAAAATAATGTTACATTATACAGTCAAAACAAGCACTACAATTATTAACAAAGGAACACAGCAGTAGATTAGACAACTGAGAAAACATTTACAACTGGTTTGAAAAAGGTATCTTTGTTCATGTATGTGCAGAGCTTTTTAATCCCATTGATGTATTCAAGCGCATTTTGAAAGTTGTTGACAGAAAGCTATAGAAAAGACACGTGATAGTTAATGCATTGACAATCTAACATCTTTTTCCTAAAACAACATTGAACATTAACCCCCCCCCTCACAAAAAAATAAGAATATATGGGAAGCCATTCTTAACCAAAGTGACACCCTTCAGCATAACTACCAAAATTGCAGAAATGTAAAAAAAATCTAAAGATAAGTATATTTTCTATGAAAATAATAATACTAATGAGATTGATCATGATTACATTGTTTAATCGACTGACAGCCCTAATAAGAATAGTGTTTAATTTACAGTGTATAAAAGTCTCATTACATTTGTGTCATGCTGTAAAATGGAGCCATCGGTCTGCTGAACTATTAAAATATGCCCATGTGGTGAGTCATCAGCAATAGTTAGGGAATGTCAACATTGAAATCTACAGTTTAGTTTTGGTGGATAGTGAGATGAATAATTCTCCTTACATCGATGTATCACATTATCTTTACTACTTAAGTCTAAGACCACCAGTGACGATGTAATTACTTTTATAGTTTGATGTTTTGTCCGAATAACAATTTGATGAGTTCACTTGAAAAATTAACATTTCGATAATCTAACATTTCCTTTAAAAATCCAAAAGTTCTGTATAATATGATCTCACCAGTTTGTTCACACTGATGATTTGAACAACATGAGTATATGTGTGGACATTAATTACATAAGAAAAAAACATCAATTTCTTTTTTAAATTTCAAGTGTAGAACAAAAATACTTATTCCAGTGAATTACCGTATTTTCCCGCATATATCCCGCGGATTATACCAGATTTTACAAACCCCGCAGGGGGGGGTGCGGGATATATAAGGGTGCGGATTATATCACCAATTTTTTACACGTAATAATATTTCAATATAACATTTTTGCGGTATTTTCTTTCTGTTTTTCTGTCTTGCACGGGTTGTCTGCCTCTGTACTGTCAGTCTTACAGCTGGCGCTGATAGGCTGTCTGACCTGTCAATCATAGAAGACGTGATTGGCTGTCTATCTCTCTGATAGCTGGCGCTGATAGGCTTTCTGACCTGTCAATCATGCAAGAAGACGTCATTGGCTGTGCTGCCATGATAGCGTACTATTCTCATCCGATCAACATGCTTCGAGGGGGAGAAGCATTTATTTTTCTTCTGATTTTGACTTGTGTTTGTTTTCTTATTGTTTGAATTTTGCGCACAAGCACTGTGTACCGAGCCTGAACAGTTATGGATAATTGACATCATGTGAGCAACATTCGAAATTCAAATCGTGAACTTGCACAAAAAAAAAAAAAAATCATCATTGGTGCGGGATATCTGAGGGTGCGGATTATACCAACGATTTTTTACACAAACCCCCAAAACCCGCGGGATATATGAGGGTGCGGATTATCTGCGTCTGCGGATTATATGCGGGAAAATACGGTACATAACTTCATTTTGTAAATAGAAGTAAAGCAATTATGAATTATGAGTACAAAAACAAGTATGTCTATGTATACATTCACAGTTATATTACTTTTATCTTCTGAGTGTCTTATAAAATGTCAAATTTTAATGGATTTGTTTTTGTTCTTGTTGTCAGAGCCCACATTTCCTGTTGATGTTGTGCAGTCTGTGCTGAATATGGAAATAGAAGCTTTTTTTTGGGGGGGGGGGGGACTATCAGACTATGATTCAGTTTTTCCTTGAATGCAATGCGCAAACATTCATCATCCGGGTTCTCATTTAACATTCTCTTTGTATGTCTCTATGTGTGTGACATATTTAGTCTCTCAAGAGAGCACTGCATTAGCTGCTATGTTGAGTCCAAATGGTGGAGAAGGCATGATAGACCCTGTTGTGTGCCTCACTATGACATCTCAATGTGTATGAAAACATAATAAGAAAATTATAAGGAATAATAATATATGTAATATATGCTGAGTTTAGGATATATGCTATATAGTAATATATGCTGAGTTTGGTTTTAAATTATGCCAAAGAGAATACGTATTATAGGTGTAAACCATATTTTTCTCTATGTAAAAGTCAGCAGGAACAAATTATTAAAAGAGCCTGTCACAAATGTTGAAATGTAGTCTGTTACGTTTTTAGAAGTGATATAGTCAGACAAACCTAATTTCAGTGGAAAAATTAGCTGATATAAATCTGCACATGAGACTAGCATCCATCACGTCAAGCACCTTATTTATAACTTTAGTGACAGGACTGGTTAGCATAGCCCTTTTAGTTCTGTTGTAAATTGAGTAACTTCTTCCTCTAGCACAAAGCAGAAGGAGGAGTCTTGAACAAAAAGACAGACAAGACAAACATCTGATAAAATGCATGGGTGGCAGGGAGAACATCCTGGAGATCATAATACAGAAAGTCACAGTCAGGGTGGTCTCCAGGGTGGTACCGGGGTCATAAGGAACCAGGGTGATGCCGGAGGAACAAGGGGCCGGGCAGAGGAAGGTGTCCAGGGTGGTGCCGGTGGGATGAGGGGCCAAGTAGAGGTGAGTGTCCAGAGTGTTGCTGTGAGCCTGGTCTTCCCTGGAGGCTCTGTCTCCTTTGCCCCACCCTCCCTCAAAGAGTTACATATGCAGCAGACCCTGCAGCTTCAGCTTCAACAGCAGACCCTTCTTCTCCTCCTCCTTCGCTTACAAAGGTGTCGCATGGGTTCTGGGGTGGTCTCCTACCCAGCAGAGGGCTCCGAGACAGCCTCCTGGCCAGCAGCGGGCTCTGGGATAGCCTGGCCGCGATTTTTCTGCCTTCACTGTTTACGGTGGTGAGGCGATGACTCAGGAACGCTGACTCAGTCGCAAATTTCCTCGACCTTGATGTCTACCCCGTACAGCCACAGCACGACTCTGATATAGTCAACTAGGGCAGCTCCCAAGTACCCTTGTGTCCTGATTACCCCTGCATCAAGTCTTCCCTCAAAACACAAGTTGAGAGCAAAAACTCCCCAACCCACCCGGTGTGAAGCATCGATAAAACCTGCTACGTAGTCCACTAGGGGCCAGCCATCTTGCCGGAGATTGAGGAGACTCAACTAAGTGGGACTAGTGACTAGTCCATCATGTCCATAGATCATCTTTGTCGGTGACGAACCTGGTCAGTTGTTCTGTCACGCCTACAGGGTATGAGCGTGATGTGGATACACTAAGAGGAACACAGGATTCCAATGAAGAAGTGTATTAACAAAATGAAAAAAAACAATACTTTAAATATAATTGAAAAGGCACATGGTAGGGAAAACCTTGGTGAACCATGAAAACAAGACCATCCACAAATGAATGGGACCACGGAACATGACAGCACATAGACACAAGTACAACTGACAAAAACCAAGGCACACATGGGGGTATTTATGAGAAACACAAGATAGGGAATAGCAAGATCGGGAACAGCTGACGAGACTTAGGGTAGTGATTAGACACAGACGGGAGCATGCAGGACCTGGAAGAGACATAAGGGGACCTGGAAGGGACAAATGCGAGACAGGATGTTACAATAGAGAGCCTTTTATAGTGTATTAAAAAGTACTTTGATATGTGTATATATTGTACCTCTTTAGCTTCAGATAGTTCTCTTTAGCTATCATACTGTAGATCTTGGTACAACCAAAGTCTCCAACCCTGAATTCATTGGTATTGGTTTTGGGAAAATTGCCGTTTGGGACAACTCACACAAAATAATGTTTTGAGCATGGCAGTGTCAAAAAATGTGCTCCCACTAACCAAAAAAAGGCTTCCACTAACCAAAAGTGGAGAACACAAACAACCTGATTTAAAGACAAGGACAAATTAACAAATAAAATCTTAAAGGTACACTATAAAAAAATTTCTTCAAAGTTAATCAAATTTAAATAATGAGTGAATACATCATCAATCTTTATTCCCAAAAATGTTTTTGTCGTACCCTGATTCACTATGTGCATGAATAATGGTAAGTACTGTACTCATCATATCTGTAAAAAGTTGTTTTTTTTTACTTCAGCTTTTTTCTTAACTTTGACAAGTGTAGGTTGTGGCATATATTTGTTGTCTAAAAAAAGTGGGAAAGGTTGACAAGGCAAGTTAATATATGTGAGAATGAAATGAAGGATAAACAAGATGGATGAAGTACTTTGCTATTTTCGTTTCTGTTATTGTGTTTGAAAACTCCTGACAGATATCACAAATTGATGACATGGATTTTGAAATTATATATGGGTTATTCATGCTACAGGGTAAGCTTGGCCAGGCAAAAGTCAGAGAGCTGACAGCTGACAGTTTAAATAAATTAAAAAGGTTTAAATTGATCATTCATTGTGTTCCAAAATGTAACATAATTTGATAACACCACAGGGGCCCCCCAGACCAGAGCCAATTAATGCCTGCCTTGTGCTTTGAATATTTTTTTGTTATTACAGAATTCATATTTTCTCGTTTTAATTGTCTTATCTTATTAGTTCTGTGTATAGAATAAGATATGGCTAATTAATTTTTAATTACTGTATTTAATTTTTTATTACTTTTATTACATTCTCCCGCGATTTGCAAATCTCAAAGTATCGCGGTACGTGAGTGGACGCTCTTCTCGTTCTGTTTTACGCGCTGAATAAACAAAATGGACATTCGTCATTTTTTTAAATAAATCCACTACTAAAAGTGTCAAATCTATCAGAAGAGAAGACAGTGGACATCTACGCATCTCGGAAAAAGAGGCGGCTTCTTCTGCATTAGGTAAGATATTGTAATGTCTGAAGTAGTTCTATGACAGGTCAAGGGAGGCTCCGTTTATGAACTTTAATGAACTTTAGTTTTATTCGTTATTCTTTGTATAAAGCAGTGGTTCTCAAATAGTGGGGCGATGCCAGGGGGGGGGCGCGCGTTACCCTGGGGTACATGCTTTTTTTTGCCAGGGAGTAGGTTTTCTTGCACTGAACAAGAGCAGCGGATATGAAGTTCAGATAACCGTCTCCTCATCCTTTGACGTGTACGATCACACCTGTGTTCATATGTGTCACGTGATCAACCACTAAATTCACACGTGTTTTCACGCGATATCTGGCACTGATCCAAAAAAAAGACGCGCTCAGAGCTTGTCATTTATCACAACAATTCAGTGTTTTCAACCACATAAGATTTCTTTTAGGTTCAACAAGTTGAGCCTACAAGTTGGTGACTATTTTGAATTATCTATTATACAGCACTTTTTGTGACTGCATTATGTCAGGTGACAAGCATGACGCGTTGCCATGGAAACAATAACGCAAAATTTTTACCTCTTCCTAGGGGGGCATGACAGAAAATAATTGAGAAGCACTGGTATAAAGTCATTGTTCATTGTAAATGTATTTTTTATGTAGAATAAATTATATATAAATATGATATTAAAAAAAAATCTGAGCTAGTGGTCTGCTGGCCTGGTAGGTGCCCCCCAAGCACAAAAGTGAAACTCCGCCTATGGTCTGAGGGATAACACACTGCAGGTATTCTGTTTTTTTTCTTCTAAAAATGTGACAATCAGTCTATAGAGAAAAAGTATGAAATCGTACTGCAGCCAGAAAAAGGAACAAAACCGGCAGAACTTAGTGGTCAGCATGGCATTCCAGCAAACACCACTTAAGGATGGAAAAAGAAGCCCGACGTGATAAAACAGATGTACGAGAAGTCTGTCTTTGATCCACAAAGGAAAAAAAACTTAGACTGGCTGAGCAAAAAGATGTCAATGATGCAGTGTTTCAGTGGTTAACAAATACACAAGCAACAAACGTTGTTACTGATGGCGTGATCACTGATGACGACATTGTATCAAGTCTGCAGTCATCACAGGCAAGCACTTCTGCATGCGGCAATAGCAATGAAGATGAAGAAGATGCAGATGAAGATTTGGAGCCAATTCCTTCTGTAAGTGAGGTGATTGAAATGCTACAGAAAATTCGACAGGTTGGTTCTTTTGTAGGAGATGAAACTGTTTTAGACAGCATAAATATATCGAAGAATTTGTTTTCAAGCAGACAATTAAACGCAAAAAAGCAACAAAACATTTTAGTGTTTGTGAAGAAACAAAAGTAACACTGTTGTGTAAAAAGACACCAAAAACACGAGCATTTACATTCTCATTTAATAACTCACATCATGTACATCAATACATTTAAATTTTTCTGTCTTTTTTGTAACCCCCGAGGCCATCGACATAACCGATCTCCACACACATAGCAGTCTGCGGCCATAACTGTCATTGACACCTGATCTGGAGAATATTTGGGGTCTCATTAGATCAGACTAGAGAAATTGTCTCGCTGGAAACTTGACTTGCCAGATTGGATAAGGGCACATAAACAATATTTGAATGGCTTAACTTACATGACTCAGAGCATGAGTACATACATCACAATTAATTCAGCCGTTACTTCATTGTTCCCAAAAAGGTTGAAGCCCATTCTAGACCTGTATCTTCTCAACCGCTCTGTAATGCGACTCAAGTTCAAAATGTTAACTTTGAAGCAGATAGTGACTCAGATCTTGTCCGAGGACTGTTTTTTTTCACACAGGAAGTTCCTCAGGATCACCTTTTGGGGGAATGCTTACCAGTATCGTGTACTACCTTTCGGCCTTGCTCTGTCACCCCGCACTTTCACCAAATCTCCACTGTGCTACCAAGGCATTTGCGTACTCAATTATATCAACAACAGGCTAATTCTTGCCCAGTCGTGATTGCAAGTGTCAATAGATGATGCAGTTCTTGGTCATATGAAAGTACTGGGTACTGGGGTTGAGATCAAATGCGAAGAATAGTGTGCTCTCTCCTCTCCAGAGGTCCACCATCCTAGGCATTGTCAAAGATTCAGTGTCGAAGTCAGCATGGCTATCCCCCTGCACATCGATGCTATCCTCTCAGCTTTCAAGAGCATCAAACTAGGTCAGTCACTCACTGTCAAACACTTCCAGAGAGTGCTAGGTCTCATGGCAGCAGCTTCCTGCTATCCTACTTGGATAACTGCACATGAGGCCACAGAGGGTTATCTCTGAGGGACAATTCCTTCTGCACTAGAAACTATGGTTTCTGTCTCAAGGGACCGAACTGGGAGCTCCCTGTCGATGTGTAATGCTATCGACAGATGCCTCTCTCACGGCCTTGGGGAGCATGTCTTGAGGGATTGATCTGTCCAAGATCTGTGGAGCGGACACTGCCTATCTTGGCACATACACCTGCTACAGATACTGGCGGTCCATCTAGTGCTCCAAGCATTCCTCCCAGACCATAAGGGCCATCATGTTGTTGTCCATACTGACAGTACAGTGGTGGTAACCTAGGCTAGATTATTGTAATGCTCTACTAGGTGGTTGTCCTGCACGTTTAATAAACAGATTCCAGCTGGTCCAAAATGCAGCAGCTCGAGTTCTTACTGGAACCAGGAAGTATGAGCATATTACCCCAGTTCTGTCAAACCTGCACTGGCTACCTATTAATCACTGAATACATTTTAAAATCTTGCTAATTACTTACAAAGCATTAAATGGTTTAGCTCCACAGTACTTGAGCGATCTCTTAACACAGTATAGTCCTTCACGTCTATTGCGATCCCAAAATACTGACCAGCTTATAATACCTAGAATATCAAAGTCAACTGCTGGCGGTCGATCCTTTTCCTATTTAGCTCCTAAACTCTGGAACAGTCTTCCTATTACAGTTTGGGAAGCAGACACACTCTGTCAGTTTAAATCTAGACTAAAAACACATCTCTTCAACCTGGCATTCACATAACACATTATACATACATTTTTAATCCAAATCATGTAAAATGATTGTTAGGCTGCATAATTTAAGTCAGCCGGAACTGGGAACATCCCCATAACATCTGATGTACTTGATACATCAGAAGAAGAATGGCATCTACACTGATATTGTTCTCTGTTTATTCCAAGGTTTCCATGGTCAGCCGGAGTTGACTTGACTTACATACATCATCATGGAGTTCCGCACTCGCAAAGGACTTCCTGTCCCAGGTAGGGGGCTTGATAGCCCATCCCTGCCCAGAACTTTGGAAACTGTGGGCTTGGCCTCTCAGGGGGCCCAGCTTATAGATTCTGGTCTCTCAGATGAGGTTTTTGAGACCATCCTCCACTCCAGAGTTCCCTTCATAAGGAAACTATATGCCCTGAAGTGGAAACTCTTCACTTCTTGGTGCAGTGAGAAGCAGCTGAACTCAGCTGCCTGTCAGATTGGCACCGTGCTGGAGTTCCTGCAGTACAGATTCACTGCAAGATTATCCCTGTCCACCCTGAAGGTCTACGTGGCTACCATAGCTAATTACCACGTACCTCTGGATGGTATGTCTATTTCCTCTGTGGAACTCTGAGGCTGAGGCCTGCAGTATAAATAAGGTTCTGGCATGGAAGCTGTCCCTGGTCCTCCAGGGCTTATCCCAGGCGTCCTTTTAACCCATTGAGGAGTTTCCCATGAAGATTAACTCTCTAAAACCCTCTTTCTCTTTTCTATTACTTCAGTAAAGAGGATATGTATCTACAAGCTCTCTCTGTAGCCCCTTCGTACTTGTAGTTTGCGCCTGGGATGGCCAAAGCCTTCCTCCTCCCCAGGCCAGGCTATTTACCTAAAGTTCTCACTAATATGGCATGTTATACTGTACTCCAGGCATTCTATCCTCCTTCCTACAGTGATGATGCACAGGAAGGACTGTCTGTCAAGCACAGGAGACCAACCAGCTGTTCCTCTGCTTTGGGAACCCTAAGGGGGCCCCAGCATCTATACCAACAATGAGCAGGTGGATAGTCAAAGCTTTCTCCCTGGCTTAGTCGGCTGGATTGCCTTCCCCTATGGTGGAACAGTTTCATGGTCCATGCTCATTCCACTAGTGCAGGCTCTTCTAGCAGGAATTTTTCCTTCCTTATGTTTGTGATCTGGCAGGCTGGTCCTCCCTGCACACATTCCTGAGGTTCTACCAAATAGATTTCAACTGCTCCGGAGATGTGGATGCTCTCGTAGTGAGCTATGTTACACTAGTCAGGCCTCTGTCACAGAGGTGGCGTTAATATATCATTCCCCTAGCATTTTTACGCAATGCAAGTTCCCTTTAAAAAGAATGTAACCATAGATCCCTGAAGAAACCAAGGAACTAGGCCCTGTGTCATGTAACTCAGCTCCTCAGCCTTCCGGCTTACTTCAGACACTCGCTGCAACTTATGGTTTCTGGAACACCTTTATCCTCCTGGTTCATGACGTCACCGGCCGGCGACGTACATTCACACTCGATTGAGCGATTCAGTAATGCTTCACAAGATGATATGCCAAGGCCAACCCTATGAGAGAGACACTATGGCAATTTACCAACAGTTAACCTTTTTTTAGAGCAAGCATGAAAATCACCTTAGTAGGGGCATACAAACTTTAAATGCATTTTGAGATTGGTTGTTGAGCCCATGTAATAAAATAAAAGCAAACCATCACACCATAAGTACCACCAGATCTGGATAACCGCACGGCTACAGTAACAGATTCTCCCCGTGTAATCATTAAAAATGATGTGTTTTTCGAAAACAACCAGCTCTATTGCATAGTTCACCTAAGCCTGACCTACACAGGCTGATTACATGTGTGCTTTTGGGGAGTTCTTTGTCTTGATGCTGGTAGGTTCCTTTAGGAATATTTTGTTGGATTTGCGGTAAGTTCAAATGTGGTTGCCCTGAAGGTTAGGTTGCTGTGGAGCGGGAAGAAGAAGGGAAGCAGGGCTCAAAGAGCATGAGAGTGCAAGGGAGCAAAAGAAGAGTTAAGAGAAAATAAGAGCGATTGATTGATTGATCACAAGGGTTGGAAATAGGGAGCAGGAACGTTCCCTTTGTTTCTATTCCAAACTATTTAACATATTTTATGATGGTATCAGATTTGGACAGACTTTGGCTCAACAGAGTGATATATATATAAAATTATACATTTTAGCATAGCATAATATACATCATCATTAGAGGACCCTGTTTTGTTTAGTGTGTAAAATGCTATAAAACATGTTGGCACCCAACTTTTTCTCTGTATTAGCTCAAAACTCACAAGGCATCACCTTGGTCATGGCAGCACACCCATTTCAAACAATGTCAGTTTATGTGCCCTCAGAATCTGTGTGAAGTTGTTTCTGATTATGGGTCCGCATATAAATTAAATTAATGTATAAATTATATTTATAATGCAGATAGAACTAAGCAGACAGGAGTTTCCCTTTCTCTCTTGTTACTATTAATATCAGATTTTGCAGATGAGGACTCAATATTCTGGGCTGAAGGGTCTTTATTGAACAGAAAATATAACAAAACACCAACATAAATAACCCAGAGGGGAAAAAACAGAACCAACTTGACAAGACTGACTAAAACTGGAAAAGACTAGACACAAGGAGCGACAGCAAGAAACGACAACGAAGCAACACAGCAAATACGAAGGGATTAAATAGATACAGGAGGAAGAAATAAATTTTATTGAACAAGGTAAATAAAATAAAATTTACATTTTCTTTGAATAGTAAGATACTTGAAAATACTATATTCAGCCTTTTTTCCAGACCAAGTTTTTTTTTTTTTTTTTTCGACTGGTTGATCTTTGGCTGCATTTAATTTTGAGCAATTCAATTAGTAGATTTCTCTCTAGTAGATTTTTCAGCTAAACATATCTCAATAGAATCAGAGCATCACAACCTGATCCAGCCGAAGATATCTTTGGGTAAGACGGATCTGAGGACTTTTGTTACCTCAAAGAAGGCTTCAGCATAGTGGTCCTGAGGGCAGATGGATTACACCTAATTTCACTGTTCCCGTCTTAATTTGGTGCCCTCAAGGGGCTATTAAACCAAACTCACTATTTTGTGTGCTTCGGGGCACAGTGGTCTCCAGGTGGTCCATACTGACATTGTGGCACTGAGATGCTTGCTTCTTCTTCGGATGTTTCAACACAGTCAATTTGGATATTCCCTGCCCATTTGTTGCCACAGGGCACCGAATTGGTTACTTCAGTAACACGAGAGACTAGTTCTCTCAGTGAATATTTTGGCAGTGTGGAAGATATAGATATAGAGATGTATTTATACCAAATATATCTCAATGGGTCCTTCGCTAGGGGGTTCTGTCCACAGTGGTAGGCCCTGAGCAGACTCTGGTTATTGAAAGCTCTGCTGGGAAAGAAGGCCATGGAATTGTCCCTCCCATGTCCAGGATTTACAACCAGTATTTCATTATTCTGAAGAAGGATGGGGGTTGTGTCCAATTCTAGACCTGTGCACTGAGGTGAATAATGCAAAAATCTGATCCAAGGTCTGGCCTGTCACAATAGATCTTTAGGATGCATACTTCCATATTCATATTTTATTCATCCTTCCTCAACTAAGGAAATATCTCAGATTTGCTTTTGGAACTAAAGCGTACCAGTCAAGTTTCTTCCTTTTGGCCAAGCCTCCATACTTTGACAATTTGCATGGATGAAGCTATGGCTTCACACATTTTATTACATTGACCTTTGGGGGATTTTTTTGCTCAAGATGGCAGTTTGGCATTGAGATGTCTTCCTTTACATTTATGGATTTGGCTGATGCTTTTATCCAAAGCAACTTGCATTGCATTCAAGGAACACATTGACATAGTTCTTGTTTTAATCACTTTCAAACAGTTTCAATACCATTAGGTCTGATGGCAGCTGTGTCCAACAGAATACCTTATGTCCGGCTGTACATGAGACCTTTGCAGTGGTGGCTCAAGATCAAGGGGTTTCTGTGAGGGGTATCCCATTCTGCATGATCAAGGTTGTGCTCAGGTGCTTTGTAATTTGGCTATGTGGAAGAAACCTTGGCTCTTTTCCCAGAATGCAATGCTGGGAGCTCTTTGTCATCATATAATGCTTACAATGGATGCTTCCCTCACAGAATCATCATCTCTCTTGGCCCTTGTTTTCCTGGTGATGATGGCTCAGGCTCTATATCCAGCAGATATCCTGTCAAGGCAGGGGCTAAGGCCCGGAGACTCCACACCGAGTTGGTGGACCTCATATGGAGGGAATTATGTCAGTCGAAATTGGATCTATTTGAGTTTCAGTAAAGGACACACTGTCCACTCTGGTTATCCTTCTTGTATCCAGCTCCTTTGGGTTGTATGTCATGGTGCAGACTTGGCAAAGGCTGCATCTATACATGGCTTCCCTGAATGTTCTACTCCCGAGAGTTCTGGGGAGCAGTTATTGAAGCTGTGGATTTGGCCTCTCATTGCTCTGGACTCTAAAGGTTTAAGTGGTGGCCTTAGCTGTTCACCGTGCACTTTTTGCTGGTGTCTTTCAGGAGTCATTGGTACTTTGTTTCCTCTGTGGTGTTTTGGATCAGGAGGAGTATGGAGGCTTTTAAAGCCTTATAATAAGGGACAATCCTACAAGAGGTGTGATGCAGAGAACTGGTCCTCTCCTCACATATTAGTCAGGTTTTACAACCTAGATTTGGGCTTTACCTCTGGGACACAGGTGCTCCTTTGTTTGGACTGGGCGCAATTTACAGGTTCCTGGTCATGACGTAACCCAACCATGGCGTTCTGTTAAAACACCATTGAACCGATTCCACACATGCTCAAGAATCACATGATCACAAGATCAAGAATCAATTCTGAATGCAGAGAATCCCTTTTTAGGGAACAAAGGTTACAGTCGTAACCAAAACATTTCAAGGAAGTGCTGCAGGTGTGTGATGTAATAATGTGTGAATTCTCAAGTTCTGTTGTTTATGCGGCTATTTGCACATAACATTCTTGGGAAAAATAAACTACTGTGATATTTTTATTGTGTCAAAGTTACCGAACTATTCTAATTTTATTTAATTTGAAATTGTAATCTTAATGGTTAATATAACCTAAATGAACATAATTATTTCATTACATTTCTTAAACAGATTTACAATGCTGTACGAAAGTTAAAACTCAAAAACTTGCATACATGAGCGGAGACCTGATGTGAGGTTTGATCATAGCCACCACTCATAACCATTTTGATAAAGGTCAAGTTTTAGGTGGAAACAACAGTTCACCCAGTTTCCTGCTGTAATTTTGTTCTTGGAAAATGTGGAAACTCCACATGCTGCAACTGGTCCTTCACCCTTTCAACTCTGTATGGTTGTCCTCTCACAGCCAAAATACTTGGGGTGGGAACATACACTCTTAGTGATGGAAAGACATGGAGTGCTTACCATCTCACTACATTTCTACGCACACCAACAACTCTGGCTAAGTACACTGCTCACTAGACACTTACACCACTCTAGACCTAAATGCGATGTACAGAAGCCTAGTTGGTTGAAGGACTCTCCCTCTTAGATCTGAGATGCTGTTCTGTATCTCTCACTTCACTTCACACTTATGGTTGTATTAGGAACACCTGTTCAATTTCTCAGTAATGCAATTATCCAATCAACCAATCACATGGCAGTTTCTTCAATGCATTTAGGGTTGTGGTTCTGGTCAAGACAATCTCCTCAACTCCAGACTGAATGTTAGAATGGGAAAGAAAGATGATTTAAGCAATTTTGAGTGTGGCATGGTTTTTGGTGCCAGACAGGCAAGTCTGAGTATTTCACAATTTGCTCAGTTACTGGGATTTTCACACACATCCATTTCTAAGGATTTAAAAAGAATGGTTTGAAAAGGGAAAAATATTCAGTATGCGGCAGTCCTATGGGCAAAAATGCCTTGTTGACGCTAGAGGTCAGAGGAGAATGGGCCGATTGATTCAAGCTGATTGAAGAGCAAGTTTGACTGAAATCATTCGTTACAACCAAGATATGCAGCAATGCATTTGTGAAGCCACAAATGCATAACCTTGAGGTGGATAGGCTATAACAGCAGAAGACCCCACCGGGTACCACTCATCTCCACTACAAATAAGAAAAAAAGGCTACAATTTTCATGAGCTCAGCAAAATTGGACAGTTGAAGACTGGAAAAGTGTTGCCTGATCTGATGAGTCTTGATTTCTGTTGAGACATTCAGATGGTAGAGTCAGAATTTGGCGTAAACAGAATGAGAACATCAGAACACTTTGCAGGATGGTGGTGGTGGTGTAATGGTGTGGGGGATGTTTTCTTTGCATACTTTAGGCCCCTTAGTGCCAATTGGGCATCATTTAAATGTCACAACCTACCTGAGCATTGTTTCTGACCATGTCCTTCCTTTTATAACCACCATGTACCCATCCTCTGATGGCTACTTCCAGCAGGATAATGCACCATGTCACAAAACTCGATTCTTTTAAAATTGGTTTCTTGAACATGACAATGAGTTCACTGTACCAAAATGGCTCCAACAGTCACCAGATCTCAACCCACTAGAGTATCTTTGGGATGTGGTGGAACAGGAGCCATGGATGTGTATCCCACAAATCTCCATCAACTGCAAGATGCTATCCTATCAATATGGGCCAACATTTCTAAAGAATGCTTTCAGCACCTTGTTAAATCAATGCAACATAGAATTAAGGTAGTTCTGAATGCGAAAGGGGGGGGTCAAACACAGTATTAGTATAGTATTCCTAATAATCCTTTAGGTGAGTGTATAAAGAATTTTTGTTTTGTTTTTGTCTGATGTATTTTCTGTGTTGATTCATTTTCAGTGGTTGCACTCAGCCTACAAATAGCTTTATTATAGTTGTCTGCAAATTAAGCTACAACTGAAAAAAGTACTTTAACACTGACAAAATTCCAGACTTCAGTTTTAATCTTAATGAAAAGGTATGCAGCTTAACAAAACAGTGGAACTGCAGGTATAGGGCAACAAAGCAATGTCCTGCTAAATTATCCAGTATGATGACTGATTGGCAAGTAGAATGAATCAGACTTGCTGCCTGAAAGAAAGAAAAAGATTTACTTTCATCTCTGGAGGATAGATACTTCCTGTGTGCAGGCTCTGGGTCCAGAGTCAGGTTTCACAAAGTCATCTAAGGGGAACTTTAAATATATACTGACTCTAAAGGACTGAAAGGGGGTTATTCAGTGAGAAAGGGTTGGCTGACATTTTTGTCTCCAAACATAGTGATGCATACACAATTGTCTAATGTCAAGTGCTTGTGTCACTCAAGACAAATGATGTTCAGCTGAGAGGAAGAATATGAGGTTTCCAATGGAGAAGAATAGTAGACAGCGGTTTGTTACAAAAAGACCACTTATCATCATTACTTTAACCTCTACTCTGATTCAAAATGATCTAGAATTATTTGGCGGTTATCCTTTGTGTATGTTCAGAGCCATCGGCAACCTGCAAGCATTAATTATAGGTCCATTAAAGGGGGAAATGTAGTCATTATCCCTCTCTTCTCATATTTAGCATGTGAGGGGCGTAAGAACCCTTCTGTCTTTATGTTAGAAGAACACAAATGCCATCTGTTTATAGGAACTTTAGATACTTGCAGTATTTTCATGTGGCCGACCAGTTTGCATCTAAAATGCGGGATTAGATAATCAGCATGCAGTAGGCATTTTCTTTGTATAAAGATCACCTGAAGGAGTGAAAACTTCTTTATGTCAATTCTGCATATGTATAACATCACTTTCATCTTCTTTTGCTTAAATAAGTTTATTTCTAGAGTCAGTTTAAAAGCTAAATGTGAATGATGCAATAAGATTTATTTTCATTTTGTACCATTGTCCCTGATGCAATTTAGGATTGGGATTTTGTGTGACACATTCAAAAAGTGCACAAATGCCTTTTCAGACAGCCAATTAATTTTTGATTTCAGTAGGGCAAACTTTTGGCTTAGGCCCAAGCATTACTTTGTCCGTAATTAACTCAGCCTTAAGCACGAACAAGGTTGTTTTGAATGTGAAATATTAGCAGGCTTGCTTTTCCAGGCTTTCTTTGATTGGGCTGGCAAAGCTGTTTTCACAAAACACATTTTTGCATTGTTAAACTGGGGTTTTCTTGAAGTTGAGCTTGATGCTGAATGCTTAATACTTCACTTTGAAGAGCTATTAGAGTCATGCTTTAAAGTTATAGATTTTTTTCAAGGGTGAGTTCACTTTAGTTACTATTAATCAAACATCACCTTTGATTAATATTTCTGAATAGGCCAGATTTGTAACGAGTAAGTCAAACATAAGCCACTTGACCTTTAAGAATGTTAAAATTGCTTTTAAATTGATAAAATCTGTATTTGAGGTGTTCTTTTCCATGCACTTATCCTTTGTGGTAAAAGAGACCAAAGGGATTAAAGGTATAAAGACCCTGATGTTATCTGGCATTTATCACTGCCAAAGGCCTTTGGGTCTGCTTTCATGAACACATTCAACATAATCGGCTTGCTCTCAGAATAATTAAAATAAAGAATTTCATGTTTTAGGTACATGTACAGTTTGAAATGCTTGCAATTAATATACCTTATACCTTTTCTTAATTTCATTATATAATATTTTCTTATTTCATTATATAATATTTATATAATTATAAATATTTATTGACTGACGAGCCACTTGTGGGGTAGAAGCCCTGGTGTTTTCTTTTATTTTAAAGCTCATTTATATTCATCTTTTTATATCGGAATTCTGTGTGCAATAAAACCAGTTAATGTTGCAAATCTAGTTACTCTATAAGTCACTTGTCTTTGACAGATATCTGACACACACACACACACACACAATAAAAAAAAAAGATAAAGACACATGGACTAGGACTTTTACTTAATAAAACTAACAGCAGGCAAAAATAAAACAATGTATAGGATCCAACAGGGTTTATCATTACAGCACCTCTCTGTGGCAAAACTCTTGTATAACAAGGTTCTGGATGGGTTTTTCCGACCTGGATTAACCTTTCTGACTCATTTCAGGATAAACCACCCTGCCCCTTTTTCAAATGTTAATAGCTGTACCCTACAATCTATATATCTACTCAAGTGTATCTAAAGCAGTTCAATGTGGCTAAGAAGAAGAAGAAGGGGATTTGTTGCTTCCATTTTATCGATTGTGTTATCACAATGAAGGAGGAAGCTTTTAGGCTGACAGGCCAACTCGCGGTGGAAGTGTTTGGGTGTTACAAACTCTTAGGCAGGAGGAAGATGGATATGACAGTTCTGAGGTGAGCTGAAAATGACATCCCATTAAAAAAAAAAAATACAGCAGCACACTGCTGTTGAAATCCTTTCCTTTTCTCCTGTTTTGTAAAGCAAATGCAGACTATGCCATTATCCCCATCACTTTTGGTGTAATTCAAGAATTTCAACATTTTTATCTTAATTGTGAGTACTAAAATACCAGCAGTTGAAAGCAGAAAATGTGTCCCATCAAGGTTCCACTAAATATATTAATTGGTGAATTTCATGGGTGGATTTTAGTGGCAGTGCTGCTCATAACTCAGTGTGAAGAGAATGCTGAGGGTGGTCATTTAAAGCCTCCTGTGGTGAGAGAGTGTCTGGCTACATTTTTGGACTCATTAGTTGCACACCACTGCAGAGTCGTACACTCTCACTCGAGAGGGTCAAGACAAGAAAAGGGTACAATGGATATTCCTGGAAGCTGAAAAAGATTGTGGTTCTGTATGACATATGTATTGAATTATGTGTTGTAGTGCTTCTGTGATATGGCATTTCTTTCTTTTATATGAGCTGGTGTATAAAAGACCTGCTCTAAAGAAGACATGGCAATTGATTTAGGATATTTAGACATCTTTGGGAAATTCAAATATCTAGTATTTTAGCGAGCCATTTGTCTTGTGCCAATTTTTATTTTTTTTTACAATTTTTTAATCGTACCATCCACAGTGAGTGACCTCAATATGTATCCTGAACTGAGTAATGAGGCCATTGCCGAGTGGTGTGTCTCTGCATTTGCATTGAGTGATGTAGACATGTTTGTGACTGATGAAGCCCCGTACGTCCACCAGTGGATTCTGGGAGATCACTTTTCATCTCCAGAGTTGCGATATTGCATTGACCTCTGCAGTCTGCAACCCAAGATTACCTTGACATCTGCTGTGTGGGTCTCAGAAAGCTAATTAATCCCTGCTGACCTAAGTTTTCGAGGGACTGTTCCAAAAGTGTCCAACCTCTGACATCTTCAATTCCCTCTGACTCCACATATCACTCCTCTGAAGTCTGAAATGTATCAGAATGGCTTAAATTTAACAGACCTCATCAATAAATTCCTCTCATTACAAATGATGTTTACAAATAATCATTCAGTTCATTGTGTGAACTGTATTACAAGTAGGATCAATTATTCACTATAGAGAATATTTAGAGGAAGAATTAATAGAATAGAGATTAAGTTTTTGATATTCAGTTCAATTAACATTCACAAACATGCATCTAGTTAAAAAAGAAGAAAGGACTACTAAGACACAGTTGCCTTTATCAGTTATAAGTGTAACCCTTTTCTTAACCTTAAGGCTAGAAATATTTCTAAAATATAGGAAAACCCAGATTCCCGGCAGTAGAATGGTGAATTAGGCCGGAATTTCTCTTAATTTCACACTCTTTCTTCCCTAATAACAAACACTGTGAATTACCTTTCCCCAAAGTTATTAGTTTCCAAGAAGAAGATCAAATAGCAGACATCAAGTAAATAAAGAAAGAATAACAACTTATTTTAAAAAATGAAATAACCCCTCATAAAATAAAAATAAACTTCAAATAAAAAAAATATGAAATTATGTAGTTTCCCTTTAAATGCAAAGTGAATATCTCGTTCTCAAATTCAGAATAGGAAATAGTAAACTAGTTCAATCTCTAGTGATGCAAAACTCTAAATGTCTTTTAAACCCAAATAAATTGCAAACATAACAGGTTAGCACAGTCCTTCCGTCACGCAATGCACATGAGTCACCCAGTCACATAGTCAATCATTGAGTCACATGTTACCGTTGGATCGCGATCGTTGGTGCACATGAAACATAGATGATAATCCACCACATTCGGCAGTCCCGATGAATCCAGTAAACACGAGGAATCCAATCCCGCAAATCCAGCGAGATGCTCCGTATCTTCAATGGCACTCGTTGATCACGAAATGTTCGGCACAAGCGTCACTAGGCCCTCGTGGCGCAGATAGAATTGCGGCGCGTTGACTCACCGTAACCACGGAAACAAAAAGACTATATGTAGCTGACAGTTTATAAACTGAAATAAAACGAAAGTAAAGTCATCTCAACCTGCTTTGGGCACAAAATGTCTCCAGAGCAGTGACGCACTCTCGCACTGACAGCTAGGGATGGGTAGCTCGACACCCTGTGTCGACACGCGTCTCGAGTTTTCGACACACTAGTGCTTCGAAACACTGTTTCGGAGCATCGCTTTGAAATGGGGCTGTCACGTGACCTGTGTGAACGAAGCTTCGTTACCTCACTAACACGTCACGACGGACTCACAGAGCGCATAGATTGAGCCGTCCCATAGTGCGCGGATGTTTTGAGTACACAAATTAATACATATAAAATGAAATTGTCCATTAAGTGTGTATATTACATGTGTATATTTAGAAAGCAAAAAAACATGTCAGATGGATTGCACCAGCAAAACTGTTGATTTCACATTGAAATTATGTTCCTGCTGCATAAAGATTAGGAAAAAATTTATTAGCCTACTCTCCTCATTGTACTTGTGCATGAATTATATTAAATATAATAATATTTAATATTTTTTTTTCACATGATGGGTGGGTGTTTGCACGTTCTGGGAGTTTGCTGTGTAGAAAAAAATATTGCGCGATAAGCGAATATAGGAAGCTTGTATGAATGAATGCATGCGAGGGAGGAGTCAGATTCGTTCGGGGAGTCAGGTTTCGGTACATGTTTGATGGCGAAATTGCCCAGCTGTTCAATTCAGATACAGAAGATGAGGACTTTGGTGGATTTGGATGGATTGATGAAAACATAATGTGAGTGTAGCCTATTGTTAAATAGTAGAATAAAGTTCAACCAAACTTACTGTTTTGCTTCCGTTACCTTTTTTGTAGACCATATGTTTTAGCATTCGCCTTATGTATGGGTTAAGTACAGAAATAGACCGCGTAATTAAGACTGCACCTTATAATCCTTTTGCCATATGGTGCGGAAAATACGGTAAATGCATTTGTAATTGTGTATTGTTTTTTTAGTTAGTTTTTTTAACAATATGCATGTTTGTGTTGTTTTGTTAGGAATACACACACACACAAAAAAGTTGCACAATACAATTAAACTTATTAAATATACAAATAAACCTTCCCAATGAACAAAATTTCTGAATGACACAGTTGGTGTAGGAATGTTTATTGAGCACCAGATGGCAGAGTAGAGCACTGTGTCAAAAGCTTCGAAGCACCGACACAGTTTCATGTAAAAGCTTCACTGCTTCAGAAGCTTCGTTTGGCACAGCCCTACTGACAGCGGTCAAATCTTCTCTCTTCCACATGCGCGACAGTCTCTGTACGTAACCCACGTTGACGCAACTCACGTCGAACATGCTCCACAGTCATTGGTCAAAATTGATGCACTTTCAACCAGTAAACAATGTCATTCAATATGAAACAGAAATCATGTACATTATAACAAAAAATAATGCAGATACATTTAAACCAAAATAATGATAAACATGTATATAAATGTTACATTGTTTCAAACAAAAAAAAATATATATATACTTTAGGGGTCCCTACATAAGGCAGAATGCACGATATTAAATTTGAAGCATGAAACATGTAGCGCAAAGGATAGTCTTATGCAACAACTCTTACCCAGTTTACAAATAATGGCGAATACGTTCAAAATGTCCTCTTTTATAATAGAGGTGTTTATTTTTTGGTCATGCAAATGTTACGGTAATATTTCATTGTGAATTATTCTGAATGTAAAAGAATATGACTGTCCAACTTGAATGTAAAAAAAAAAGAGTTTCAGGAACAATGTATAAATAATATTATTAAAAATGCTACTAATTTGTTTAAACAGTCATTTTGGCACTAATATTGGAACTCTCATCATTTAAAAAAAAATTTGAAATCAAAAATTCTCAACGAATGATCAAAACGCACATTTTCAAAACTATTAACATTTTCTTTCCAATTGCTTGGATAAAATACACATAAACCTGAGATCATTTGTTAAAGCTTAAATTATTTTGCATAGATGCATAGTTTTTATGGAATCTGATGAAAAATATTTTGTGTTTAAATCATGAGTTTCTGAATAGTAGGATGAATTGACACCAATAACCAGAGAACATAGCCCAGTTGGACTACATAATATTTAATCATCATTCTTTATCAGACACGGTATCTGTGTTCCCACGTACCACTTTTACAGACCAAGTTCTCAGATTTGACATAACTTGTATGAAAGATGACCCTTGTAAATGCTTACTGCCACTTCAATACTGGTGACCGATTTCACACTGAAGTACATGCATATGGTTAGATGACTGGAATCTCACTCAACATACCAATGCATTTGAGCCAGCAGTGGGAGGTGGAAGACAAGTAATATGTGGTTGTCAAAGTTGGCCAAGGCAAGGAGGAGAGGTCAGAATTGAATTGTCCAGCAGGCGACTCAGAGTACCTGGACAATGTGGAGTACCTGGCACCTATATCTGAAGATTGTGTGGTACGCTCAAAATAACCATTTCTGAGTTATTTGGAAACCCAGGGCTGGGAAAATATTGGACAGAACCCATGCTGGGTTATTTTTACACAGCTTGTTGGCTTGTATACATTAACCCATTTACTTAGTTATTTTTTGACAGTGCTGGGTCAATTAATTTTATATTGAAGGTTTTTCATAAAATAAAAATGAACTCTAACATTTCTGTTTTATAGGTATAAGACATATTAACAGTTATCTATATTTATGTATACAGAGAGAGAAAGAGATAGAGACAGGATGACAAGAACAGTTCACATGCAATACTTTTTTTAATGGCAAGTCAGTCTTTTAAAGACATAAAATAATCAAAATATTTAGAATGGTTGTTTTTTTTATGAATGATTTGCTCTAATTGTTGCTCTGGTCTTCATCGACAGCCGCTTGTAACATCTTCTGGTGATCTGGCTAACAACTGGCTAGCAACTAGCTGGCTTTTCAGAACAACTGAAGAAAAAGAAGTGCATTTGTAAAGCGAAATAAAATGACCCTTTTCTGTCAAATAGAATTGGTTACATTTTTTAAATAAGTGAAGTGAAATCTGAAAGGTGAATATAGATCATTTCATTTTTATTAACGCATTAAAATGCAAGCATTGTTGATGAATTTCTCTTTTACATTAACGCTTTTCAAAAAGCTTTTTTTTTGTTTTGTTTCAAATACATTAATTAATCATGTTTGCATTTTAATTGTACTTTGTACATTTTCTTGTTAGGGCTTGCATTTAAGCTGTTTATTTTTCAATTCAGTAAATTTCACACACATTTAAATTTTTATTTATTCAAAATGTCAGAAAAATTACAGAATTCAAGGAAAACTGTCCAGCTACATTCATTTGTAATACTTACTAAACCTGAATTATTCACAACACAATACAAAAAGGGTGAGGAAAAAAACCAAAATAATGTATATATATATATATATATATATATATATTGAGAAAAAAACATACTGGACAGTAGTGGGATCTTTGCATAAATACAGTATTGTAATAAGTATGAAGACGAAGATAATGATCCAAATGAACTTTTTAATGAAGACAAAAGGTGAGCATAACAGCAGTGCACAAACACAGACATGTGATCCAACACTAACAACAACTTACAACCAAGGAATGAACAAGGAGAACAAAATATTCTAAAAGAAGATTAACAAATGACAAACAGCTGTGAAGAGTGTCCATGGTAACTAATGAGTGACACCTCTAGAACAAAACAACATGTGACAGCAAAATGCCAAAAATAACAGTCCTGGAAGACAGTGCTGTAACACGATGATTACGTTTCCACAAATTCCTTCCAACTTTTCCACAACAGAGGCCCTTAATGCTTTTTTTACATTAATTTAAAGGAAAGGTAAGGATTTCCATCTTATGTATTTCAATTACAATTTCTACCCAGTCTTCTACAGGGGGTGAAATAGGTTGAAGCCATTTATGAATGAGCTGCAACCAGAAATGCCCCCTCATTATCTGTTTTTGTATTTAGCCCTCTTGCGTTCCTTTGTCTTTGTCAGTTGTTGTCACTGTTTCACTCTGTGTGATTGCCTTTCTCTGTGTTCCGTGTTTCTAGCCCATATTTCTAGTGTAGTAGTAATCCACACATACTTTTTACTGATAGTGACAAAATGCACTCTTCTTCAATTATTAGTGCAATTCAACAAGTTTTTTTTTGTTCCAAATACGTGTCATCGATTTTCTTCCACCAGAGCTCCATGTCTCTTATTTTTGATGTTGTTCAAATTAAATAAATAGCAAACAAGCAACATTGAAAAAGAAAACATAAAATATCCACACTTTTTATATAATGTCACCTTCAACTTAAAAAGTACCCAAGGCTAAATGGCTTTTGATTTTCATTGCTTGACATTTGCAATTGTTATTTTAAAGCAAACAGAGGACAAATAACCAATATTTTTTAGTAGGATGTGGCAACTCCCAAGGTCATAGACTTATTGCAGATTTTTTTTAAACTGTGAATTTTGAAGATATTTACTAATTTATTGCACCTGTTTGTCCAAGTGAAATATGCTCTGGGCAAAATTTGTTTTTATCATGATTCCACTTTTAAACTGTTCAGAGGGAACCAAAAACCCCTTCTCGCCTGTCATTTTACACAGTCTAGTGTGTTCAGCTGTTCTGTCTAGGGAAATCATATGAAAGTTGTCTACATACAAATGGCCCCTTTTTTAAGGGAGAGAGTGTGATCTTCAGGCAAACATTTGTCTGGCAATCTTCTGGTTTGGGGAATTGGTTTCATCAAACCATGAAGAAAAGGTGGAGACTTGGGTCAGAGAGAAGGTAATGCCTGAAACAGCATAATGTTTTAAAACATAAATCAGTAAATCATTAACTCAGTAACACTTAACAATAAGGCCTCATTAATTATTGCAATAACTAAAATTATCAATAAGCAATTCTCATCTGTTATTATTTGTGTAAGTCTTTGATGCTAGTTATTAAAATTAATACTGTCCATTGGTAGTTCATATCAGGGCAGGTCTGTTAAAATAGTTTTAGTCCATTTTAATAGTATTTATAATATTATGCATTTATCTATACCAGGCTACTGGTGTGCATGTTTCTGACAAAGCCGTCAGAAATAGACTTAATGAGAGCCCGACAACCTCCAGTGGGTTCCAGGTCCTGTGGTCACAGCCCAGCACCAAGCAGCTTGATTGGCATCAGCCAGAAAACACCACCATTGACTTCCCGTTCTCTGCATGAATGAGAGCAGGTTCACACTTAGCACCTGTGACAGACATGATTGGCCATGTTTGGCCATGAGTCAGTTATGGTCTATGGAGGAATGTCATTGAAAGGTCACACAGACATCTCAAACCAATATTTACACAGACATGTGCAAACCAATAGTTCTTACTAATGTTAGCTATCCTCAGAGCAAATTGTCAGCACTCCAACATATTGGTTGGTCCATTGCTTCTCTGCCAAGGATAGACAATTGGGCACACACCCAGATGCAGGTGGTCCTAGGTTCTTCCTGGTGCATGATATTGTAGCTAGAATGTGTAGGCAGTTACAAAGGCAATGATGCCATTGTACCCTTAATCCGATTGAGAACCTCTGGGACATTATGTACCAGAGCATCTGAAGCCGTCAACGAAGCACCACAGAGTGTACAGGAGCTATATATATATTAAATATATATATATATACACACAGTGGATACAGAAGGTATTCAGATCCCCTTACATTTTTCACTCTTTGTTATGAATTTCATGGTGAAGGATAGACACGATAGACAAACGATAGACAAACAGACAGATAGACAGACAGACAGATTTTGCATGTGTAACGCCCCCTTCCTCTCACTTGGAATTGTATTGGGTGACGCCCAGATTCTTAATATATAATGGGTTTTGTTTTAATTTGTGATCAGCTATTCAACAACACATACTCATAATATTAATAGGAGAATTAAATGCAAAATCACAACAAATACCAAATTAACAACTTAAATTTAATGAATATAAAATAAATCCTCTTACGAAAGTCAAAAAAGAAAATAAATAGAAATAAAAATGACACTTAAAAGGCAAATAAGCAATCAACAGTCAAAATGAAGAAACCAAACCCAAATGAATAATACTCTAAGCAGGCAAAAATAAACTAAACCCCCTTAGTCACTGTTGCAGGCCTGTTTCGCTGCTCGGGTGCGTTGGGGCCACAAATGAACAGCCACTTCACTCAGAAGAGCAACAAATAAAAATAAACAACACGAGTACCTTGATTACTGATGATAACTCAGGATCGGTGACAGTTCGGTCAGCTCCTAGCCGGAGTCGATCTCAGTCGCGAGACGCACGTGCGCACACACACTCACACACGTGTCCTCTGGACGCTCAACAACCGGAATCAATCCAGTAGTCTCCAAACAAATTCGAAAACAATGCCTGCCTTCGTTCTCCTTCGCATCAACTGCAACCCCAGACAGTTCGCGTCGAATTTGCTGGCTCGCCGCCAGCGGTTCCTCTGCTCCTGTCCTTGACGCACTTGAAAAACATTGAACTCTTTAGCTACGCTTAGCCAGCAGTAACTTAGTTCAAAGTCCACTCTACTATCCTGGAGATGGACTAAAATGCATCATTCGCATTCAAACTCATTCTTTTCGGAGGGTTGTCTTGCCGACCTCCCTCATCGTTCTCCCCTCTCGTTCTCGTGCTTTCTTCTCCTCTTTCCACACTTGTTCCACCTCTCCATCCAATCCTGATACCTCATTGGTTATTTACAAAAGTACCCAATCACATTATAAAGAGAATATAAAATAAAAATACCAGGCCATACAGTTTAAATGATCACAGTATATTTGAACAACTTTATACATTTTAAATAAATCTGAAACTCTTAATAAATTCCTACACGGGCTACACATGCAATTAAAATACATGAACACGTTCCATATATGCAAAAATATGCTAGTGGTCCAAAAAGTGTGACATGAGGATGAAAATCAGAAACTCCAGTAATCTTAGGGAAACAAACATATTTGATACCTTAATAACCCTTCTCTACAATGCAGCAATAGGGAAGATAAAATCTTAACAGGCCTTAGAGAAAAATCACTTTGATCGAGAACCCTCCAGAAATGTAACGTACATCACATTGTGTCCAACAAAAGCCCAGAAATAACCTGTTAATTGGGCTAGCTCTCAGATAAGCCCACACAGCATTTATTTATGTTAATATTAACTTGAAAAACCAAAATATTAGGCAAACTCTTAGTTGTCTATAGCAATGGAGCACTTTGTAAACTGGACACCGTGATGTACGTTATATGTAAATAACTGAGCCACAAACATTTATCTTAAAACAATACAACTGTACTAAAATTATTCAAAATACATTTATGACATTCAAATGATCTCAAACAACATCTCATTTGATCTTTGCTCTACATTTTTTCTATTTTTCAGTGTGATTATGATGGAGTGAAATAATGTACAAAAGTGCGGTGAGAAAAGTAACGGGTACCACGTGACAAATCCATTCAATGAATACATTGTGATGTACGGAAAACGGTTAAAAATGTCACTTATTTCAATATTTTATCACTCTGGACCCTGGTACATAAGTATCCTATACGATATATATATCCTGGTCTTGTTTAATGATAAAATACAAGTCGGGAATTATAGAAAACAATCTCTGAACACGTTCATCACAATCGGATACGATCTTCATTTTAGTACATAGAAATCATCTGAAACCCTGCATTGTTCTAGGCCAAATTTATACTCCTAATGAATATATAGTTGTTTAACTTACCTTACAATGTAACAATCCCGCGAAAGAATCAAAGATTTCGGTGAAATATTCGATTGTTTATGCTGGAAAAATCGGCGTAACGTTCTCACATGTATACACGTGAACAAGACACGAAAGGCAATTTCCATAGTGTAAAGGTCAGATGATGTAATACGTTTTGTTTACGTACGTCACTCGGGAAACCCACGTGGGTGGTTTATCCAGAGAACATCTCGGGTCATGATCGCTTCTTCTGACGATTTTATAACAGTTTGAACGTTCATCACAAAACTGGACACGAAGGTACCGGCTTCATTTAATTCATCAGTAGATCGTAGCAGTATTATTTAACAATAAAAGTTGAATAATGAATGTTTAGACATATAAATTCTTTAATTATCACGATTAGCACAAATTATTTTTATCTGTACGATCAGGATTTTAAACACTTTGAACGTACATCACAGCACCAGACACGATGGGTGATGTATGTTACGCGATTTTCAAAATCATTTTTCTCAAAGAAAGGGATATTTTTCGGCAAAAAACAGCTTGACGATGGTTAGATTATATAACTTCCCTAACAAATAAATCAAAACATTTGGGGAATACAAGTATTTTGTGAGGGAAAAAGTAGGAGTTTTTGTACATGGGGTACAATGTCACGCTCGGTGCTTCAAAATTTGTCCAGTTTTGGGTATCAAATGTGCTACAAAATCCACCGTTCGAAATGGATCATCATAATTTTATCAAAACTATCTCTACTGTGTATATTGAAGACATTTATTGTAATTTTACCCTGTGGCTCATGTGATTTGTGAATTTATTAGTCACCGAACTCTTAGAGCCTAGGGGGGGACCACTAGCGTATTTTTGCATATATACGTTCCAATATTCCTCAATAATTTGCTCTATCTAATGCTATCTAATCTATGCTCTTCCGAAATCAACATCTAAATCTATTAGATGAAAAGGAAAGGCTAGCATACTCTTTCAGCACCTGCTCTACCATTACATGACCCTGTAATGATCCCCAATACTCTCAAGAAAAACATGTAAGCAAGGTCTATCCCTTAACCTCGATTTCCACTGTGATCTTTCACTTTCATCCAGCTCTTTTCATCATTACATTTCCCAAGAGTTCAGTCCTTCCTGCTCCCCCCTTCCCATGATCTCGACATGTCCCTGCCCTCCACCTTACCCCATCCATTCCCTCCAGCAGCACTTTCTGCCCCCAAAGCAAACCTCTTTTCTACTAGATTTGTTCTATCACCTGAACCCCACTGCCACTCTCTGATTAATGGAGCTTTGATCTAGCCTTTCTCAAATGACAGAAGGGAAATTCTCCTTGTGTCAACTATACCCGTACCTTTCCATTATCTCACCAGTCGAACTGCAATGTTTACCAGCTCCGATTGCTCCCTTACACCTATACTTCAGGGCCTTCATCTGCAGATTTTACTGTGATACGAGGTTAATTTTTTGTAAAGGAAAATATTTACATCAGAATTTTCTTAATCCCCATCTGATTTTGCAGATGAGCAGATTCATTTGAATTACATTACAAAAACCCTATTAGCCCTGAACTCATTCATGCGTGCACAAAATTTTAATGCATGTACCATGGTGTCTTAGGTGTGCTCCTTGCTGACTTCTTAAGTGTTCAATAACATTAGGTCTTTGTCATGAACAACATGTTATATAATTGAAAAAAAATTACAATACCAAAGTTATTAATCTTTCTTTGCATGTATATCATATTCTTTTTAATTATTATTATTCGGAATAAAAAGCACCACAGTCAAGAAATTAGATCGGTGTCAACATGCTATTACAATTACATGCATGAGCTGGATTCTGTATGAAATGCTTCTTGCACTCACACCATGCCTTTTCATTTTTCATTTTGAGGCTAACGGTTTGAATTTTCAATACTTGCTCCAAATACACGTCTTTTTTGCAGCCATGCTCCTTGAGACATGCCATGGGAATTAAAATGAAGATTATCACTGGATGAAACACCCCCAAGTGTGTTATCTTGATGAGGTGGGTGTCACAATAGAAAGCAAGGATAATGTTCTTGGCCTTGCTCGTTCACTGCACGCTCTAATACACAAATAGAGCACCTAACACCCTTTAAAGACCCGCAGCCACCCTAGTGTGTAATGACGCTTTGGGCTTTAGACAAAAGTACTGTTGTGATGAATCTCCACAATGAAGATTAATTACATTTGATTTGCAATTTCAGATATGGGCACTCAATAGTTCTAAATGCACTGGGCCTTTGTCAAAGATCTTTCAGTTCGATATATATTGAGCACACAAACAAACTGGAATTTCAAATCTTCACACCACGTAAAGTGCACTGATGTTATTTCTCCGTAACTGTGAGAGGTGGCACTTTACAGATGCCCTGCCTGCATATCTTATATCATCAAGAGGTCAAGTCTCACAAGACAGCCGTGTAAAATTACTCCTCAATCATTTTGATAAATTGTTAAATAATGGCAGGCCCAGCTAATGGAACACAATGTTTCAAGAGCCTTTCCACAGTCTCAAAATGAAAAGCGTTCATTTATCATTTACATACCTATCTCATTAAAATTCAGCAGGAGCATGTCCATTACAGAGGTTAACCAACATCTCGCAGGTTAAAGACACACTGCTATTTTGTAGTGTCTATTTTGGTGGCAGTAGCTGGAGATTCAGAAATTGATTCCTAACTGATTAATGTAATCAAAATAGGGCCTATTTATTACACAACCCTGGACTTATTTTGTATGAATCGTCAGCAATGTTATTCCAAAAACAAATGACTGCAACAAAGATCTTGTATAATATTCATGTTGTTTTTAGTTGAATATGTTTTAATCAAAATTATGTCACATAATTGTAATAAACTGCTTTGTTTAAAGGTCAAAGTTTCCTGGTTAGCATCTGCATGCATGCAATTACTGCACCATCTGGCAGTAAATAACATCTTTCTCCATTGATGGTCATTTAAAACCTAGCAGTTTATTCTAATGTGCTTGTGAAACATAAAAACTGTTTCACAAGCGTCCAATTTTTGGGGGAGAGATCTCACTGGGAATTGATGTAAATGCAGTGGAACAGATATCATATAGACTTTCATGATTTTGAAAGTTGCTTCATGTTTTTGTTATTGTACCTACAATATTATGACGTTCCATGAAAGTTGCCTCTCTTGTCATTTGCAGCCAAATCATTTTGACTTTCAATAAATCCCAACCCTGTAGACATTAGACTGTCAAGCATCTCTGTATTCAGCCAGAAAAAAAGTAATGTAACTAGGATTCCCAAATGAATGCCTTCAGGACAAAATACATCACTTTTCTTCTTGGATGGAAATAATAAGGGGACAGAACAGGAAATCTTTGCAATATGACAGATGAATAAGCAAGCATCAACTTACCCAAAACAGCAAAATAATAATCACAGTTGGTCTTAAATATTCCATGACAGTTCCAATTCCAAGGCTCAATCTATAGAGGTACCTGATAATATTGAACAATAATGTCAAAATCAAAAGATGTGTCAGAACAGAGGATGACACTTCTCTTCACTTGTTATTGAACACAGTATGACATATGGATTAATAATTTCTGGTACTGTAGATTTCAAAAGCATGTTCTTCGTTCATACTTATGTGTGGACCAGTGGTATGCAGAGTACTTCTGTTTTGAGAAAAAAAAAATCCCAAAGCTGCCCACCATCTTCTATGGTTGGTCGAGCATACTCCGCCACAAATCAGGCTGTAGCATACCCTCATACATTCTCGATGCTGCAGGCCTATATGGCAGAGCTTCTTGGAGACCTTGATGAGGGCGGGGAAACCGAGTTGCAGTCGCCGAGCTGCACAAGGCCACGGATCTTTCTCTCTGTGTCGCCAGGTAGGCGGCCAGTTCCATTGGCCACTCTTTGGCAGCCATGGTGGCCATGGAGAGACACTTGTGGTTGAACCTCACCACTTTAAAAGAGAAGGATAACAATATCCTCATGGACGCCCCTCTTATGCCTCCTGGCCTCTTCGGCAATGCCATTAAGAGGGTCGTCGAGAGGTTTCAGGTTGCTAATCAAGAGGATGTCTTCAGAAAAGTCCTACCCCGCCACTCACAGGTCTCAGTGGCTGCGAATTCCGGGGGAGCAGAACACCGTGGGCGCAGACCGGAGCTCTCACCCTCAGCCTTCCGGCAGGCAGACTGACCTGAGGATCGTCCTTCAGGCGTGTCAGCCTGATAGTGTGACTTTGAGGGTGGGTGGGTTGGTGGGGAAAACCCGCACTGCCTGGCATCCTGTGTCCCCAGCGCAACCCTGGACTCCTGCACCACCCCGGACACTCACCCGAGCCTGGCACCTAGTTCTCCCGGCACCTCCCTGGACACTTCCCAGTGCTGGGTCCCTGGTCCCACCTGTACCACCCTGGAGACCACCTTGACTGTGACTGTGTACCCCAGTCTCCAGGGTGCTCACCCTCCCTCCCATGTTTTGATTTAGGTCTGTCTTGTCCTCTGCCTGTCCCCCCTCCCTCCCCTCCTCAAGGTGTGTCTCATACAACATGAGATCACGCCTTGTGGGAGGGGGCGTTCTGTCACAGTCTCGTCATGTCGGTCACATCCGGGTTCCTCTTTGTCTCCCAGATCCTTCCGCCTCCTGTCTGGTTAGTATTTACCCCATCAATTATATCAGCTGTTCGTAATCTGTCCTCATGTACTGAAACCCTAATTGTCAGTGTTAACCTGATGTTGTTAGTGTGTGGATGTCCCTTCTGTGTTCTCTCCTAGTCTGAGTTTTGCACCCTCGTGTGCCTTTTCTGTTGGTTATTCAGTGTTTTGTTTTGTGTTTGCCAATAAAGTGTTTCTGCTGCACTTCTGGCTCTCCGTGCATCGCACACGCACCAAAGGGTGTAACAGTAACTGGCTTAAAATAATTGTATTGAGATTATTTATATATATATATATATATATATATATATATATATATATATATATATATATATATATATATATATATATATATATATATATATATATATATATATATATATATATATATATATATATACATACATACATACATACATACACATATTTATATATGCATTGTAAATATACTGCAGATATATACGTTGGTGAATTGTAAGCAATAGCAAGTGTTATTCTTGTTTTTTTAAAGAAATCTTACAAAAGAAAACATTTTATCATGCTACCTATTGTTAGTGTTTTGTACGAATGGAAGAAACAGGAAATTCACACGTTCATTAACTTTGATCTTTTGGTCGAGTTCCAAAACTATCCAATTTCTAAATAGCAGGAAATTGACTCATGGGTTGTTATGATGAAAATATCCCAATTAAACCAGCTACTTGAGTAGATTTGTTCTTTTGAAAGTATCTGCAGAAATAAACCCAAGCAAATTAGTGACAACCAATGGTCCCATAATATTCCCAAATGGACCATCAGTGTCAGGAACATACAAGTTATTTGTTTTCATTTATGTTTGTGTCCCTCTTTTCTAGTTGTATTATCTTTTACCATCGACCTGATTAGTCATGTGCCACTGCTTGAACAATGTGACACTGAATTTTGCATCAAAGTTGTTAGGTGAATAAAAGAACTGACTTCTGACTGAATATTTCAAATAGAACTCTCAGCCTCTGTCTCTGCAGACATGATACTGTGGTGAAATGTTTGAAATTGAGAATTTTACACAGAAAATGTTAAAAAGAGTGATACTAATGTAGTAACTGATTTATGCATTGTTTACTTTAAGTGGCTTTGACATTGACTGAGTGCTTTCATCTCACTGTATATGTGAGGGAGTAAAAAGACACATTTATGAACACCTTTATGAATACCTTTTGATAAACATTTGTTATACATACATGAATACACTGAAGTTGTGTGGGACTAACTGCTTCAGTGTAGGGAGATTGAAGCTGCTTATAAAATGAAATATTGAGTTCAGTCCAATTCACAATGCAATCAGAAGCTTGGGAAAATGTGACAATCACAGACTTGAGAAAAACAGTGATTTGAAGAAAATTTGGGAACAATGGTCTATATGCCATATACTGAGAATTGATTTGCCTCTCTCTCTTTCTTTCCTTCACTGTTTCTTTTTTCTTTGCTTAGAATAGCTTCACAAAAGTGCTTGTCATGCTTATCAGCCAGGAGTTGCCTGCTGTGCCAGATTGAAAATCTCTAATGCACTAATTACGAGAGAGAAATAGAGAGAGAAAGAAAGCACCATATAATGACCTTTTCAATAGAAATGTATTGGTCTGACTTTAAAGAGAGCTGCTTTGAAACACAATAGGTTCTGTTTTTGAAACAAAAACTAAAAAAGTTGGAATTGCATAATATTATATTGTTGCTTAACATTCAATTTCACTAAGCAATTTGAGCATGGTATACACTTTTATGCATACCGGTAGTTTTATTCACCAGCCACTGGCAATCCAGTTTAAATAGTCCCTAAATATTTAATTTAAGCCATTTAGAATTGTTTTTATAACAACTGATTTTTTGGGGGGTTATTTTTATCCTCTCTGAATTTATCTAATTGTAGACTGTCTTATTCACAAAACTCTGTCATTTGTTCATGGCATATTTAGCGTTGTGCCATTACTACCTCTAGGAAGGTGGTTGCAAACAGATGGTGACTGCAGCACCCCATATTTTCTTCGCTATAAACCAAATGCAGGTTTTTTTTTTCTCACAAAATCAATACATTATAGACCTTCAGTAAGGAATTTAACTGCAAATTTTATTTGGCGTAAAAAACCTTTTCAAATGGTTCAAAAAATCAAAATGGGATTAGTCTCTTTATTGTTCAAAATGAACAAAAACATTTTTAACATTTTTGTTATTGATGAAAATGGCTCAATAATGAGTTCATGAAGTTTAAATTATAATGATAGTTCTGTTATGACAACTATCTGAGAGATTGACATGATAATGGATATGCCAATGCTAATGTATTTGGTCTTTGTCGAATAGAATTGCTACATTACTGATTACGAGAGTTGATACTGCCAATACATTCACAGACATTGCCATGCACATGTAAGAATTGCTGTTGCTTTACATGTAACATACATGGCATAACCCCAACCTTGCAGGAGAAATAAGAAAGTGCACAGGGTAATGGGAATATAGACAAAAAGTATATATATATATGTGCTGCTGAATGAGAAAGCAAGCTGCTGCACAGGCAGATATGCATGCATCTGTATGAATGAACAATGACAGTATGAGATAAACATAGACAAACATACCCACCAAACAAGCAGCCACCAAGACATATTCAGTTTTTTTCAACCCCATGTTTTAACATCTATGTCTGCCTGGGCTACCATCATGAATGGCTTAACTGTAGTGGCTTATGACTGTGTGTGCCTGAGCTACCTTTCTGAATGGCTTAGGCTGTTCTCATTTACAAAATATATGCATTGCAAGCTGATAAGAAGACCAGCAACCAACAGATCAAGTATCATATTTAAATAATTTGATATTTCATTGACATGCTCCTTATACTCTTATTGATAAGTGGAACAGCTGTTGAACAATAAGATAAACGAAGATAAACAAAGACAATTCACAGCTCATATGCTTAGTAAATCGCAACACATGACGTTACAACTTAGCTTAGTTATGATTGCTATTTTAATAAGCAAACCACCCAATATGCATAGATATGGAGTAAAAGAGTATGTGTGTCTTGTTTTTTAGATGCTAACCCTAAACAACCAGTATTTGTATTTTGAACCCCAGCTCATTGGCCGCTAGTGCAACAGCCAATTAGGTGCGTTATGTAGATATAGATGTGATTACTACTAAATGAGGAATATTCCCCTTCCGAAAGGGAACTCTATGCTGCGTCACCTCCGGTATGACAGGTGTCTGAAGCACTAATCCAATTCACGACAATGAACTTGACATTAGCCGACAGCTGCCTATGACGTCACCGCAGGTGCGACTGCAGATATAAAAGAGGCACCTGAACAGTAAGTCATCCACTTTTATATCTTCAGGAGAAAACCTTGTCTTCAGGAGAAAGTGTTGTCTGCCATATTCCTCTGGGTTCTTCCTTGCAAATACTCTAGAGCACGGGAAATGAGCTGGGGGTCGCAGGAGGCAGAGTTTGGGTGAGGCATGGCATCAAGTATTCCACAAAAAAATTTTTTTTTCTTAAACGTCATTAGTGACAGATCTTTAACTTCAATGGTTTCTTCTGAGCATGATCTGTCCTGAACATAAACAGTATTGAAGAATAAACAGAGTATTGAAGGACATGAACGGTTCTTCTGAATATGTCTTGTCTTTCCTAATTTTTGCTGCCAGAGACCTGCAGCGCTTCCTCTCACATAACTGAGCCACATTTGGGTTGAGAGAGGAACCAGTTGAGACTCTCAGTATAGCTTGAAGATGACTATCAGTAAGTAGACCTGTAATTGGATTTACTGAAGTTCAAGGTTGAGGAAAAAGTTACCAATTTTTTTGAGATATTAAGTCAATATTATGAGAAGTTTTCTAATTTTTTCGAGATACTAAGTCATTATTTTAACTTAAATAATCCTTTTTTTTCTCAACTGTGGCGGAAACGGCTTCCATACTTTCCTGATGACATGGTCATTGTAACATTTGTATAAATACCAAGATAGGCGACTGCTACCGGGCTGATAATTATCAGCTGGGACTGTGGGACACCTTTAATATATTTATTATACACAATGGGATGAAGCCACGGAGGTGCTATTTACTGGATTTTATTTTCTATATTGACCCCATGGGTTCATCGGGACAACCTAGCCAACACTGATGTCCCGTTGACTGTGTAACCAGTGCGGATAACTGAGTCCCCTGATGAGCCTCAAGCTGGACTGCGGGCGGGATCTGGCTGGAGCATCGGTGTTGGTCATTAATTTGCACGTTAAATCCAACGCCGATAACAGTAACATTGACTTTGTCCAGCTCAAAGTAGAACATGCTCAATTTCAAACACAATAAGAAGTAATAACTCTATGACGGCTTTGACAAATGTGATGTTGCACGGGCAGCTCCATAGTTGTGAAATGTTTCTCTGTCTGCATCAAGCCTGGCCAATGCCCCACCCCGGGAGTCATTTACTCCACTATGATTGGCCCCCGGGAGTCATTTACTGTGATTGGCTGTTTTATACAGCTCCTGCTTGCATGAAAAAAGAATCTTCCACACACAACGCGGTAAAGCGCTATTCATTCAAAACTCGCACTTACATTAAACTTTCATATTGTCCCACGGGCCACACAATATTGTTTTGCGGGCCGCATGTTTGAGACCCTTGCTCTAGAGTGTAGCACTCGGCCTCCTCTTGCTTTAAGAGTGTTAGACCTTCGGTTTCCGAGTCAGCCATGCTACAGTTAGACGGGTACTAGTTAGGTCTCCCCTCATTTAGAGTTATCCCTTTTGCATAGAAGTGGTAGACTATAGTTCTTCCTCATGCACCCAGCACCCTTTAGCCTGGTTGCCACAGCAGCAGATGTTTCCTGCATGTTTCCCAGAGCATTGTCAGGCTTCTTCTCAGATGCGAGTCATAGGTTTCTGCTCGTGGTGTTACGGAGTTATAGTGGTTGTCTATCTAGACGCCGGTTAGCTCCGCTCGGGTGGCTCCCCCAAGTATAGGCCCCCTCGAGCTTTCTTAGAGGGTTCTGATTGTGGTAAGGCCATTGCGCTTGGCCTTCAGCCTCCGGGTGCTTTGCACCGCAGGGAGTGTTGTCAGGCCTCCTCTTAGAGTAGAGTCTGACTTCTTTCAGCAAGGCATCCATTACCGTGAGCTCCTGGAGCAAGAGTCGGCTTTTTGGCTAACGCCTTCGCTTCTGAGCTCAACTTATTAGATCTATGCGAGGTGACGGAAAAAAAAGAAAAAAGAAAATAACTCTTCCCTTGTGTCTGGTACTCACTGTACCCTTCATTTCCCAAGCTGTGGCTGGGGCATGACTTGCACCATGCATTATCCCGGTTCACGAGTGAATCAGCGCAACCATCCAGGTTTGGAAGGTCTGCATTAGGTGCGTCCTGGTGTTCCTGTACTCGGCCTACTAGACCCTAACAATACGGTAGGCAGTGCATAGGGGGCCTGTAAACCCTAACTGTGGGCTCTCCTTGCTTCCCTGAGCTCCACTCGGTCAGTTAGGGGGCAGTAGCTCTCTAGGATAACACCCCCCTAGACGCTCTTGACTGTTTGCGAGTCGTGTGGACTCCGGAGCTCCTGAGGAGCCTAGTTGTAGGAAAAGGAGCATGAGTAAAGCGGTCCAGCTCCCTTACGCTCCCCCAGGCACATTTTCTTGTGAGTCATCGGCTTCTCCTACACTCCTCGCAGTTGCCTGAGGTCTGAGAGTTTTTTTTTCTCTCGTAATAATCACTCTCTGAGCTCTCTATACAACTATCCTCCTCGCCGTAGCGTTGTAGGTTTCCTCTCAATGAGAGTCATCTTTACCGAGGCCTCTGCTTCACAGGCAAAACCCTGGAAGTGGTAGGGGAGGTAGAAAGGTTCTTGCCTCCTCTTGTCATCTGATGCATAAGGGAGTTGTCAGGCCTCTCCGAGGAGATCAGGCCTCCGCCCTGAGAGCCCCCACTGCGCTCTGAAGTACAGAAGATCCAGCCCTCTCATTTTGAGACTGCTGGCTTTCACCTATTAAGTGCAGTCACACCCTTCAGCACGGTGGCATATGGTCTCATTCCCTTTTTAGACACATATTGTCTGCTTTTACCCCTTTACTTAAAAACATCCAAATAAAGCTATAATATACACTGCATGTATCCAAGCAACATGTTTCATTCCTGAAAGAACCAACATTTCTAATGTAATTGATTTGAAAAAATTAAATGACACACTCGTTAAAACAGACTTGCTTCTACCTGCAGGCAGATTTTTGCACTCAACTATGAAGTCTGTAACATTTTGTTTTCTCTTTTCTCAGTGATTGCCTGCAAAAATATCCTAGTACCACTACGTTCTGTAAAAAAAATGTAGGCCTTTGCACCATCTATTTAAACAAACATTCTTCTCAGCGATAGTTTCATGGCACTGACAGATTATACAGTGCAAGCAATAGTAAGCCATATTACAATATACTGGAATTTTTTAAACTGATCTGCTGACCCAAGGGGGTCCTAGTGAACCTGAGAAAAATTTGAACCTGGGAAAAAAATTACAAAAAGACATTTTAGGGCAATCAAATTTAGGTAAATTTAAAGTTTATTTTAACATTTACAAAATTGTATACTATTAAACTTTATTAGCATTATTTATTTTGTTTTCTAAAAATTTCTGACCGAATTAGTTTCTTATTGTACGGAAAATTTAAATCTGAATGTAATTTTATAAATTATTATTATTCTTTAAAAATATTTAAATATTTTGGGATCCTTGCCAAAAGATCCAATGGATACGGTCAGAATTGTGGAATGCACATTTCATTCATGGCATATTTTTCAGCTCTGATATCAAGATTTTATGCAAAATGTCTTATGTAAATCTAATACTAAAGCAGCAAAACTATTGGGTGTATAGTTCATTCTTAGTGAATGCTCCCCTTTGATTCTATTCACTCTTAAACATCTACAGAGGTGCACACTTCTCATGATATTCTTATAAGGTGCTTTACGCTGACAGAATTTTTTAACATGAACGACACATTTCCCCAAAAGAGGAATTTAATTTATGTTTAATTGCCAGTAAAAAGAAAATCCACTTGATTATGTTAGCATGTAGAAGATGGAGCTGGCGTGGATAAGTCTGTTTATTAAACCACTAATAAACCCTTTAAGCTGTGTAATTGTTTTAAATCAACTTAAATGTTTTCCCCAAATTCCCTTCTGAGGGTGTTTTGGCAAACAAATGACAACACATCCCTTCATTTTGTGACTTTCCAGGAGGCATCTTATCAGAAGCAGTCTCTTTTGCGACAGCATGGCAAGTTCAAGAAGATGAAATCCCTGTCACACATGTCACCTTATTTGAGGCCAACCTCCGAATCCCTCAGAATTGTGGTTGCACAAAGCTGTTATGAATTTGTCACCTCCTGTCGGTTTATCTCACTTTACAGGCAGGCAAACTCTCTCTTTTCTATCTTTCTCTGCATTGGTCTCTTATAAGCACTCACACACACTATCCAATGCACATATGCACAGTATGTTTCCGACGTTGGCAATCTTAATTTCAAAAAGCTGGTGTATCTCTCTTTCCAGAGCCCAACCAAAGGTCTACCTATTATCAGCAAATTGTAAGACCGAAATAGAGACGCTTGTATCTACATATGTTAACAGCTTCTTTTTGTCTTTGTCCACACCAATTAGATTTACACAATGTCAAATATAAAGTATTGTCTCTTTACAAATGTTAAACCCTTCCGCTTAATTTACCGTTCTACCCTTTTGGTCATACTTTACAAAGGATAACCTAATGTTAACTCTAATGTTAGAGACTGATAATTTGCCCGAAATAATAGACATTTCAAAGACTATTTGAAAGACTTGTAACTCCTCAGACAGTTTGAGGTCAGAAATGACCACTATGCAAAATAACAGCTGGTTTTTATTTTCCAGATCAAAGGAGAGTTAATTATGTAAATCCATGTAATTTTCCATGATTGGAAGATCTTGAAATCTACAATTTGAGAATGAATGCAGCTGAGGTCAAATCCAGGGAGCCGTGTTGGAGTATTTTTATGGAGAAACTTGTAAAGGTGGTCCTCAAGGCTGTAACATTTATATTTCAGCAAAGATTGTTATGAAAATGACTTATTTATCCTCAACGTTATTGCTTGGGGATTTTTTTCCCTTTATGTACATATATGTATGAAATCTAAGGTATCTATAAAACAGCTCATGGCAGACACAATCTAAACTAAACTCTAGCAGGGTATCAGTAAAGTAACACTAGTTGTGGCAAAGTTAAGTTATAAATTCCGCAATATTTGTGTAATATAAAAATGTCTAGGTCATTAAACTAACTTGTCTGGTATGTATACTTTGCTACATTATGACATTACTTAGCTTCCTGTCACACATTTCACAGTATCTGTAAATACCCATCTAAAATGTCTACCTTTCATATACAGATAAACATGGAGAACTTGTGGCTGATTTGCTGCTTGTTATACTATCAAAACAAACAGTGATGCCTCATGCTCATATCTTATGTATGTAGTTTATGTTTGTATGAGTCAGGGGAGATTGGCCTTAAATATCACATACTCCACCGGCATGTGCAGGGATGCCACCTCACGTAAGTGTGTCTTAATGCTTGCTTTGGAATCTTTATCTTGAGCAAAGGTATGCAACTCTTCCAGATGTCACTATTGGTGGCAGTTTAAACACACTCTGTTCCAGAAATAGAATAACAAAATCAATCAAACAAAATCTAGTCAAATTAAGAGAAATTCGTTTTTGAGTCGGGCTTTAATATTTTTTATTAGAGAAAAACTATGCCAACATAGTTTTCAAGTCTATTTAGAAGGATTTTGTGGTCGATTGTATCAAATGCAGCACTAAGGTCCAGTAACACTAACAGAGAGATACAACCACGATCGGATGATAAGAGCAAATCATTTGTAACTCTAATGAAAGCAGTCTCAGTACTATGATATGGTCTAAATCCTGACTGGAAATCTTCGTATATGCTGTTTCTTTCTAGAAAGGAACATAGTTGTGAAGATATTGCCTTTTCTAGAATTTTTGACAAAAAAGGTAGATTTGAAATTGGCCTGTAATTAACTAATTCTGTAGGATCAAGTTGTGTTTTTTTAATAAGTGGTTTAATTACGGCTAGTTTAAAGGTTTTTGGTATGTATCCTAGTGACAAAGATGAATTAACAGTATTAAGAAGAGGATATATGATTTCTGGAAGCATCTCTTTCAGTAGCTTAGTTGGTATTGGTTCTAGGATACATGTTGTTGATTTTGATGATTTAACGAGTTTAGACAATTCTTCCTCCCCAATAGCAATGAAGGAGTGGAATTCAGGGACACTAAAATTTACTGTATTTTGTGATAATGTAGACGGTTGCATGGTTATAATTTTCTCTCTAATTTTCTCTCTAATTATGAATTTTACAAGTAAAGAAGTCCATGAAGTCATTACTGCTGTGCTGTTTTAAAGCATCAGGGGTTGAGGCTTTATTTCTTGTTAGTTTAGTCACTGTATCAAATAAATACCTAGGGTTGTATTTGTTTTCTTCTAAGAGGGTAGAAAGGTAAGCATATCTATCTGATTTTAAGGCCTTTCTGAATGCAGTAGAGCTGTCTTTCCAGGAATTGTGAAAAACCTCAAGCTTAGTTTTTTTTATTCAGCTCCGCTCCATTTTTCTGGCTGTTCTCTTGAGGGCCCGGGTGTGCTCATTGTACCACGGTGTTGGAATATTTTCTTTAATCTTCTTTAAGCGCAACAGAGCAACAGTGTCTAAAGTGCTGGAAAAAGAGAGAGTTAATAGTTTTTGTTGCAACATCAAGTTCTTCTAGGCTATCTGGGATGTTAAGTAGATGAAACTGATCAGAAAGATTATTTATAAAGTTATCTTTTGCCTTAGGGGGGATAGTTCTACTATATTTATAACAGGGAGATGAGAACAGTAACTAAGTAATAATCTGAGATGTCATCGGTCTGCTGCAGAATTTGAACAGTATCAGCATTGATCCCATGCAACAATATTAGATCTAAAGTATCATTACGAGAATAAGTGGGTCCTGATACATGCTGTGTAACTCCAAAAGAGTTTAAAGTGTCTCTAAATGCCAATCCCAATGCGTCTTTTTCATTATCTACATGGATATTAAAATCACCGACAATTATGACTTTATCTGCAGACATTACTAAGTCTGAGAGAAAATCAGCAAATTATTTGATACAGTCTGTATGGTGACCTGGTGGCCTGTATACAATAGCCAGCACAAAAGTTAAACAGGAATTATTACTTGCACTACATAATTTCATATATTCAGTAACCCAAGCTTTATAATTTGTTCATTTGTGTTATATCTGTTCTTAGTTGTTTGTAAATCAATTAAATTTTTACCCTTAAACGTTTTTTAGAGTTTTTTGTATTTGCTAATTCGGGGAACAGACACAGTCTCTATAGGATGATATCTAGGTGAAAGAGTCTCTATGTGTTGGAATTTATCTGACCTCTGTGACGTGAGACCGCTAGCAGACGGTCGGTTTAGCCAGTTTGTCTGCTTCCTGACCTGGGCTTCAGTTAGTCAAGGTTTAGCTCTAAGACTATGTGCCACATTACTAGAGAGAAGAGCGGCACCATCCCAGGTGGGATGAATACCATCTCTTTTCAACAGGTCAGGTCTGCCCCAAAAACTTTTCCAATTGTCTATGAACCCTATGTTATTCTGCGGGCACCACTTAGACATCCAGCCATTGAGTGAGGATAATCTGCTAAGCATCTCATCACTCCTGTGAATAGGAAGAGGGCCAGAGCAAATTACAGTGCCTGACATCGTACTTGTGAGTTCACACACCTCTTTAATATTAGTTTTAGTGATCTCCGACTGGCGAAGTCGGACATCATCAGCGCCGACGTGAATAACAATCTTAGAATATTTACGATTAGCCTTAGCCAGCACTTTTGAATTTGCTTTGACATCAGGCGCTCTGGCTCCCGGAAAAACATGTGACTGTGGTGGCTGGAGTCTCTATTTTCACATTCCGAATAATAGAATCGCCAATCACTAGGGCACTTTCAACAGGTTTCTCAGTGGGTGCCTCACTAAGTGGGGAGAACCTGTTTGATGTTCTGATCGGAATGGAACAGTGTTTTTTTTGACCCGCGATTATGCTGTCTCACAGTCACCCAGTTGCCCTGCTGCACGGGCTCTACAGCCGGAACAGAACAATGTACAGGGTTTGCTAAGCTAGTCGCATCCAAAGTAGTATCTAAAGCCCTTGCATTCTTACTATCCTCTATTAAAGTTTGGATGCGTGTCTCTAATTCTGAAATCTTCTCTGTCAGCCTGACTATGTCCCTACATATATCACATGTGGAGCCCTGGCTGCTGACAGAGACAGACAGAGTATGCATGAAGCAGGAAGTGCATGTAAGAATTACAGGAGATTACATGACTCACCGTGTGTGTTGATCCAATTCACCAGTTGTTTGATGAACTTGGGAAAAAAAGCGCGAGCGAGAAAATGCTGTATGCACGGACAGTAAGATAGCTCAATGCTAACGCGTTTAGTGACTAAGATTTAAGTTAACGATTACAATTTATTAAATAATCTAGTATTGTATTTAGCAATATGAACGAACGTCGAGTTTAAAATCTAAGACAAAAAAAAGTTTATACGACGCAAACAAACGCAATCCACTCGAGCAAACAGGAAACAGCAGCAGTGCAGCAGTCAAAACGGTCCGTCTGAAACAATCAGCCGCACAGAAGGTTCCCCCTCAACCAAGAGGGGTGCATGTTCTATGGCCCCTTGCCTCAGTAGAGTATACTTCTTGTTCCAGGACCAGAGCCTGCTGAGGGCCTACCTCTGTGGTAGGACTTAGAGGAGTTTCTCAAAACTTAGAGTGTGTGTCCTCCAGATCAGTGTCGATGTCAGCACGGTTTCCCCCGTGCATATCAATACCAATCAACACTCTTTCATCCGTCAAGAGCTTATAATGGAGCAGGCACCTACTGCTAGCACTTCAATCTCCTTCAGCCACCGAGAAATGGGGTGGAGAAGCCCTGAACTGAATGGCGTAACCCAGTGGTCCACGACCCACGGTCCACGGATGAAATGGTCGCGGACCGGTCTGTGGATCAAATGGTACCAGGCTGCGGATTCGCGGACTGGTCCGTGAGCGGCTGCAATCGGCTGTGGCGTTGTAGCTTTGGCGGTGTGGAGGTGTGTTTCAACAATCTTGTGCGCACCCCCCCCCCCCCATCAACAATCTCGCACACACCCCAGCCCGCCCACCCCGTCAACAATCTTGCGCGGTGACCGGTCCGCGGTAAAATGATCAAACGTTTACCGCGCCACAAAAAAGGTTGGGGACCACTGGCGTAACCTGAAGATATTGTGCTCAGGACCAAATGAGAGATACTTGGCAGATGCGACCACGCGGCCAGAAACTCTATTGAGGAAACCAGCCACTCGAGGATGGCCTCTGGGACAGAAAGAACATCCAACACAGGGCCCAGTTTTTTGGGGAACGCCTGGGTTAAATGCTCTAGGACACTCCTCGGAGGGTGTGACTCCCCAGAGCAACCCGATTCAGGTGCAGCAGTTGGGGAAGATCATACAAGTGAGGCTCTAATTTTTTATATTTATTTTTTCATATCTTTTGCATATTAAGTTTGGTCGTGGAAGTGACACTAATTATGAAAAGAAGGTTAGGTAAATAAGCTAAGGCTTCACCCTACAACTTTTTTTTGGTTAATATGCAAAATAATTTACAATTCACAATTGTGGAATTATGTATGATGGCAAAAATAAATACTTCTATTTTTGACAATGTTTGGTATGTAGAATTTAGTACACAGCCTTTCCTGTTTTCACTTTCAGTGTCCAAAAAGGCAATAACTAAAAATGAATAACTAATCTGCATGTGTTATGTGTACACTAAATACTAAAATATCATGCTAGACTACATACAATATCACTATTTCACTATGCACACACCTCTGGAGGCGCATACAGTTGCTGTGTTGTGTGGCTGGAGATATATACACTGTGAAAATAGTCCATTACAATTTAGACATCCTTTGATGATTGGTGGATTTTGCGTCTTTTCATCAGATTGTTAGATTCATTAAAAAACAAAAACAACAAAAACGATTTACATTTACAGCTATTTGTCACCAGATAATTACCACTGCTGAAGAGCACAAAATGGAGACTTTCTCTTTGTATTCCGCTAAAATCCTTTTCGCAACAGTCCATCACACAAAGCAATTAGCCTTCATGTGTCCATGCTGTTCAAAAGAAACATTACTAAACTTCAGAGTGAGTCATTTGGTTCCTATGTGCATGTCAACAGATAACTATCAGTCCTGTTTATTCCACCATTAAAGTGGCCTTGAAAAATGGATTCATAAATAGGCTGGTCAATTAGTTATGCTTGACTTTTATTCTACTCCCATTGTGGGAACCCCATTGTTTTTGTATAGTGGACAAATAGCAGTGCTGGAGCTGAATGTCATTGGGGTCACAATGTCATTGTTGGTATTCTCACCTTGAGAGAGGGACCAGTGGATAGTTTCACATGCTGCAGGCACCATCTGGTCTGACTGAGGGAGAGGTGACAGCACTGACTCAGACCATCTGACCTTGTTAAGAGCAGGCTGTGAGGTTCAGGAAATGCCACTAATTATATAACATGCATTGACAGACACATACCTCCATTGGCTTAAAGCACTCAAACGTGGAAGTGCTCTTGGACACACACAGTGAAAATTGCTGGATTGACAGCTTGGATAGTCACTGTGTGCTGGGGAGGTAAACATCAAAGTTCTTTTGCACTGTGTGTTGTGCTTCAGTTTTCTAAGAGTGTGTGATATATTTCAGAAATTATTAGAATTATGCAAGGAAAACTTATGCTTATTTTATTTGAAGTCATGGTAAACAGTTTAGGTAACATAATCGAATTACATAATGCATATGAATTATACAATCCTTAAAAGGACACTAATGTGCTTTACGGCTACAATTGGGTTTAAATTTGGTAATTTAATAAATATGCTGAATTTGATTTAAAAATGTAACATTGCTTACACATTACAATAGGTTTTTATTCGTTAACATTAGTTAAGAATGAACAACACTTTTACAGAATTTATTAATATTTCTGTAATACTCAACTTGACATTTTTAAGATTCAACACTACACTTTAAACTTCCATGAACATGAACATTTGTATTTGCTAAAATTATAACAAAGGTTAAATGCTGTAAAATATAGTGGTCACTGTTCTCTTGTGAACCGAAACTCAATGCTGGGATCCCTAGGGGTTGCTTTGGGGAATACCTCCGGTATGACATGTGGCTGAAGCATTAATCCAATCATGACAATGAACTTGACATTGGCCAGCAGCCACCTATGATGTCACCACAGGTGCGACTCAGGGTATAAAAGAGGCACCTATTTCATATCTTCAGAAGATAGATTTGTTTAAGCATAGCCAGCAAGGAAAACCACTTTGGCAGCGGTTTCTGACACCTGATGATACACATGAGATGTGAGTTACGATAAAAATAAGTTTATAATAATCCTAGGTGAGGAGCATGCACGCCAACCCTCGAGGGGGTTGTTTGTGTGTGTAGTGAGTGCTTCCCACTGAGGTGTGCATTGAGGGCTCTCTGTGAAGAAAATATCTTTGATCACTCACAGCCTGCCTGTCCCGTGTATGTATGGTACTGGCAGTTATGGCTCCCGCTGCCCCTGGGCATTTGAATGAGCAAGCTCCCCCACGAGCCATACAATGCCAGCCTCCTGCAGCCCTTCCCTTTCTCTCCAAGCTTCACACCGAGGTGCAGATATCATGGGGAAAGCCATGCTCAGCACACATACACCAGACTCCAGTGAATTGCCTATGTGAAAGGCATGCAAGCACATGGCTACGCGTAGCTGCCTTCAGCTATCTCTCGCTGGGTGAGGCTTTTCCATGTCAGATGCTACATCAGAGAACACTCAGAATGGTTGAGCGTATGTGGCAGCAGGTCAAGCCGGTGGAAACAGAGAGACACCTCTGGGTGAACCTGGCTGACATCGAGAGGGCAGTGAGAGAGTCCCTCCTTTATGTGCCAGAATCACTTTGCGAGCTTTAGGACTTCTGTTGAGGCAGTTGTCTCAAGGTTTCAGGAGGCGAGGATGGGCCAGGTCTCACCACAGGGCCAGGTCTCAGGCCATGCGTCAGATGTGTCAGGTAATCAAAACTTAGTAAAAGTCTTAGTAATCAAAAGTCTTAGTAATCAAACTCTACTGTACTCAGGTTGCAGTGCTCCGAGAAGCCTAACTAAGCATGGCCACGGACGAAAAGTCTTCTTGCCCCTCTTTCTTGAGCTAATTTTGTTTTTTTGCTCCTCCTAGTCCTCTGAGTGTTCTATTGTACATCCTCTTAGTTGGAGTCGTTATTAGGTCCTTGTTTTCAGAGCTCTGTAAGATAATCTCGTGTTCAAGGCAACTCCGCCCTGGCAATCCCTAGGTTTGAACCTCCCGGCCCCCTGAAGGTGTCCATGGCATTACTTAGTCCGGCGGCGAGCGTAGTTAGGCACCCCTGTCTGGGGTACCCTCCGCTCCTCCTGCCTGTCTCTCTCCTGGGGCATTGCAGAGCTGAGACCTCCGCCCTAGAGCGAGAACTAGAGCGTGCTCCGCCCACCCGAGGACGCCTAGCGACAGTGAGCGGTGTCTGGTCTTCACCCGGTAGAAGTAGCTTCTCGGGAGGCCCCGCTCCACGGTGTGCTCTGGGTCCTTCCTAGCCAGAAGCCCTTACAAATACTCTAGAGCATAGCACTCTGCTTTTCTCTGAGCCAGCCATGCTACAATAAGACGAGCTCTAGTTAGGCCTCCCCTCATTTAAAGTTATCCCCTTTTGGAGGCCTTGCTCTAAGGGGCCGCAAGTTTACTTGCTTGAGAGAGGTAACAAATTAAGAAGTAGTTCCTTGGGTTCCCGTAGAAGTAGTAGCCCAGTGGTTCTGCAGACACCAAAGATGCGTCTTTCTGCTACTACAGTTCTCCCTCACGCACCCTGAGTTCAGGCCTCTGCCCTGATAGCCCCCGCTGCACTCAGACCACTCTTATCTCGAGAGTGTACACTTTGGGAGGTTTGGACCCACTTCTTTGAGCGAAGCCGGCACTACACCTCAGTTCTTGCTGGAACCCTAGTGACTTGCTGGACTCCTCTTGACTCCGGAGCTAGACTTGGCTGTATGAGAGGCCGAGAGATATGGCCTCCGCTCCGGTAACTCCATTTGTAAGAAAACAGCTCCGAACCCCCTTGCAACAAGTGTTGAGTGTTGAGTTCCATTCTATGGACTTTATTGTACAGCACTTTGGTCCACCCCACGGCTGTTCTTAAATGTGCTATATAAATAAACTTGAACATGAACTTGATTAGAAGAAAAGTTGCAAAGTTCTGGCTACTAGCCCAGCCACTCTCAGAGCTCAGCAGCGCCAAAGCGTTGTAGGCCTAGCAGTTGCGGCTCTAGGTCTTGTATTGCAACAGTCAAGCCTGGAAACCAGAACCATGGCCTGACCATGGCCTGCACCAGAAGTTGTGTAGCTTTAGGAATAGCCTGATTAAGTGATTGAGCCGTTTTTGTGATGTAAGCTGGTCCTCAAAGATTACGCCAAGATTTCTGTCAGAACTTGATGGGGTAATCGTTGGGTAATTGTGGTGGAGGCGATCTGGACGCTGAATTTGTACTGTAGAGTTGGATCGACAGGAATGACTAGAAGCTATGTCTTTGCCAGGTTGAGCTGCATATGATGCTCTTTCATCCATGCCGAGATGTCTGCTAGGGAGCTTGTGATTTGCGCAGCTACCGTGGGATCATCTGTCTGAAATGATAGGTAGGTGATAGGTGTGTGTCATCGGCATAGCAGTGATAGGAGAAGCCGTGTGCCTCTATGATAGGACCCAGTGATGTGGTGTACACGAAGAAGAGTAGGGGTACAAGGACTGAGCCTTGGGGATTTTTTATGTTAATGCGAGATTGTAAAGTATAATCAAACTAATAAATGTATGCATTCAAATAATTTTCTATGGTAAGAAAACATTACAAATTTAGCGATTTGTGTGGATGACATTTAAAAAAGTTCATAGTAATCATGTATTTAGAACCTACCAAGGTTAAAAGCTTCAAGAACTATTTTACAGTGCAATATATTATGCAGAACATAATAACATACAACTATAATGAGCCTCTCTGGTTCAGCCCTAAAATATAATAGTGATCCGATGGGCTAAAAATACTGTATATTAAACAAAGTGACCCAAACTCAGACATATGGTGCTGCTCTAATTCAGTGTGCTATTCAGGGTAGCTGTGAGAGAAAGAGCACCGCCACACTTCAGAGCACATGGCACCCACAGTCCCTGCCAAATTATTTTTCACAGCAAACAATTTATTGTTTTCTCAGAGCTCCATTCGACTTGAACGATCCTTGTGACTCCCTGAAGGAACGAGTCACACTGAGGCAGTGAAGAGCATTTCATGAAGTGTGTCGCAATGACAGATGGCATTTTCACAGGCTCTGGCAAACCTGGCCCCACTACTGGTACACCAGCTAATTGCTGAAGTGGTGACCATCATGAAGGAAGTCATAACTTACCCTTTGTCTGACTTGAGTGAAAGCGTAATTATCAGAGAAAAAAAGGGTGCAGGGAAGAAACTTACTAGAGTTGTGCTCAGAAAAGTTCAGCATGCAGGCAGACAGAACTGGATTGCCTTTTATTCAGGCAAACATATAAAACTACAGTGAAAGAAATCATTCAATGTGTCAGGACTCTTTTGTGGATTTCATTCACAATACAATATCAGGAACAGAAAGTTTCTTTTAAGTAAAAGAAAAACTCTAAAATTAAGAAAACCCATAAAATCAGCATGAAATGGAACTTAGTGTTTAGTTAGCAAAAGTCTATTCTTTGCGTTACATTGTGATGTATATTAGTGTGAAACAGTTTCTTGAAAATAGAAAAACGTAGCGTTAGACTTGATTCTGTTCATTGGAAATTGATTAGATCATTGGATGTGGTTTGCTATTGCTGTGATCTCATGTGACAGGTTGTCCCTTCCTCGTGCTGAGAAACACATCATTAGAGAATAGAGGAGATGTCGCTATAAGACGGAAGGAACGCTATTTTGATTAAAGATTATGAGGGCATATGAATGAAAAACAAAAATGTGCACTGTTAAATCATTATAATAGATGCAATAAAGAATTCTCTTTTTTGATTTCATGGTGACTATGTAAAACAATTTACGTAATGAATTACATCATTCTTTCTTCCAAAATGTGTTTTTGTCTTACCCTGATTCACCATGGTAAGTCTATTATAAGTTTTTCTATTTTAGACATGTCAGGATGGTTTTCATGGAACATTGTCTGCTTACGTTCCTTGACCGTGCATGCCTTGTCATATCCATAAATAGAGAAAAGTTGCTCTGGCATTGAGACGTGTATGGTGTGTGGCATAATTTTTTTTTTTTTTTTTTTTTATAAATTTGTGCACCTAATTTTTCACATCTGACAGATTTAAGATAATATTTCATGTTTAGGGAATTGGGTTTCATTATCTTTTTACTGTATATCTCCACCAAAAAAGAAAAAGAAAATAAGATATTCTCAAATTACCTAGAAATGCCTTCATCTTAATAATGCAGATGCAATTCTGAACACACTGTCTAATGTTGGCTTTGGACAGAGTGAATGAGCTGGCCTCCTGATGGTCTATGATGACTCTGGCTGAGAGGATAATCACTGATGCGGCCTGTCTCTCCCTCCACGCTAGAGTGTTTACATCCTGGTCCTAATGGAACACACATGGTTTAGCACATTGTTTAGCCAACAGTTTATCATAATTAAAGTCAAGGAGCATAGCCATATGGTTTCTGACTGACACTTCCCTCTGAATATGCACCCAATATATCAGCTGAACATGTAGTTTTGCAGGCGACATATACTTTTTTGCAATAGCTTTGTATTATTATAATTATAAAATGTATTATTATATTAAATATTTGATTATTATTATTAGTCAATCATATGTTACATGATTTATGTATTCATTTATTTAAGTTTGTTTTCCTTCTGTTGTGCATTTGATGGTTTTTTAACATTAATATGAGATTATTATCCTATTAACTTATCTCGAGTCACGGTTAACTCACCAATACTATTTTCACGAGTTCACACTTACAAATGATTCAGGAGCAGTAAATGGTAAGCTTATTTGGCAAGCTGTCCGAGGAGAGGGCTCCGAGCTCGGTATTTAGCCCGAACCTGGAGCACTCCCTCCGTTTCCTGACTTTGATAGGAACAATTAAGTGTGAGGAGTCGGGGTGGCGGAGGGATGCCGAAAAAATGTCAAGAGCTGTAGGTGAGTCAAATATGTCTATATATACATGCTTCCTCTCATGCTGATAGGATGAGGTGTAATTGCTGATGACGTGTTGATTGCGTTAATCCTTTGAACGTGCTCCTCCCAAACTTTGTTAATAAAACATCATATGTCGACGCTTTTGATGTGGAACCGCCAAACTCCCTATTTGTCCTAGTATTTTCGATTCTTTAATGTCGCCGAACACTAATATCTCAAGCAAATATCTCGGACAAATTCGCCATTTTACATGGTTATCTCGTGAGTCATGAGCATACCTAGTTGACTGCGCATGCGCTGAGTTTGCGTTGCACATGGATCGCGGTCCTAGTTGCTCATTCAGTGATGTTTTACTCACAGCGCCGCACAGGACTCTCTGAAGTGAAAGCACGTTCACGTTCTTACTAGAGCTGCCGTGGGTCTACCCACAAGCCAAAGCCTCATCCGCTTCTGTGTGCACATAAAGCCCGCCATCTCTGATTTGATTGGTTTTCTCAAATATGTTGACATTGGTCAGTAACGAGCTGTAATGACCAATGAGTATGAGGCTTAGATGAACACGAACACACACACAGACGCACACAAACACATCCTGCTTTTGTTCTGAAGTGAGCTCTGCTCAGCACCGCTGCGGGAACACGGTTATTAAAAGACGGGACGAAGCCGAATTTGTTGAGAAAGCACATTAGACAGGCAGAAAGCAAGAAAGTACAGCGTGATGACCTGACGAATATGTTATGACTTTTTACGCTCTGAGCGAAATTGTGTTTGCAATGTTTTATATATATAAGTTATCTCGCTAAACGGTTATCTCAACGCTTTTTTGCAACCCCCGAGGCCGATGACATAACTGAACTCCACTGTATTTTATAACTTTCCATTACCAATAATGTCATAATTAAAATACTGACAGTGCAGTATAATACTGAATATTAATGAAACTACAGAAAATTATATATTCACTTACAGGATAGAGAGTAGATAAGATTGGCTTTGGTTTCAAATTTATAGACCTTTTTAATGGCTTTTTTCCCCTTTATATAGTTCTCTTTACAGACCTGTAACCTTAAGGGTCAAATCCCTGTGAAGCAGCAACAGAAGGACTCATAATAAGCAAGTGTTTTATTTGTTTGTTTGTTTTTCTATGCTGAGTGCTTTCACAAGCAAACAGATATGGGTAGAAGTGTTGTTTTCATGGTCCTTGTGTTAACATTCTGCTGCCCTCAATCACCTAAGGGCATCTCTCAAGCCATGCTCTACTAAGGATTATATTCTTCATGGCTGTTGAATGAGGGGTGTGTATTTGCACATATTTGAAGTCCTAAGGGGCACTATTACACTGAAATTATTTGATGTAACATATTATTTAGGGGGTAAACAACCAGAGATTTGATCACACTAACCACAGAAATAATATATGTAAGTAAACAACAAGTGACCAAGTGGTTACACATATGATGTCATTGAAACGTGCGAATAATAATAATAAAAATGCTCCAAGAATTCTTGTTTTTTATATGGTTTTGATTTTTTTTATTTCCACTTCAAAGGAAATTTAAACCTTATTGTAAAATGTTAATGCAAATCTTAGATTTTAACAAGCTACATCATGAATCTCACATCGTGAAAATATATGCAAGCCAGTGCATGAATTGCATTTTTAATGTATTTCTGATTTTTTTTATACTGTTGTTTTTACCAGTGACCATGACAGTTCATAGAATAACTCTGTATTCTCTGTTTCTCTGTTCTCTGCATAACTCTGTGACAATTCAGTTCTCTGTAAAACAAATGCGCAACATTCTTGTGAACTGATACTGCAACCTTGTCTCCAGCTGTTGTGCTGGCAGGGCACTGCTGTTAGGATGTAAATTAGGCTGATAAATTGATAATGAGAAAAAAATCATCACATACCATGATTCAAATGCCCTGGAAAACAAGTCAATGAGACCTGTACAGTAGGCTAACCACAATAATGGGTCTGCATCCAACCGTTTTTCCAATTTGGAGTTTCACATCGAGTGCGGAAAAACAGATTATATTTTCAAGTCTTGTATTGTTCCACATGCAAGGAAAACCATTTCCATATCTATTTAGAAATGGAACTGCATATACCTTTAACAACTATCCGATCAAAGTGCTCAAGACAGATGATGCATGAGTGCATCCGCTGAAAATAATCAAAAGTCAGTTACACGTACCAGCAATTCGCTTTTACTAGCAACACATGTTCCTAGAATCTCTTGTCTCGCCACAAGCCTCCATCTGCGAGTCTCTGTGTAGTATATGGAGCTCTCTGGGGCTCCGAGGGACATGCAGTGTCAAACTGCAGCATTCAAATGAGTAATGGAAGAACAAGCTCATAAAATGGCTCTGCTGACCTTTCTGCAATCATACACAAGTAAGAGGGGGAAAACTGTGAACAACACTTAAGCATTAATTGCTTCCAAACAGACAATGCTCCATGTCAACAACACAGAAAATACCCTTAAATATGCATCAAAGGACAAATAATAAAAAGACTTGTTAAAAGAATACTTTAAAAAAAAAGGACATGTCCTTTATTTATGCACATGTCCTTTATTTGTTCATGTCCTTTATCGAATGTTGTTTAAAGCCATTCTTGATTGAGTGAAGGTCCAATTTTAAATCAATGTCCAATTTCTGACATCTGAAATGTAATTTCAATTAATTGGTTGATATAGTTTACAAAAATGTCATGGATGATTCAGTTGCGAAAAGCATGAACAATACATTCTTCAAAATGTCTCTTTTTAAGTTCTGTACAAAATTTCATACAGGTTTAGAACATGATGATAGAATTTACTTTTTTTGGAGGGTGAATGAGTGTTCAATCCTCCCCAGACATTTGTAATTACAGTGAAATCAGAATAATCACCATCATGGCGCTGGTGTCTAATGAGGGTGGACACGCAATCTAACTGATTAATGCAGAAACAAAACAACTGGGTTTGTCTTGGGTAAGAGTTGCATTCGTACGTTTGCAAGTTAATCATTGTTTGTGCATTTATCTAAATCTTCTAATTTTCTAAGGTTGAGATTTAAATGGAAATGCACAAGAAAGAGAAAAAACCTCATGCTCAATTAGTTCCTGCCCAAGGCAAATTTAAATGAGACCCACCGCTGCTTTGCCTATTAAAGAGTTCTCATGACCCAGTTCCTGTCTCAGAACTGGTGGCAGCCACCATGACAGTATGAATCAGTCAAACATAAAGATCCACTCTTGATCGATGGAACCATCAGTTACACACTAACAGTCAAGCTGGCCGCAGCACACCTTTGCCCTCCTTTTGTCATGTAGACCATTATGCCATGCTTTGTTTTCTGCTAATTGGCTCTCCCCAGTATATAAATCACTGAAAAATCCCTAGCCTCATGAGTTATTTCCTCTGAGAGTAGACTAAATCTAGTAGAGGAGTGGAAAGTATTCTCATTAATAAGCTAGTGGTTGTGCCCTTATATATATATGCACACACACATACTGAGATTTCTGTGACTTAAAGATTTTGGCATACAGATACCAGTCCATATGGCAATGTGAAGATTTGTGACAATCTAAAAGGAATGACTGACACCTTCTATACCCAGCAATCAAAACATCAGTTAAAGTGGTATGAGATTCCAGAATGTCTTGTAAAAATCATATCCAATTTAAATGAAAGTGTAAACCAGCTTTCTCGCTCATTGTGACAACGAACCTATGCCACTCCTACAGCATACACACAAAGTAGCTGGAGCAACTTTTCTCTAATTATGGATATGCACGGACGAGTAAAGTATGTACACAATATCCTGTGAAAACCATTCCAACTGGTCTAAAATATAAACAGTCATATTAGGCTTATCATAGTGAATCAGAGTAAGATAAAACATGTTTTGGATGAAGGATTGAAAATGCATTGACTCATTATTTAAATGGCTTAGCTCTTCATGAGTCATACATTAACTCAAGATTATCTGTGCATTAGTTAAGCATTAATTAATACACATTAGTGCACCCGTATTGTAAAATTGTCTTTTATTGACTTTTATCTTTTTTATGATTGCAAAAGCTAGGAAAACAGAGGTCTTAGAATTGTTGTGATATAAATGTAGTAGTATTTTAGTACACACGCGCACACACATACACACAAATACACACGCACACACACACTCGCACACAATGAATATGTATGCACAACACGGTATAAACAGATACAGCTTACTTACCACAGCTGAGCTCATTCTCAGCTTGGATATGTTAATTAGCAGTGTTTGCTAAGGCAAGCATTGCTATTGTTATTGCTTGTGCTTATTCTTCTTGTTTTTCTACTCGAAACATAGCTTGTCCCCGGACCAATACGTGAGTGATAATGTACCTTAAATAATGCAGCTTATTGAGGAGAGATGTGATATTGTTTTTTATTATATTTTTATGTAGCAGACAGTAAAAAATAAGAAATAAAACATTTTAAACGAATAGGGCTATAAATAGGCATCGGAATATCATAAAGTGGTACGTGGTAGGTTTTGTGCACACACAAGCACAATTCACCTTTTCTTCAGATAGTGGAAAAAAAGCTTTATCAGTTTAGAAGGTGTTCATACAACACACAAACAACAGATAACAAATCGAATTTGAAATATCAATCATGGCAACTCACAGAAGGCTGAGAGTGTTTTCACAGAGGGTCGAGACTACTTCCTATTGAAACAGGAAGTTTGTGCTTGGCATATTAAAGGGTTTGTCACTTGTATTTGTTTATTTTTTATTTTAACCATATTTTGATACTTGATGGCTGGATGCAGGTATATGGCGATTATAGAGAATAATTGATTGGACAAAAACCTGTATAGTGCAACACATGGAAGAGAAAGACACTACTTTAAAAACTCTACTACCATCGAAATGGAAGTAATAATCAATAATACAAAACAAGCATAAAACAGGCATATTGTGAAATATTATTACAATTTAAAACAACTTTTGGAATTTATTCAGAATGTCAATGCTGAATTTTCAGCAGCCTTTGGTCTTCAGTGTCACATGATCCTAGAAAAAGTATGCTCAAGAAATATTTCCCATTATTATCATCAATGCTGAAGGGAAAAGCTGATTAATATTTGTGTGGAAACCATGATTAATATTTTTCTGGATACTTTGATGATTAGAAAGTTTTTTATTTAATTTTAAATAGCACACATTTTAAATAAAACTTTATAAATGTCTCTAATATCCCTTTTGATCAATTTAATTAATCCTTGCTGAGAGGAAAAACATGATTTGATAGGTACTGTACATTGTATAAAAGTGTTTTTTATTTATAAGGTTTACACTTGCAAATACTTAATCTTGACATATATGGACTAAACACCACAAAAACTTGTTTTATGTCATCTAACTGCAATACAAGTACACAACTTTTGACCTTTGGGCATATTTAAAGCTGAGATGAGGTTTAGTAAGACCATTTTAGGTTTTGCAGCTCCAGTAATATGAAGATTTACTTGATAAATGGCTTTTTCCAGATATAGCAAATCAAGATTTATTTTAAAGTGTATCATATTCCGATAAAACTTCAAAGGATGGACTTGGACACAGATGCCTTGGCGAAGCCTCAGATAACCGCTGACCCTAGAAGTACTCGTGGTGCTTCTGGAGATGCAGGGCTGTGGTATGCAACTTAATACCCATATTTCCAATAGTCAGCTGTCTAAACCAAAATCTAAAATTTTATTTCCAGGAGCAAATAACAACTTGTTAAAGTCTCTGTGCCTTTTCGAATACAAATTGTGTCTATTGCCCTGAGCAGCACCTTACTGTGCTGCTCAGAGCAATTGACACTGCCTGTAGTTCTGGTCAATAAGTTCTCATTTTTCAACCAGATAATAGTCTGCCTTGCTGCTTTAGCCTATTTTTAACAGAGTAAGAGTGTGCTAAGCCAAGCTTGAGTTGTATTCTTCATTCCTGACACTTTGTTAGCAAGCTTGTGTGTTTCCTCGGTCAGACTTGGCAATTAAATCTTAAATAAAAAAAACAAATATGAGAGAGGCCTTTTGCTCTGAGTTCACAATAGGTGTAGCAATAGTTTTTGATAAATGACATATTAATTTAATCATAGCTACAATCAAAAGACACTATGTGACACTATGTTCCCAGACTGCACAACTATATTTGGTATTTTTTCTTCTCAGTGTACCTAATTTAACTAATATAAATACAGTGGTACCCACTTATCTCGATCTCGGTTATCTCGCCAACTTAGTTATGTTGACGTTTTTGAAGTGGAACTGCCAAACTCCAGTTATGTTGATTATTTTATGTCGCCGAATCCTGATATCTCGAGCACAAAAGAGGGACAAAGTCGCCACTTTACATCAGTTATCTCGATCCCCGTGACTAATGATAGTACCGAGTTCATTGCGCATGCGCTGAGTTCGTGTTGCGCGTTCGGTCAGTATGGTAGCTCACTCCAATGAGGCTTCACTCACTCTTGCGGCACAGTGCCGTGCAGCCGCAAAAACATAGTAATCGCGTGTGCAATACTTTGTGTCAAAGCGAAATGACTGTATTATGAGCGAATGTGTTTATGTGTGTTGTGACTGTGTTTACGCTGTGAGCGAAATTGTGTTTGCAATGTTGGAGAATATAAATAAAGGTTTGTATCGAGAATGGAAGGTGTTTTTTATTGCATACTGGTAAATCTTGCACCGGCTGTCAGAATGGTTGACGAATGCCCAGATTACGAGCTTTATAGATGGGTTTCACACTCTTCTCAAACATGTAAAGAGCGCAAGTACAAACCAGGAAAAAGAAAACTCTGGCAAACATCACAAACAAAAGGAAAATACGTAGAAACAGTAGATTATGTTATGTAACAGTCAGCGGTAGAGCGGCCATCTCTCTCCTCACTCAAATACACTCTCCTCCACGTGCGCGGGGTCATGCCAGAACAGCGCGCACAATAGCACACGCGGTCTTAAAGATATATTCTCAACATAAACATAAACGTTACAGTCTCTGCTGTTAGTTGGTGTACATATGCCTTTTGTTGTAAACATATTCACTGTATGTACATTTTAATAGCATGCCGATCTCTTCATCAAACTAATCGCCATATTGTTAGTTTGGGGTTAGTTTTCTTGTTAATATTAATATGGCAAAGGTTCAAGCTGCAAGGTTCTTTTAAATTATTTAGGAAAAAATGGAATACCTTAATGAGCACAGACTTAATGCTGTCGCTTGGGACTGGTCTACTCGTGGTTTTGTGACAGAGCCCTGAAACTGCCATATTGTCATGTCTATGTGTGAGCACGCAACTTTGAGTGTGATCAAATCGCGTGCTCTCTGTCTGAGATGTGCCTTGTGTGCGGATCATGATGTTTGGAGCCTGGTCTTCAGTCTTGTTCAGTTTCAGTTTTGTGTCGAGATTCAGACATTCATGCTCCATGTGTTTGTTTTCTGTTGTGAGCACACAAGATTCAATGCACAGTTTCAATTTCGCTCTGGCTACATGTTCTCTTTTTCGGGTCAGTTGTTGTGTAGCACGCGGTTCATGTTTACATCGGCCGTGTGCTTTCATGTTATGTTGTTGTGTTTAGCTTGTGTTTTCACTGGCTGCTTGCGTTTAGGTTGTCTTGTTTTGTGTGAACACATGGTTTATGAGTTCTCATTGGCATGTTCATGTCATGTTGGTTGTGAGCACATGGCTTGTCACGTGCGTTTCTTGTGCCATGTACTCTCCTCTCTATTGTGTAACCTCACTCATCTTGTTTCCTCTTTATAGATAAGAGGTTAAACAGCCTATCCATTGTTTGTAAAAAATAATCTAGGACTTTGCATCTTGAAACAGACGATGTTGTGGAACATCTCAAGTAATTATTAAGACATTTCAAATCTCATTCATATTGCTTTTTTGGTTTTACAATAACAACAACATCTTATTTAGATTTTTTTCTTGCTGAAAATCTATTCTAATTCATGGAAAGTTTGTCACTGTGGCATAAACATGTTTGTTCCATTTCTGCCAGAATGTCTGGTACTAAATTCCAGTGGAGCATAAAATAAAATTAAGCTAATTATGCAAATATGTGTTCATTCAACATCTTAATAAAACATATCTGTGTGATTTCACATTGAAGGGACTTATGTTTTACATTTGTAAAATAAGCTCCAAAAAGACAAAGACGAAGTTGATAGATGGACGGATAGATAGATAGATAGATAGATAGATAGATAGATAGATAGATAGATAGATAGATAGATAGATAGATAGATAGATAGATAGATCTGAAAAAGCGTCTCATATTCAGGTGTGCACAATTCGTGCTGCACATTTTACAGGCTGCAGCCTCTCACTGTACGCGAGGTCGAAGAAAGAAAAAAAACGTCCCCTCGCCGCTTCATTTCCTCGCCCACACGTTACGGAGAAGACAGGCATTTTGTGTTTTTTGTGAAGACAGGCATCAGCAATAAAATGGAAGGCACAGAAGATGACCTGCTGTGGAATTCAGACGCAGAAGAAAGCGAAGAAACCGGAGAAACAGATGTTCCTGCCAACTGGGACACTGATGAAAAATTAACTCCAGAAGAATGGGAGCAACTCTTTAGTGTCTCTGATGAGGAATCTGACGTTGAAGGGTTTTAAATAAATATTTTTTACCGGTAATTCTATTTCGGTATTGTGTTCATTAGTTTATGTTGTCAATAAATATATGTTATATATGTTGTATAAGTTATATATGTTATATAAGTATATGTTATACAATAAATAAATGTTTTTTATCATGGTTGCACGTGTTCAACAACGTTTTTTTTGTCCATTACAATGCTTGGTGTGAAACAACATTTTATACCGATTTTTAATCGAAAATTAGGGGGTGCGCGTTATACATGTGTGCGCGATATACTTGAATAAATACGGTATGTATATTAAAATTGTATTAATTAATAAACTTCATATGCAAGGACAAAACATGTATGATTGAGTAATTATGTAATTGTTACCCTAGGAATTTGTCGTCCCTCACTACTATGAAACTGACAAATATACTTTTGCTTGTATGTTTTCTTATCGTCACAAACAATCACTGCAGTGGATTAGTCAGATACTGTAACAAGCAACTCAGACAAAGTTTTAACTTTGCCATTTCAGTGATGAAGTGAAAAAGTGATTATACTTGATTGTACAATGAACTCTGAATGAGCCCTTCAGCCAAGATTATTACAAATGCATTTAATATTCTGACACTAATTTCTGAGAAATGTGAAGAGCTGGAAAAACATGTATTGTGTCATTCCAGCAATGAACGTCATCGGGAACAGAACAGGCAGTCCTTAACATTATACAGTTCTCTGAAGGGGGTTATTGAAAGCCTTGGAGCTGTGAGCAGAATGCAATTAAAGAACCTAAACACTTTTTAAGTGATAATATCTCCCAGCTGGAGTTGTGAAGAAGTGTAGATTGTCTCTGTATTTCCCAGCATGCGTCATTTGTTCACTTGCTTCCATTACTATTATAGAATGCTTCATATATACATATATATATATATATATATATATATATATATATATATGTTCTATGAGGAATTATTTCTTTATCTGAAAGTAGAAGTAAAAAAATATATACAGTAGAATGCTATTTATAATGCAAAAGTTTTTCCTTACTGCTATCAAAATGTCACAGTACCTGCATTTAAGGAAACAATGGCACATGTCAACTTAGAAAAGACGTTTAAAGTATTATAATTAACCTAGAGAAAGACATGCCAGCACTCTTAATGAGATACAGCTTAGTTTTGCAGCATGAATGAACCTTATACCCCACACACCGGAAGCACTCCAAAGATCATTGTACTGTAGCAGATTCCCAAATATACCTCTTAGATGTAGCATTTAATATTTTATGAAGTTAATAGTTTGTCAGTCTGTAGAGATTCTGCAATTATGCATGACCAGTCAGTGGGGATGATTAAAACTGGTTAAAGTGTCAGAAGACAAGGGAATTAACTAAAAGTCTTTAATTATACTTCATGGACATTAATCATGCCAATAGTTCAGCCTCATTTCCTAGACATTTTAATCTTCTTCATGGTGTGACTAGCTGTCCAAAGAAGTGCATGACAAAAACCTGAACTTGCAGCTGCTCTTTATGGTCCATGCATTTTTGTATTTTATTTCTTAAATTATAACCAACTGACTTAGACCAACATTTTGGTCTTAGTCCAAAATAGATATTTAGAATATTCCTTATCAGGAGGAAACAGTTTGATTGAGACATAGGTATCAAAGAATAGCTCATATATAAATGCACTTTATATCATTTATCCACTCTCGTCACTCCAAAACCGTATGACTTTTTTTCTCTCAAACATAAAATATGAATATTTGCTTTTGAGCTTCAAAAAGGACACACAAGCAACATTAAGGCGATATGAATTATATGGGCTATATTTCAAATCTTCTGAAGTCATAAAATAAGAACCTTTGTGTGAGAAAGACAAAATTTTAATTCCAGCGAGCAATTAACTACTGCAATCAGATTAGTGAGTTGAATTAGACAGCTGTTTCAGTCTGACTGCAAACTACGGTAATAATTTACTGGTTTTGAGGACTGGATCAAAAGATTCATAGTGATTCACACAGATGTCAAGACTTTGGGTGAAATGTAATGTTTATGTAACCAGTTCTACTCAATCCTCTCTGATTCGACTTGGGTTCTCAGGCGTGGGAGGCAGGCATCTCTAACATGGAGTTTAAAGACCACAGCCTCTAATGTCAGTCGCTAGAGCACCTCTTGAGATCAGGGGAGGGAGGTTACCATGCACAGCTCTTACTGGGCTATGGCATTTACATGCTTACATTTAGCACATGGCTTTGTCCAAAGCAACTTACAATATAACCCATGACTTTGGATGGATGAAATATTCTAAATGATACCAGTCCACATTCTGACTTGTAATGCAGTCTGAATTTAAACCAAACCATGCTGGTCCGTTTGGCCAGCGGTGAACTGGTCCTCTGACAAAAAATGTTTTTTTCATTTCTGCCAATGTATTTTGGGTTCCTTACCACTGTCGCCTCTGGCTTGCTCAGTTGGTGACACATAATATTCAGAACTATTATTGATTTGACTGTACTGACACTATTGGATGAGAACTGATCTGAGCTGGATTATGACATCACTGTTTTCTCCAAACCAACTTTATAGCTAAATTAAACTCATGTCATATTTGATTATTTTTACACAGTTCTTGAACATAACCGAACTTAGAACGTAAGCTTTACAGGTTTGGAATAATAAAATAATGAGTAAATAACTTTATATACATTTTTGGGTGAATATCTATTTAAATAATTCTTCTTATTGAATTCCACAGGACCCTGAGGCAGAAATGGGATGGAGAGTGTTAATGCTAACCAAAGGTATGAATTTGTTTTCTAATGTACACCAGCTCCTAATTGGAGCTGGCAAACATTTATTGGAGACAATTAATTTTCCTGTCCCAATTGACCACAAAATATTGCTTTCCTAACTCACTGTGACATTCTAGAATCTATAGCTTTCTTTGAGGTGTTCCCATCTTATTAACTCACCTGCACAAACCTCAGTGGATTAATTCTTTTTGAGGATGACAAAAAGTGCTCTTGATTTTTACAGCAAATGCATTAAGGGGATGGAGCATGCTTGGGCTCAAATTTAGATATGAGTCATTTAAGCATGTAAACGTCACTCCTTTGATCAAATCATACAGATTTGTTGGCAAACAAGTTAATTGCTAACTAGAATCAGTTATATACAGTGGATAGCTCATGCAAATCTAAAGCTGTTTAAAAAAAAAAACTTAAAAGGAAGATTTTTTCCATCAGTTCCTCTTGATTTGTTCTCGTGTAGTCTGGCCACATTTACTATTTGTCACTCATTTTGAATACAGTCATTTCAATTTGAATCTCACTGGTGTGCTAGGAATTTTTGATTTGCAAGAAATCTAAATTGAATTCCAAGGTCATCTGAACCGAGAAAGCCTGTCATCTCTTCTATTCTCTTAGCTTGATCTCATCACAATTAATGACTCACTTAAAATCCATTTCCGTTACTTAATGCAAACCAATTATAGGTTTCCTCCATTATTACAACTATCTTGAGTGCAAATGCAGAACTGGTGGTGTTTTGGAGCATTTTAATTAAATGGTTTTGATATAGTTTTGTGTCGAGTTGATGGGTTGGAAGCTTCTGATTTCTTGGTTTTTATAAATAAATAAAAATTAACCTTTGACAGAATTTGTGACAAAATCAGACTCATCCTGCTGCTCAGACCAAGAAGTAAAAATGGTGTGTATATGTATATATATATATATATATATATATATATATATATATATATATATATATATATATATATATATATATATATATATATATATATATATAATTATACACTGAAAGCATTGATTTAGCAACACAATTAACATATATTGCATTTAGATTGTTGGTGATTTCTTAATAAGTTATAGGGAAAAATGGTGTTCAGATTAGTGATTATACTACCGTATCCATATGCTTTTCATTCACATATCTCAGATGTATTGAACTGATCAGATTTGTATATTGTACACCCCTGACAGGAGCATGTAGCGATGATGACAGATAAATAAATGATTTACCAAATACAGTATATGCCTTGCACTGATATCTAGTCCTTTATATTCAGGATGGAAGAGGATTTTAAACACAAAAATGAATGTGTCATTCTGTCAGGCTTCTAGAACAGGAGATAAGCTTCTCCTAATCACACTCAAACAGACTCTGATGGACTGTCAATCTGTGCAAATACAGTATGCACTATGAAACATTATTAATAGCTTATATTATAATATGTTCATTTAATATAATAAATGTAGCACTAAAATTGCAATTAATAACAATGAATAGGAGATTAAACTGTAAAAGGCTTTATGTCTGGGTCAGCCCTTTGAAGTTTCATTTTGATTAAATATACATGTAAATTGTTAGCAAGATCTAAGTGATATTGTTGTGCACATACATTATGAACATAGATCAAATGCTCTGTCAAGACTTTAATTGTTTTACTTGGGAACAATTTAATTTGGCATTTGCATGCAATAGTCTGTGATTTTATTGCTACGTGAATCAGAAATGTCTGTGGAGAAAATTCCCAAGCGAATGATCAAGTGGTAATTTAATTTCTGTCTGAATTGTCATTTAAGTTTATGAAATGGAATTAGCCTAGTCATACTGAAAATCTTTTTACTCACTGCTAACTGCCTAGGGCTGCTTTTTGACAAGTTTACAGATGAGAATTTTGTGTTTGGCACAAAGGATGCTTAACTGAAATGAACTTTGCAAAGTTTTTCAGAGAATGGCATGTTTAATTTCACCTGTTCTGTGAGTCCCAAACTCACAGTGGTTGGCATTTAGTTACAACCATTTCATCTGTTTCCCAAACATGAGTGCGTAAATCAGAGTTTTAGAAAGAGTTTTGCATTTTTTAAATAATAATACAGTAAAATAAAAACAGTAAAACAATGATAACTGTTTTCTATTTTAATATACTGTAAAATGTTTACATTCCTGTGATTACAAAGTTACATTTCATTTCCAAGACAATTACTCACATACAATATTCAGTGTCCCTTCAGATATATATAAGACAGTAATACATCAGTTTGCAAGTGACTTGGTATACGAGCAAATCGGTGTACGAGCATTGTATCGGTGTACGAGAAAATTTTTCCCTCACCCACGCGCATGTTTTGTGTGGAAAAGATCTAACGCTCAGCATCGTCACGCGCATTTTTACAGGAAATATCCTAATGACAGCCTCTCATAAAACAGTCATGCGGTTCCAACCCCTTTTTCAGCCCTTAACTCATTCATTCTCTCAGCTTCGCTTGGTTTGGCTGCATCATTCACCACAGTGATACTTTTATAAGTGATTTACAGTGGTTTTAGCTCCTGTTGTTAACATTAATTGTTATCGCTATTGTTCACGTAGTGAAATATATATGTACAGTACCTCTAAGCAGTAACTGTCACGGTTCATGAATTCATTGTCTCCTAGTTTTGCCTGTGTGTGTGTGATCACTGACACACCTGATTCTCATATCATCTGCCTATTTAGTTCACTTCTCTCCACTCTTGTCTTGTCGAGTCCTTCTGTCAGGTTTATTGAGGCGAGGACTCAATTTGCAGGAAGGACAGGGTTTTATTCAAAAAATAAACCAAAACTCAAACATAAACCTCCCAGAGTGGGGGAAAACATAACCGACTAGAAATATAACATGACTCGACTGACTAGAAGCACATGACATAACTTGCCTCGACTAGACTGACAGGTAGTGATGACAAAATAATGACAACGAACCGACACAGGACGGCAAACACAAGGAGACTAAATACACAGGAGGAAGGCAATTAATGGATTAACACAGCTGGAATAAAATCAAACTAATGACGATGAAACAAGACGGGCAGGGTAACAGACAAGACATGAACATGAAGCCAATTAAACAGACGACGCGCAGCTGTTGACAAACCAAAACTGCGCGTGACAAAACACAAGCACGCGGCCGAATGCGAACCGCGTGCCAAACATAAACACACGGACAAGAGGAGGCGCGGCTCGCGCAAGGCTTGAAACCGCGCCCACTCACATAACGTAGAGCTCGCAATAACGAGTTCTCACGAGCTCACGACAAGGACGAAGACACACGAGTTATGAATGCCCGAATCCCGATCCAAAACCGAAACTGAACCAGACCCAAGTATCGGGACCGGACATCATAACTCGTACGAAAGACGTCACAGACAAGCGCGCGCGCGGCTCGAATCCTCGACGCCGTGCGCACACACACCAAACACAAGACATAACGGTAGTGTCAGAGCTCTGCCACAAAACCAAGAAATGACTACTAGACCGAATGTGGCAGAACCCTGACACTACCCCCCCTCTAACGGGACGCCACCTGGCGTCCCTACGAAGAACACCAGAAACATGACAACAGAAAGCACGAACATGACAAGGGGAAAAAAATAAAATAAAGAACACCAAGACAAGGGGAGGGAGGGAAGACAAGACAGGCTAAGACAAGCAGGCAAAATAAACAGTACTCAAATCAACATCATGAAAACTAATAACTCAGAAAAAACGGCCTCAAAACATCATGAAAATAAAAACTCAAAAACAGTCCAAGCACCATGAAAAGAACGCAAAATGGTCCTCAGTTCATCATGAAAAAAAAAATAATAATACTCAAAAAACAGTCAAAAGGTCACAAAAAGATTCACTCAAACAGTCCTCAAGCATGATGAAAATGACTCAACAGTCCCCAATCTCATGAAGGCATTAACTCAAACAGTTCTCAAAACCAACATGAAAAATACTCAAGTCATGAAAATGTTAATTCAAGTCCCCAATATCAAGAAGAATAAACGGAAAATAGTCCTTAGTTCATCAAGAAAAAGAATAACTCAAAACAGTCCTCACTTCATCATGAAAAATAACTGAAAATAGTCCTCAAACCTGAAAAAATGCCTCAGAACACAGTCCATAAAGAAAAAACAGTCCAGGGAGGGGGAACTGGAGGGATGAGCCAGGGCGGCTCAGACAGTACAGGGTTCCCAGCAGAGGGCCAGGGTGGAGCTGGGGGAACGAGCCATGCGGGCTCAAGCAAGGTAGGTGGATCAGGCGGTTCTGGAGGGGTGAGCCAAGCTGGCTCTGGCAGGTCTAGAGTCCCGGCAAACAGCCAGGGCAGTTCCAGAGGAAGTGGCAGCTTAGTCAGGTCAGGCAGGACCGGCTGAGGTCCTGAGAGGTCAGGCAGCGCCAACACGGTGAGGCGCTTGGGTGGCTCAGATCGGGCTGGTAGCTTTGGCAGGTCAGACGGCAAGACTGGAGGGTCTGGCAGGTCAGACAGGGCAGACGGCAAGACTGGAGGGTCTGGCAGGACGACCGGCGGCTCTGGGCGGTCTGGCAGGACGACCGGCGGCTCTGGGCGGTCTGGCAGGACGACCGGCGGCTCTGGGCGGTCTGGCAGGACGACCGGCGGCTCTGGGCGGTCTGGCGCAGTGGCAGGCTGCTCGGGGGCGGCAGCCCTGTGCATCATCCAAGCACGTAGGGCTGCCAAAACGAAAAAACATTCAACGGCCCACTTGGCCACAGTAGGGCTGATACGGCATGCTGCGGTCTCCTGGCCGACAGCAAGCTCTGGGGTGGCCGGCGGGTCAGGCAGCCGGGGCTCCTCGGGGGCTACCACAAGGACAGAGGCAGACTGATCAGGTGCAGCAGCCCTGTGCGACCTCCAGGCACGCAGGGCTGCCAGAACGAAAAAGCAATCAATAGTCCTCTTGGCCATGGCAGGGCTGATTGTGGCTGCTGCGGCCACTTCTGGCGTCTCAGGGGGCGCAGCAACTTCTTGGGTCACCTCTTGGGATGCTGCCTCAGCAGTAGATGAGGTGGTCCCACTATTCCTCCTCCTCTTCCGTTTACGAATCTTTGGAGCACTGGGGCGGTTGCACCTCTCCACCTGCAGCCAGTGGGATGGGAATTCGTGCGGCGACGGGGTTCCAACCTCCGGCGCTGATGAAGTCTGTAGACAAATTCCCAGAATGGCAAATGCCCCAGCCTTCCCATCTCCAGCATGTCAAGGGGCATTGTGAGGCAGCTGTTAAATACCTCCTTGAGGTCCGCATCATCTTTGTAATCCAGGCCATGCACCACAGCAAGGAAATCATGGGCAAAGTCTCTGACATCTCGCTCCCCCTGGTGAAGGGAGAGCTGCTGGACAACCTGGATCATTAAATCCTTGACAGGAGATGGGAAGAGGAAGGTGCCTGTCCTCTGCTGAGTCCTCATTGTGGTCGGTTCGTACTGTCAGGTTTATTGAGGCGAGGACTCAATTTGCAGGAAGGACAGGGTTTTATTCAAAAAATAAACCAAAAATCAAACATAAACCTCCCAGAGTGGGGGAAAACATAACATGACCGACTAGAAATATAACATGACTCGACTGACTAGAAGCACATGACATAACTTGCCTCGACTAGACTGACAGGTAGTGATGACAAAATAATGACAACGAACCGACACAGGACGGCAAACACAAGGAGACTAAATACACAGGAGGAAGGCAATTAATGGATTAACACAGCTGGAATAAAATCAAACTAATGACGATGAAACAAGACGGGCGGGGTAACAGACAAGACATGAACATGAAGCCAATTAAACAGACGACGCGCAGCTGTTGACAAACCAAAACTGCGCGTTACAAAACACAAGCACGCGGCCGATGGAATGCGAACCGCGTGCCAAACATAAACACACGGACAAGAGGAGGCGCGGCTCGCGCAAGGCTTGAAACCGCGCCCACTCACATAACGTAGAGCTCGCAATAACGAGTTCTCACGAGCTCACGACAAGGACGAAGACACACGAGTTATGAATGCCCGAATCCCGATCCAAAACCGAAACTGAACCAGACCCAAGTATCGGGACCGGACATCATAACTCGTACGAAAGACGCCACAGACAAGCGCGCGCGCGCGGCTCGAATCCTCGACGCCGTGCGCACACACACCAAACACAAGACATAACGGTAGTGTCAGAGCTCTGCCACAAAACCAAGAAATGACTACTAGACCGAATGTGGCAGAACCCTGACACCTTCGTTCATGGCTTCGTTCAGATCTTAATGGTTATAATTTTAACTGTAATTAATAGGGTAAAACCAAAAAAATTATTTAAAAAGGGCATTTATGGTCTTGTAGAATGAATTAATTGATTTTTAGTGCATTCTTATGGGGAAAATTGTTTTGGTGTAGGATCATTTTGGTTTACGAGCTCGCTCTTGGAACGAATTAAACTCGTAAACCGAGGTATTACTGTACCTTCTGTATTAGTGAGCTTGCCATTAATGACATCAAGCTGACATAGTTATTGTTAGCCCACTTAAGTTATTAATGTCTGCCTTAACTTTTATCTGTAGAATTAACTTGGCAATTCAATTTGTGTCATTGAAACTGGCCAGTGAAAAACTTAATGCATTTCAAAGACATGTTCTACTGCTGATGTTTTGTTTGTTTCTTTCTGATCCCTGTCTCAGGATATGCACAAGCCAGGTTTGGGCACTAGGGGGCACTCAGGAGAGGGTTCAGGCACTAGTGGGTGCTCAGGAGAGGCTTCGGGCATGGGAGAAGGCTCAGGTACTGGAGATCGCACGGGAGAGAACTTTGGAGTCTGCTGCAGTCTTTTTGCTGTTGTGTGTGACTTTTCTAATGCCTGGGGATCTTCTCTGGTGGCCACACAGTTAGTTTGCTTGACGAGGAAGGCAGAAGAGTAGTGGGCATGGAGGCCGCCTGAGGCTGAGCAGTTACTGGTGTAGTCTGACGAGCAGAGGGCGCTGGTGCAGGCTGACGAGCAGTGGGTGCTGGCGCAGGTAGATGAATAGCAGGTGCTGGTGAAGGGTGACGAGCAGAGGGTGCTGGTGCAGATTAATGGATGGCGGGTGCTGGAGCAGATGGACGACTAGTGGGTGCTGATGTAGATGGCTAGACGCGTGCATACTCAAATCCAAGCCCTTTCTGGCTTGAGCAATAAATGGAGCTGCTGAATCCATTTTTCACAGGGCTCCATTTAGTACTTTTAGGCGACCAACCTGATCCATCGATCTATCAAGGGGATGTGTAGGAGGATAAGGAAGGCCAGAACAAGGAGTAAACTGAAATCCACTTTAATTAGAAACTCAAAACAAACACTTTTCAAAAATGCTAAAAATAGCACATTTTGTGCAAAATGAGAAACACAGAGTCCAACAGAAATGAAACACAGCAGCAAACCTTAATATAGACCTTGACAGATGAAAACAGAGAGACACAAGGGAATTTATATACAAGGGGTTGATTAGACATGTGACAAGACTGACGAGGGGATTGACGACAGGTGAATGTAATGAAACTGGAGAATCACATAAGGAAACCGAAAGTGGGCAGACATGACAGAACTGTTACAAGTGTTATCATTGAAGTAGTGGGATACAACTGGAAATAAGATTTGGCTTAAGATTTGGAAATAATATTTGGCTTGAAGTGAGTAAACTCATAGTATAACAGTACCAGTTTAATGCCTTTCAAATACAATTTCACAGCTAATTTGGAGCAAGACTAACACTTCAGAGAAATAAATAAATGGTATAGGCGAGAACCATTTCTCACACACGTCTTTCACAAGGGCTATTCCAAAAGATATTCCAAAAAGGTTGCCTTCAAGAATGTCTCAAGTCAGCTTCACACAGCTTTAAAAGGGGAACTGGAAAGTCAACCAATAGTATCAGAGTGAAATTACAATCTTTCCACCATAACCTCTTTAAGATGAACCACTCTACTGATGTGGACACAGCATCTGAAGACCACACACACTGCTCAGGGAGATTAGACTAGTGGCTTTACTGGGGAGTGGGGGAGAAAGTACATATTTTTGTATATTTTTCTGCACTTTCACAGGGAGGTGATATCCCCACATAAAAACAAACAGCCAGAAACATTAACTATTCAAGAGTAATGTAATGCACAGTATTTTATCATGGTAATCAGGCTACATTTATTTTGATACAGTTATATAAAAATCTATTATATTTTAGAAAATGTTATTTATTTCTGTGATGCCAAAGCTGAATTTGCATCAGTCATTACTTCCTGTGTCATATGATTAAACAAATAAAAAATATTATTCACAATGTTAAAAAAGCTTTGCTGCAAATATTTTTTTTTTTCTTTTTCCAGGTTAGGAAGATCAAAAGAACAGCATATATTTGAAATATATATATAACATTATATAAAATATAAGAATGTGTATTTGCCATACATTTGGTCAATTCAATGCTTTTGATTTAAAAGGAAAACATCCCATGACCCCAAAATTTTGAATGATAGCATGTGTGAAAAGTTATATTTATTTATTAGTTATTATTATTTAACCTTTAATCATTTATTCATTTTGTTAACACTGCACTGCAAAAAAACAACTACAAACAAACAAAAAAAATATTCCTCACTGTTTTTGTCTTGTACAAGTACAAATATCTAAACTTTCTTAAATCAATAATTGAGAAATAATTAAATCTTAATTGAGAAGCAAAAATATGATTTTTTTTAATGATTTTATTAAAATGTTCAAAACAAAAACACAAAAATCTTATTTAAAACAAGAAAGAAAAAAATGTCAGTGAGGTCAACAAAATGATCTTGTTTTTCTTTTGTATTTTTTTTCTAACCTCATTGGCAGATTTGTTTTTTTTGTTTTAAGCAAAAAATCACTTCAAAAGCTATTAAAACCTAATCTATTATTTTGTGTGCGTGTGTGTGTGAAACAATCCATTATGTTACACATGGCTTAATTAACACCAATTTCATGTTCATATATATATATATATATATATATATATATATATATATATATATATACCCGCAAACACATACATTCCATTCACAGACCATAATTCGAGTCTGAAAGTCCTGAGGTTATGTCATTTAGTTGTGGGCAGGTGTGTACCTTTTAGGCATATCATAAAATGGCATTTGGTGTTGTCAACAATACTTGGCACGACACAGAATGAAATGATACTCATATGTCTTTTGATGTGTTTAGCCCAGCATACTACAGTCTTTTTGTATCACTGTAAGATGGCACTGTTGTTTAATTTGTTTAATTCATTTGATGGATATGTTTAAGTATCCCAAGATATCACAATCTATTTACTAGTTTTCCACTATTCAACTAATGGGTTCAGTGGTTGCTTTGCATGCCAGGTTATTAATTTTGAGATTGTGTCTGTGTACATGACGTTACAGGGAATAGTTTTCTGTCAATTGATAGTATGTCATGCTTATCATGGTCTATAGGATGAGAGCACAGTGTTTTGGATGACCAGAATGGGAAGTTAGCAATTACTGTAAGATACAAAAGTTATTTGGTGAAACCAAGGACAGTTCCTTGGGACCACATGCTTCGCAGCCCACCAAATAATACATCTGTCTGTCTCTGCATCAGGGACTCAGTTGGGTACAAACCTGTTATGCCAATCTACCCTCAATGTCCAGAGGCTGAGAAGATTCAACCAGACCATATGGCATCACCAGATATGCCACAGAATATCTGTGATCCGTTATAAATGTAATTTTTCATTCCTGATTCCTGATTAAATTAATTCAAAATTATTACATAATTTATTATTCAAAAATGAATTTGATTTATTACCTATTGCTTATATCAGCTCTTTTAAATGAGAAGCTTAGGTTTCCTCTGGGAGAATACAAGGAGAACACAAGGAGAATAAATAGTGAACACACAAGGCAGGTACTTGAGGGAGGGCAGGTGGAGAAAATCAAACAATAATGAGAAAACAAGCTGGGCAGGGTTACACAAAACATTACATGCGTGTCCACACAAAACAAAATGACAGGAAAGCATGTAAATCGTGAGTAAACACAAACCGTGTGCTACACAAAATACAACTCATGTGGACAAGAGCGTGCACAGCTTGAGTGAAGTCAAAACTGAGGTCAAAGTCTCAAATGCTCTGAACAAAGACAAACACATGGAGAATGGGTGTCAGAATCCCGAAACAAAAACCTGAACAGGATTAGAATCAGGATTGAACTCCACACCCCGCATACAAGACAGATCGTGTGGACAAAATGTGCACAGGGTGCAAGGGTAGCAAGTGGCGGTTAAGTTCCTTGTTCAAGTATACTTCAATACTTTTGGGCCTGTATTGAGAGTCAAACCAAAAACCTTCCGTCTACCAGTCTGACTTTCCATCCACTAGGCCACAGCTGCAACAATCATAAGCAGAGTTGTTCAATGTGGCCAAGAAAGTGTAGAAAGAAACACTGAACAAGAGGGTAAAGAAACACAACAATAACTATTGAGAAGGATAGGTTTACATGGATTACTCAACATGGTGGTTAAAATTGGGTAAATGTTAATAGCTGGATGTTAGCAACATAGCTAAAGCTGCTTAGCCTCAGATGAAAAGTAACATACAGTGAATCAAAGATAAAAAAGATAAGTTTGAAAAAATAAAGGTGATTTAATAAGCTACGGTACTCATTTCCCTTCAAATACAACCATTTTAAAGGCTTCAGGATTGCTCAACCAGAACTTCAAGGTCAGCTGGACTTCCACATACTGTAGATGTAACTGAAAGTAATCATTAATACCAAAGCATCCAGAAAATTCCCATTGCAATCTTTAAAAACTACTGGAGAAACCTTCTCTCGTAACCTTCTATCTTGTAGCCTCATTGAAGTTTGGGGGAAGACACCACAGATGAAGAGGGTGTGTGTATGTGTGTTGCCATAATGTTCGTAATGCTCATAATCCACAACTGATGACTAAAAACAACATTTCAGACAAATTTTTTTTGTATAATTGAAGTTTTCTTAAATGCTGTTTAGCTATATTTAATTAATTATGCACAAATTTGTAGAACATAACTCTAAAGCCAAGACCTACATTTAATAGCTCCTGTAAAGTTAAAGGTTTTTAAAAAAGAGGTTTGGGTTATTTTTATTTGGGTTATTTTTATTACTCCATAAATCTGAAAATACTGTCAGTAGCCAGAAAAAAGAAAATCATATTTGTTTTAAATTAAAACGTTACAAAGACCAACTGAATGATACAATAAATTAAAGGCTCTCTGCTAAAACCTTCAGAACCATTTGATAGATAGGAATACAACTGGAATTTTTTAAATGCAAGGTGAAGTTTTTTGGCTCAGTGCATGAGGCCAATTTTGTTTTTGTTTGTTTTTTTGTTTTTTTAGAAAACCTTTCAGTACAGTATATGCACAGTAAACAGACATTTTAAATTAAATGCATTTTAGATGTATTTTAATTTGAAAAGTTATGAAATCTGACATTTTATGAAAGCAACATAGTTCAAAATGTAAATATATAAATTTTAAATGTGCATGTTTATTTTTTTTATTAATATTTTACTTTAGTTGTCTCTCCATTTCTCATTCACACTCCCATGTCTCTAGGACGTGGCACAATTCCCTTAACAGTGCGAAAGCATTATCTGAAGGTTATGAAATCTATCATGGGCCTTTTTTTAGCCAACAGCTCCACAAGGGGGATATGTTACATGTGGAAGACCTATTACAGCAGGAGTTCCCAACATTTTTACTCAGCTGCACCCTCTTACTTGGAGTTCCTCCATAGATTGTTAGTAATGTTAATGGTTCAATATTTTCACATCCTAGCACGATCACTCAATTCATTTTATTTTTTATTGTTATAGTTTACTATATAGATAACAATATTTTATTATTGCACACAATTATTATTATTATCGTTGTAGTCATCATCCGGCACAACCGTGCTACCTCAGCTACAGGTAAGGTGCGCAGTCACTGCTTTCCTGGTGCATTATACGCTGCACAGGTACCATCGATCCTGAATGGTGATGTGATTATTGTAGCGTCATGGCTCAATGAAATCTCTAAATTATCCAATGTGAATGTGTTTATATGTTAAGATATAAAATATTGGATGAACAGTAAGTTTCTTCTACAAAATTTGGATAAGACCGAAGTATTACTTATTGGATCAAAAATCGACATGCAGAATCTATTAGAATAAAATTTGTATCTAGATGGATATACTGTTACTTCATCCTCTACAATTAAATACCTGGGTGTTATTATCAGGGAAATGCGAGGTCTCAAAGATACAGGAGGAAAGGGCTTTATTATAATAAAAATAAAACAAAAATGCATATAAAAACTAACAGGTGAACAGATGTTCCTAATAATCCTTTGGGTGAGTGTATGTATTGTGAAATGTGTTGTATAAAGAAATGTGAATTGAATTTAAATATTAACAGTATGACATGTTTTAATTTAATTTGGTATTGGCATTATAGTACCATCTTTAAAATACTTAGCCAAGAAAATAAGATGCATGATTGTCAAGACAACTGCAAGGTTCAAAGTGGCTATGACGTTGCATTGCTTTTACACAGAGCCAAAAGTGCATCAGAGACACCTCTGACACTCAGTGAAAAGGCATGTCAAATATGAGTTGCCATATTTTAGAGTGCAGTTTCTGCAGCAATATGTGTGGAAGCAGCATCATTTGTAGAGTATGCTGAATTTTGGGCAGGCATAGAGATGCCATAACTCAACAGTGTACAGATGGCTAATCTGATTCTTGCACTGCAGTTCCATTACAAGACCCTAAGGTTTTAGGAACAACTGGTTGAGAAACGATATAACGACAGATATATACTATTCCACAGAATAACCATCACGTATGCTTCCTATAACAGTGGGCAACTTGAGATTTTATCTCAAAAGGCTTTCTGAAAATGAAGATTCTTAGTTGACCAATTACAATAAAGAAATTTCTAAATTACACTTTTAAATTTAGTCAAATTAAGAATATAATCACTGATAAACATGGACCAACATTATATGGTTTAACAATTGCTTTTCCTGTCCCTTACACCTTCTAGTCTATCTTCAAAATAAATATAGAAAAACACTCGTCTTTCACACTTCACTTTCATTTTCTTTGTGTGGATGATGTTATGAGAGGATATTTTCTGCCTTGCATGTCTTCTCTGCTGAAAATGAATGGACATGTCCGCCCTTCGTTTTGATGGACTCCAACAGAGCAACCCTGACTTCTCCATGTTGCACACTATGAACAATGATCCATTTTTGGGCATGGCAATGATGTGAATAATGGCAACATTTCTGAAGTATCATAAAACTGATGCATTTCTGGCACACTTTTGGACTGATTGGAGTAAAGTATTCAGTACCAGTTGCATGGATTCATAATTTCCATAATTTCCATAATTAACAAGGACACTGAAGTTCTAAAGTTTATGAATTACTTGTCAGGTCGTAAATATGAAAGCTCTTTGAAAATCCACTCTGAAGAGAATTGCAAAAGGTTAAAGTTTAAGTAAATAATATACAATACAATATAATATAATACAATCTACAAATCTATTTCATTATTGTCATAGTGAATGTCCTAACCATTTCCTAGAACATGTTCCGTGAAGAAGCAAACTTGTGAAAGGCCTCAAAGAGTCAGTCACTTTCAGGGGGCTGACAAGCGACAGAGTTCATTAGTTGTAAGGCCATATTAAGAGCTCTGCTTTGTATTTTTATTTCATTTATTTTATTATAAAGATTTGCCTGTGAGGGTGGCTACTTGTTGGGGATTATGTTGCTCTAAAAGCATAAGAGAAAGATTTCAGTTTACACCAAGATTAAGCTTCATAGCCAAATTCAAAGCAATTGATGTGACACAAACCGAACCCACCTCTAAATCCACAAAAAGCTATACTTGGGTGAATCTCACAAACTTGTTAAAAAATGCACAGGTCACATTTCAGTCTAAAACTAATAGTACATTTTCTAATATATTTGTAACTATGACATCCCTTTAATTCAAATTACATTATAATTGTAACGTGTTTGTTTCCGTAAAGATGGGGCATTGGTTCACATTTACCTTGACAATTATTAAATGACAGTAAATCCAGGCAGAGAATAAAATGAAACCAGGAGCTGGTTCGATGATGGTAGTTGAACAAATTCTGGGTTATGGGATTAGTTTCGAGTTGACAAAATCAAACATCTCTCATCCGGATTTTTTGATACGAATAAGCTGATCATCAACTTTCTCAGTCAACACAAGCTTTGATCCTGAAGACACGTGCACATGAATGTTTGACAACAGTAGCCAACAGCCAGTCACATGCCTTAAAACATAGGGAAGCTATGATTCACTTCTTGCAAGAGAGCCAGCACAATTCAAAACTTTTTTTTGCAAAAGATAAAGAGATTTAAGAATTTAAATATATTTACACAGAAGAAAATACCTGTTGATGAAAATGGACAGGAGGAAGTTGTAAAGTCAGTTTATATAGTTGATCATATATACATACATACACATACAGAGACTAAAACATGTAAGGTCACGTTTTTTATAGTGATGTAGTCAAGCTATCTATTGATTCTACAGATTATTTTACTACATATTATCTGTATATATTATTATTAATTTAAAATACAAGCTGTTAAACTGTTAAACCAAAATTACTTGTGTGTAATGGATAATAATCATAACTAATTATATTTAAGTAATTCTCATTAAAGGCAGAAAATGTTGGGGCTAACGTCTCAGGTTACTTACGTAACCCTCTCTTAGAGGGAACGAGACACTGCGTCGAACGCATATGGGAATGCCTTAGCGTGATTGTCTCTTGAAGCGGAATGAAATACAGGTGTGCGAGTGCACGTCACCGAGGATGATATCATGAGCCAGGAGTATATAGAGCACGCCGTGACACGGAAGCCACAGCTTGACCAGTGTCTGAAACAGGCAGAATGCGTAGGAGCTGAGGCTACGAGACGCAGTGTATACGAGGAATAGCCACACCGCCTCAGCGTACGGACTAGGCCAAGCTAACGTAGCTCACTACAAAAGGGCCAAAGTTCCCACAGCGGGGGAAGGTCTAGTTCAGGGGTCGGCAACCCGCGGCTCCGGAGCTGCATGCGGCTCTTTCACCCCTGTGCTGCGGCTCTTTCATCCCCTGCACGTAACTTGTAGCAGCGGTCCCGCTATCCACGCTCTGTGCGCTATCGCTCCGCACACGGAAGAAAGGAGTTTCGCACCTCATGAGTCTATCGCTCCGCCCACGGAAGACGCGCTGCGCGCCGCATGAGTGCCGCGCCACGCACCATACCAACCCCCCCGTCAACAGAATGATCGCTCCCCCCCCCCCCCCCCAATCTATAACCTTAGATTTCGGATCCGGACATATTTGAATTTTTTTTTTTTTTTTTTTTGAATGGCTCTTTCAACATTAAAGGTTGCCGACCCCTGGTCTAGTTGGTAGAACCTAATAAAGTTATGTGGTGAGGAACAACCAGCCGCATCACAAATAACAGCAAGGGGATTACCTCTGAAATAACAGCTTCAGAGGTAGCCATGCTCCGGGTAGAGTGGACGCGGACATGCAGTGGACACTGCTGACCCGCCAAATCATAAGCCAGGGAGATAGTCTCGACTATCCTCCTGCTCAGAGTTGGTTTTGATGCTGGAGCTCCCTTAGGAGCCCCAAAGCATACAAAGAGTTGGTCTGACCTACGCCATCAAGCCTGAAGGTCGCCAACCCTCTTAAAGGAGGAGATGGCTAAAAGAAACAGTTTTAAGGGTGAGGAATTCTCCGAGATGTCCTCGAGCGGCTCAAAGGGTGCCTGGGACAGAACCTGGAGTACCAGGGTCTTTTTTTTGGTGTTTTGTATTGTCTTACACGTAAAAAAAAAAAAAAGATTCCCATTACTGAAATAATAATTTTTACATTTTGATATTTGAAATAACTATTTATTATTATTATTATTATTATTATTATTATTAATTAATTAATTAATTAATTAATTAATTAAATCCAGTACACAGCACAACAAATGCTACCACAATGTATAAATACTTCCTTCAAAATCAAAGTGTTCAAGTGCGTGTTCTCTCTATTTTGAGATCTTTTGTGTGGTTATTTAGAAGCTTTGTATAAACACAAGCTAGAAATTTTTTTGCAAGTATTAACATCTCTTTCAAACTTTTTGCCATCGGAGTAAAACAATTAGTTAGCACTATGCAATTTGTGATTGGTGTCGCCAAGCAACCATTTAATATATTCACACACATGGTATAATGCACACAGAAGGGAGAAAGTATAATTTAAGTGTGGTCTGATCTTAAGTTCCTTTGTAAATAAACTTTTCAAGAATACGAACCATGTTTCACGTGTCCTAAAGGTATGTTTTAGCCAGTCTTGTCTTGACAAGGCATAAACAGAGCACTTACCTTTCTGGCTCACTGCACTAGCAGGTTTAAAAGTTGACCTCCACATCCAATCATCTCTTGTGGTACTGGTTCTGAATTCTTGTTGCATGTCCTACAGACAAATTCTTGAGTATTTTACTAGTTACTTGTTACAAATTCTGTGTTCAACTTTCAGTCAAATTGATCCAAACTGGATAATACAATTCACAAAAATATCATAGTAAAAACAGTAAACCTTTAATATTAATACTTTAACACATTACAGCACAAATAAAATTAGGAAAAATATTTTTTAAACTATATTTAATTGTTTTCAACCATTTGTTTAAAAAAATACATTTTTATAAACAGAACTGTAACAGAATTTTTCTGAACAAAAAGTATAACAGAATAACAATGTTTTTTTTTGGTTTTTGACCTGCAACATAAATCAAAGTTTAAGAATGTTGGGTTATTTCTCAGCGCATAGCTCTTCCAGAGCTCTTCTATCTCTGGTCTGTTTCCTTATTAAATTATACGAGGGATGTTATTAGAGCCCTTTAATAGATTGGCTAACAATGACAAATGCTTCCTATCAGGTTGCAAAGGAGTAATTAGTGGTAATCTTCTCTCAATTTCTTGTTCCCACACCAATTAAATGGTTAAGATGTACCTCTGTGAATACTTTACAATGTAGAGACCTTCTCGATCTGCTGTTTGAGCATTGTTGACTCCCACAGAAGACCTTTGAATTTAGTTTCATCCAAAACTGCAATTGATTGTGCTTCACAGACTGAGGGACCGTTTAAATGACACCATTTTGAGCTACGAACATTGCATTGAGCTTTGCATTGACTGGACCAGAACGTAACATCAACAATTATTCAGTTTCATTGGACACAAATCCTTCCAATGACTTATACATGCACCTGGAGAGTCTGAGTTTCTGTTGTTGGATTGTAGCAGTTGTTGTATAGTCACATCTGGCAAATTACGGTGCTGATTTTTGGATATCTGTTTTTAGATTGTGTTAGGTCTTAATTGATCATTTCAACTAGCCACCACTGATGAATCATACATTTGCAAGAAGCTCTGTGATTGGCCAATACAAATCTCCCCCTACCACCTGTCTGACGGTCATCATAACAGTTGACGCCCAGGTTTCACACTGCATGTGTTAGGGTTGGGGTATGAAGGGAAGAGAAAGGACTCTGTGGTGGCAAAATCTTTTATCAGTTCTGAATAAGAGACAAATATCCCAATTGTAATTTAAAAGGTTTATTTTCTTGCAAGAAAAGGCCACAGTCATACAGACATCCGAAGCTGCCCTGCAGAGTGTGACAAAGAAGGGAGGGCCGCGTCGGTACTTATATCTCTAGTCAAGGCTAAAGACTCCGTTGTAATTTTCCATTCCTTATCAGGAACACATTAACCTCTCTATACCTCAAGTGTATTTCTTCAGACTTATTATATTTCAGTTACTAGTTCTACAGAACAAAATACAACTAATGTCACACAATAATCAATAATGTCAAGAAACAAAATATAATCATATACAAGAAGGAAGAAGAAAAAATATCATTTATAAAATTCCATAACAACTCAAAGTTGCAGGAAGAAGGGTTTTTATTTAAATAAATAAAATCAACAACAAAAACCACCCCAAGCGGGGAATAGACTTTACTTGTCAAGAAAATATCTCAGTACATAACGCCAAAGCTCGTATGAGTATTCTCTTTCCCAGATCTACACACTTGGGTGTGGAGGTCTTGAGGAAAGCCATATTTTGTTATGATATGCATCGATGCCTCCAGTTGAAGAGATACTGCCAGCTCTCTCTCAAGAGGGAGATATCAGAATAGAAGAATCTTTCTCTGTCAACCTGGGAGCTGCATTCACATGGCGTTGAATGGCAGAGCATATGCAGAAGTTGGGAGTTGCAGTACTGAGGTCTCCGTTCTTACAGCCTGGCTAGCGTATGAGCATTGTTAGGCCTCCTCTCCCTACAGAGTCATTATGTGGAGACCTCTGCTCTTGAGCTCGGTATGCTATGGTGAGTGTCGATACGAGAGTTGAACCTATGTGGTGAGGCCTCCAGTCCCTTGAGCTCCCCTTGGGTAGCATTCCAGAGTGCTAGGCTCCTCTTGAGCCCTCTAGTAGCAGTGTAGTGTGGTGTCAGTGTAGTGTCAGTGTAGAGCAGGGGTCTCAAACTCAAATTACCCGGGGGCCGCAGGAGGCAGAGTTTGGGGGAGGCAGGGAATCAAGAATTCCACAAAAAAATTTTTTTTCTCAAACGTCATTATTGACAGTTCTTTAACTTCAATGGGTTCTTCTGAGCATGAACTGTCCTAAACATAAACAGAGTATTGAAGAACATGAACGGTTCTTCTGAATATGACTTGTCTTGCCTACTTCTTGCTACCAGAGACCTGCAGATCTTCCTCTCACACAGCTGAGACACAATTGGCTTGAGAGAGGAAACAGTTGAGACTCTCAGTATAGCTTGAAGATGATTGTCAGTAAGTAGACCTGTACTTGGACTTACTGAAGTTCAAGGTTGAGGAAAAAGTTACTAATTTTTTCGAGATACTAAGTCATTATTATGATAAACTGTCATTATTTTGAGATAAGTCAATATTATAAGAAATTTTCTCATTATTTCGAGATATTAAGTCATTATTATGAAACTTTCTCATTTTGTCCAGATACTAAGTCATTATTGTGAGAAACCCTCTCATTATTATGACTCAAATAATAAAAAAATTTCTCAACTGTGGCAGAAACGGACTTCCATACTTTCCTGATGACATGAACATCGTAACATTTGTATATGGTAGAAAAAACTGCTACCGGGCTGATAATTATCAACTGGGACTGTGGGACAGCATTAATAAATGTACTATATACAAACAATGGGATGCAGCCATGGAGGAGTTATTTACTGGATTTTATTTTCTATATTATAACACCGATGTCCCGCAAATCAGCCCATTTCAAATGATAGAAAAACAAAATACAATCCGCATGACGCTAAATCCAACGCCGACAACAGTAACATTCACTTCGTCCAGCTCGAAGTCAAACATGCTCAATTTCAAACACAATAAGAAGTAATAATTCTATGACGGCTTTGACAAATGTGATATTACACGAGCAGCTATGTTTCTCTGTCTGCCTCAAGCCCGGCCGATGCCCCACCCCCGGGAGTCATTTACTCCACTGTGATTGGCCCCCGGAGTCATTTACTCCATTGTGATTGGCCCCCGGGAGTCATGTACTCCACTGTGATTGGTTGGCTTGTACAGCTCCAGCTCGCATGAAAAAGGAACCTTTCGCACACACACAACGCGGTAAAGCGCTATTCATTCAAAACTCGCGGGCCGCACTTACATTAAACTTTCATATGGTCCCGCGGGCCACCAAACATGCGGGCCGCATGTTTGAGACCCCTGGTGTAGAGCGTTTATTGTGCCTCTCGGCCAATCCTCTCGCTATGCTCGACAGGTTTGCGTTGGGCGTTCTAAGGCATCTCATTATGAGATTCAACTAGGCCTCCACTAGGCCTCACTTTAAGTACTTGAGTCGTCCATTCTCTAGAAGCACATGCCCGGTCATCATTGTTGCACCTTAGGAATGAGGACTCCGAGAGGTTTGCTGGGCTCAGCCAGTAATGCATTCATCCCTTCAGCATGGCAGCGTGGGTATTCCTTTCCCCATCTCGGACACTAGGAGACGCAGAGTAAAGTTATTTTTGTCTCAGGTTAAACACATAACTGTGGTTCCCTTAGAATTCGTCTCCTTCAGAAAAAAAACTGGATGACATATTGCACAGGTGCCTCTTATTTACTTTCATTTGCACCAGTGGTGAAGTTATCAGTTTGTTCATTGTCTTGATTAGATTTATGCTTCAGACGCATGTCAAACCCAAGGGGACGCAACGTCTCATTCCCTATTCTCAGGGAACCATGATTACATGTTTTCGGGAGCTTGTAGTTTAAAATGAATTTTGAGGTTTATGTTTTCAGGTCACTAAATGCCCTTGTCAAGTAAGTGACTGTCGCATTAAGGGTTATCTGTTTTCGAATTACACGGCCTCCAAGTTCAATGAAAAACTTACTTGAGATGGACAATGACTTTCTTTTAGAGCTAAAAACAAAAACATTAACTTCCTATTATCACAGTAAACCTACATTCAAATTATATGTATTGTAAAAAAAAAACAAAAAAACAACAAAAAAAACACTATATTAATGCAAACTAAATTATTTAAATGTAAACAAAAAAATGCAAACTATAGAAAAACGACAAGTCATATGCCAGGAGCATATTATGTGTTCAGTCTATATGTAGATAGTTTTTCTTTAGGGAGTGACATTACCAACTACTGGCCTGTCATGCATTATTCAGCATTTTATTGTTTTCATGGATCACAATGTATGCTCATCTGCTTCTATCACGTCCTTAACTTATATTACATGGATTATACCACTCACAGTTTGATATACTTAAAATAAATGATGGTCTCCCAGGTTGACCAAGGTAATGGATTCCATGCAGTGTTTCATTGTTCAATCTACTTTGCATACAAACCACATTCATTATTGTATCCTTTTTGTCAATTAATGCTATCAACTCCTCTTCCTAAGCTGGTTCATAAATCTATCATTCCCTCATTTTGTTTACACAGCAGTTGTAAGAATAGTTTTAATAGCTAAGTGAAGGCAAGTGGGTGATTTTGAAGTTCCTAAGCCTGCAACAGGTTAAGAATTCCGCTGCAGGGTGATGAGCACGTGAAAACGTCATAGGAGAATAAAGCCTTATAATCAGAATCTTTAAATTGTGACAAGTCAAGCTAATCATCTTTATTCCATAACTAACAGACAATCAGCAACAGTCCAGATGAGTGACAACAACCAGAGTGGTGACAGTTTACCACAGTTTACCAATACTGTTATCACTCATCTTCTCACCACATTCTTCTTCACCCTTGCCTAGTGTCACGGTTATGTTTAAGTTAGTCTAGTTTCAATGTGTTGTCCTCTTCCCATTTTGCCTGTGTCCTGGTCATTATTAGTTTCCATGGTTTCTGATTATTTTTAATCGGTGGCTCGTGACGGCAAGAATGACCAGTTATGAATATTTGATTCTGTGTTGTGTAGCTTTAATTGAATTGTCTTTGTTCTCTCTCTTCCATTCAGTTACAATGCAAAAATGGGCAAAAAGGAGCAGGAAACATCAATTGAGTAAGGAAAAAAAAATCACATTAAATAAGTAAATAGTACAACATAAAAAACATACCTGATGTAAAACTCAAAAAGCAGCGTCTAAGGAGTGAATTTCCCTTGATGTTCTCTCTATAAAAGAAATGTATAAACATCACCATGTGCTCTCATTTCCACAGGTTTGGGCAGAATGCAAAAACACAACTCAAAAAGAGTAAAATTACAAAATAGATCATACTATCAGGTAAAATAACATTCTGTACATGAATTGTTCAGAAAATATAGACAAAAAAAGTCATAATTAAATAAGGTTATTAGGAAATCAAAAGAAACCTATGGTCTGGACACGGAAGGCGATTTTAAATCTGTGGACCACACACCTGTCAATTGTAACATTTTTATAGTGAAACAAGATCTCATGAAGACTTGCAAGATCAAACGTGACTTGAGAAGAAAAACAAATGGAAGACGATTGACATCATCAGCTGGTTCTCCTGGTCTGAGTTCCCTTTCAGGGAACTCGAGCTGCGTCAAAGTGCTAGGGGAAATAGCCTTGCTTCAGTCACGTGAAGATCTGTGCAACCAATGAGAGACGAACGCGTGTGAATGCGTCACTGCCGGCGATTGCCGGTGACGTCATGAAAAATTCCGAAACCCGGAAGCGCCAGCTCTGAATGTCTTCAGCGTGCTGTGTCTGTGTGAGAGTGATTTTGAGACTAAGATAGTTTAAAAATCAGGGAATATGAGTGTGAAAAGTGTGGCAAATGAACAGAGTTTCAGACCATGTGTTTATCCTTGTCCACGTTTTATAACGGGCAAGGATACACATGTTATGTGTGTTATCTGTTTGGGAGTGGAGCATGCACGGTCGGCACTTGAGAATGCCGGCTGTGAGGACTGCGAGAAGTTCTCCTTGCATGCTCTCCGCTCCCGCCTGGCAGTCTGTAACGAGGCCGCTCAGGCCAGTGTTCCCCGCGGTTCGGGACCTGCAGCAGCCGAGGCTTTGCGGAGCTCTCAGTCCTGGGGATCACAAATGGATCTCGCTGAGGCAGGTGGAGTGGGTCCTCCCTTACCTCAGCCCTCACGAGATCAAGCGGGTCCCAGTCACGAGCACTCCCCTAGAGATGTTCGTGCTGTGACTCCAACACTAGCTTTCTCAAGTGCAGGAAGTGAGATAGATCTAGCTAGTGTTGACCTGGTCGAGGAGGTTTCGCCACCCTCCTCGCCGGCGTTTGAGGAGTTAGTTGAGGTTGTGGCATGAGCGGTCTCTCATCTGGAGATTGATTGGCCAGCGGAGACCAGGAGCGCTCGTCCTAGAAAAAGTATTTTAGACGAGCGTTACCTGTCTGCTCGCGTCACTCCCCCGCGCTGAGCTATGCCCTTTCTACCTGATTTACATCCTGAGGTATCTAGATCTTTGAGAAAGCCAGCCTCCGAAAAGGTTCATACACCAAACAGTGCGATGTATACCAATCTTGTAGGGGCTCAAGGTCATTGTTATGGGGGGATGCAGAAAGTGGATGAGGCTCTTGTGATTTACAAGCTCCATTAAAGCTCTGGCGCTCCCCTCCAAGCCGATGCGAGTCACGTCGTCTTTGGTGGGGAAAGCATACTCAGCTTCTAGTCAGGCCGCAGCGTGCCTACAAACCACGACACTGCTGCAGGCTTATCAGGCTGAGTTGCTAGGGGACCTCAACGAGGGCGGCGGTATCGGTCCGGAGGCAGTTGCAGAGCTGCGCCGGACTGTGGATTTGTCTCTTCGGGCCACTAGGGAGATGGCCTACTCTGTCGGTCGCTCCATGACAGCTCTGGTGGCCATGGAGAGACACTTATGGCTTAATTTGTCAGCTATGAAGGATAGGGACAAATTTGTTTTGCTGGACGCTCCTCTGTCCCCTTCGGGCTTGTTCGGCGATGCCGTAAAAAGCGTCGTCGACAAGTTCCAGGAGGCTGCACGACAGCAGGCGGCGTTCAGTAAAGTTCTTCCCCGCCGCCCTCCACGTGAGACTTCCAGTCAAGCGCGGTCTCAAAGCTCCTCACACAGGGCCGCTCAGAAACAAAGTGTTACTACCCATCTTCCTCCGGTAAACCCCAGAAGGTCGGGCCGACAAGTTCAAGTCCATGCCGCTGGTAGAAGGGGTGATTTGAGGGTTGTCCTGAATGCAAAGAAGACCAAGACTAAGCGACCCTGACGCCAAGCCGCAACAAGGTGGTGTCTCCCAGGAGCAGCTCCAGAGTCAGCCCGCCATGGGAAAACCACCCCCTCTAAGGAGGGTCCTAGAGCAATCCACCCGGGTTTCCGGAATAAGCCCCGGCTCAGTGGTGGATATGTTCACAGTACCAGAGACCAGCCCCGGGAGGCTGGTTCCCTTAGTAGAATTCACGGGCTGTGTGTTCATGACTACCCGGTATCTCTCAGTGGGTCCTGAGCACGGTAACCTCCGGGTACGCCATCCAGTTCGGTGTTTCACCACCCCGGTTCTTGGGGGTCCTACAGTCAGTGTTAGGCCCCCATCAGGCTCTGGTCATGGAACAAAAAGTAGTCACTGTGCTGGCGAAAGGGGCCATCGAGTATGTATGTACCCCTCGCGGAAAGCAAGTCCGGGTTCCACAGCCGGTACTTCATAATTCCAAAGAAGGATGGAGGGTTGCGGCCCATTCTGGATTTGCGTCTCTTGAATCTCGCGGTCAGACGTCTAAAATTAAAAATGTTGACGCTCAAGCAGATCGTAGTGCAGGTCAGATCCGAGGATTGGTTTGTCACAGTCGACCTCAAGGACGCATATTTCCACGTCTCCATCCTTCCGCAACACAGGAAGTTCCTGAGGTTCGCCTTCGGGGGAAAGGCGTACCAGTATCGGGTGCTTCCTTTCGGCGAGAGTGTACTTTCTCCCACGCAGAGAACCACTTTCTTTGGAGTCATTTCGGACTCAGTGGCCATGTCTGCTCGGCTCTTCCCCGAGCGCATCCAGGCCTTTGTTTAGCCGTTAAGGACGAATGACACTCTTAGGGCTGAACACCAAGAAGAGTGTACTTTTTCCCACGCAGAGAACCACTTTCTTGGGAGTCACTTGGGACTCAGTGGCCATGTCTGCTCGGCTCTTCCCCGGGCGCATTCAGGCCTTTGGTTCAGCCGTCAAGAGTATCAAGGGGCAGCCACTCGCGGTGAAACACTTTAGAGGGTGTCAGGGCTCATGCAGCGGCATTCAGCGTTAGTCCACTGGGCCGGCTGTGCACGAGACCCCTGCAGTGGTGGCTGAAAACCAGGGGTTCTCCCCGAGGGCTAGAACTCTTGGTCCCCTTCTTATCTGGAGCAGATTTGGGTCAGATATGGCAAGGCACAGGTTACCTGTTTGCCTCCATAAGAGTATTCTCTGCCCTCTGTGGCTTTCGTTTAAACATCTAGCGCCTCTGGGGCGGGATGCCATGGTACAGGCGTCCAGAACTAATGCAGCTGTGGTCTGGCCCCTTAGGGGGTCCAGCTCATAGAATCCGGTCTCTCAGCCGAGATTGTGGAGACCATCCTTCAGTACAGAGCTCCCTCCACGAGGAAACTCTACGCCTTGAATTAGAAACTCTTCACGACCTGGTGTAGTGAAAGGCAGGTGAACCCAGTAACCTGTCAAGTTGGCAAAGTGCTGGAGTTCCTGCAAGAAAGATTTGCGACAGGGTTGTCCCCCTCCACCTTGAAGGTTTATGTGGCTGCCATAGCAGCTTGCCATGTACCTCTGGGTGGGGTATCCTTGGGCAGGGACCCCCTAGTCACTCGTTTCCTCCGTGGCACACTAAGGCTGAGACCTGCGGCACAGACCAGGGTGCCGGCTTGGGACTTGTCTGTGGTATTCCAAGGCCTGTCCCAGGCACCCTTTGAACCTTTAGAGGAAATCTCTATCAAGTTCCTCTCTCTTAAGACCCTTCTTTTGCTGGCCATCACTTCGCTTAAGAGGGTCGGGGATCTTCAGGCCCTCTCCGTGGCCCCTTCATGCCTTGAGTTCGCGCCCGGGATGGCAAAAGCTTTTCTCCACCCGAGGCCAGGCTATGTCCCCAAGGTTTCCACTAATGTGGCTCAGTCTATCTCGTTGCAGGCCTTCTGCCCTCCCCCATTTGATGATCATGAGCAGGAGCACAAGAACAAGGTCTTACGTTTACGCTTACGTTTCCAAGACTAAGTCGGACCAACTGTTCGTTTGCTTTGGGGCTCCTGAGGGGGCTCCAGCTTCCAAGCAAACCCTGAGCAGGTGGATAGTCGAGGCTATCTGTCTAGCCCAGTGGTCCCCAACCTTTTTTGTGCCGTGGACCAGTAAACATGTGAGAATTTTGCCGCGGTGCCTGCTCGAGATTGTTGACGGGGGGGTGGGGGTTGTGAGTGAGATTGATGATGGGTCAGCGCGAGATTGTTAGACTGTTGATGGGGGGGGGGGGGGGGGGTGTGTGAGTGAGATGGATGATGGGTCCGCGCGGGAGGGGGGTGCGAGTGAGATGGATGATGGGTCCGCGCGGGATTGTTGATTGTTGGGGGGGGGGGGGGGTGCAAGCGCAGGCGAGACTGTTCAAACGTCTCCATAGTCACATCGCCACAGTCGCTTGCTGCAGCTCACGGACCGGTCCGCGAAATCGCTCCGCGGACCAGTGGCACTTCGTCCGTGGACCGGTACCGGGCCAGAGACAACAACCCTCGCAAGAAAGAAAACAGAAATAAAATAAAGCAAAAAAAAAAAAAAAATTACGTCCTTAGGTGTAAAAAGATGTTTAAAAAATGTGATATAGCCTGCACCCTTATATAACCCACACCCCCTGCGGGGTTTGTAAAATCGTGTATAATATATATTCGAGAAAATACGGTAAAGGGGAAAGGACTAATTTCAGCAAGTATGTAAATGAAAAATTTTGAGTGAATTCTCAATGATACATAAAGCATAGCATTTTTTCTGGCAGATCATGTTAGTCAAGCTCGCATCAGCTGCATCAACCTATTTACAACGTCTATCACAGCATCCTAAATATATATATATATATGTGTGTGTGTGTGTGTGCGTGCGTGTCTGTTCAATTCAGTATTATCAACAGCTCATTGTGTTGCTCATGATCTAATTACCCTTCTCAATCCCCAGCTTGGCCTCTCGTCCAGTCAAGACTTCTGACATTCCTCTTTGAATCAGACTCATTACCACTATCATCAGGACCACTATTATCAAAGGTGATTAGCACAATTAGCACACAGTTTGGATTGACGGTATGGTTCTGTTCTGTTACTCTCACTGCTCTTATGGCAGGGAGTTCTTGCTTAGAACCGAACCATACAGCCAATCCAAACTGTGTGCTAATTGTTAATCACCTTTGATAGTGGTCCTCACAGAAATATATTTAACATGTATGTGACATTTAACCTTGAATACAGACACACAAACATGATTCCAATCTAATTCACATGTGAGATGGAAAACATGAAATTTTCATTACTGATATTTGGGCATTATACTTTTTTTTGTCATGCCATGTGGAATAGCTAACTAATTATTTCAAGTCTTTGTCAGTAAAGCATTCAGAAAAGTGATTAATATATTAGTCATTATATATACTGCTGAAACTTTTATCAAGTATAACTTATAAAAAACGAACCATCATCATTAGCAGGGTCCACAAAGAGTTTTAATTGCTTCATAATCAAGGTGGAAAACTATGAATGTAATAGTACACTTCCATTTTTAGCTATGTTTTAATGTTGTTAAAAATGGACTGATACCTACTGAATTTTTATCACTCCAGACTGTGAAGGAGTTCTGAAGACGTCCAGCCTTAGCATATTTCTAGAGATTCACACAGGGTTTCAAAGACATCCCTTCTTATGGCTTTATAATCACTCACATGAAGAGAAAAGATGAGGATTTTAGCTATACTGTTTATAGCTGCAATTAGATATTCTTTAGATCAGCTGGTATCCCCTGCAGTTCTAATAATTTAGGTGTATCCATTCAAGTGATACTCAGGCTGTTTTGAAATCGTCGCCTATACACTCCTTCACTATTCCCTGCACTACTCCACTAATATAGTCCATTTGAAGGAGTGAATGAAACAATTCGGACACTGTGTACGCTAGAAGGGCTGCTGCGTTTGGTAGCTCCAGTTAACTAAACTTGCAGCTCCAGTAGTAATGCAAAGATTTATATTGTGCTATGTCATGGAAACTAGCATCTAAACTTAATTTTATGTCACACACACTACACTATGATACACACTTCTAATTGAACTGGTTTAATTGTATTTGCCATTGTATAACTTTAAATAAGTAGCAAAGTGTCTTGACAACAGCTTAATTTGTAATGCAGTGGAAGGAAACTTTGAGAAGTGGCATAGTTATGTCCTCTGGCTCTTGTTACGAAGAACTTGTTATGACCTCTATAGCTCACTGTTAGATATAAGAACAATTGGAAAATGTGTGGGCTTCTGCTACTGAATTGGAATGTTGGACAGCATTCATGTTTCACTCGATTACCTAACTCAGTGGAATCTCTCTCTACATTCACCAATGAAAGCATGAAAATAATTGTATTCTTTGTAGTGTAGACGACACAAACCAAATGTGTGGTGTGCACTTGAAGCTTGACAATATCTTCTTTGTGCTTTATTTCATGACAGTTCAGATAACTAATCAAACAAAACACAAAAGCCACTATTTTCTTTTGCATTATGCATGCATTATGTGCTGGAAAATAAATCAAATGTAAAAGTACAACTTTTGTCCTACTTATTCTTATAATGTACCCACCTCAATTGAATTTAATATTGATTATACAAGTTTTTAATATAGATTACAGAGTAAACTCACTCAAACAGCAATTAATACACTTCATGATAATCAAAGATTATTAATGGCTCTGCAAATCTTCAATAAAGTAAATAATGATGTTTAGAAGACCACAATTAAAGTAATCATTTTACATTTAATTACAGCATGACATGATTCATGAGATGCTTAATAATTTCAAGAATGACAAGTAAAATACAAAGAAGGTTAATGCCAAGTTATATAACTGAGGTCATAACCATATAAAAACAGTTTCAGTGTATATACTGCAACATAAAGTTACTAAATGAATATTATATTTTCATACATAGGTTATTTTCCAAAACTTTATAGAATATATAATACAGCTACACAAAACAGCATCATACATTCTGAAATATATTATAGCAATTATTTACAATTTTAATCTTGCAGCATGCCAAAGTGACACAGTGACTACATGCTGCCCACTATTCCCATCATCAACCATTGTTTTTGAACATTGTTTATTTTTATTTTTTTTAGCTTTTATTACTTACCTCAAAAAATATTATTTACAGTTAGCTACTGTAATATGTAATATGACTATGAAGTTTACAGTAACATACTGTATATGGGAGTTTGCAGTAATTTACTGTTTATGCAAAAGCAGTAGTGCTACTATAAATGAAGACAGATTTCTTGAGTGTGTGGTGCTGCACACTATATACTGCACAATGGAGATACACAGAAGAAATAAGGGATCGACAGAATGAAGAATGAGATAAGTTCTATGTGAGACAAATTATGTAAATTAGTGTACAACTGAATTATTGTTGCAGTTTGTGATACAAAGTCAAAACTCATGATAAGAAGATACGTTCGACGCCAAACACATTTCAACATTTCTCAACATTTAGACATTCATTATAAGATAAATCCACAATTAGCTAATTATTTAAGTGTTTGAAAACTTTTTAACTGACAATTCTCCAGCTTCTCAATGTGTAACTTACCCACAACAATATCCATTAACTCTGCTGAGGGCGGTCCCTATTACTGACTTTGTGACTGCTGAACAATTTTTGTGTAGCTTTTACCACATGTTTTGGATCATTATTTTTTTACTTCTCTTACCATCCTCCTCACTGTGCGTTGTGGCAAGATAAACTTGGGTCCTCTTCCAGCCTTGTTTGTCACTGTTCCAGTTGTTTTAAACTTCTTAATGATTACTCTGACTGTAGACACGGGCAAGTTAAGGCAAGTGGCTACTTTCTTGTAGCCACTGCCTGACTTTTGAAGGTCAATACACCTTCTGCCTTACTTTAATGGTGTGTTCTCTTGTCTTTGCCATGTTGACAAATGGGTTGAGAATCAGACCTCTGTGTCATGTCATATTTATGTCCCAGGGAAACATGAAGTCATACATTACTACTTAAAAGATCCTAGAAACCCTGACCAACTTTAGCAACTACAGAACAACATATAAAAAAAAAATCAATTACATTTTTTTCAGAGGAATTTTTAGGGGTGGCAATAATTGTGGGACACATGATTTCAAGTTCTTTTTTTCTAAATGAAAGGTTGCATTTTTAGAAGTACATGACCCCATCTTAAACAGGGGTGTCAATAATTGTGGAGGCCACTGTTTATCACATTCCATACCTGTCCAAAAGAACCTTTGTCTTGTTTTGATTTTGAAAAGCATGCTGTCTCTGATAGCAAGTCTATTCCAATGCTTAAGAAGCTTTAAAACAGTACGAGGCTAATGCAATTTTCCAAACTGGAGACACTTCCCAAGCTGCCAAATCCAAGTCATGCAATTCCAGGTCATTCGGGATACGCGCAATCTCATCTTCAGTTTCATGTGCATCGTTCTCATGATGAAAGTGTTGAACTTGGGACTTAATGTGACTACTACTTGGAAGGTCTTCCACAGCGATGCATGGGGAAACGTCCACGATCTTTAGCTTTCTTTTCAAAGTTAACACACTTCTTGCGGGATTCATAACTTTCACAGGTATCCAACCATCAAGCCATAAAGGTGTAATGACTCAGCCTACCATGATCTGCTTGTGAAAACTTGTGGATTGAGTAGGTACCACAAGCACTGTACTGCCCACAGACATTGTAGTACTGACAGGAAGCTTGCCCCAGGAAGCTTGCCCCACACCAGATGTTTTCAAAAGGCTAATAGGCAATCTTTTTTATGTCATGGGTAATAACAGCACAAGTGTGCTAATATAAATGTACATTTTAAATTATGAATTATTTTTAAATAAAATTTGCTTACATCTCAAATTTGTTTATTGTTACCAGCGTGCAAAGTAACAACCTGGCAGAGGCAGAGACCTTTGTAGGGGCAGGTGCTCAAAGTATAAAAGGCCTGTGGAACAAGGCTTTAAATAGGGCTGTGCTCAAAATAGAAATACATCAATACATTGTGACGCATCCTGTATTAATACAGAACCAAATGTCATGATGTTGTTCTGATAAAGGCACACAAATCAGAAAATACCATTTAAGTTAAGTTTAAAGAAATTTAAAGAATATTTTCTTTGCACCTATTAAAAACTCTGGGATTACAAACTGAAGTGTCTTAAAATATTCAAAACATAAGGCTTTTTCTTCTGTTATAAAGAATAATACAGAGCAGTTGTTATAGTAAACTCTGTGTAGGACATGGTATTATTCAAAATCAATGTGGCCCCTGTGTCGTGATACATTTTTTGAGATAAATAATTTGCAGCTCTAGCTTTAAAACATTGTTGGCTGATATAACTTACAAGGAGCAGTTGATTTTTGAGGGGGCTGCTGGGGATGTTTCTGCTGATACTGCTAGAGGTGATATTAAACAAATTTTATATTTAGACATTAAAACAAACATAGGATATATATTAGTTGAGTAAACAATTGTTATGTGACCATGACTATATGTAAAGTTTGCTGACAATGTTTGGAACTTGATCATTGTGACTGACCTGCTGTAGTTCTGCAGCTGATGCCAAGGCTGACTGCTACAAGGCAATAAGAAGGAGATGCTGCACACCCAGATCTACAGGTAGAAAAAATAAGAGACCAGATATAAAAAAAAAAGTGTGTAAAAATAATCGGACGGAAACTGAAATATTAATGAGGGAAAGGATGAAACAGTAACGCCTTAGATTACAACCCAGAAAGAACTAAGTACACTGAATTTACAGAGTAGCTTTCAGTACTTTATTCTGTAACCATAAAGTAGACACCTGTAAGTATAAGGGAACAATATGTAAAGTTTGGGAATTAAAGGGATAACAACCAAGAAATGGTTAGAAATTAGAAAACTATTCTAATACTACATGGTATGACCTATGCTAAACAACAATTTAGCAAAACAAATCCACATCCACTGAAGTTGCTCAATCACTCTCTCCTCCTACATGACCCTCTGTGAAAAGTGATCATCCCCAAACCTAAAAACTAGTTGGACCACCCTTAGCAGCAACAACTGCAATCAAGTGTTTATGATAATCTGCACTGAGTCTTTTACAGCGCTGAGGAGGAATTTTGGAACACTCGTCTTTGAAGAATCATTGTAACCATTGTAACATTGGAGGGTTTACGAAAAAAAGTATGAACTACCTTTTTAAGGTCATGGCACGGTATCTCAATAGGATTTAGGTCAGGACATTAACTAGACCTCTCCAAAGACTTCATTTTACTTTTGTTCAGCCATTGGACAGGTGGACTTGCTAGTGTGTTTTGGATTATTTTCCTCCTGCTGAACCCAAGTTTGCTTCAGCTTGAAGTCACAAACAGATGTCCTGATTTTTTTGGTAGACAGCAGAATTCATGGTTCTATTTATCACAGCAAGTCGTCCAGTTCCTGAAGCAAAAGATCCCCAGTCCTTCATATTACCACCACCATATTGTATTGTTGGTATTATGTTCTTTTTCCTAAAATGCTGTGTAACTTTTACACCAAATGCTAAGGGGGACACACCTTCCGAAAAATTCAACTTTTGTCTCATCAGTCTATAGATTATTTTCCCAAAAGTCTTGGCGATAATCGAGATTAAATGAGTATTAATGTTCTTTTTGCTCAGCAGTGGTTTTTGTCATGGAACTCTGCAATACAGGCCATTTTCGTCCAGTCTCTTTCTTATGGTGGAGTGATGAATACTGATCTTAACTGAGGAAAATGAGGGAGTGTAGTTTTTTGGATGTTGTAATGGGATCTTTTGTGACCTCTTGGATGAGTCGGTGCTGCGCTCTTGGAGTAATTTTGGTCAGTTGGACACTCCTGGGAAGGTTCACTACTGCTCCATGTTCTCGCTATTTATGGATAATGGCTCTCCCTGTGGTTTGCTGGAGTCCCAAAGCTTTAGAAATGGCTTTATAACCTTTTCCAGACTGGTACATCTCAATTACTTTGTTTTTCATTTAATCCTGAATTTCATTGGATCTCAGAATGATGTCTAGCTTTTAAAGATCTTTTGGTCTGCTTCACTTTGTCAGGTAGTTCCTATTTAATTGATTTCTTGATTGAGGACAGCTGTGGCCTGTAATCAGGCCTGAGTGTGGATAGAGAAATTGAAATCAGATGTGATAAATGTCTTGGTTATGTATGTAACCTCGGTTCACTGAAAAGAGGGAATGAGATGCTGTGTCGAAACACTTTGCATAAAAGTATCGTGAAGCACAAAGAAATCTAATCGATGTGTGAATGCCCTTCACAGATGGATGACGCCATGACCCAGGAAGCTAAAATAACGTCCGCTCCACAGAACCTGTGAGGAGTTATCCCTCAAGATCGCTCTCCAGCCCGTCGATTGTGACAAACCAGTCTTCGGACCTGATTTAAGTCACAATTTGCTTCAACAATATTTTGAATTTGAGTTGCATGACTGAGCGATCTAGATGCAGATCTAGAATGGGCCACAACCCTCCATCCTTCTTTGGAAAAATGAGAAGTGGGGCAGAGGAGCCCCAAACTTAATACAGTATCCTGTGGATACTGTGCACAGGACCCAATGAGAGATATCTGGCAAGAATGAACATGTTGCCAGAAACTCTACTAAGAGAACCAGCCTCTCGAGGCTTGCCTCTGGTACAGAAAGAATATCCATCACAGGGCCCGGTTTTTTGGGGAACACCTGGGTTGAATGGTCTTGGACCATCCTCGGAGGAGGCGACTCTCAGGGGGTGATCAACCTCAGATCCGTCCTCTTGCCAGAAACACTATATAACACTATATAAACGATCGAAAGATCGATCGACCGGGTGTGAGTGACAGTTGCAAATTGGTGACATCTTGAACCAGGGTGATAAATACAGGCCAAAAAAACAGTGATGGCAGGTTAGAGGAGTGTAGCACGGAAGCCCAGAAGGCCCGAGGAGACAAGGCTAAAGACAAAAGGGATATGCACACAGTCAAACAGATGCAACATGGACACTGACAGACCAAGACTGATGAAAAACACAGGGTAGATGTATACAGAGGAGCTCAGCTGGTAAGAGTGAGTAGGAGACAGATGTTTTGAATGACACGGGGAACCAGGAAGTAAACAACAACAAGACAGACATGTGACAATAATTTTTTATTTTATTTACTTTTGTCTTTCCCACCTCAAGACTCTAGAACTGATTTCTGCTATATACTTCTAAAAACTATCATTCTCGCTGTGCATTAAAAAATATGGACATGAATCCTCTTCCAAGGCAGATTCGAAATATTTCCAGAACTTACCCTAATGTTGGAAATGGGGATTTTCAATGATTTAGCGATTTTCTTACAGCCAGTGTGTGAAGGTCAACAATCTTTTGCTACACCTCATAACTAATATCTTTGGTTTAATTAATTGTGATGGATAATTAAGAGAATTTGCCCTTTGTGTCACCTCATATCTATACTCTTGTGAAAAAGTGTGCTAAAAATTTGAACAGAATAGGAGTATATGTTAGAGCTATTTTACTCTAAAGAATTTCTAAGGTGCTAATAATTATGGCCAACATCTATAATAATCATAATGGGACTTTTCAATGGTTTTACTTCAGTGAAAGGTTAGATTTTGGAATGAAAGAACAAACCAGCTGATTCTACCTCCACAAACCCCAAACTAGTTGATTATACCACTCTGTTGCTAATAGCAGAAAAAAACACTCAGCCATGGCAATAGGTTAATTAAAAGTAGTTTTAATTAACCTTACCCAAGAGTCAGGGTTATAATGCAGTGTAGTGACCCATTTGTCCTACATGTATAACATTTCAAGAAACGATAAATGTCACCACATTGCTTCATTACTCTTAGATTAAAGGAAACCAAAAATAAAATAAAAAACAAGATAAATATGCACCTTTAGTGTGCAATTATGCTTAAAAAAGTTAACAATGCTTATCATATATTTATTCATCTATGTGTGAGGTTTGTCACTTTGTTACCTAAAAACTGTAGCTATACCAATTTTGAAGTAATAATATGGAACAGAATTTGAGGTTTTATTGACCATCATCACAACGTTACTGTATTGATTTCACCAGAGTGAAACATGGTGTCACAACATAGAGAGTAATGAAAGAGAAGCTCCAAGTAAATCCAAGTAAAATAGGGCAGCTGCATTACTATATTAAGACGAGGGTTACCACACAGACACATTGTGAACATCCATTCCAGTAAAACAATATCCCAACCACTATTTTTCACAGAAATGTAAGAATTAAGGACAAGCCAAAAGTTAACCTTGCAATAACAGGGCAAAAATAAGGCTCAAGTATCATATTTACATAAACAACACTTATGAATTTTAAAGTCGGTTCATTAAGGTTGATAATGCACTGCTTCCCTTCATATCCAATCTCATAGTAATCAACAAAACATGCTTTCGCTGTACTAATGGGGCTAATTAATATATAGCAGAATCAATTACAACCAGAAAACATGGCAGATATAAACAGGGCAAGTTAAAAGACTCCTGCCTTCAGCCTTGGCAAGGTGAAAGAGCATGCTGTGGACAGATTAAATATTTATTGAGGGTTGTCATTAACATTTAAATCAGTTCATTAAACAACAAGATGCAGTGATGATAAAACAATTATGGCGGTAATGGAAAAAGATGTCTGAAAAAATGATTTGTTGTGATGATGTTTTAAATGATCATAGCATGTTTCAAAGGTTATTGGCCCCTGTACTTTGATAAAACATGTTAATATTAATTTTATGTACGGCTACTGCTCTCATCATTAGTTAGCAACAACTGCTGAAAGAAATCGAAAATGCTTATTATTCAATTTACATATAAATATTACGGCTTACTTATATTTTGTATGTTTGTTTACATGTGCCAGATAGACCAGTCTATGCATTAGTGCTGATATTTAGTAACCTTCTGCGTAGATTCTGTGAGACAAGAATGAAGGATTAATTCAATAATTTACTAAAACTGCAGTCAGACTAGACTAAGAAATCTTCGATTGATGTGAATTTGCAAGCCAGAGTTCACCAGATTCAATGGAAATACAGTGGAGTTCAGTTATGTCGACAGCCTCAGAGGTTGCAAAAAGGCGTCGAGATAACCATTTCGCGAGATAACTCAATATGGCGAATTGTTTGATGAAGCGACCGGCATGCTATAAAAATGTACATACACTGTATATATTTGCTAACAGCAAAAGGCATATGTGCACCAACTAAAAGCAGATATTCACCAGAATAGAATAAAAAACACCTTTGATTCTCCATACAAACCACCCGCCACTTCAGCGAGTTCTTCTGCGGCTGCGCGGCACTGAGTGAAGCACGTGAGTGAAGCGATCCACGTGCAACGCGAACTCAGCGCATGCGCAGTGAACTAGGGTCGCAGTGAACTGTTTTTTGTTCATAAATCAAACCAGTCAGTAAATCAAACCAGTCAGTAAACGTCAATTTCACATTGTTTATCTTAGTAGGATGAAAATAATTACAGCTAAATGAGCCGATCACAGATATGATGAGCGAATGAATGCAGCGATCTCATCATTGCAACTCAATTCCTGTTCTCTCACCAATGTTTTCTAACATTAAAAACTTTAGTTGTTTTATTTACAATTGAATCACAGTTTAAATAGTAAAAACGTGCTGAAAGTTTCTAACAGAGTTCCACATGTAATACGTTTTGCATATGCCAAAATGTTAGCCAATCACAGCAGTGGACATTTACACTGAAGTCTCACAATAGACACTCCTGTTCAAACAGAGCACTCAAAACAGAGAGCTAAAATCAGGTTAGAACGAATGGTTTTTAATTCTATATTATGATATTTTTTTTATGCAAAACTCATACTTAACAGTATAAGTGCACCCCAGGAAGCATTATAAAACAATAAAACAATAAATTTCATGACCCATTTAACATATATTGCTCCTGATCAATTAGGTTTTCACAGATTAACCCACCAACATGTAAAATGCTTGACTATAAGGGATATAGATAAAATTGGTGCTCATAATTGAGGTTGAATGTTACTGTAGAACACTTGCTCTGTTATACACTAACCCTTCATTTGTCATGCAAGAGGGCCCTTTACAAAATGGGAGAGCAACTCTGCACAGCACTGATGAATGTATTTACCCTTTCAGTAAAGAATCCCATTTTCACTCCTTTATTATTATATATTGTTTACCTCTTTTACTGTGAGTCTGATTTATCTCTAGGCTACTTGAATAAAAGTGTTCACTGTACTTGGCCTGGAGATGTGAATTCCACATCTACAAATCAAATATTCCCCTTGTTAAATTGTTAACCTATTGACTTTCTGTCTGCTAGACCCTTTTTCACTGCAAACGAAAACACTACACACATTAAAGTCTAATCATATAGCTTTAGCCATATTATGCTCTAAGGAAATAGAAGAGTGCATTGGGCTCTGTCAGCTTGCCATGAAATAATCTGTTGACCGACAACACCGAAATTCACACTTAATACCAAAAAGAATGAACTCCCTACTACTACCCTTGAGTCAGCCATGGGGGTTTGACAAACACCATCTGTTGAGTAATAACAACAACATTTTTCTCACAGTTTGAATTCTGGCTGGATAATGGAAATATGAACAGGAACAATAAAATATATAATTAAGGCGGGGACATCAAGTTCTGCAATGTGTCTAATTTAGGTGTAAAACAATTATGGTTAATTTCTATGATCGATGTATAACAGAAAGAGAGATTATGGAGGTTGGACAGGAAAGAGACTGACAAAAGAAAAATGTCTTTTATTTGACAAAAAAACTCTTGTACTCTCTTATGCAAGTCTTTGTGCTGATTAATCTTTCTCAATTTTACATTCTCTCTTATGATGTATTTTTTTCTTTTTCCTCCCTTAGTGTCATTATTCTTTAAGTATAACGCTTCCTGAAATCTGAACAAATGAAAAAGTGAGAAAAGACTTAAGAGCTACATTTGTCCAAGTCTAAGAACCTACCATCTGTTATGAAGTTTCCCTTTAATCTTTTGTTTTGCTTCTGTGCATCAAAGCCCAGTGATAATCAAGTTCCCCATTTGATTTTACAGATCCATCTGATTGAGACACAGCAGGAAATGTAAAGCTTGTTAGCCATCTTTCAATTACTCATTAGACAAGTTAATGAGTTTCCAAAGGTTAGAAGTCTAAATAAATAAAGAAATAAATAAATAAAAGAAGCAGAAAAATTAATATGATGATTTATCAGTATATACTGCAACAGTTTGAATCACAAATAATACAGTAAATTAAATTAATGCAGAAGACATCAGAACAAATTGGCTCAATATTATATACACATAAAATGTATCACATACAATTTTTTTTTTTTTTTTATAAATTTCACTGCACCAGTATTAGTTTTGACAATAGCTCATTTCATCCCAGTACCTAAAAGCAGTAAGAGAACCATTGGCTAGCACGTGGAGGTCTGTGCGACCATTCAAGGATATTCTTCTCCAGACTATTAGTGAGCCTTCACCAAGCCTGTCATGCTATGTAAGATTGCATGCAGCATAGATTTCCCCATGGCAGAGAACGGGGACTAATAGGGGACTTGCCAATTCTGGACAGCGCTAAGCTGTGACCACAGGACCCACTAGATGATTTCAGGCTTTCATGCCACCACCATGAAGTCTGTTTCTGACAGTTTGGTCAGAAAAATGCACACTTGTAGCCTACTAGAAGTCATTTTGTAGAGCTCGGGGAGTGCTCCTCCTGTTCCTCCTCCCACAAATGAGTAGATACCGGTTCTGCTGCTAGGTTGTTGATCTAATACATCTTATGTAACAGCCTGTCTCCCTTTCTTCTATGGATGGGCCATCATGGAGAAGCAGGACTGCCTGTTCAAACTGATTGGGTTGCAGGTACTGTTTCATGCTACAGACAGTTACAATGACAATAACAAAGCACAACACTAAAGAAAAACCAGCTAGGAAGAATAAGGAGAGAACAAAAAAATAATTTTGCATAGACAAAATTACCGTATTTTCCGCACTATAAGGCGCACCCAAAAGACACGACTTTGCTCAAAAAAATCGGGCGTGTACCTTATAGTCCGGTGCGCCTTATCTGTGGACTGAGTTCCAAAATTTATAAAATTGTTTTTGGGTCATTTTGATAAGCGCTCAGCTTGATTGACTGTAGGACCATTTCACACTGACACAGTGATAAACCAATCACAGAACATTATGTAATACCATATGCTTACCTCCTGAAATCTGACTCCCTGTCACTCTGCGCTTCCTGAAGCATATTCCCTTATCAATCCATGTTTTCACACAGCAAACACCCAGAACGCGCAAGCGGGGTAAAGTTAGTTTTGTTTTTTATATTCCTCACACATTCAGCATAAAATGGCAATAACTCTAAAACGACTCACTCGAAAAAAAAAATCTTAACAATGTATACTTATGGATACATATGTCAATGTTTCACAAGCTTCTTTTTCGTTATTTCCGCTAGATATAATGAGCAAGGAGCCGTAAAACCCGTCTGAATGTGAGTTTCATCTGAAAAGCTTGTCTCTTTGCAGATGTGAGTAAGGAACCGTGGGAAAAGTAAAATTTTCTTATGGAGAAAGCTATTTGTAAAAGAAAGGTAAATTTGGACATGCAATTCACTTTTTGAAAAGACAGGTATAAACGATGTCCACTGTGTCCCTTTAATGAATGCCACTGGTCTCATGTCTACACACACTTAAATTATAGCAGAAATAGAAAAGAACTTGCACTTTTCCCTCGGTCCCTTACGCACAGCTCATCAAAGAGCAAGCTTTCCCGGCGAAACTCACATTCAGACGGGCTTTACGGCTCAGTGCTCGTTATATACAGCCAAAAAATGAAATGGAAGCTTGTGAAACATTAAGATATATTTCCTTTTTGTGATAAGGTTGTTAAGATTTTTTGTGTGCGAGTCGTTTTGCCAGTTATTGCCATTTATCGTTGAATGTGTGACATCTCGAAAACAAAACTAACTTTACCCCGCTGAACGAGCACAGGTTTTGAGTACTTAAATTAATACAAAGGGAAAAAAAAATGTGTATAAAGGATGTGAGATGGATTGAAACTGTAAACTTCCTGAGCTTTGTCATGATGAGAGATAAAGACACCAGCAAAACTGTTGATTTTCTTGAATAGCAGGAACTAAGCATAACTGAACTTAGCTTTCGTTTTTTGTTTTTTTTACTTTTCTATTTTATATCATTGTTTTGATTTTTTCGATTTGTATTCTTTATTTTTGATCACTTTTCATGCTTTTTTCGTTTAGTAAAAACTTAGCTTTCGGTTTTTTTTTTTTTACTTTTCTATTTTATATTGTTGTTTGGATTTTTTTCGATTTGTATTTTTTACTTTTGATCACTTTCCTTACCTTTTTTCGCCTGATTACCCTAACTTTCACTTTCACTTGGCGCAGACCTTTTGACGAAATATCCATGGAGGGACATCTGCTTCTCCTTTATCCACAACAACAGAAGCCTCTCCATCTCATCATTTATATTTGAACACAACTTCAATATAATCCTCACGCCCTTGGAAGGATTTACATTCTTGATAACATCGTTCTGCTTTAGGATGGTACATATCGGGGATGTACTGCGATCATAAGTGCGTGCTAGATCTCTCACGCGGCACCGCGCTCATATTTATCCACAATTTCATGCTTCATTTCCATTGTCATCATGCGTTTCTTCTTCTCACTACCATCCTTACTACTTACTTTCTTAGAATTCGTCGCTATTATGAAGAATAATGCACAAAATAGAGAGAAAAATATCTACCGTATTCGCGGGTGACGCGTACAAGTCAGTGAACACATGAAGTGAACGAGTGTCGGCGTCGGCCTCAGTACTCGTGCTCGTATCTCTAATATTTACTCCTATATAGAAGCAAAATCTTCCCGAAGGCTTGCTCATATCTTGGAATACTCATATGTAGAGTCGCTCTACAGGAAAGCTGCATCTTCCAGGTGCTGCACACTGCCATGTGCTTCTGTCTCAGGAAAACTGTTGATTTTTTCACATGATGGGTGAGTGTTTGCAAGCTCTGGATGTTTGCTGTGTGGAAAAAAAATATATTGATAAGCCAATATGCTCAAGGAAGCTTGTATTAATGAATGCACAAGAAGAGGAGTCAGATTTGTGCAGGGAGTCTTTCAACACCTGCATGTTTGATGGTGAAATTGCCAAGCTTTTCAATTCAGACACAGAAGATGATGACTTTGATTGATTAAAACAAAGTTCAGTAAAACTCACTGTTTTGCTTCCATTACCTTTTTTGTAGACCATATGTTTTAACGTGCGCCTTATAATGCGGTGCGCCTTGTGTACGGACTAGGTGAAAAAATAGAGCAACAATTGAGACTGCCCCTTATGGTGCGGAAAATACGGTAGACAAAACACCTGCAAAATTATTCCTTTTTATGGGGGTTTCTTGCTTTTGTCTCTCCAGTGCACATGTTGTCACTTTCATGTTGCACCAAAGCAAGCGAAACTGATTTACAATCACTTAAACTTTCTAATTAGGCATGCTGACATTCCTGAATTTTAATTGATTTGGTGTTATACTGTGATGATTAAGTGTTCCCTCTGTATACCTGTGAGCAGTGTATTTATTTTATTTTGCTTCCTGTATGTGTTGAAGGAAGCATAGCGTGTGTTTGACCTGACAGAGGCATTTTGTCAACTCATTCATCTCTTGGAATGCCAGTTGACTCTCTCTGTGCCCTTGAACGAACCATAAGGTGAGGTCAGCTGAGTCCTGCAGTGCTGCTTTGAGGTGTTTATTATTAGCATTGATAGCATATGTAATTAATTGCTTATGCATGCTGACCTTCTAGGTCTTCAGATGTGTAATGAAAAGGCTGTCTGTAGGGTCCCTCTGATGTGAAAAGTTTGTAGATGATTAAACAAATTGTGATCTTCTGTATGATAGAAAACAAGGTCAACCCAGGAGAGAAATAAACTGCTAAATTGATAGCACAGAGTGGATTAAGTTGTTGTGTATTTTGTTCCACCAGCAGTGTGACCAAAGAAGATATCTCTATAGCAGTCATCCTGACATCTTACTGAGCAGATGTTTTCAGTTTCCCTTACTGATTATTGTATCTCTCTATGCCAGCAGTTATTGCTATTTCACCTTTTTATGGCTAAGTCAGTATTAAATAGACACTAAATGGGTATATTTAAATATAGAATCAAAAATACAAAGGTGTGCACAGCACAAACACCCTAATTGGGCTCAGCTGCAGTTAAAATAACAATAATAGAAAAAAGAAGCGTGAAGTCATGCAATGCTGTGCGATGCGGGGATACACGGGGAGAGCAGGTCACCAAGAATCATCACTTTATTGAAAACAAAAACAAAACACTTTGAACAAGAACATAAACGCCACATAATAGTGCAAAACTCGGAGACAGACGGAGTCGGCATACACACACTACGAGTAACGTCAACAAGAGAAGAAAACATGGGAACACAGGAGGATATTTATGGAGAGCACATATTGGAGACACCTGACAGGACTTGACAAGGTAAGTGATTATTCAAACAGGTGAAACAAGGGCAAAGACGGGACCCGGAAGTGAAGCATGACGAGACTATGACGACACCAAGACCAGACCGTGACACGCATGCTTCAAACATTTTTTATTGATAGTACATTCTGACCTTCATTATGCACAATAAAACCAGCTAGTTATAATTAATTAATTATAACACATTAATTAGACATACACTCAAAAACATGTGACAAATGATAATAAAATATTAAGTCATGTGACACGATAAGTGAAAACACAATGTAAATAAATGTAAAAAAAAAAATATAATAATTATATAAATATAAAATTTATAAAAAAACTTATATATATAATGTTTTTTCATCTCTTCCCCTTTTGTCACGTTTTTGAGTTTTTTTTATAAATTTTATATCACGTTTTTGAGTGTGTCTAATTATGTGATTACCTGTTTCTGTAAAGAGTTGGTTTTATTCCACATGGGTTTTGTGCCTGATGAAGACCTGATGGTCAAAACGTTGCACTGTCAATACAATTTGCTTGAAGCTGGTATTTTTACTTTTATTCAGCAAGGACACATTCAATTGATCAAAAATGACAAAGTCATTATTACTGTTACAAAACACTTCTATTCCAAATAAATGCTTGAATAAATGTAGAGCAGAACTATTTTTCATGAAGATAATAGATAAAAGGAAAATGAGATATTAAATACTGGAGTACAGCCTACAGAAAATTCAGCTTTTTATTTTCACTTAAAAATTCTTATAATAATTTGTCTATTGCAATAGAAGAAAATGTTCAAAAATAATAAACACAAAGAGCTCATACAGAATTATGACTTTGGTGGTTAAGATGCAACTAGCATCAGAATCTGAACCTGCTTAAACACAATAAACAAATAAATGAGTAACCCCACAAATATATGAGTAACATTCTATTTCTTTTAGAATAACTGAATAAAAATCCCTGAAATTATGATACAATTTGTCTCATACCTCTTCATGCCAGGCAGTCCTGTGAAAACTTTGTCAGCCAAGTGAGCAAACCAGCCCTTCCTGGCAGGGTTTTGCACAACAACAAGGCCGTAAAGCACTGCTCCACTGTCCTCATGTATTCTTCATGAACCATCATCCGCAGTAAATATTTCACAAATATGCTGACTAGCTGTGACGTTGATGCCCCGTCTGGAGATGCCTGGGTGTCACATTTGGAGACAGAAATGCGATTATGCTCCACAATGTCAGCTGGCTCCACTTGACGGCAGGAGAGCTGTGAGATTCAGAATGTGTGAGATAAGGAAGTTTGTAGGATGTGTGTGATCTGTGTGTGTGAGTGTGTGTGTGTGTGCGCGCGTGTGTGTGTGTGTGTGTGTGAGCCCAACTTCATCAGAAGCATTGCTGAATGTTTGTGAAATGTGTTTGTGTGTTTTACTGTATCAGGCAGAGGATGACTGTATTGATTTATTCAATAAGTGCTATGAGCTTTGGTGCATGGTGGGCAACTAAGAAAACAAAGAACAAACAGACATGGCAACAAACTGATGGAGAACAAACTATTGTAGTACAAAGCCTTGTGAAGATGCTGGAAAGGGTTCTGCAAATCTTTAATGTTAACATTTAATAACGATGTCATGACCTTTTCCCCCTCATTACACTGAACAGAAACATGTAAGAGAAACGATGACAACAGTCTTCCCAGTCATTATCAGCAAGACCTCACAACAATGAGCTCCAGGAGCTGGGTCGCTACACACTATAGTTGATATAGGTCAGCTACAGGGCCCAGACAGTGAATCCCTAAAATCATCTACAAATAAATCACAAAAGTGAAAGTGAGGATGTGTAGCTCCCAGTGAATGTTGGTGGACATTTTCCCAGTCAAAATATCTGTCAAAGCGTATGACTTGCCCCACTTTATTAAAACTATGAAGAATGATTTCAGACACTGTCCACATAGAAGCATAAAGGAGGAAAATATATCAATCAATCTGCAAATTAACTTTACTGAAATATTTTGTATTAGAGAGCTGTGCAATTTACTTTTTCTTTATTTCATATTCTTTGTATTTACATATTATGGCTGTATTTGCAATTCTGATCTCTGTATATGTATTTATTAGTGTTTGTTTCTGTGTAGCTTTCTGTAGCTCAATCAGTAGAGCATTGGTGCTTACAACACCAAGGTCATGGGTTTGATCCCAGGGAAAACAAGAACTGATTCAATGCAATGTAAGTTGATTTCGATAAATGTAAATGAGCATAGGCCCAACGTATGTAGTTTCACTGCAGTAATCTAGATCAATATTACAATATCATATTAATACAAAATGGATGACTTGTGTTGTTATGCAATTCATTTTGAAATACAGAATATTGTATGTTGGACAAAGCTCACTCTGAATATACAATATTAGCCACTTGACAAAATAGTGTTTTCTCGGAGGCGTGGTAAAAACATGATACTTGTGGCAAATCAAGAAAACAAACAGTTCAAATAATAAGAATAACAGTGTTCAGCAATTTGTTTTCTGTTGATAAATGTATATAAACAGTTGAATAAAACATAATATATTAAAGTGTCTTAATTGCAAGTCAACATAACATTGTTCTAATGGGTTTTAGATATTTTAATCTTAAATTCTTGTGACATTTATATTATTATATATTTTTTTCTATTTCTTTATTTGACTTTTTTTGATTTTTGGAGCCTGAATATATAACTTTGGTGTCTGTTTATTTATTTGTTTGTTTGCTTGTATTTGTTTTATACAACCAAAGTAATTTTAACACATTATATTATCTGATTTTCACTGATTATTTTGCACAAAATGTGTTTTAATTTATAATTAAATCTACATAGTTGTAAATGTCAAATAGTTATACAATGAATGACTGTGAGACTGCTTCTTATATTTCAGCGGTTCAATGGATTTTATTTAAAACAAAAAAATGGTTTGTTTTAAACTATGTATTAGGTACATTTTCATTTGCAAAATCTTGCATATAGGGCCCCACAAACTCATGGGTGATCTCCTCCTGATCTTTGGTAATGGAGAATCTGCCAAATATTGCAGTTCAAGACCCACACCCATGAACAAACAGAAATCGATGTGTGTGCTCTAGTATGACTAACTCCAAGAGTGATTGTGTCGGTGTGCAATGTATTATTGAAGGGAGTTCATCAATTGCTCCAGGTAAATCAAATTTCCATTTCTTGGCAGAAAAGATTGGACCCTCCTCTCAGCTCACCTGATATCCAATCTGAAGGAGTGGCATGGTTGTTAAAGTCAGAGGCCCTAAGCTGCTCTCTTTATGTGTCATCCGGTGTCATCATCACTGTAAGCATCTTATGCTTTCAGGTCAGCCACGACAATCTGTTAATGTCTCTGCCCTTCTTGTGTGCACTGGGGCTTTCATAGTATCACACAGAGAGATTAAAAACTTAAAACTCTGTCCATTGGGATCCTGTCCATTTTTTGTTTTATTTTTTTTGCCTTGAAAATTTTGAAGTAAAATTACAATTTGATTAATAATTACTCATATTCCCAGGTAAATGTAAAAAAGGTCAATATAAAGCCAAGAAAAGATCCAATTTATCATACAAAAATCCAACATAGATTTTTTTAAATCAACGATTATGTTTAATTTGTGACAACTAAACATTTAAAATTTTCAAAGTATCAAAATACTGAGCTTATTTAATCTCTCTAATTCAAATCTTTGTTGAGTGAGTAGATATGTTGCATCCAAAAAGGACAAAAGAAAAAGTAGACTCTGAAACAGATTCACTTTTTGGCAAATACTTAAAATTCTTCTCAGCAAAGCTGACTAGCAAAGTCCGAGTCATGGATAAACTTCAAAGCAAACGTGCAAACCGATCATTTTCAAATGGTGAATACAGGTTGTTTTGGAGAAAAATGTCTCACAACTGTATTTAATGTAAACAACTTGCTATATATAATGTAAACAACTTCCTAAGACTTTCAAAAGATGTGGAAATATAATGCATTTAACTCAAAATTCATAAATGTACATCATATTTACTGCAGCACATAAAAAATAATGTAATTAACTCATAGTAACTAAGCATTCGACATATTTATTTTCTAATTTATAATTATAATTTAAAGGGCTACAATAGAATTTAATAACTCACAACTCTTCAATTTCATGAGAGTATTTACAGTTAGACACAATTGTGTACAATTCAGCTGATAATTTGATTGTTCTATGGGGCTTACAGTGTCAAAAAATAAATAAAGTAATACATCAATCAACACAGACCAGTGCAGTAGTTTTGCTGTAAACAGGCTGTGTACAATAAGCGTATTGGAATTTCTTCTCCCAAATAAATTCCTCTTTAAACCCAAGGGTGGCACTGTTGCTTCGGCTTTCGTACTATAGTTTCAACCTTTCTGGTTTCCACAAAGTAGGACAGATGGCATTACTAAACACCAAATTGTAGTTCAGATTGTTCAGTCACAGTGTAAGTTGACAGAGTGTGAGAGAGACTTGTGATGTTAGCATGTGGAAGATGCCTCTCAGATCACCAATGCAAAGTGGCTTACTTCAGTTTTAAAGGGAAATTATTAGATAGGCATATAGCAAACAAACTGGATTTTTTTTTTTTTCAATTTCAAGTATAAAAAATAAAGTTACATATTTTACCAAATGCAGGTATACAGATTGTGTGCATTTTATTATTAAAATGTTTATGATATATTTTTAAAAATATATTCATTTCACCTTTTCATCATCAAACCTTTAATTTATTGCTGTAATTAAGTAACAGTCCTTGTTCAGTTTTTTTTTCTTAAATACCCATACTCAATTGCTTCAGTAATAATGCAATAATGTGTTTGTATTAATTATGTGCATATATGGGTGTATATGTGCATTAAATGCACTGTGTGTACTGTGCTGTACATGCTCTGATAGTTACACGGGTCAATAACTGGGTGGCAAATAATCCCCTTGATTAAGTCACTCGGTTGAACGTAACTTTTAGATGTACGTGGGATTTATGTAAAAGTGTCGTTATCAGATGGTATGAATAGAACATTCAAAATCACGTATCCTTTTGAAAGTAGGAGGAAAGAGCCATAAAGAAAAGAAGGAAAAAAGAAAAACTTCCTGCTGCTATGAAGTTTTCATAACCAGTCAATCTGATCAAAATTTCATATCCTTCCAACTCACACATCGGTGGTCGAGTTCCATGAAGACACTGACGCCAGCATGTCAAGCAAATACATTTGCACAAATTCTCATTTAAATGATGCCATTCAAGATTGTGATGATGGAGCACAGAGGGAAGTTATAGATCTGTGATCCCACATATAAGCTTGAATTTGGAGAAAGAGTGTCGATAAATTGAATTTCACTGTGCTGCAGTTTGAAAGTAACAAAATTTCACCTGAAATATGCTCCCTTGAAACATCTTTTCCTCTTTAATCTTCAAATCCCCACCACGAAGCACACTGTCGCACTGTTAATTTACCTCTCATCAGTGTGAACAAGCTGAAAACATGACTGTCATTTGAGCTGAAATGGCTGTCATCTGAAACGCACCCGGAGAGAAAACGAACAAAAACTATGGCAGCAATAGTGATGTATCAGATAATAAAACATAATGAGGCTGTTTCTAAATCCCACGATATTTACTCTAGAATAAGCTCCTCACCGCAAGCCATCAAAAATGCTTGCTTTGTCATCTACTGCACTATTAGCACGGCTACATACTTCGTCACTTCATGATGAGTGATTGAGCTTCATCGTTCACCACGTACGCACATTACAAGAATCACTCATTTCTAATATGTCACCTTTCATATTAAAACAGCAGAGATTTGTGGCAAGAATGTGAAGGATTTTCCTTCAAAGAAACGGCTCAGGGCAAAGAGACCTCAAACCAAGCTCACTGGAAAAATATGTCTCTAACTTACATTTTTGCGAAACTCCAAAAATGTAACGATACATACAAATCACTGCAATTTTCAGTTTAAATGAATACAACAGACTGTAAAAGACCAACCAATTTTAAAGGGGCAGGTTATCTATTTGGCTAATGAACACTTATTGACAGTGTTGGGGAAAGTTACTTTGAAAAGTAATGCATTACAATATTGCAGTACTGCCTTAAGCGTAATTAATTCTGTTACTTGGGGTGGTGAGGAAGGCGGGGTCGAGGGACGTGAAAGCGTCACGAGAGCCGTTGGCATGATTGAGAATTAGGGTCACCTGCGAGTCACCAGTCTCTTATCTCACAGAGGAGCAGAGGCATAAAAGGAGGAGTGACAACAGTGAATTTTTTATTTGCTCATATTTAGTTTAGAACTACAATAAATTTCATGCTCACGCACAATGCCACTGCACTTACTCACAATGTCTCTGAACATTGAGAGCTGTCTTTAAATGGGAAAACAAAGTAACTTGCATCATTTATTTGAGAAAGTAACTTAGTAAGTAACTTAAAAAAAGTAAGCTGATTTGTTAGGTAACTCAAGATACTTGTAACACTGCTTATTGTGTCTGGTTCATTGCACTATACAATGTCATGATCTCAAAATATCTTTACCAAAGTGTATGTTTTGTAAACTAATACATTTTGATGATTGTATCACAAAAAACAGCTCTATATTTGTATATGCATTTACTAACGCAACAAACTTACTATGTAAACATTTAGTAACATATTTCGTTTTTGTCATGTCTGCTGAAGTTTACATACATTTTCTTTATTAGTTTTCTTTTATTTAGTTTTAGTTATTTTAGTCCTTGAAGTTAAAATAATCAATGAAAACTATTGCCACTTGCTTAAATAAAATAAGTTTGATTTTAACTTTTGTTCCTCTAGTGGCTAAAATAAACAAAACTGCATGTATTTTTTGGAAGTACTATGTTTTGATTGTGATTTGGCTGATATTCTGTTATAACTCATATTTTGGCCAAATTGACCATGGTAGTAACTAATTTATATATTGTCTGTGTCATTAACCAGTGGTCAACATCATTTCAAGACACAAATGTATATAGTTCTTTAAACTGTGCCCGTTAATAGACATTTCCTTGAAAATAAAATTGCAGAATAGTGCCGTAACAGCATATATGATAAGACTTATATATGGCAATTTTTCTGTTCAATAAAATACCTTACTCACCTGTTGAGTACCGTAATAAAACACCATCTCTGCATCGCTTTTACAACATTTCAAATCTCCCAGTTCTTGTCATCTCTGAAAAACCAAGTCAAAGTTGATTCTTGTTTTATTACAAGCTAATGTGTTCTCTCTTTTTGTTTTGTAACAAAAATTACATTGTTTAAAACAATGCAATAAAACTTTGGCAGATGTAAATGGATCTGTTTTTGGATAAAACAAAATGCTCTTTTAGCACCACTCATTAGGCATTTCACTTGAAAATGTTGCAAAATTTGCAATATATATTTTTCAATCCAATGGGACTGGTTTGCTAACATCAGTTATAAAGTAGCTTAGTATATAAACATTTCTTCTTTACATTTTTCTCTCCTTATATAATTTTACACTACATCTCCTTAAATCATTTTACACTACAAAGAGGTGTCGGTGATAAAGCAACATGCTGTGACAATTTGAATTACAAGCACTACTCACGATCTCTGTGGAGAGCATAGAGATGTTCATTATGTTAGTAGCTAGCAGTCTCTGCTGAAATTATTATTGTACATGTGAGTCAGATAATGGAGTTTCTTAACATAATAGAAGTAAGAAGAGGTGTGATCAAGGCTAATATCTGACATCACCTTGACCTCCTGAATGAAACCAGAACAATAAGCCATCACAACAGTTCTCTCAGGAACACTGCACACTACAAAGAAGGTGTTGTGGCCCCAGGATATGGGAGGTATTATATGCATGCAGCATGAGGATAGCCTTGCCCGTTAACAGCCTGCTTTGTTTATAACAAGCACTATGCTTCTCTGCCATAGCCTTTGTGAACCAGCATCCCACCCCAGCCACCGTTCCAGAGGGGGCACGGATCGTCTGCGTGGCGGAATAAAAACTGGAGCATTCTCTTCTATCTCATCTGTCTTGTTAGTGATTAATTTTCCAGCCAAAAACAGTGACTTCCTCCTGCATTAATTTCCTAAGTAATGTGACACCTCCATAGAACGACAGGGCGAACAGGTCTGAAAGTGCCCGAACGCTGAATTCTTTCCTGCTATAAATCATTAGCCATTAGGGACCTGTGGGGCTTAAACGACTTAAACAAATGAACTTGTCTGATTTAATAAGACCTTCAGTTACATCAATATGGTTCATGAAAGAATAAATTGGAGGGTGAGAGAGGGGGAAAAAAAAGGAAATTGTTGTAGGAATGCAGAGATGGCCCCATGCTTCACTGTTATCAACTCCTTGTACAAAGAGAAATTTATTTCCATTTATGTTCATGCATTTGCCAAGTAAAATCTCAAGTTCACACAGTGACATCGAGAAGCTGACAAGAATTATATTACATAGAAAGACTGTTTTCCAAAAAACAATGACAAATTTGGTATAGGGATGGGCATTAACACATGGCTTGATTTGATTTAATTGATAAGCTTGCAAATTGATTCAATTCCAATTTCGATTAATTATTGATTTTTTTTTTTTTGGGGGGAGGGGGGGGGGGGGGTAAATATCAGATACAATATTTAAATATATAAAATAATGTATTGAAATATAAGCATTTAAATGGTGGCAGTCATGAACATTTGTTTTCATGATGGATATAAGCATACATTCAATATTGAAAATGCTTATCTCTAGAGTTCAGTTTTCCAGCTAACAGTTGTTATGGATATTCATTCAACATACATTTTGATGTTCATGCTCATTTTGTGCTATAGTAAAGAGGAAGAGATGATCATACACTCCCCACAGCAGTTTCATTTGAACTGAGGCAGCAACAACATTCTATCCCACTATAAAGAGTGCAAAATGTTATTTATTCTTAGAATTTTTGTGATCAAATTTGAGAGCTAAAACTACAAATCAGGTTTGCTGAAATTTGCTTCATGCATAAACTGAAAAAAGACTTAAACTTTGATTCTTGGGATCCAGGAATTGATATGTGTTCATTAAAATTAGAGTAAATTAAAGTAATTATTCATCCAAAAAAGATCTAAAATCTAAAAAGTCTAGAACTGCTACAGTTCTAGTCATGTCTTGAACTGCTATATGTATGATTTTTTTCTTTCATTATCTAGATAGCTTAGGTGCACGTATTAGCTGTATAACAGCAACTGTTGTCACCTGCCGTAAGTGTTAGTAGACTGTCAGACTGTGAGAGGCTCTTGAGGCAGGCTGCTGTAGTTTTGTCCTGCTGGTGATACAGGCTCTTACTTAGAGCTTAAGGGTGTGTGTGCGTACATGTGTGTGTCTGTGTGCAGGGGGGTGGAATACATGCTGGTAACCATGGTGATTGTGAGGTGCTAAGGCTCATTAGAGGAACACACATAGAAGGTAGCAGGAACTGTGGACTGGATGTGTATGCAATTGTCTGTCCATGCCGTAGAAGAAATGGACCAAACAATGTGTTGAAATGCTGTTAGGTGTTGAAAAAGTTAATGTTTGCAGAATATAGTCTTCACACTGTCTTCAGTTGGTTATATGGTCCATCCTGCTTTCTGGCCTTAAGCAGAAACCCATAATGTTCCCATGATCCTGTCATTTCTACTGTAATCAAAGCATTCTGTACTTTCTAGGCTTCTGCAAGGCACTGACCAACAGTATAAATTAGGCCCAATGCATGATGGTTATTGGCAGGCTTGTTCTATAAATAAATGAATAAGAGAGAAAAAAAGAACTAAACCATTGCAGTTTTTTTTTTTTTTTGTGTGCATATAAAAAAAGTAATGCACAACAATGCAAACACATATTTCAATTAAGCTACTGGCATCCTTTTCTTGCTTTCTTTCCATATACACTCACCAACCACATAATTAGATAAACCTGATCATCTGCTTGTTTACACATATCTAATAAGTCAATCACACGGCAGCAACACAATGCATTTAGGTAAACATAGTCAAGATGATCTGCTAAAGTTCAAACTTTGCATCAGAACTGGGAAGAAAGATGGTTTAAGTGACTTTGAAGTTGGCATGGTTGTTGGAGTCAGACGGCTGGCTTGAGTATTCCAGAAACTGCTGATCTATTGGGATTTTGAAAATTGGACAATGCAAGATTGTAAAAACATTGCCAGGTCCAAATTTCTGCTGCGACATTCAGATTGTAAGGTCCGAATATGGCACTGTGTCAACATTTCAGGCTGCTGGTGGTGGTGGAATGGTGTAGAGGATATTTTCTTGGAACATATCTTTGGGCCCACTAGTACCGACTGAGCATCATTATGTCACAGCCAACCTGAGTATTGTTGCTGACCATGTCCATCTCTTTTGTGATCACATTGTGTGCACATCTTCTGATGACTACTTCCAGCAGGATAATTCTCCATGTCACAAATTTCAAAACATTTCAAACCGGTTTCTTGAACAAGACTGAGTTCATTATATTGGCCTGTACAGTTGCCAGATCTCAATCCAACAGAGAACCTTTGGGATGTGGTGAAACTGGAGATTTGCATCATGGATGTGCTGCCAACAAATCTACAAATCAATCAACTATGTGATGCTTTCATGTCAATATGGATCAAAGTCTCTTAGCAATGTTTCCAGCATCTTGTTGAATTTATGCCACAAAGGCAGTTCTGAAGGCAAAAGAGTCCAACTTTATAAGCAAGGTATACTTAAAGTAACCAATGAGTGTATATATAGGCGTTATTGTCAGGGTCTAATCATTCAAAATGGGTTTGTTACAGAACTCTGACCGTAATGTCTTGTCTTTTGTGTGACTGTGCGGTATTGAACTTGCTCGAACCGTGCACTTTCCCGTCCACATGAACTGTCTTGTGTGCGGGGCATGGTGTTCAATCCCAATTCTAGTCCTGTTCCATTTTGGTTTTGTGTTTTGGGATTCAGACCATCATGCTCCGTGTGCTTTTTCATTTGTATGAGCGCACGAGACTAGTGTTTGCCAATGCTCGTGCACCCTGAATAATAAATAATAATCACACAAAACTGGTCATTTTAAATATTCATAATATTTCACAATATTACTGTTGTTGTCATGGTTAGCGGGGGCTGAGGAGATGAAGGGGCACACGAGATTGTGGAAATATCTTTATTTAACCAACTAAAACAAAACACTTTAAATATCCAAAAACAAAGATGGCACTTGGTGAGCAAAAATCAAGAACATAAACATGAACAAAACTATGACCAAAACGGTTCCTCCTATCGTGCAGAAAACTGGGAGCAAGGAACACGGAACACAGACATGGAGAACCATAACTAAATGTGACAACACAAGACAAAGACTGAAGGCAAGCACAAGGTATATATATACAGTAAAAGGAGGTAATGAGGAAATAGGATGCAGGTGACCAGACAAACAAGCTGACTGATGAGGCAATGGGTGAAAGGAAACACATGGGAGAACAAGAAAGGAAACAGGAAGTAAATGAAAGACACAACTGACTTTTAATAGTTGTACTCTGTATGTTTGGTAAAGCCTCTGTAAAGCCTTGGTGACCATAAGAGACTTTGAAAATAATAAAATATCTTAATCAATACTGTGTACAGTACAAACACAGAAAGTTAACCTTTTTTTTTTTATAATGCATTTTTGCTATACATAATATAACAACATCACTAATACTTTCTGTAAATAGCTAATGTATAGACATTGAAAAATGTATAATCAATAATTTGAGCTGAATGTTTATAAAGAAAAAAAAAACAGTTGTTCTCAGTGTTTCATGATGGCTTATCAGTTTAAAAAAGCACTTTAGAAATTAAATAACAATGGAACACTTTCATCCTTTATCTTGCTGCAGTTTGTTCAGGGCAAATGGCCAAGGTAATTGGACGGTGTTAACTGAATTCCCTTCCTGTTTTTCACCACTTTCCGCTCCCTTTTATTGCTATTGGAGAACAGGTCGGAAATGCTTATGAGACATTTTGGTGTCACAACCAGAAAATTGGCCGACACCACAAACACTGAATTCATTAAGTCACCCCTCCATTACTGGGGCCATGTCAGATGATGGAAGATTCTCCCTGATGCCGCCACTTCCTTGATAGCTATCTAGTGTAATTAAACTTATAATTGCGATGCCAAGAAGCGTTTCTCCCCGTAATTGCATGGTAGAATCCTGACAAGACTAGCCAGTCATTATAAAGCCAAATCTCAGGCATTTTAATTGACTGGGCTGAGACTTGGGTGAGATTCTTATTGATAGCCTATACTGTCTACACATTAATACTAATACTAATAATAATACTAATAGTGATAAAATATTTGGAAAATAAATTAAACAAGTACATGTTAATCTATTTTCCCAAAAATCAATAGGCAATCAATAGGAACCATTTATAATTGAATAATACACAGTGAAATATATACCATCAGCTTTGTTATTAATGGATAAATGTATTGTGTTAATGTATTACATTATTATAATCATTGGTAATCATCGTCATAATCATAACAGTTCTAATTCTATTAAAGTTTAGATATTATTGACGTGGAAGGACAAATGAAATCACAAATGTAGACTTGCATGGTTGTATCAACAAAACACAAATAAATGTACACAATATTTACAAATAGAACAAAAAATATTGTTTTAACAATACCGATAGCAATTAAAATAGCAACATTTTGATATTTTGACAAATAAAAAGATGGTCAGACATTAAAGATTGTTAATTTATTTACCTGAGGGATTTACCGCACAGCATGATAGCTGACAGAACAAAATACTTTCCGTGTCTCTCTTTATAGCACTATGCTGCAAACAGAATATTGCTGAATGCACCCTTTTGTCAGAATAATGTGTCATGTAGTGCACATGATGCATTCTCAATATGTGAGGATGAAATTAATTTTTGCTTGACATTCTCCGTTCTGGAATTTGTAGTACCTCAAAATATATTCTGATGAAAAAAAAACAGACTATCCAGATGAGTCTGTTCAGTCATAAATTATTTAGATGAGGATGATACAATGCATTTGGTAAACATTCTACTTTGCCTAATTAGCTGACAGACCACGGTGCTGTCAACACTAAGGTCATGAGTTAAAATCCCAGAGAACACATCAACAAAGATATTTACCTTGAATGTACAGTAAGTCTCTTTGAATAAAAGCATATGCCAAGTGAGTAAATAAATGTTAGATGGAACTGACCACAAAAATAGTGTTAAAAACTTTCCATAGGTGTACCGCAGACTCCAAATGATGAGGGATATGTAAAAAATAGATGAATATAAAAGAAAAAAGTAACTTTAAAAACAGGGTAATGTGTGTAGTTTTATGTGCACAGATTCTTTGTCATTTAATTTACAATGTATTCATACAATAAAGATTTATTCCATTGTGGGAGTTTCCTGATGGCATTCAATAAAATATTCACAAAGGAATATAAATGAATTCAAATTAAATTTGCACAGCATTAGTCTTACAGTAACAAAGGGCTTTTGCGAATTTCATGTAATTTGGATAGTATAGTGCTGCAATGAGATTTTTAATAAGGACAGTGCTAAAATATGGACTTGGCATGTAAACAAATTTCAACATGACTAGAAATGAGACAACAACTGGCTTCCTCTATATTTCAAAGATAACTGTCATATCAAAGGGAAATAGACTCATTAAATAAGGTCTCAACAGTCCCACATTCCTTTTGGAGTGTGAATGTGCCACAAAACTTGACCCAGTACTATAAAACAGTCATATTCTTATCCACTGCAAAGCTAATGCTACTTAATGTTGCTTGAATTTATCCCGCCAAAATCTTCCCAAATATATATGATACATGATCAAAAATTAAGGTTCCAGAAAGGGAAAGGGTTACAGCAATATCATAGAAGAAAAATATTCATTTCTCCAAAAAAACTTACTTACTTTGGTGTGTGTTTGTGTGTGTGTGTGTGTGTGTTGTGTGTCTGTGCAACATTGAAAAAAAAAATCTAAAGATGTTTATGTCAAATGCAAATATTCCATTGATTTTAAAGGTTTTTCATGGCACCATAGATGCCAATAAATAACCATTATTTTGAGAGTGTAGAATCCTCTAAAGATTGTCAGTTTATTTTCATGACACACACACACACACACACACAAACACACAAAATAATATCTGGCCATTTCTTTGGTAAATTGCTTAAACACTGTTCTGCATCTTGCTGTAAAGGAACAAATGTAGGACAAATGTTAAATTAAAAAAAAGAGAGAAAAACCTGATATCAACCTTTAACAATTCCATTTATTATGACCTGAATATGAGACCACACTGGTCTTACTTGGGATTTAAATTAGCCTACAACCAACTTTTATACCTTAGAAAATTAGATGATTAAAGTCAGGAGAAAAGGCTAGGATGGGGTACTGGGGGATGGGAAGATAAAACAGACCTAAGACAGAGGGATGTACTAGAGTGAGAGAGCCTGTTCAGCTCCACTACACAGTACTCTTCTAAAAGAGCATAATCTCACAGAGCCCATGCTCCCATGAGTCTACAGAAAGCCTGTGTGCTGTGTTATACTGACAGTCAGGTGAAAAAGCTTTTGCAAACCTTGCTGTTATCATGATGTTCTGATGTTCTTTGTATTTATCTGTCTTCATACTGTGTGTGTGTGAGAGAGTGCAGATAAATACTGCATGGAAACGGCATGATACATCATTGTATGTGCAATTGCGGAGACAATGGCTGTAAAAGAATATGAAAATGCATGACCATGCTATGGTCAAGTTTTTTGTAATATGGAGAATTGAAACGTGGATACAGAGTACTGACAGTGTCTATGGACGCAAAATTATTAAACTGAATGAATGTTTGTCTTCTTACATGAAATGATATCATCAAAAGACATTCATGTGTATATGAAGTGACAATTTCAGTGAATTGCAGTGACTTTTTGAAGATAAAAGTGGTTTTGTGTCAGCAGCAGTGCTGACAAGTGCTAAAAACAGATAACGATGTGACTGTACTTTATTGTCGTCCTCAGTTGCATCAGAGTCTGAGAAAGGGCACCTTCTAGTATTGAAGATGATGGCTCATTTTTACACATAGTGGACTACTGACAGGCATAAAACAACATAAAACTTCTAAAAATAATTATGTTCCCAACACCTGGACAGTTTTTACTCTAAATAAATGTTTTAATTCTGCCAATAAGGAGTCCTATATATTTCAGCTCTATCCTTTCCAAATGTAAGTGCTCTTAAATTAGAGAAAGGCAAATAAATCCAACATTTTATCAAAGGCCATACATACACACCATTCAGTTTAGCTAAAGCATATTTAAACAAGAGTTTCCCCATGTACTATGTATATTACAAAATCATGCAAATTAAACCTTCCAGGATTATTAAAATATTTTCTTTTATACCATGTAAAAATTTCACTTTTAAACAGTATAACAGCATTTCATTCCCCTGTTGGATTTACCAGACAGTGCACGACTTCACTTTATTTGATATTAACTTGCATAGACAGTATGCTTGATATATTTAGATCTACTAAATATTCATGAGTCATGCATCTTATTTGTGCATGTCATTAATTAGACTTCTCTTGCAGCAGTTAGCTCAGGGTGATGGCCGAGGGCCTTCCATCAGTTGGGAAAATTGCAGTTGGTCCAGGTGCACTCAGTCTCAGCTGGTGTTATTGTCTATAGTTTACTCACTCCTGAAATAAGCAGTATGGATAGAATTCCCTTATGAAGTTGGAGTCTAACTGCCATTTTTGATCCTACTTTAGATTTGTCAGGAAGATTTTGCTCACAACTCACCTTTACTATATCAGATATGCTAAAGCTCTAAGTGATTCCCATTAGCCGATATGACAGCTTAGTAGCTAGAGACATTCTCTCAAAAACCAGCCCACACCTTTTGCCATGTGACTGGGATACTTTAAAAGAAAATATAGCAGTGCTTTACATTGGTCAGATGTGTGTATTGTTCAGATTGTTAATTTGTGTGTACAATAACTGTCATGGAATTGCCACAAATCATAATAGTATTGCCACAAATCATAAACAATATCATGGTAAAGTATGGGCATTAGTATGAAAAAATAGCTTTGCTCACTTTTTCTGTGATAAATGATGTCCAATGAAAAAAAAGAAAAGAAAAAGTTACTAATAACTTGTATCTGTACTACAAGATGAAATGTGGCAAGCGAAAGCTTGGATGCTATCAACAGAAACATCATGTCTGTCTGAATGTCACTTAGAGTTTATCTCTTGAGCGTAAATGTGACTTGTGGTGCTGACTAATAAGGAATTTTAAATGACTTTTTTTTTTTCGAAGTACTGTCTTCACTTGGTCACTCAACATCAACTGTACCTCTGCTCTGAACAAAGCTCAAAGTTAAAACAAGAGAAACAGCTGACATGGCATAGCCACAAGTTATTATGAACATGTGAAAACGAAATTAATTCAATGCAATGAGATGTCTCTTGGCTTTCACATCCAGGCAACACTATCCTTGAGCATCCCAGCGCATGTCTCATTTGTCATGTTCTTTCTCGCAGCCAAATTAAAAATGCAAGTGTGCATATCATTAGCAGATCGCTCTGACAAAACAAGTTCATGTGCATGCAATTCTCTGAGGTCACCTCTACCTCTTGAAGTTATTACTTTGGGGTCACGTGTCATAATCGACTGTCTGGTGGTAGGACAGCAAGGAGACTAGATTATTCAATTTATGTAGAGAGGTTAGCTACATCACTTCAAAAACATGGCTTTGCTTTTAGTGTAATGTGTAGGGCAGGAACTTTGCTGCCCTACCGCTGAGTGGCCACGGGATCAAATCTTCGGAAATAGCTTCTAGCAGTTCTGAAACAATGCACACATATCCGTATCAAAGAAGGTTACCTGGTCCAATCTAAGTCACGGGAAATCCATGCACATACACAGAAACTGTTGGAAAACTTTTGATGTGCTTTCAGTTGTGGAATATTTTTAAAACAGAAGGTAAAGAAAGACTTAAACTGCTCAGTATGTCCTCTGATGATTTTACTGTTGTTGAACTTCAGTCATTTACTCCCAGTGAAGCCATTTAAAATAGCCTAAGATTTCTATCGAAATGCCTATTCAGATTTTTTTACTGCTCCCTGGATAGTCAAGTAATTTAAACAAATCCAATTTGTATTGTTGTGTTATTGTCTATTCCACCTCCTCCTGGACCTCATCACAGATCAAAAAAGGACTAGAATAAAGCATAAAGACCTCCATAGACTCAATCAATGATCTTCAACACAAAGCATGAACTACAACCTCCCTCCGGTTTCTTCACATAAATCACATCAGTTGGTATCTTTAGAGCCGTATGGCTGGAGGGATTGTTATGTTTCCTTGAAAGTGGATGGATTGTTCTCTTTAGAACCATAGATGTATAATTTATAAAAAAACGTCCAATATTGCCTTTGAAGTAAATGTGGATTTAAAAGCTTGATCATCTAGCATGTTCATGGTTGCTTGATTTGTTGTCAACTTTCACCACAATGGCTTCTCAACCAAAAGTCAATATTTGGAACTAATCAGTGCCATAGTTCACATTATCAAATATAACCACTGGCCAACAGGATATGAAGTGCGGGGCAATTTCCTGGAGTATCTTAGGGAGGAATTGTATTATTTGTGAACATACATTATTTTTAATGGGTTAAGTACTTCATTCATATTTCATGTGGTCATAATAATTGTTGTAATTATTTGCAGTCCTCTGCAGCTTAATTCAAATTCTGTTCAACTCTTCATTATTTTCTCATTGTTCACAACACGTTTACCAGTGATTAAAAATATTTATAAGTAGGCGTGTCTATTATGCCAACACAGGCTTAAATTTAAAGGTTTTAATTCACAAACTCAAAAAGAAAAATGAGAGAGAAGTTATGCTAACTGAAAACTTATGGCCTCATTTTGTATTCTACATATTATTCATGAATCCTCATTAGAATAGTCATAATTCTAATTAATGTAGCTGTTCTCTTTTAAAAAATTGTTAAATAAGATGTTGCCAGCTCTTCATCATAGTAAAGACAGTTGGTGATTACAGCATGGCCAAACTCTCTTATTTATTATCTTTCAAAAAGCGTAGGCAAAACTGTTCAGAAGTCTTATTTCAAACACTGTGCAGATTTGTTGGAAAACATCCACACACTCAAAAACCTCAGAAGTAAAGATTAATCATTTGACTTCACTGCAAAAATGTACAATATAAACCACTTTATATATACCGTAGAAGAAAATATAATTAAAGAATACATTAATAACTCTCTCTCTAATATATACATATATACACACATGCAATATTTACATGTATTCCACAAGAAAAAAGAAGAAGCTGAATTTATATCAGAAGTTCACATTCTTGATTCTTAATGCTTTGTACTGATACCTGGATGATTCATGACTGATCTATGTTTTGTTTTTTTTGGTGGTTGCTCTTGAGTCCCTTGTTTGTCCTGAGAAGTTAAACTGCCCAACGATCTTTAAAAAAATCTGCAGGTCTTGAAAAAACATTTTTTATGTAAAAGATATTTAGGAAAGTAATATTTAAAAAAATAACGTAAATATATATGATATATTTAAATATTCACAGATTCTGCAAGGGGATCACTAACTGTGCAATATTGTATGTATATATATATATATATATATATATATATATATAAAATGTATAGTAATACCTTGAGATATGAGCATCCCAACATATGAGTATTCCAAGATATGATCAAGCTTTTCTGCTTTGAGATACGAGTAACTACTTGAGATACGAGCAGCTTACAAACACCGATGCTAGGTGGTCGAGCACTCAGAGCAGCTCAAGTTGCCTAATTTTTCAGCAAATTGCATATGATCTCCACTAATGGGCCACCTTGGTTTTACAGCGGGAGGTTACCGGGGGCGACGAGTGATTATTATGCTGTGAGCAGCTTGAGTTATGTGTGTTCAATTATAATAAATATGAGGTTGTGAGGCTATCCAATACACTACACGGGAAGAAACACTACATTTTTGTATTGTGTTTGCATCATCATGTGTTTTTGCATTGTGTTTGCAGTCCGCACAAGCCGCTACTGTATCATCTGTCTCGAAGTTAAGAAATCATTAAAACCACACTTTATTATAAATATATTATTTATATATATATATATATATATATATATATATATATATATATATATATATCAATCATCTAGGTAACCTTGTGCTGTGTCACCGCTGTGGGATTGTTTGGCAAGCCTCTTATACTTTCCTGGTTCATGATGTCACCCGTCCCTGACATCCATTCACACCATTGGTTTGATCTCACATGTGCTTCATGATAAAATCACACAGAGCGTTCTCAATCGCTCAGCACAAGACACTCAATTGATTTTTTCAGGAGCTCTGATTTATTTAAAAAAAAAAAAAAACACTATTATTAACAATGTAAAATGATACTCACTGCAAAATTCATACAAAAATGAATTCTGGGCACATATGAAGACCCCCACACTGCAGTAGAGGGTATTTATAACCTCAGAGATAGGGTCTTCCTCCATTTATGAATACTACAGCTGAAACCCCTGTCCACACAGCAATTGTGTGAATCCAACAGGCAGGGTCCTGAGAGAGTAATAAAGACCTAATGATATATTAGGCTATAATTTATACAGCAAGTGTGTTACTGTGAGTGGGATTTAAAGCTCTAATTGAAGTGAACAATGTGTAATTTGCAATCTGAATGCTAAATTAGTCAAATCCCCTCCGAGCTTCATGCATTTGAAATAAGGACCAGACTCATCGTCAACAGTTTTCCCGTTAATCAGCACCACAGGACCACATTTTATGTATTTTCCCCATAAATCCCCACAATTCATAGTTGTAATATTAAAATCTGTGTAATCTAAATTATGATCACTTAATAATTTAACATTCACACATGACATATTGTATGGCAGATTTGTGTGCAGTCGGCGAAAACATAGATTCAAATCTTTTGAGGGTTACCCCTTTTTAAACCTTAGTCGGGATAATCTGTGTGAATGTGGTGGGTTGTCTGGATAGCCTGCATATGTTGATAAGAAGAAAAGAGGCAGGACTTGCTGCTGATCTCCAGAAAGAACTGAATCTAAAGGTACAGTGAAGATTACGGCAAAGAACGGCAAGGACTTGCTAACAGCAGACGCTATATGATATCTGTAAATATCACTGCGTTGATCAAGCTCAATTGTGTTTGACAAAACCTTTTAATGTTTCATTGAAATTCTCTTTTATGCAGAATAGTTTTTTCTTCTTCATCAGTAACAAGTAGAAAGTGCTTTCAGTGTTATTGCACATTTGGCTTTTCAAGTCATGTCATTCAGGGGAGGAGTTCTTGCTCTTGTTGTTATCAGAAAATTAGAAATGGAGGCCTGTGTGGGAGTCACAGATAAAGCGTTGGAGAGTCTCAACAAGCACAATACCAAGTGTGGATGAATAGGAATACTCGTAGCATCAATGGTGTGCACTGTAAGTGGTGACATGTGGACCATTTATTTTTATAATTGATGTATATAATATAAGAAATTAATTTTCGAGTTGTGAATTCAGGGTGTACATAAATCATAATGAAAGTCTTCAAAATAATTAACAAAATAATATAATAATAATAATCATCACCACATAGGGCTTGGACAATGAAACTGAAACACTAGCCAATATGTGTTAAAGTCCTATTCATATTTTGTGAGGCCTGGTGGCCAATCTTCACTGAATTTACATTCCAGCAGTGAGAGCAGAGTGTGAAGTTTGAATGAGCAGTGATATAGCACAGCTACACATAAAAGATTGCAGTCTACACAAAGTAATGGGAGACAAATCAGACTTCAAAAGAGGACAAATTGTTGGTGTGCATCTCACTGGCTCATCGGTGACCAAGATTTGCAGCATGTCCAGAGCTATGGTTGAGGGTAATGTTGGCGTACCACCACGGAGAATGAACCACATCCAACAGGAGTAACTTGTCAATACAAGAGGAAACTCTGCTGACCCTGATTTTATCAAAAAAACGTAAAACTAAAGCTGCCCAACTCACTGTTGAATTAAATGCACTCTCCTGTTTCTACCTAATCTGTTCTTTGGGAGCTCCACAGAGTCAATGTTCATGGTCAGGATGCCATAGCCAAACCTTTGGTCACCCATGCCAAAGACAAATGTCAGTTTCAATGGTGCCAATAATGCAAATCTTGAGCTGAGGACTTCCGATGAGCCCAACTTCACTGTCTTTCCCACATCCGTGGGAGTTACAGTGTGGAGAAGCCACAAAAAGGTTTAAAACCCAGACTGTTGCATGCAAAGAGTAAAGCAAGGGGGTGGATCAGTAATGGTTTGGGCTGCAGTATCATTGCATTCCCTACTGTGCTTGATAAACGCATAACTGCCAAAGACTACTGAACCATTCTGGAGGAACATGTGCACCTAATGCTTCAAAGGAGGTGCAGAGAATCAGCGAGATAGTGCACCAAAACATACAGCAAGACTTGTGATAGAATGGTTTGATGAACATGTTGATGAACTACTACAGTTGGCACAAAATATTTATATTTCAGTATTTATCAATACTGAAATATCTGAAACACTTCCAATACCCCTTTCCAGTAGTATCGATACACTGATACCAGCTGTGCATTCTCACTCTCTTCTCTCCAATGGGGAATTGACACACACTCGCATCCTGTCACTCACTCATCTCATTTGCTGCAGTTGAGCAGTGCTTGTATTGCTCATTATTTTAGTCATTCCTGCAGGTTTTGTCCTCACACCAAAAGTGTGCTAACCATTGATCTATATAATTGGCACTATCATAAAGCAAAAAGTGTGTCAAAAAGCAAAACTCTCAAAAAGTTTGTGATTACAAAATTGATTTTTTTTCTTGGCTTATTGCGTTGAAAAAGTGTTCCAGAACTTTCCAGCACTCATCAGTTACCTTAGTTACCAATCATCACAGGTGTTTGTCTTTTGGTTAATCACTGTTAGTATATTTAGTTCTCCTTGTGCACTCTTTGTTTGTCGGTTCTTGTTTACGCTGTGGCGTGTATTCCTTTATTGAGCTTCTTGTTTAAATAAAGTTACAATGTATGTTATTTGTTCGTGCTTTCCTCCCTCCTACACACACCCATGACAACAACAGACTAATAAACCTGCTGCTGTCTGCCATGTTAATCAAAGAACAAAAGACAAAAAGAAAATCACTTGCTGCTCTTTACTGAATAACTTTAGTAACGTAATAAGGAATTTCATTTATTCATTAATCATTTTTTTTTTAAATGAAAACTATGCAGCATTATTTTTTTGTTTGGTTACTTTCATTTATTTAGTATTACTTACCTAAATACTGTTAGACCCACCTTAAAAACCTAAAGTCATGTTTATTTAATTTACAGTTTTTTTTTATTTTGTAAATGCATTTCAATAATTCAAATAACTGTTCCAATAACAGCTCTCTGTGTTTGAGCTATTACAACCAAATTACCAAATAATTATTATAAAAGCTGTATGGTGTTAAATAAGGCCATTTACCCTCTGGTATTGAAACTCGTATCCAAAGTCTATATTTCCAAGGTATCATATTAAAGTTTCAGCATTATGACAACACTGTTGGATTTGTATCTGTCATTCCCAGGTTGAACCGGTGCTGTATTGGCTGCAAAAGGAAAGCCTACTCCTTACTGATAAATGATTCAGTTTCATTGTCCTAGCGGCTAGGACTTAGCCAAATGTAAATATGCAGATTTATGTTTTGAAGATTTAATAACAAAGCTTTCCTCAAAAGAAGAGATGAGAACCTGTGCAGGTCACTTGAGTAAACACTGTCAGATATTGTAACGCAATTGCTGTTTCTTTTCTGGGGACAAAAAAGGACTGTAAAATACACGTGTACATTTACAATGTATTGTGCACTGACTCTGGGCTATGTAATGGCTCTGAGGATAACAGTCAACAAAACATTAGCCATCACTGTGTTCATATATACATAATGGATTCATTCAGAGCTTATCTGAGTGCTCCTGCATCCCCTTGCAGAATTGTTATCTGAGCCAAGTTTGCTAAGGGTAAGAAACTTTTTGAAAATTCAGCAAGAACCACTCATGGTCCTTCTGTTGGAGCCATTTCATTCTGAGAGCACATGCATTTAAAGTAGACCAAGAAGCCTGCTAATGAGGACAGCTCACAAAGACACATGGCTCAGTGTGACACCTGTCTAACTGCACACATCTAAGGATCTGTCTCTTAACCCCTTATTTATGCATTCACTCATTTCATTTGTCACATTATTGCTATCAGCATGCATTGCGGGGCTGCCACGTCTGAGAGGGAAGTAAGCCCTTATTGAGCCCCCATGGCTTTTGGGGCTACACTTCAATCACCCTAACCCTCAGTGTTACACACAGAATGAGGCAAAGGAGGCAAGGGAGGTACTGCCTCTTTACGAAATATGACATTAAAAGTGCCTTCTTTTTCTTTCTTTCTTTAAAGTGACACTGTTAAACAGTGATACCTGCAGGTATAGTTCATTTTTAGAAGTAATTTATTTATACTTTTATACTTTCCTCCCTAGCGTTATATTAATTATTTACATTAACATTACTTTATATAAAATAAAAATTGTATTTTTTGAGGGGGGACAGAGGGGTTGTTGATGGTGTAAGAAATGTTTATTTGTTCAAATTGGAAAATGTGTCAGCATTAAATGTGACTGGAACATGTACAGTGGAGTTCAGTTATCTCGACTCACGGTTAACTCGCCAATCCTATTATGTCGACGTTTTTGAAGGGAAACCAGCAAACTCCCTATTTGTATTAGCATTTTCTTGTGGGTTATGTCGATTCTGTTATGTTGCCGAAATGTAATATCTCAAGTACGAAAGAGGAACAAATTCGGCACTTTACATGGTTATTTTTGTGACTAATTAGCGTACCTAGTTCACTGCACATGCGCTGAGTGTGCCTTGCACGTGGATCGCGGTCCACTCACTCCAATGACATTGATCTCGTCTGAGGGATAACACGCTATAGCATCCCGCACATTTTTTGTGATTTTCTGAGCAATCTTTGTGTTTGCATTGTTGTGATAGCTACTTCTTCATATGTTACTTCTTCTAGATTATAAAAGTGGCCTTTACAGTCATCCTTTTGCATATAAAGATAATCCACTAGCAGTATGCTAAGATAATTTAATTATTTAATAACATGCTTTAATTATGCTAAGTATGCAATCTGAGTGTAATTTTAGAATGGTCTACTCGCCTGTCAACCTATGTATTTGCATACCTCTATGTACCCTGCTTGTGTAGACATCACACCTCATCAGCATTTTCCATGAGGATATGCACAGTTGCAGACACATTGCTAAAGGGCCAGTCACACTACCAGTCACACGATCACGCACAAATCATGCACAGATCAAATCATGCACAGATTGGGTTTGTGCGTGCTTGTGCTTCGAGAAATTGGCCAAAGTATTCCACGAACATTCGATGCACGCCCGATGCATGAATCACTGACGGAGCGCGTCCAAACACGCATGTTTCGCGAACGTTCCATGTACAAGCACTTTCAGAATCCATTGTCAGTGGATGTCAGTGGAATGATACCTGATATGTGCGCGGTTTATGCGTGATATGAAGGTGGGGCGTCAGTGGACGTGCGCGGTTTCGAACCAGTTCCGACGCATAAGCACTGACGGCCGACGCGTGTCCCGTGCATAGTCACCCATACTCGACGCATAAACTGCGCACGCCGACTCATGAATAATGCACACAAAACATTTTGAACTGTTCAAAACTCAAAATCACACACAAACCGCCTTCGACGCACATCCACTTACAATCACTGACGGTCCACGTTCGTTCCACCAACGAATTACGCATACGACTCACGCTCTGCGTAATTCGTGTGTGATTCATGCGTTTTCGCTGTGTGACTGGCCCTTTAAGTCATGTCAAAAAATGTGCCTCGTGCAGATACTTTGGATGGGTTTATCATAAGCTACATTTTTGCATTCACTCGAGAGTGTTTACCTATTCAATTGCAAATAACAAATTGCATGACACATAGCAACACAACTAAACTATCTCTAATATATATACTTTTATTGAAAGTAGTCTACTTTTACTTGTTGAAACATCCCTCCATAAACACCCTTAAGAGCTAGGTTTCGGATGTTTGAGTTGGGGCCGGCACAAAAGGTGAGAAGGTTCTGTCTGCATCCCGCAGTACTACAAACCACACAACTACAAGTTGTGCCTACTACTGCAAGAAACAAGTATGGATGACATTGACTGAAACAACCTTTTCAAGTAGATTTATTTTATGTTATTTATATTGTACATTCCTTTAGAATTTTCTGAAGTATTAAATAACATCTATTAAGCCCATTTGACAAAGAAAAATCTCAGAAAATTGCCATAGAATCGTTAGAGTGCCTTCTATGTCATCGCAAACACATCTTGGTATGGGGGCCTGGTAACATTGTTGTTCCGGAATGCTCCCTGTGTGAACAAAAGGCATGACCAATGCCATAAGGGGTGTTGTAGTGATGCTGCTGACATGGAGATTGTTTGCTAGGTTAGTGTGTTTGATGGAGAAATCATGGATCATTAACTAACTTTAAGCAAATTCTGTGGAGACATTACACGTCACCTCCTGATGTCACATGGCTTTACAGGTTCTTTACAGAATGTGTGAATGCACGCACAGATTCCAGAAAATCACTGACAGTGTAAATGGACCAAAATCAAATGATCCTGGGACGAATTCCAGGACACATTATTACATTATGTATTTACCGGAATCTTTGTGTGAATGGGGCTTAATTAGACTATTTAAATAATATATAATGAATCAATCTAGGCCTATTGATAATAGGCCTATTTCTATTGAGAAAACAAAGGAAAAAATACTTTGTTCTGTAATTCACTGGGTAAACATGACTATTCATGTTGTGATTTACTTATGATCCAAACATAAACTTTTGAGTTGGTTGAACTTTAGTCCCTGTTTGTGGAGTTAACTCAAAAAAGGAGTTAACTCTTATTTTTCACAGTGTTGGAGGCATAATTTGTAGGGTGTGGATTGTAGTACTGCAGGACATAATCGGACACAAGGTTGTTTGAAAATATGCTTTATTTTTGTAATTACGCTAAGTAAATTTGTGTTGCATTCAGCTGTGCTGATGGTAAATTGTCTTTCTTTTTCTTTTTCTCAAAATGATTTAATTTTGACATATATTATCTGAAATAAGTATAATCGTCTTAAGTTTATGTCAAACCAAATTTTATTAAAATATTTTGACTGTTTCTACCTGTTGAAGATTGAATAACAATTTGTTTTTAAAGCGGTTTTATCCAGATGTCTAATAATTATTAAATATTTAAGTCAATACAGTGTCATTTTCATTTTTTCACTGAAGTGAAAATCGCTTGCCAGGGGTATATTAATATGCTGAAAGTACATTCTTTCTATTGCTTGTATCAGTCTTCTTTTGAATAGTGCATTCATGAGAGTGGCAACAACATGTTGTTTGTCAACCCTTCTTATGGTCAGTATCTTCAAACCAAGTGTATACTTGCATTCATCAAACCCTTAAGGTGGTTACCCGAGCATAGAACCCATGCAAATTGAATAAAAGAGAAAAGTCAGACTGTGAACTTGTACTAAACAAACAGATTCACAAAGCTTTCACCTGCTCCCTGTCACTATTAATCTGTATTAACAGCAGAAATAGGTCTCCAGAGCCAAGTGCACTTAAAGGTTTCATGTATTCTCTTGCTCAAAAGCAGATAAATGGCAAGGGCAAGACTTTAAGAAAAGATTTTTAAAGTTGTTTGCAAATTAGATCTATTGCAATGCTTGCATGTTTACTTGATTATAAAAGACCTCATGATGAATAACTTAGAAGGTTATATTTGATGTAAAGACCTCCCAAAAGAAGTCTCTTCAATTTAAAGAAAATCCATAACTCTTACACCACTTCTTGACCTGTGTTTTCTAATCCAATTTTATGCACAAACTGAGCTACAGTGGCACTATGGCTAATATGTTTATACTGACATGATCTCTTTTTCTCCTTCTATCACATACAGCACTGGGTGTTAAAGTTTCTATTTCACCATCACTCTGAAAGACTCTGATGTGATGCCTGCCTCCTGGAACCTTAAGAGAGTACATGTGCAGTGTGCTAATTCTCAACTGACAAAGCCTCACTTCAAATGTATGAACTCATCAGGGAGAGGAGTGAAAAGTCCTCCTCTTCCTTTCAATTCCAGGGTAATGAAAAAATTTACAGCTGGAAATTGAGGCTTTATGTATAAGGGAGACAGATAGACTTGTCCACTCTATTTTGCATACTCTCATTTAAGTTAGCATGCAGAGCTATAGGAAAACCAGCAAAGGGAAACCTAGAGGAAATGTGACCTGACAAGACACACGGACAGTATTACTAAAATTCTTTGTATACATAAATATGGATTTTAAAAAAAAACTAATAATAGTACATAAAAAATAACATTCTGTTACAATTTAGCCTTATTCCAAATCTGAATGGATTTTTTCTTCTTCTGCAGAACATAAACAATGATATTTTGAAGAATAGTTTCGGTTCTCATTGACTTCCTTTGTATGAACAAACAAATATAATGGAAATCAATAAATGACCAGTAAAATGATGATTTTATTTAATGACACATAAATATTTGGGTGAACTGACTGACAACAAAATAAATCATAGGACCTTTCGAAATATATACAGTAACATTAAAATGTTAAAATGTGCACAGTTTCCTAGGCTACATGGTGAGATCTAACTTAGCCCACTCTTCCCATTCTATTCAATTGTCCTTGACATGTAGCTGTCCCACTATTCAAGGTCTTTGCACATGATGCTCAATAGTTATCAGGCCAAAAATCAAAAGAGACAAACAGACATGAACAGCAGATAGAATGAAAGGAAAAAGACACATTCTCATTCTCCATCTAGCACATTTCAGGCATGCTAGTGTGCTGTCACTATCTGACTACACCTGTTTGGCAGCGCTAAAAAAATCATATCTCTCGAAAGCTGCTCTTTAATCAAGCTTTATGATGGCAGATGATGTGGGAAGCGGTACCAATGTTCATTTCACGAGTACAGCATGTGCCAGAAAAGATACAGTACTGAGGTAAAAATACAAGTTGACAGTGATGGCTTCATCAAAAGGTTTTGAGCCGAATGACATTTCATACAGAACTATGAGTTCAGAGGGTTTGTTACACCTCCCAATCAAACATGGATTGGCCTGTATTTTTAACCATGTGAAACAAAGCACTCTGTATGAGTCAGACAGGAAGTTAGAACAGCTACAAAGATAAAGATTGCTTAATATGGAGCAAACTGTGCTTAGAGGCAAATAATTGTAGACTGACATTTCAAAAGCTGACGTTATCTCTCTTTGATATACCTTTTTGTTTAAAAATGCTTTTAACCTATCAAAAAGCAACATCATGTTCCCTCAATATTAGACAGACATACTTACAAACTTCCCACGGTTATAAACTTTGTCAGAACAATAGATTACCTTTTTAATAAATACAGTGTATATATAGTCATGCCACATCAAAGCAGCAGACAAATCTGTGTGATGTTCTTTTAAGTTGAGAATAAAGTCAGACTTAATTTTCTGTCAACATTTGTAGCCTGTTCTAATGCATCCAAAACACACTTTCGGGTTTTAACTTGTTCAGCAGACAAGTAAATTACCATGGCTATGTGCAAAATTCCTATCATTTAATTTATCTTTAGCAGTGAAAAATATTCCAATGCGAAGCAATAATTACATACAGTTCTCAGTTCGGCATGCATATGTGTGAAATGGCCTTATTCCAACTGGATTTGATAAGAGAGCCTGAAGACACAGAAGTCATGAATTAATTCCCCACCACCGCCCTTTCAAGTTGGTGCAAAATGAAAACTGTCTCTCACATCATCCACCACGTTATTTCATTTTCTATCAATGTAGGGTTATTTCAATATATTTGCTAAAAGGAAGCAAGATTGCTGCTTGTATTTTATTAATTTACTGATATGATTGAAATGATTACAGGCCAATTTCAAAAAGGCCTCCCCTCAAGGACATGATAGAAGACTCTAAAAAGAATGAGACAAGATAGAAATAATTATATGTGTCAGATGCTAAAGGAAATGGATATTGATTTCTTTTCTGCATATTAAATTTATCCCATTATTTTTCATGCTGAGTCTTTTGCAGTTGATCCTGTTTGATTCTATTATCAAACAATATAGTTTCACTTTGGATTAAAAAAAATGCTCAGTTGATTGAACATGATTCACGAAGGAGTGAACAAATGTCATTACCCTTGTTTTTTATTTATTTTTCAATTATTTTGTACAATTTTCTGTATTTCATTTCATAGTGAAATAGCCTCTTTCAAAGTACCATACTGAAATGTTGCAAACACTTTAGGTCTCCATTTTTGTATACATTTTATTTCACAGTTACTTTATATCATGTTATATATATAAAAAAATGATACATACATGTGTACCTATAGATGTATATATACTACATTTTATATATATATATATATACAGTGGAGTTCGGTTATGTCGACGGCCTCGGGGGTTGCAAAAAAGTGTTGAGATAACTGTTTAGCGAGATAACCAACAGCCAATGTGCCGATTTATTTGATGAAGCGATCGGCATGCTATAAAAATGTACATACAATGTATATGTTTGCTAACAACAAAAGGCATCTGTGCACCAACTAACAGCAGAGATTTACCAGCATACAATAAAAAATACCTTTGATTCTCGATACAAACATTTAATTACATTCTCCAACATTGCAAACACAATTTCACTCACAGCGTAACATAACATATTTGTGAGGTCATCACGCTGTACTAGATTGCATATTGTCTTGCGTTCTGCCTGTCTAATGTGCTTTCTCAACAAATTCAGCTTTGTCCCGCTTTTTTAACAACCTTCAATCAATTCTTCAATCCGCAGCGGCGCTGAGCAGAGCGCACGTCAGAACATAAGCAGGGTGTGTGTGTATGTATGTGTGTGTGTGTGATCAGCCAGCGGCGGCTTCCCGCACATGCGTGATTCATTTGCACATGGAGGAGTGAACTCTCCTGCTCTCCCTGCATCTGGGCGGAGCTGCTGCATGAGGACAGGGCCACATGTGAGTGCTTTGGGATGGGGATGCGGCAGCACTCGCTGCTCCTTGAGAAGAGTAAGAACAATATGTGCTTTCACTTCAGAGAGTCTCCAAAAGTCTCCAATAACTCCAGATAAAGTCGTTAGATTTGTCACTAGATGCTTTTTTGAAAATGTGGTCCTAATACTCGCTAAATATAGCAACTAAGGCGCTAAGGTAGCAAAACTGTCAGCGTGGTCTTCTGCGGCTGCCCGGCACCACTGGAGATTCACGTGCAACACGAACTCAGCGCATGCGCAGTGAACTACGTACGGTCTTAGTCACGAGTTAACCATGTGACTAAGTGGCTAACCAAGTGGCGAATATGTCCCTCTTTTGTGCTTGAGATACTATGATCCAGCAACATTAAAGAATCGACGTAACTGATAAGAAAATACTTAGACAAATAGGGAGTTTGGCGGTTCCACTTCAAAAACGTCGACATAATAGGATTGGCGAGTTAACCGTGAGTCAAGATAAGTGAACTCTACTGTATGTATCTTTAAATTGCAGTTCTAGCAAAATATATACATAAAGTCACATTTCTACAGTCACCCGGCATATACTATCAAACCCTACATGTAGATTTTATTTTAAGTGTGTTTTAAAGGGAGCTTTTTTTAAAGAGCAGACAGCTTTTACTCCCAAGAGTTAGTATTCAGGCCTGTCACCTCAGCCTTTTATCCTGAAAAGAGATACTTATCATGAACCATAAATCAATTGAGACATATCAAATAGGTTTGATGGCTATCCTTACAACATCTATGGCTTATCTGAGCTTTACACTGCAGCCTCTTATACACAACTAAATAACACAGAGGTGAATAAGCAATGAACAGAAAATACATAGGCCATTTCTAGGAGCACATTCATAGCAACATCCAGCATTAGATGTTTTTATATAATTTAAATATATATATAATTTTATTGTTATTTATTTATTTGATTTTTTATCCAAACTCCATTTTCTTTATAAAGTGGCACACATGAGGAAATCTTCAGCTTCATAAGAGCACTGCTTGAAACAAGGTCTCCTTGAATAACTATTGCAGCAAACCACCTTGAGAACTGAGAACCAAAAGGATCAACCCCCATTATAGCCTTAGATGGCCAATGACAATATGGTAGTAGTTTAAGGCAATCACAAAGAAATGCCCTCAAAAGATAGATAATGACTTAGAGAGATTGAGGTGAGAGCAGCTATTCAAGCACCACTGAGTGTTTGACCACATGAGTATTGATTGTGTCACCAGGTAGTGGTCATGAGACACCTGACAGGTTGTGAAAGATACACTTCATTAGATGTAAACATCTATGTAACCATGTTATTCTTAATTATTTTACACTTTCATTCTTTCTTAACTCCTGTTTGAACGCTTAATGTCTCTGGTCCAACTCGCAATTGATTCTTAAGTGCGTGGAAAAGGTGATAAAATGCAAGCACAACACTCTTTAAACTATAGGATAATAGAAAAGCTTTTCTAATTTCAAAAGTTGAGCTAAGTGAAAGCACAACCGTACAAGACTTGCAAAAGCAGTGCAACACTAATTATAACATTTCAACACAGATATACACGATCTATTAATGATTGGGGAGACAGAGATAAAATGAGCTACAGGGAAGGATGAGCCATCCCTTGTTTCTAGGCAACCATTCACAAAAATGTATGTAATAGCATTTTCAGGAAGAGGCAATAATTTAATTCCATTTGCGGTGAAGTGGAGCACATGACGAATGTAGTAAGTAGTTTATGGAAATTTTACATTACTGTTTAGATGGTGCCATCACGTGAGAGCTGCACAAAATAATGGATGGATGGATAGCGGAGATTCCGATTGGCTGTTAATGTTCTTTATCATTCATCAGCTGGAAAAAAAAAAATAGATCTAAAAGTGATTTTAGCAATAATGACAATGGCAGAGAAACTATATAAGGTTTTGGTGTGGACTTTGCTAATCCATTAAAATGATTATTAAAATTTTATAGTATTTGTTAAAATAATAAAATAATTATAATTACTGTGTGTGGTGTGAACAGCTCTTAACTTAGCTCCCTTAAAAGTGAACTTGCACTACATCGAAAACTGACGGTGTGGGAATGTTCTGCATGATTGTGAAGCATGTGTGCAAAAATGCCAGCAGTAATGTCACCCTGTAGCCTACAACTGGTTGTCCACTAAAGCTAAGCAGGGTTGTACCTGGTTATTTTCCTGGATGGGAGACTGACTTGATTGCTGCTGGAAGTGGTGTTAGGAGGCCAGCAGGGGGTGTGACGGGGACACTGTACTGCAACGAGTACCGTCTTTCTGATGAGACGATAAACCAAGGTCCTAATTCTCTGTGGTCATTAAAAATCCCAGGATGTCTTTCGCAAGAGTAGCGGTGTAACCCCGGCATACTGGCCAAATTTGTCCATCATGGCTTCCTAACCATCCCCATTCTCTGATTGGCTTCATCACTCTGTCTCCTCTCCACCAATAAGCTGGTGTGTGGTGAGCGTTCTGGCGCAATATGGCTGCCGTCGCATCATCCAGGTGGATGCTGCACTCTAGTGGCGGTTGAGGAGATCCCCCGTCCATGTAAGTGCTTTGAGAGTCTTTGATAAAGCGCTATATAAATGTAATGAATTATTATTATTATTAAAATTCCAATGAGGTGGGTACTTCATGACCAGGAAGCTTAAAGTGTACCCTGACCAAACAATGTCAGCTTCTCAGCAAGCACTCTGTATTAGATTGTGTTAGTCTATTTATTGTTTGTTTGTATCAAGCATATTATATATTTAGTCAGGAATATAATGGCAAGCAAACAGGTTTTTGAATTGTTTTGAATTACCTCCCTGCCTTGCTACATTACGAGTGAGGATACTTGTTTGGGACTGGAGCATGCATGTCAGCTTTAGTAATGGAGACTGATGGTGTTCATTCCGATAAACTTCCAGATGTGTAAAGAATCCACTTTTGGGATTGTTTTTAATCTCCGCTTCTGTTGGCTCTCTTCTCTAGGGAAGAAAAAATTATTCATATATCTCATGTCTTATGGCTCAAATCTCACGTTTGCTGAGGCAATGCATAGATTACGGGTCTACAATAAAGAGTCTATGGCTCGATCTCTCATTGTCAAGGCAGTGCACAGATGTGCACAAATTCTGAGGAATTAAATGCTGATATTCCCCAGGGTAAATAGATAACACCTCATTATACGGTCACCATCTCTCTTTGGTGCCCTCAAGGGCTTTTCTGCCCTGAAGAACACAAGGTGGTGGGGTTGGCAGAACAACCCCCTGAGGACACAGAAGAGAGATGTCCAGTCTCCAGTGTGCTTGAGTCTCAGTGTCTGTCTGGCACTGGCACTTGCCACTCAAGTTACACATGTTAGAGAGCAGTCTCGAGAGGCTGATTCCTTTAGTTGTCTTAGCCATCTTAGCATCTTGGGCTAAGACAGATCTGAGGAACATCATTACCTTGAGAAAGGTTTCAGCGAAGAGGTCCTGATGCCAATGTCAACAGTCTTCTGATGACAGTCGACTCTAGGACTAAGTGGCTAAGTCATTTCCCTTTGCTGCCCTCAAGAGGCAGTTCGGCCAATCTTGCCACCCCAAGCACAAATCTCTGTGTCTGCCCGGAAACGTAGTTCACTGGTTCACCGCTTCAGGACACCAAAATGGTAGCTTGGCTAACACAAAAGTGTGATTTCTCCATTACAGAGGACCCCTTTTTCAGGCATGGTGTGGAATTTTTAATTTGGCAATGCAGGCACCTCTGTCCATTGCCAGTATCGGTTCAATCCTCACAGCTGTGAGCAAGATAAGCTAAGATAAGTCATTCACTGTCAAACAGTTTCAAAACTGTTAGGTCTGATGGTAGCTCATTTTGACCTGCTGTGTTGGACCATTTTCACTGCTGCATAGCGGTTTCCTGTCTGTCCTGAACCTGCTTTGAATAGGTTTTTTTCATCACTTTTTTGCTTGACGTTTATATTGCTTAATATAACTTAGACAATATTAGATCATTTAAATAAATTGTGATTGTCACATCAATCTGACATTGCTAGCTTTACATGAATAAATGACATGTTCTAGCTTATTTAATCTATCATCTGTGCATACAGCCTTTTCTCTCTTTTCTCGTGCTCGCACCTTTTTACAAGTTCATCAAACAATTGTGGTGAATCGGATCAGTAAACACACGCAGTGAGACATATCATCTTCTTCTGTTATCGTCACTTGCACTATCTGCCACATGTATAGCATAGATTTCTCTGTCAGCGTCAAGGGTTTCACATGTAATAAATGCAGGGAGATAGTAAGGCTGACAGAGAAGATTTCTGATTCAAAGACATGCATCCAAACTAGTAGGAATGCAAAGGCTTTAGATAGTGCTTTGGATGCGACTAGTTTAATAAATCCTGTACATTGTTCGGTTCCAGTTGTCCTTGCAGCAGGGCAACTGGTTGACTGTGAGAGGGCATAGTCATGGGTCAAAACGCAGCTGCTCAGTTCCAATCAGAATATCAAACAGGTTCTCCCCACTCAGTGACGCAACCACTGAGAATCCTGTTGAAAGTGCTCTAGTCAATGGTCATTCAATTAGACAGAACATGAAAATAAAGACAGAGTGCCTGACGTCAAAGCAAATTTAAACGTGCTGGTTAATGCTAATCCTAAAATCTCTGAAATTGTTCTTCATGTCGGCACCAATGATGAATTAACATTAAAGAGATGTGTGAACTCAAGTACGATGTCAGACACAGTAAAATGCTCTGAAACACTTCCTGTTTGTAGGAGACATGAGATACTTAGCAGACTGTCCTCACTCAATGGCTGGATGTCTAAGTTGTGCCCGCTGAATAATATAGGGTTAGCTATAGAATAATATAGATATTTGTACAAATTTTTGGGGCAGACCTGACCAGTTGAAAAGAAATGGAATTCATCCCTCCTGGGGTGGTGCCGCTCTTCTCTCCAGTAATATGGCAAATGAGAGTTGACACTTCACTAGCTTGGCCCCAGATCAGGAAGCAGACAGACTGTGTCAGGGTTCTGCCACATTCGGTCTAGTCATTTCTTGGTTTTGTGGCAGAGCTCTGACACTACCGTATTGTCTCGTGTCTGATGTGTGTGCGCATGGCCTCGAGTATTCGAGCTGTGCGCGCGCTTGTCTGTGTAACGTCTTATGTGCGAGTTATGATGTCTGATCCCGAGACTGGTCTTGTCTAGTTTCGGTTTTGGATCGGGATTCGGGCATTCATAACTCGTTTTGTTCGTCCTTGTCGTGAGCTCACGAGAACAGGTGTTTACACTCATTCTTGCGAGCTCTACGTCTTGTGAGTGGGCGCGGTTTCAAGCGTTGCGCGAGCCGCGCCTCCTCTCGTCCGTGTGTTTATGTTTTGGCACGCGGTTCGCATCCCATCGGCCGCGTGCTTGTTTTGTCACGCGCAGTTTGGTTTGTCGCCAGCTGCGCGTCGTCTTTGTGTAATTGGCTTCATGTTCATGTCTCGTCTGTTACCCCGCCCGTCTTGTTTCATTGTCATTAGTTTGATTTTATTCCAGCTGTGTCTCTCTCTCTATTGCTTTTCCTCCTGGGTATTTAGTCTCCTTGTGTTTGCCGTCCTGTGCTGCTTCGTTGCACTTTGTATGCCTGAGTTTTGGTCCATGTGTTGTGTCAAGTCATGTCAAGATCTAGTCTAGTTCCAGTCAAGTCAAGTCTAGTCCTAGTCAGTTTTTCACCACGGGGTAGTTTTGTTTGTGTTTTTTGTTCTTGTTTTCAATAAACTCTCTTCCCCTTGCGATTGAGTCCTCGCTCACTACTAAAACCCTGACAGAACGAAGCAGCCAAATGAGGACTCAGCGGGGAAAGAAAGCACCACCACCAGCACCTCCGGCGTCCTGCCCTCTTTATGCCCGCTGGCTCAAATTTAGGGCATTGAGCTCCCTCCGCCAGCAAGGGGCTGAACCGGCACAGTTTGCCCTGGACTTCAGTAGAGCCGCTGATGGTCTAGGGCTCAGTGATGGGGCGCTTAAGGACCTTTTTAATTATGCCCTGGACAAGCCATTCAGCTGGTGGAGTATGAGGGGGATGGATCATCTAGACTTCTGGGGGTTTGTGAAGGCTCTAACAACACCATCCACAATGCCAACCCCCGAGGAGTTCTTGGCAGCTGCTCTCCCAGAGGAGTTTCTGTCTACTACAGTGCCATCAGAGGCACCCATGGACTCTGCTACATCACGCCCTCGGAAGCACCGGAGGAAGTAGAGGGCGTCCCCCCCTTCAGTCGGTCAGGAGGCCGGCGCCCAAGAGCCCGCAGTCGGTCAGGAGGCCGGCGCCCAAGAGCCCGCAGTCGGTCAGGAGGCCGGCGCCCAAGAGCCCGCAGTCGGTCAGGAGGCCGCCGCCCAAGAGCCCGCAGTCGGTCAGGAGGCCGCCGCCCAAGAGCCGACTGATACTACGCCGCCTCGTCGCCCTCGGAAGCACCGGAGGAGGAAGAGGGCTTCCTCCAACCCGCAAGCCACAGAGGCCGGCCTCGCCCTGCCGGCGCCGCCCAAGCGCCTCGCCCTGCCGGCGCCGCCCAAGCGCCTCGCCCTGCCGGCGCCGCCCAAGCGCCTCCCAGATTTGCCTGACCTCCCAGAACGTCTAGATCTGCGAGACCGTTCAGACCACCCTGTCCTGCCTGAGCTCCATGTCTGTCCAGATCCCCATGCTCGTCCAGATCCTCTAGACCTTCCAGAGCCTCAACCGGTCCTGCCAAACCCATCCAAGTCTCCAGTCCTTCTGGTGCCGCCCTGGCCTTCTGCCGAGACTCTTGATCTGCCGGAGCCGGCCTGGCTCACCCCTCCAGCACCGCCTGACCCGCCAGTCTTGTCTGAGCCTGCCTGGCTCGTTCCCCCGGCTCCGCCATGGCCACCCGCCAGTAACCCGGTAATGTCTGAGCCGCCCTGGCTCATCCCTCCAGTTCCCCCTCCCTGGTCTGTGTGTTTTTTTTCATTATGGACTGTTTTTTGAGGCATTTTTTCACGTTTGAGGACTATTTTCAGTTATTTTTCTTGATGAACTAAGGACTATTTTCCGTTTTTCTTCTTCTTGATATTGGGGACTTGAATTAACATTTTCATGACCTTTTGAGTATTTATGATTTTGGTTGAGGACTGTTTGCATTACTCTTCTTCATGATGCTAGGGACAGTTTGAGTTAACATTTTTTTTCAGTACCTTTTCGAGGACTCTTTTGAGTTGATATTCGTGATGTTTTGAAGACTTTTTATTTCGGAGTCATTTTCATGTTGTATTTGAGTACTGTTTATTTTGCTTGCTTGTGTTTGCCTGCCTTGTCTTCCCTCCCTTGTCTTGGTTTTCTTTATTTTATTTATTTTTCTTCCCCTGGTCTTGTTCGCTTTTGGCTTGTGGGTCTGTGTTTTCTTGTCTTGTGTGGAGTTCTTCGTAGGGACGCCAGGTGGCGCCCCTTTAGAGGCGGGGTAGTGTCAGGGTTCTGCCACATTCGGTCTAGTCATTTCTTGGTTTTGTGGCAGAGCTCTGACACTACCGTATTGTCTCGTGTCTGATGTGTGTGCGCATGGCCTCGAGTATTCGAGCTGTGCGCGCGCTTGTCTGTGTAACGTCTTATGTGCGAGTTATGATGTCTGATCCCGAGACTGGTCTTGTCTAGTTTCGGTTTTGGATCGGGATTCGGGCATTCATAACTCGTTTTGTTCGTCCTTGTCGTGAGCTCACGAGAACAGGTGTTTACACTCGTTCTTGCGAGCTCTACGTCTTGTGAGGGGGCGCGGTTTCAAGCGTTGCGCGAGCCGCGCCTCCTCTCGTCCGTGTGTTTATGTTTTGGCACGCGGTTCGCATCCCATCGGCCGCGTGCTTGTTTTGTCACGCGCAGTTTGGTTTGTCGCCAGCTGCGCGTCGTCTTTGTGTAATTGGCTTCATGTTCATGTCTCGTCTGTTACCCCGCCCGTCTTGTTTCATTGTCATTAGTTTGATTTTATTCCAGCTTTTCCTCCTGGGTATTTAGTCTCCTTGTGTTTGCCGTCCTGTGCTGCTTCGTTGCACTTTGTATGCCTGAGTTTTGGTCCATGTGTTGTGTCAAGTCATGTCAAGATCTAGTCTAGTTCCAGTCAAGTCAAGTCTAGTCCTAGTCAGTTTTTCACCACGGGGTAGTTTTGTGTTCTTGTTTTCAATAAACTCTCTTCCCCTTGCGATTGAGTCCTCGCTCACTACTAAAACCCTGACAGACTGGCTGTTCTTTGAAAAAGAAAATACAAAATGCAGTACTCTTTAAACATTTTAAGGCTAAAAACTTAATTGATGTCCAACAAACAAAAAATGGATATAACACTGATGAACAAATAATAAACTTTGGGTTGCTGAATATACAATAACTCTCCTCAAAAGCACTGATCGTGAATGAAATGATTACAAATTATGAACTAGATGTGCTGTGCTTGACAGAAACCTAGCTGAAACCAGACTATTACATTACTTTAAATGAGTCCTCCCCTCAAGAGTACTGTTATAAACCTGAGCCTCTTCTGAAAGGTACAGTAGGAAGTGTTGCTGTAATTTATAGTAATACCGTCAGTATTCCTCAAAGTCTAGTTTGAATCATAATTATTTTGAAGTGATGGTGCTTTATGTAAAACTATCTCATGTAAACTAAGAGTTTGATGCAAAGAATTTGCTGATTTTCTATCAAAAGTTAGTATTGGCTACAGATAAAGTCATAATTGTTGGTGATTGTAATATCCATGTCAATAATGAAAAAGACACAATGGGATTGACATTAGAGATTTTAAACTCTACTGGAGTTAGACAACACGCATCAGGACCCACTCTTTGTCATAATCACACCTTAGATCAACTATTTTCACATTGAACCACTGTTGATGTTGTTGAAAATCCACAACAAAGAGATAACATCTCAGATCACTATTTAGTAGCATGTACACTACCTTTGGACAAAGCTGAAAAACTAACTCCTTGTTACAAATATCATAGAACTGTTACTTCTAATGCTATAGATAGCTTTATAAAAAACTTTTCTGAACAGTTTCATGTACTCAGCATCTCAGATAGCATAGAAGAGCTTGATGTTGCAACAGAAACTATGAACTCTCTCTTTTCTAGCAATTTAGACACAGAAAACCTGTTCGAGTGTTATACAATAATCTAGGTTATTATGCCGGGATCTTTTTGGTCTAATACTCTCTGTTTTTAAAGAATTAAGTAGTAGAAAGTTATTAGTCATACATTTTTTATATAAGTTTTTTTTACATATTTATGTTCATTTAGTGAATTGGTAAATTTCTTCAGGATGAGAAGAAATATAGAGCTGATTATCATCAGCGTAACAGTGCAAGCTAATGCCATGCTTCCTAATAATCGCACTCAAAGGTAGCATGCTCAGGGTGAAAAGTCTAATTAGGGTAGTCTCAGTACTATGATATACTCAACACATGATGAACAGCCCCTCTGGGCTGTTAACGGGCTCTAGGATGGCGGCCTCCGGGCCGGTAACGGGCTCTGGGTCGGCAGCCTCTGGGTCGGTAACGGGCTCTGGGACGGCGGCCTCCTTGCTTTTCCGTTTCCTCCCTTTGCGACGGTGGCGGGTGAACTCTTTTGTCGCTGGCTCTGGCTCTGGCAGACGGGTCGCCACGGGCTCTAGGACGGCCTCCTGGCCGCGACTCTTGCGCAAAAACATAACAAAACACTGAAGACCAGGAACATGGCAACATCCACACATGACAGCAAAATACTTCATTAACAACTGACAAACACAAGGGAAATGCAAGAGTGATTTATACACAAGGGGAATCACAAACACCTGGGAGACTAACGAGAAAGTGATTACATGACAGGTGCAGGGAGTGAAAGAATGACAAGACTGTCAGGAAGTGACAAAAGACCTAGACAGACAGGAACAGTGTTACAAATTGTTTGCGTGATTAATTCATACTGAGTTCATCCTCTCTTGCCTCCAGCACCACAGCCATCACTATAAATCATTAAGGTAAATTTAAAACTTAATTGAGTAATTATCATTATGCTACAATTAATTAGGCTGTGTAAAATTAGTCATAAAGTTTCAAGAAAGTGGTAAAAAGCATGTTCTCAATTAAATTAGTCATAGTGCAGGTCCACCTTTAACACCATGGTCATCACTGTTATCCATTAAGGTACATTTACAACATAATTGTGTAATTATTGTCATGCTACATTTAATTGTACGGTTATATACAATTGTGTGTAAAAGTAGTAAATATAGTCATAAAGGCTCAGGAAAGCGGCATAGTTACAATTATATTAACAAATAAAAGAGGACCTTTCGGTTTGTCATTCACCAAAAGAAATTATCTCTAATAATGTATCTCCAAATACTTTGTTTCCAGGCTGCCTCCAGATCAGATGAAGGGCCTGCACCTGGACATGGCCACAAAATAGCCCTAAAGTGTCTGCAGAGACTGTGATTCCACTAGACTCTCGCCCGGGAATATCATGAATCCCATCTCCAACCAGACAGAACTTGATTTAATATTTTGATTTGAATTGTTGTCAATATAATAATCATGCACTGTTTGGCTTTTGGCCAGATGGAAAAGGAAGTAAACTCATTGCTGAGGAAAGGCACCATAGAAAATGTATCCTTCTTGGATAAAGAGTCCAGTTTCTACAGCAGTTACTTTATTGTTCCCAAGAAGGATGGAGTGTTGCAGCCCATCCAAGACCTGTCTTCTCAACAGCTCAGTAATGCAACTCAAGTTCAAAATATTGGCACTAAAACAGATTGTGACTGATTAGATCCAAGGATTGGTTCGACACCATCGACTTGAAAGGTGCTTATTTCCAAATCTCCATCCTACCAAACACACGAAGTTCCTCAGGTTTGCCTTTGGGGAGAAGGCATACCAGTATCGTCTTCTTCCTTTTGGCCTGGCTCTGTCACCTGCACTTTCACCAAATGCATACTCAATTATATAGACGACAGGCTAATAGTTGCCCAGTTGCCTCATTTAGCGGTTCGACATCAAGATGTTGTTCTTGCGCATATGAAAGTGTTATGGTTGAGGCTTGAATGTAAGCAAAAGTGTGCTCTTTCCTCTACAGAGGACCACCTTCCTAGTCATTGTATGGAATTCAATGTCAATGTCAGTATGGCTATCCCCTGTGTGCATCAATGCCATCCTCTCAGCTTCAAAGAGCATCAAGCAAGGCCAGTCACTATCAAGGACTTCCAAAAGAGTGCTGAGTCTCATGGCGGTTGCTTCCAGCGTCATTCCAGTCAGGATGCTGTATATGAGGACGCTGCAGTGATGGCTCAGAACTAGAGGGTTGGAAGAGGTTCCGCTAAAGTTCCTCTCCCTAAAGACACTATTTTTCTCTTAGCCATCATGCTAAAAATCATTGCTAAAAAGAATTGGGGACCTACAGGCGCTTTCTGTAACTCCCTCCTATCTAAAGTTTGTTCCATGGATGGCAAGGGCCTTCCCCCATCCCAGGCAAGGCTATGTACCAAAGGTTCCCACTCATGTGGCTTGGTCTATTGTTCTGCAGGCCTTTTGCCCTTCCCCCTTCGGTGACCAGGACCAGGAATAAAAAAAAAAAAACAAGGTCGACCTTTGTCACTGAGGTGGCGTTGGTATATCGTTCCCCTAGCATTTGACACAGCGTGAGTTCCCTTGAAAAGGGAACATCTCAGGTTGCTTATATAACCATAGTTCCCTGAAGAGGGAATGATATGATGCGTCTTTGGCCTCAGCTCAGAGCTGTGAAGCATGTGAGCCTTCAGTCTTTTATCATCATACAGATACAAATAATGGTGTATAATCATACAGTTGAATTATTTTAAATTACTTATTCATGAAATAAAAACTCTAACAGATGTTACCGGCCCATGACGTGCATTCAAAATCTTTCGATCGATTTCATAGTACTTCACGACACAATATGCCAAGGGATTCCCCTAGCGCTTTGAAGTAGCATCTTGGTTCCTCTTCAGGGAACTATGGTTGCGTATGTAACCTAAGACGATTTCTTAAAAGTCATACGAAGATATTACTATCAGGAAGTATTAGGATTCTTTCATGATTGCAATTTTTGGTGCACACCTGGGTTCGACTTTTTTCGACCCAGCATTTGTTTGGCTTGACAAAAAACGGTTTCCTCAATGTGAAAATACAATCCGAGTCTGTATGAAAAAGGAACCATGTTACCCATGTTACCTGGGTTACCATGTTAACTCAGTACGGTTCGCTGCTGATATGAACACAATCAGACTAAATCAGAGAAAAGAACAACTACTGATGACGTATGATTTGATAAAAAATTTTGTTTGTGTTAATACTTTCTTTAAAAGTGTGACTGATGCACTGAAAGCAAAGTATATATCTTATTCCTGCTCACCTTCAATAGAAATGGAGTCCCACATTCTTTAGAACATTTGCAGTACATTCGCTGCAGATAGACCCTAGTGCCGTTATGTGCTGACTCTTTGAAAACAAAACCTAAGTTTCAAAAACAAAAAATATGAAAGTGAGGTGAGTAACATTATGCATTTTGTCGCCTTCTCCTGTGTCGACGTTACCAAGCAACAGGGTTAAACAGCTGCTGCTTTGATGATGTAAACTCAGCGCTGTTCAGACACAAATAATAATGTGATTGTGAACACAATTCAGTGGAAGCATGAAGAGAGGGGGGCAACCGAACTTGGGCTTGGACCAAGCAATCAAATCTGTGTGAAAGCACCCTAAAAAATACAATAAGATCAAAACCTAGAGCATAGGGCAATATTAACAATGAACAATAAATTTAGTCATTGACAATTTTGGTTTATTTCTCACACAAGAGCACACTTTTATTGCATTCAGTCTGTTTTACATTAAGCAATACAAGTGCTACCTCAACATACTTTTCATCATCTCAACTTTCCTTCATTGCTTTGATGGAGTCAGCGGTACAAAAGCTAATTTCCCTTTGACACTCTGGTAAACCAATAAAGCATACATAAAGTGAAATCAGATCCTGGAGGGGTGTTTATTGAGTTGGTTAAGGATCATTGCTGCGCTTATGGTGCTTTATCAGCTCAGCAACCAAATGCATTGGGTGCCATCAAAGGTGAAGCTGTCATTTAGCCTCTGAAAGCCAATGCAACATTGAGACTGTACTATTGACTTTGGGACTTCAATGACAGCCCATTACACTTAGCCCATGATAGCCTGCTGGTGAGCCCCTGGCACTCTACGGGGCCACTACTTGACAATAACTCCAGTGGGTGTGGACAAGACAAGGACAAGGAATGAATTTCCCATGGCTGAGTGTCCTCTGGCTGGCATGCTCTAGGATACCCCTCCAGACTCTCTCACCTGGGTATTTCAGCAAGCTCTGTGCCTTCAATCATATCGCTGATTTTTTTGTACTTTCCATTTTGTCACTTTCTGATTGGTCCAAGGTAGAAAATGTTATGCTATTTTATATTTAAGACTACGCCAGTTAGCATATGATGCCTACAAACCCAACACATATGGATAAAAAAAATGCACCAGATTAACAAAAATAGTCCAGGCCACAATCTTTAAATGCAGAGAAAAGAGAGAAGCATGACTCTCTGATTGGCACTGTTGCTTCTTTTACTACTAGTGGTCCTCTCGTTCTCTACCTTGATTACAACATTTCAGTATTGCGCTTCAATCGCAATTATCCATGAATTACCCATGAAAAGCCAAGGGCGTGCTGGCCATCACAGTGATTATTTTTGAGAGATTATAATATATTTTTGAGAGATTTTTGAGAGATTTACAAACTGTAAATTTGGAATTCCCATTCCATTTTCATGATAGCCATGTCATAATAAAAGACTGTATGGGACTTCAGAGCAAATCTGGTCATAAACAAGACTCTGATGTCGGTCATAAACTGACTGACCAGAACCCAAAACAACACTTCTTTTTATTTCTCCTCAAAGAGAAAGTATGTAAAATATTTAGCTGAACTAAACTCATGTCATGTTTGATGAACTTTTCAATATTAATGAAATGAACTGAACCAACACTTAACTTATTTAATGACTCTATTGACTCTATTCTTATTTAATGACTACATTGTTAGTTGAAACAATGTACTGAAAAAGTACTCTATTTTAATGACTATTTTTTACAGCAAAATCTGAATTTGTCTTGATGAAGTTTTAATTCATTGATTTGTTTATGTCCCTGTTTATTACTGTGAACCTGTCTGGCATCCTTTATAAACAAATAAGCTAGGAGTGTATCTCTATTTTTATTAAGGGGAAGAGGCATGAGAGGAAGTGTGACATGAGAAGTGGAATTACGCATATTTCATCAATGATGTCATCCATAGCACAATTATAAACAAATAAGTATAATGAATATGTTGACTATATTGAGTATACACAGAGTATATTTCCACTACTTCCGCATTCGCCACACTGGGTAGACAACAGCTGATGGTGGTGAAGTGGGATGCGAGAACTGGAGTAGCCCATCTTCTTTCAGTTATGTGTAGCAACCCAACCTATTCTAACATGAAAGGAGCATACACTTGTATCTAGGTATTTCTAAGGGCAAAGCAACATGTAAGAAAGTGGGGAGCGGAATTGCTCATCTTTCCTCACCATTGCTAGCCAGTGCAAAACTATAAATGCATAAAGAGCACATTGCTAAATATGTCTAAACTCGCAACACTGGGGAGACAATGGCTGAAGAAATGGGGCACTAGAAGTGGAATAGTCCATCTTGCAGCTATGTCTGGCAACCCTACATATGCAAACAAGAAATAAACAAGTTTATTTAGTTGAAACAATGTACTGAAAAAGATCCTGTATTAAAATTAAATAATCTTTACAATAATAATTTTTACTTTCATTACTTACAAGCACAAATCTGACATGGAAAACTACTATAGCATGCCAGGTTGTGTAATGGACCCTTATATCATAGACTAATAAACACAAAGACACGTGGCGTGGATGTTCTGCTTTGAGATGTTTTATAATTTAAATTAAATGTTTTAAAATCATATTTAAATGTTCATAAACAACAGATTCATTGCTTGTTCTTACAGTTTTTTTATATATATATCTGAGTAAAACATTGCAACAAAACAGGTGCTGTTGTTTCAAGCCCTGTCAAGTTTTTGACATCCAACTACAATTTCTTACTGCTGATAAACAGCTGTTGTTTCATAGCAATTAGGTATTAGAATCTAATTATTATATAATGTATTGTTTTCATCTTGTGTCAAATATATGTTTTCAAATGGGTTTTCGTTCGGAAATGTAAAAAATAAATACACCATCTTTCTCATTTCAATAGTAATAATGTCTTCTCAGAGAGTATTGAAAACTACACTTTATGGTTATATATGATAACAGTTTAATAATGTATATTAATACCAATATATCCTATATGAATGAAATCTTTGCAAATGGGTAGATATACTTTTGAAGAAAATAAAGCGGACCTCACACTAGCTCAAACAACTACCTAATATTGTTGTCAGAATGACATTAACAGGTACTAACTGCAGCCAAATCAATAGTTCGAGCTCAAGCCTCTGCTGTGAAAAGTAAAATGCTCCACTAGGAGCTGTTTAATTTATTTATTTTCTTTGAGGTCCTTCTGATAGGCACTCAGAAATGCTACTGCACTCAGTCAGCAGAGATACTATCCCTGGATATTTTTTCCCTCGTTTAGAACACTGAGTCTTGATCACAAGCTGTCCTGGGTGCACTCTGCGCCTCTCATGCAGCAAAAGTGTCTTTAAAGCATTTTAAGAAATCTTCTTGTGGTATCAGAGGTAGGTGAACTGTATTGTAAAAAGGTCAGCCTCAAAGAAGTTATTTGATGCAGTAGAGCAGGTACATCTTGCTTCTAGAACCTGAAAGACGACATGGAGTCAGCAGGAATTAAGGTGTAGGACAGTATGATAAAGCCTTCAGCCCTTTGTGTATCTTCATTTCAGATCTGCCAAGTGGATCAGCTTAGTAGCCTTAGTGGTGTATGAGTTTCTTCTTAGTTTGGCAAATAAATCCATGAGTTCACAGATTTGGGCATCTTTGAAAACAGTAAAAAGGACGTTCTCTTCATTTTTTTGGCAACAGCGATGAGGAATGCTTTTATAGTATTGCCAAATTCAGCTCATAATTTAGGGCCATCTGTGGTAGTTGTTTAAAGCAAGTTTGTGATGGACACTTTAATAACGTAACTTGTGTCATTAATCCAAAACTTTTTAATCTCCAATATGAATATACGCCTACAAGAAAAAAAAAATTGCAATTGCAAAAGTGCAATTGGCCAAATAGCTTTTTAAAATATACACTGGATAAAAACATGAGATATAAAAAAAAATTCAAATATATTTTTATATAAAATATATAATATTTAAAAAACAGAAAAAAATATATATATCATATAATAATACAGTGTATGTTCATTAATGTGATATAATGCAATCATTCCACAATCGTTCGATTTATTTCACATTGCTTCACGAAAGCATTCCCTTAGCGATTCAACACAGCATCTCATTTCCTCTCTGGGAACAGTTGTTACATACGTATCGATCATATCGAAAACGGTTCAGTATGGAGTTCCTCAAGATTCAGTGCTAGAACTGTTGCTTTTTACCCTGTACATGCTTCCTTTGGGTGCAATCATTAGGAAGCATAGCAATAGTTCCCTTTCAAGGGAACTTCGAGCTGCGTCATAGCACTGTGGGAACGCCCCGCGTCATCAACTCTTGAAGCACAATAGAAAACACCTGTGAGAGTGACGTGAAAGTCGTCATGAGCCAGGATAAAAGGCACGCCCAACCTGGAACCGGCAGCTTTGTCGTCTTCAACAAGCACGAGAAGACTGTCTGTGTGAGTGTTCGTGATCTGAAATGTCTGAAACATTTAAGCGCTGCGTGTTTCCCTGTCCGCGGTTTATCACAGGCGGGGACACGCACACTTTATGTGTTTATTGTTTGGGAGAAGAGCATTCTGCGCTCGCGTCTCGCAGTCTTTGAGGAGGCTCAATCTAGGCTTGGCATTCCGTGGCCGGTTGAGCACGAAACTGAGCGCCCTCGTAGGGGCGGCTGTGAGGCGCCAGTATCTTCCCTTCATACCTGACCTTCACACTGAGGTGTCGAGGTCATGGTCGAGACCTGCATCTCACAGAGTGAGCACGAAGGGTTCAGCGTTGTACTCTACAGTTCAAGGGGCGTCAGCTGCCGGGTATGGGGGGTTACCCAAGGTTGAGAACGCCTTAGCCAGTTATCTCGCGCCGTCCTCATCTTCAATAAATACCCCATCGCTCCCGTCCAAGCAGTTGAGGATATCTTCCTCTCTGGCAGGGCGGGGTTTTTCGGCAGCAAGCCAGGCAGCGGGGTGCCTTCACACCGCCTCGCTGCTACAGGCTTATCAGGCGGAGCTTCTCAGTGACTTGGGTCAGGGTGATTTGGAAACAAACCCTGACTCTATTGCTGAGCTTCGTAGAGTGTCAGACCTGGCCCTGCGTGTCTCCAAGGAGACAGCGCGGGCAGTTGGGAGCGTTATGGCTTCCATGGTGGCTATAGAAAGGCACCTTTGGGTGGGGCTCACATCCCTGAAGGACGGAGAGAAAAGTGTACTGCTCGATGCTCCATTTGTGTCCTCCGGTCTCTTCGGCGGCGCCGTGGAGACCATAGTAGATAAATTTCAAGTGGCCTCCAAACAGAAGGAGGCTTTTCAGTCTTTCCTGCCTCGCTTGTATGATAAGCATTCGCGACCCAGTACCTCTTCCTATCGCTACGCGCAGAGGCGTAGTGTAGCGACTCGGCAGCCTCCGGATGAGTCTGGGGGCGCGGACAGGCGGACGCAAGACCTGAGAGCTACCCTTCAAGCGAGAAGGAGGGGAGGAAAGGCCTTGAGCAAGAGGCCGTGACTCTTTACTTGAAAAAAAAAAGAAAAAAGAAAAAAAAAAGAGGAAAGAGTTACATATATATATATATGTTTTAGCGTACCAGCGCTTCGGGGTTGGTTGCGCAGTTTTTTCAGGCGGCCTTGTGGGGTCGCCCCTCCGAGGAGGTTCCTAGACCATTCAGCCCTGTGTTGATATATGTCAAACCTCTCTTGAGGCTGTATTTGGGATGAACGTGCAAGCACCACCCATATTCATCAGTACTCTGATGCGGCGCATGCGTGCGGTTGGTGGTTTGTTTTTGCTCCTCTTCATTCCCTCTGGCTCGTTGGGCGGCTCTGATAAGCATATATATGTATCCAGGGCATATCTTTGTGTTACCTTTCTTGGTGTCAGGCAGTATTTGTGACGGTTTCTAGGATGGCTCGGATCCCCTTCGGGGGACCATTCACCTAGGCGTCGCCAGGGTGTTGTCAGTGTTAACCCGGGGGGCCCCGGGCACTTAGACGTTCCCCTATTGCTGATATGTCCGATATATTCCTCATGGTCCTGTCAGCCAGCAAGTTGTGACGCGTTCACTAGGGTGCCTGGATCCCCTTCGGGGGGCCATCCCCCTAGGCGTCTCCAGGGTGTTGTCGGGGTTAGCCTGGGAGGCCCCGGGCGCACCGATATTACCCTGTTGCTGGACGTACCCACCTTCTGAGGGAGGTTCTACGCGTCACTGGGTTGTGGCCTGTTTTCTCTAGAAACCACTTCCTGGTGCGTGGTAGTAGCTCCAGCCGTGGCTTGGCCTAAGCCCCTGCGGTTGTTGTAGCCTGGTGCGTGATGGACCTCCTTGGCGATACAGTGACCCCTAGGCAAGTGCCTCAAACCAGACTATTTCGAGAGTGCCTCAAGTCAGGTTCGACTCTCGCTATGTACAGATCTGGGCCGGGCAGCACAGCAGTGCTTAAGTCCCCTTGAGTATTTCGGGTTCACCGCGCCTACACTTGATTGGTGGCTGCTCCACGGCTGGTGCTGGCGACGCGCTTGAGGTGCGGTGGTCCCTCCCCGGAGGGCCTCCACCTCGGGTGTCCTGGGGGTGCGTGTGAAACGGGTTTTTTTTCCCCTTGTACTTCCCAGGCTCGCTTTGCTGGGCCGAGGGTGGCTACCGCAACGGAGGTTCGGCTCGCAACTGAGGTTGTGAGGCCGGTCTTCGCGCTGGGTCCCCTGCGGGTCTTTTCTCTCCCTGGCTGAGGCTGGAGGAGGGCTAGACCTCTTACTGCGGGGGTTTCCCCTCTCGTCATTGGTCAGGAGGTCTGCAGCCCGGTGCGAGCACTGGCTGTGGCTTACTTGGGGTTGAGGCCCGGTGGGCCATGCAGATCACTCAATGAGGCAGGCGTTAGCTGAGGCTATCTCACCTTGAGGGGCTGGTCTTCTCGAGGGTGCCAGAACATCTCCGCTGGAGCACGTTTGGCAGCATTCTTCGGCGCTCGGTGGCGTTGGTATATCGTTCCCACAGTGCTATGACGCAGCTCGAAGTTCCCTTGAAAGGGAACGTCTCAGGTTACGTATGTAACCATAGCTCCCTGAGAGGGAACGAGACGCTGCGTCATTAGCCTAGCGCCTACGCATGCGGGCTTGTTTCAGACTCCGCTTAAGCTGCCGGTTCCGGGTTGGGCGTGCCTTTTATCCTGGCTCATGACGACTTTCACGTCACTCTCACAGGTGTTTTCTATTGTGCTTCAAGAGTTGATGATGCAGGGCGTTCCCACAGTGCTATGACGCAGCGTCTCGTTCCCTCTCAGGGAACTATGGTTACATACGTAACCTGAGACGTTTTCACTGTTACGCTGATGATAATCAGCTCTATATTTTTTCTGATCCTGATTAAATGTACCAATTCACTAAATTAACAGAAGGCATAACTGGTAAAAAAAAATGGATGACTAATAACTTTCTACTAATTAATTCTAAAAAAAACAAAAACAGAAACTCTAGTCCAAAAAGTTCAGCATGTTAAAACCTGGACTTCAGTTTGGGTTTCTAGTGCGTTAGTTGACAGAGCTCTGACACTGCCCGTTTGTGTCTTGTGATTGTGAAACGCCACCCATCTTGTTCCCTCGTTTCCCTTAATTGAGCCCATCTGTCTCTGCTCATGTGTTCCCTATGTAATCCTGGTGTTTGTTTATTTCTTTATTGTAATAAATCCCTCCTTTTCACTCTGCACTTGAGTCCTCCCCGTTAATGTCTGTGACAAGACTAGTGCCTAACACTCGATGTCAAGTGTTTGTCGTCAGTTAGAAACCTGGGTGTGCTCTTTGATACCATTCTTGCATTTGAAAGCCACGTTTCTAGCATCTGTAAAATGGCATTTTTACAACGTATCCTCTCAATGACAAATGCGGAAAAGTTAGTTCATGTGTTCATGAGTTCAAGGCTAGATTATTGTAATGCTCTACTAGGTGGTTGCACTGCATGCTTAATAAACAAATTCCAGCTGGTCCACCAGGAAGTATGAGAACCTGCATTGGCTTCCTATTAAACACCGAATACTTAAACAGCGAATTACTTACAAAGCATTACATTTTTTAGCTCCCCAGTACTTGACTGATCTCTTAACACATTATAGTCCTTCACGTCTATTGCAATCCCAAAATACTGACCTGCTGATAATACCTAGAATATTAAAGTCATCTACTGGCGGTCGATCCTTTTCCTATTTAGGTCCTAAACTCTGGAACAGTCTTCCTAAAAAAGTTCGAGGAAGCAGACACACTCTGTCAGTTTAAATCTAGACTAAAAACACATATCTTTAACTTGGCATACACTTGACTATGATCACCAAGTTTCATGTCAGTTTCATTCCATGAGTTTCATGTCAGGAATTACAATAATTCACCAAAAAGCAGAATAAAATGTAATGTTATGAATTTACTGTAATATATACTAATTTATATACAGTGGAATACAGTTATATCGACGGCCTCAGGAGTTGAAAAAAGCATCGAGATAACTGATGATCGAGATAACCAACAGTCAATATGCCAATTTATTTCATGAAGCGATCGGCATGCTATAAAAAGGTATGTGTATATACTGTATATGTATGCACTGTATATGTTTGCTAAAAACAAAAGGCATATGTGCACCAACTAACAACAGAGATTTACCATTATACAATAAAAAGCACCCTCGATTCTCAATACAAACCTTTAATTATATTCTCCAACATTGCAAACACAATTTCGCTCACAGAGTAAACAGTCATTACATATTCGTGAGGTCATCAAGCTACTAGATTGCATATTTTCTTGCGTTCTGCCTGTCTAATGTGCTTTCTCAACAAATTCGGCTTCATCCCGTCTTTCAATAACCGGGTTCTTCAATCCGCAGCGGCGCTGAGCAGAGCGCACGTTAGAACAGAAGCACTCACTGCTCATTGAGAAACGTAAGAACGATACGTGCTTGAACTTCAGAGAGTGCTGCACGGCAGAAGCGTCACTGACAAACCGACCACATGGACCGTGATCCACGTGCAATGCAAACTCAGCACATGTGCATCGAACTGGGTACGATCATTAGTCACGAGATAACCATGTGAAGTGGCGAATGTGTCCCTCTTTTGTCCTTTAGATATTAGGGTTTGGCGACAAAAAAGAATCGACATAACCGATAAGAAAATACAAATAGGGGAGGAGATAAGACAAATAGGGAGTTTGGCAGTTCCACTTCAAAAACGTCGACATAATTGGGTTGGCGAGTTAACCGATGCTGAGATAAGTGAACTCCACTGTACTCAGAAAACAGTTTTAAAATATGTTTTACAACACATACATGCACACCCAAATAAACGGACCAATAAATCGGAAACAATACTAATTCCATGTCTGACACCAAATATAAATTCAAAGACATTAGTCATAAAAAACAACCATTCTTACCTAAACAAATTCAACAATTGCAATGAAATGCCTATATGCCTTCACATACACTTGCCTGGCTGAAATTAGTATTCGCACACGTCCACACAGCCAGGTGCTTTTACAGTTATCTTTGAAACATCTGGCCAGCGAGTTGCTATAGTAACTCCCTGCCAAGACTCATATGCTTGCAAACGTGTATATATATGTGAAGGATGCCCCAAGCCGCCCTATGTCAGGATGTACTGTATTTTGCCAACATTCCTAAGAAATAAAAGAAAAGAAAAAAGATGAAGCACCATTCACCTTTGGTTGTCCAATAATGTCCAAATGTATCTAAATTAGATTATCTGGGCTTTTGTTTTCCAATAACCATATGAACAGAGTAAGAGGGACAACTATTTAAATCGCTTTTCCCTCACTGTTTTTTGTTTTGAAACATTTACTTGCTTGTTCAATGCTACCTATTCCCATTGTACAAACAGTATTTGTCTTTATAATTGTTTTAGAAGATTAAGGTATTTCAAGAGAGTAGATAAGTCAGTTAGCAATATGTATTAAATGATGTAGAGTTATATGGTCCAAGGACAATAACATGAAAGATCCTCAACATAAATGGATTAAACAAACAGAGAATAGCGCTCCCCGATCCAATCTTGGGTTCACAGCACATCAAGCTAATTGTTTTCAATGTGAGAAGAAAGGGGAGAGAATAAGATAAACAGTGGTTTTATAAGACTGAGACATTGATCTTTTTGACTCCAATATTTAAAAAAACATTTCACAAAGGGTCAATCAAATCCTAAAGGACTCCCAAAACATATATGGCAACTGCTGTAAGCTGCACTGCGCCTGTCCATGGCTACCTGAGCAAAAAAAATGTTTTCAAACCGTGTTTTATAAATCACTAACCACTTTATTTGGTACACCTGTTCAAGTACTCATTAACATAAAGATCTAATCAGTCAATAACATGACAGACACTCTAGATATGGTTAATATAATCTGCTGAAGTTCGAACTGGGCATAAGAATGAGGAAGATAGGTGAATTTAGTTACTTTGAATGTGGCATGGTTGTTGGTGCCAGACAGGCTGGTCTAAGTATTTTAGAATCTGCTGATCTTTTGGGATTTTCATGCAGAGCCATCTATAGGATTTACAAAGTAAATTCAAAAAAAGAGAAAATATCCAGTGATGGGAGTTCTATGGGTGAAAATATCTTGTTTATGACAGAGGTCAGAGGAGAATGGCCTGACTGCTTTGAGCTGATAGAAAGGCAACAGTGTCTCAAATATGCTTTCGTTACAACTGAGGTTTACAAAAGAACATCTCTGAATGCATCACACATCGAACCTTGAAGCAGATGGACTACAGCAGCAGAAGAACACACCAGATGACACTCCTGTCAGCGGAGAACAGGAAACTGATGATACATTTCACACAGGCTCACCAAAACTGGATAATAGAAGACTGGAAAAAATTGCCTGGTCTGATGACTTTCGATTTCTACTGTTATATTCAGATGGTAGGGCAGGATTTGGCATAAACAACATTAAAGTATGAGTATATCCTGGTTGTGTTACGATGAATATGGTGTCATTCCATATCAAATCAACCAAATTTTGGAATCTTCTCATTTTTTCTCATTCTCATAAAACAAGATTTTTAACTTGTATTAATATTTTTTCACAAACAGTTACAGGAGGTGATGCCTAAATAGATAGCAGCATTTTAATCTTTTTTTTTTTGGTATAAGATTGGTATGTCTATTAGTAAAATCTGTTTACTTTACCAATATTTGTTGCAACAACAATGGCGACAGTTGGTTACAGTTCAAAAAAAGGAAAAAGCGTTTCTTTTGCTCCACGTTTGCCTGCCTGTAACAGAATATGATAAAAAAAAATTCTCTTTTTTCTTTTCCAAAACAAGTATTGCTCACAGAAAAGTACTGCATTTACTGCAAGTACGTTTTGCTATAAACGTTTATTCCCTTTGTGTGTATTGGAACAAAACAAAAAAAGGAGGTAAAAAAGTAAATTTGACAATTTCACACAAAACTCTAAAAACGGGCATGTCAAAATTATTGGCAGCCTCATCTTAATATTTGGTTGCACACCCTTTGGAAAAAATAACTAAAATCAATCGCTTCCTATAACCATCAATAAGCTTCTTACACCTCTCATCTGGAATTTTGGACCCCTCTTCTTTTGCAAACTGCTCCAGATCTCTCATATTGGAAGTGTGCCTTTTCCCAAGAGCAATTTTAAGATCTCTCCACAGGTGTTCAATGGTTTTTAGAGCTGGACTCATTGCTGGGCACTTCAGAACTCTCCAGCGCTTTGTTGCTATCCATTTCTGTTTTTTTTTTGTTTGGGGTCATTGTCCTGAGAGAAGACCCATGATCTCGGACACAAACCCAGCTTTCTGACATTGGACAATACATTGTGACCCAAAATCCTTTGGTAATCCTCAGATTTCATGAAGACTTGCGCACAGTCAACATACCCAGTGCAGATAGGTAATTTGATTTGTGCCATTTTATCTCTGTTGCCCTTAGTTTGGTCCAGTGTTCACGAAGAACATCAGTTAGCCAGGGGTTAGTAGGAATTTGGCTGGCTCATATCTGCTTACGGCCGCAGATTGCCACGCCCACAACTTCACGCCACTACTTAAGCGCAAAAAACAATACAAAAGCAGACAAAGCAACTAGGCTTATCAAAACTAAGATTCCAAGTCACTGAACAATAGCAGATTCCAAAAGACTTCTCCTTGCTAACAAAAACTTTGATGTAAAAATTAACAGAACCAAAGTATGTAAACAAAACTTCTTCTCAAGCTCCAATGATGAACACATCTCCTAACTCACATGGAGTTTGGCTGGCTTATATCTGCTTATGGCTGCAGATTGCCAAGCCCACAACTTCATGCCACTAGTTAAATGCAAAAAACAATACAAAAGCAGACAAAGCAACTAGGCTGATCGAAACCAAGATGCCAACTCTCTGCACAATAACAAACAGATTCCAGGAGGGTCCTAGAGCACTCCCTCCAGACTTCCCCAGCAAGATAGTGAACTGGAATGGATGTTCAAGAAATGGTCTGTATCCCAGTGCACGGTGTCCATATATCTTCGGTCCCCTCAGCTGGCCACTGTGCCACCCCTGTCACCCTGAGGGCGCACATGGTACACAGGGCGCACAGGTCCGATGCAAGACTTCTCAGTTGTCATTCCCGGAAATTTGGAGGTCGCCCATTCCGATGAGGTTCCTAGAGGACTCACTCCAGGCTTCCCCTGCAAGATAGTGCTCTGGAGTGCTTCAAGAAATACCAGAGGTCAGCCTCGAGAGGTTTGTTCCCTTATTAGGGATCCTGGCAGCATGGACATGTTTGCCAGACATCTCTCAGTGGGTCCTGCACACCATCACAAAGGGCTATTCTATTCAGTTTGGGTCTCACCTGCCCAGGAGGCAGGGTCAGCGTGCTGAGAATCACGGGCTCTTTTATTTCCTCAGACTTGAACAAAAACAATTACCAAAACATGTACATTCGGCGCTCACGCTTCACTCTCTGTGAGTCACGCCTCTTTCTCTCAGTTTCGTTTCACTTCTCTGTTGCACTCGTGAACCTCGCGTTCTCTACTTCCGTGGTGACCGCTCATCTCCCGACATCTCCCGCTGCAGACCTCACTGAACCACGCCCCCCTCGCCACAGTCATCACTGTAAAGTCCACCATTGCACTTACTTCACCAATAATATTAATACAAAATAAGTTGTCAATTGCTTATAGTTAATCTGATTTATCTAAGGTTAGCAGGAAGTGCATTGGCAAATAATGTGAGCTTAAATGCATACAAATGTGTGTTTAATTTAAAATTTAATTATCAGAGGTTTGTCCAGTATTCTGATTTTGCATTTCACTTTTTTTAATAATTTTGAGGAATAGTGAATCGTTTTTTTGTGCAAGTGAGATTTGTAAATGCTCAAATTTAGTCTAGAACCACATCAACTCTCATGTTCAAACAACAACTCTTTCTTACTATAGAGACAAGACAGCTGTCAGTCAATAATTTGGAAAACAAAGTAACTTGCCTTACTAATTTGAAAAAGTAACTCATATATTGTTGCAAATTTAACAGAAAATTACTTATCTGATTGTAATCTGATTACGTAATTCGAGTAATATATAAATACACACACACCCAGACAGAATATAGTTCCTTATGCTACTAGATTGAGCCTTTTCCAGCCATGTAATATTCTACCTGTATCACCACAGGAACCATTTCACCATTTGTATCACTTCGCTTGCAGCATTTCTCCTACAGCGAAAGTCATGGCAAACACCATAATTATACAACTACTACTGTTGTTATGTCATAGAATGTAGTTATTTAGAATATCCAACTTACTGTATACATAAACATTTTTGGAGATCGGTCATTCAGCACTCATGTACCCGCTGAGAACAGCTTTATCTCACGAGTTTGCCACTGACTCTCACACACAGCAGATGGAGTTTAAACATATGGTATAATTAATGTAGAGTATATCAAAAAGGTAATATTTGTTCTTATTCATCTATTACTTGTTCGAGCAAATCAACTTGGTTAAGGGCAAATTTAAGTTTCATAGCTTTATATTTAACTGAAATTCTATACTAAAACTAGCACTGCTTTACTACTTTTGACTAAACTCTTTGCTTGTTTATTTCCTATTGTACAAACTGTTTATACTTTTAAAATGTCTAAAATGTATTTAATATAGTGTATTTAAATAATTTTTTTCAGTGAATATTTTTAATCACAAAATATGCCATTTTTTTTTTTCAACTTACAAATGTATTGACGAGTGCTGTCATGAGAAATCCCCATAATTGTTAAAAGGTCAAAGAATACCGCTTTCCTCGGCAGACATTCAAACTGCTTTTGTGACTATGAATATAAGATGACAGTAACATGACAGTAACCGGTCTGGCCGTGAAGCTAGACGAAGTGTCTAAGGAACTGCATCGACCGGTCGTGAGTGAGTGCTGAGGACCAGAACTGATTGATTGATTATGATCCGGACAAATTACCGAAGATCATCAAATGGATTAAAAAAAATTATTTTCCTGTCCTAATGTCCCTAACTTGTCTCTATCTCTCGGTTGGGAATCCAGCCTGTTTCAGCCAGTCTACTATCTCCTGTGCACTCTTATCTCCCTTCAAGGACAAAAACATCGAAACTGAGCTCGACAACATCTGCAGCTTTGGCTACATTCACACATTCTCAACACAATCTCAGACTCTCTCACACCATACAAACCCGCCCCCACCCCCATCCATCCGTCTGCCAGTCCTTATCTATCTCCTCCTCCCAATCCATTCAAAAAATTCCATCATGTGACCGCATGTACTGTGTATGTCATGCCTGTACTATGTAACGCTTGCTTAACTGCATTCTGTAATTTCTGGAGAAAAAAGTATGGTGGCGCCTGAACAGGCTGCGGCTCGGAGACTTGCTCCAAGTTTAATTTCGTTACGCTGAACTTGTACATGTGAAATGACAATAAACTATCTATCCTATCCTCAGGGTTGGGGAGTAACGAAATACATGTAACGACATTACGTATTTAAAATACAAAATTTGAGTAACTGTATTTCGTTACAGTTACATTTTAAATTGATGGTAATAAAATTACAGTTACATTCAAAAAGTATTTTAGATTACCAAAGTGATTACTTTGAATTTTAATGTCATTTATGTATTAATACTAACGTAAGCTGTCTGATGATTCTCCGACTCTGTCTCTTTAATAAAAAAAAAACGTGCGTAGCCTGTTCAGTTAGCAAGCTGGAGAGACCGGCAATCGCATAAAAAAATGGACGGGAAAACAGCGCATAATGCATTTCTTTCGTGGAGATTCAAAGACAATTTTACTTATAAACAAGAAAAAGGACGTCATATCACAGTGCAATGCAAGCTATGTCTACCTGCAACAAAACTTCTATCGGCTTCAAAGGATTCAACATCTAATCTGAAAAAAGCATCTTGAAGTAAGTTGTTCTTGGGCTTTAACAATTATTTTCTTTATTTATTCCTTATTTTCCCCATTACTCATACGTTGAGCTTTGTATGGTTATCATTAGCCTACGTTTAATATTTATAAGAATTCGCGGACCGGTCCGTGAGCGGCTGCAAGCGGCTCTGGCGCTGTAGCTTCAGCGGTGAGGAGTGCTTCAACAATGGCGCGCGCTCTGGCGCGTCAACCGGCCCCCCTCCCACCGTCAACAATCTTGCGCGCACCGTAAGATTATCAAACGTTTACCGGTCCGCGGAACAAAAAAGTTTGGGGGCCACTGTTATAAAGCCAATGGCTTTGTGTACTTAACAGACAAAATTTAAATCTTAATAAGTTTGACTGTTGACTCTCTCGATTCTGTTCTGTGGTGGTAGTCTATCCCTAGAGAGGATAATAAGTGAAAGAATCACTCAGTTCCCTTTCAGGGAACTCGAGCTGCGTCTAGTGCTAGGGGAAATAGTCTTCCTCGGTCACGTGAAGATCTGTGCAACCAATGAGAGACGAACGCGTGTGAATGCGTCACCGCCGGCGACTGCCGGTGACGTCATGAGCTAGAGCATAAGAGCGCGTCCGAAACCCGGGCGCCTCAGCTCTGAATGTCTTCAGCGTGCTGTGTCTGTGTGAGAGTGATTTTGAGTTGAGAGATAACTAAAATCAGCAGAATGAGTGTGAAAATGTGGCGAATGAACAGAGGTTCACACCGTGTGTTTATCCTTGCCCACGTTTCATAACGGGCGGGGATACACATGTTATGTGTGTAATCTGTTTGGGAGTGGAGCATGCACGGTCGGCACTTGAGAGTGCCGGTTGTAAGAACTGCAAGAGGTTCTATCTGCATACTCACTGTGGTACAGTGAATAGTGTGTTTGCCTATCATGCGGGAGACCGGGGTTCGGAGCCCCGGTGAGTTGAACTTTTTCATTGCATGATCTCCGCTCCCGCCTGGCGGTCTGTAACGAGGCCGCCCAGGCTAGTGTTCCCCGCGGTTCGGGACCTGCGCTTTGCGGTGCTCTTGGTCCTGGGGATCACAAGTTGATCTCGCTGAGACAGCTGGGGTGGGTCCTTCCTTACCTCAGCCCTCACGAGATAGAGTGGGTCCCAGTCACGAGCACTCCATAAAAGAGAAAAAAAGAGATGCCCGTGCTGTGACTCCAGCACTAGCTTTGTCAAGTTCAGAAAGTGAGATGGATTCAGCTAGTGTTGACCTGGTCGAGGAGGTATCGCCACTCTCCTCGCCGGCATTTGAGGAGCTTGTTGAGGTTGTGACACGAGCGGTCTCTTGTCTGGGGCTTGATTGGCCAGCAGAGACCAGAAGCGCTCGTCCTAAAAGAAGTATGTTGGACGAGCACTATTTACCAGTTCGCGTCACTCCCCCGCGCCGAGCAATGCCTTTTATACCCGATTTGCATGCCGAGGTATCTAGATCTTGGGGAAGGCCAGCCTCCGAAAAGGTTCATACACGCAATAGCGGAATGTATAACAATTTAGTAGGGGGTCAAAATCATTATGGAGGGATGAAAAAAGGTGGATGAGGTTCTTGCGAGTTACCTCGGTCCCCAGTCTTCATCCTCCATTAAAGCTCCGGCGCTCCCCTCCAAGCCGATGCGGGTCACATCGTCCTTGGTGGGGAAAGCGTACTCGGCATCGAGTCAAGCCGCATCGTGCCTGCACACCACGGCACTGTTGCAGGCGTATCAGGCTGAATTACTTGGGAACCTCAACGAGGGCGGCAATATTATTCCGGAGGCAGTGACAGAGCTGTGCCGGACTGTGGATTTGTCTCTTCGGACCACTAGGGAGACGGCCTACTCTGTCGGCCGCTCCATGGCAGCTCTGGTGGCCACGGAGAGACACCTTTGGCTTAATTTGTCAACAATGAAAGATAAAGACAAATTTGTTTTGCTGGACGCTCCTCTGTCCCCTTCGGGCTTGTTCGGCGATGTCGTAAAAAGCGTCGTAAAGGTGATCTAAGGGTTGTCCTGGAGGCTAAGAAGGCTAGGAGTAAGCGGCCCTGACGCCAAGCCGCAACCAGGTGGTGTGTCCCTGGAGCAGCTCAACAGTCAGCCCGCCATGGGAAAACCACCCCCTCTAAGGAGGGTCCTAGAGCAATCCACCCGGGTTTCCGGTATCAGCCCCGGCTCAGTGGTGGATATGTTCGTAGTACCAGAGACCGGCCCGCAGAGGCCGGTTCCCTTAGTAGAATTCACGGGCTGCGTGGTTACGACTACCCGGTATCTCTCAGTGGGTCCTGCGCGCTGTAACCTTCGGGTACGCCATTATCTTGGGGTTTCACCACCCTGGTTCTCGGGCAGTGGTAGGCCCTCAGCAGGCTCTGGTCATGGAGCAAGAAGTGGACACTCTGCTGGCGAAAGTGGCCATCGTGTATGGACCCCTTGTAAACAGCAAGTCCAGGCTTTTCAGCCGTTACTTCGTAGTTCCAAAGGGAGGATGGAAGGTTGCGGCTCATTCTGGATTTTTGTCTTTTAAATTGATGTGAAGAGATATGACGCTCAATTAGATCGTGGCCCGGCACGATCGACATCAGAGACATATAAATCCTTCATTCCCATCCTTCCACAATAGGCAGTTCCTATGGTTCGCCTTCAAGGGGGAAGGCTTACCAGTATAGGTGCTTCCGTGTTTGGTCCGGCGCTCTCGTCCCGCACCTAGGGGTACGCTGCTCTAAGCTCCGCTGTAATGCAAGGAACTATCGTGTCCTAAACTATGTCGACAACTTGGCTTACCCTGGCCAAGTCGTCGCAGTTAGCAGCACAACATTGAGGTGCTGTGCCGCACACTAAGGAGCTGGGGTTAAGACCAAAGACCAGGGGTTCTCCCTGAGGGGTACCCGCTTCGCAATCAAGGTCACGGGGCGATGCCCACGCGCCCTGAGCATGCGGAAGAACTCTTGGTTCTCGTCTTACGACGCTTACGGCTGAACACCAAGAAGAGTGTACTTTCTCCTACTCAGAGAACCACTTTCTTGGGAGTCATTGGGACTCAGTGGCCATGTCTGCTCGGCTCTCCCCCGAGCGCATTAAGGCTGTTCGTTTAGCTGTTGAGAGCATTAAGCTGGGCCAGCCACTCATGGGGTGGCTAAAGACCAGGGGTTTTCCCTGAGGGGTACCCGCTTCGCGATCAAGGTCACGGGGCGATGCCCACGCACCCTGAGCATGCGGAAGAACTCCTGGTTCTCGTCGATGCTTACGGCGGAACACCAAGAAGAGTGTACTTTCTCCCACTCAGAGAACCACTTTCTTGGGAGTCATTTGGGACTCAGTGGCCATGTCTGCTCGGTTCCTCCCCGAGCGCATCCAGGCCGTTCGTTTAGCCGTTAAGGACGAGTGACACTCTTAGGCTGAACACCAAGAAGAGTGTACTTTCTCCCGCGCAGAGAACCACTTTCTTGGGAGTCCTTTGGGACTCAGTGGCCATGTCGGCTCGGCTCTCCCCGAGCACATTTAAGCCTTCGTTCAGCCGTCAGAGTATCGAGGGGCAGCCACTCACGTGACTGCAGTGGTGGCTGAAAACCAGGGGTTCTCCCCGAGGGCTAGAACTCTGGGTCCCTTCTTATCTGGAGCAGATTGGGGATAGATATGGAAGGGCACAGGCTTACCTGTTTGCCGCCGTAAGAATTTCTCTGCCTCTGTGGCTTTCGTTAAACATCCGGCGCCTCTGGGGCGGGATGCTATGGTACAGGCGTGACCGAGGCTGCGCCGGTACCCTTTTTTCCCCGATCACTCTGCTCCCGGGAGTTCTGGCCTAAGCGGAGGGTTGCTGTCCCCCGCTCAGAAGCTAATGTAGCTGTGGTCTGGCCCCTTAGGTGGTCCAGCGCATAGAATCTGGTCTCTCAGCTGAGGTTGTAGAGACCATCTTTCAGTCCAGAGCTCCCTCCACGGGGAAACTCTACACCTTGATCTTCACGTCTTGGTGTAGCGAAAAACAGATGAACCAAGTAACCTGTCAAGTGGGCAAAGTACTGGTGTTTCTGTAAGAAAGATTTGCGGCAAGGGCTGCCCCCCCCCCCCCCCCTCTACCTTGAAGGTCTATGTGGCTGCTACAGCGGCTTGCCACGTACCTTTGGATGGGGTGCCCTTTGGGCAGGGACCCCCTAGCCACTTGTTTCCTCCGTGGCACACTAAGGCTGAGACCTGCGGCAAGACCCGGGTGCCGGCTTGGGACCTGTCTGTGTACTCCAAGGCCTGTCCCAGGCGCCCTTCGAACCTAGAGGAATCTCTATTAAGTACCTCTACTAAGACCCTTCTTTTGCTGGCAATCACCTCGCTTAAGAGGGTCGGGGACCTTCAGGCACTCTTAGTGGCCCCTTCATATCTAGTTTGTGCTCGGAATGGCAAAGGCATTTCACCACCCGAGGCCAGGCTATATCCCCAAGGTTCCCACTAATGTGGCTCGGTCTATTACGCTGCAGGCCTTCTGCCCCCCCCCCCATTTGGCGATCATGAGTAGGAGCAAGAACAAGGTCACTGGACGCTTACGTTCCAAGACTGCCACTTGGCGTAGGTTGGACCAACTGTTCGTTTGCGTTGGCTTTAGGACCCCTAAGGGGGCTCCAGCTTCTAAGCAAACACTAAGCAGGTGGATAGTCGAGGCTATCTGCTTAGCTTACGAGTCGGCCGGACATGCTTCTCCTTTGAGGGTCCGAGCCCACTCCACTAGGAGCATGGCGGCATCCAAGGCACTCCTCTCCGGAGTGTCCTTATCTGATGTTTGTGCCGCGGCTGGCTGGTCTTCGCCGCACACTTTTATGAGGTTTTACCATTTGGACCTCGATGCCGCCCCGGGGACTAGGGTGCTCTCTCAGTGAGCTGGGACACACCCGAAGGCCGGCGTCACTGAGGTGGCGTTGGTATTGCGTTCCCCTAGCGCTAGACGCAGCTCGAGTTCCCTGAAAGGGAACGTCTCGGGTTACGAATGTAACCCTGGTTCCCTGAGGGGAACGAGATGCTGCGTCTTTGCCTCAGCTCCTTGAGCCTCCATGCCCGCTTCAGACATTCATGCTGAGGCGCCCGGGTTTCGGACGCGCTCTTATGCTCTAGCTCATGACGTTACCGGCAGTCGCCGGCGGTGACTCATTCACACGCGTTCGTCTCTCATTGGTTGCACAGATCTTCACGTGACCGAGGAAGACTATTTCCCCTAGCGCTAGACGCAGCGTCTCGTTCCCCTCAGGGAACCAGGGTTACATTCGTAACCCGAGACGTTTTCTCCATTCATTACCTAAATTTGTTGTGTTACTTGGAGAATTGTACCAGCTGTTTTTTTCTTGCTTTCATTTATTAAGACCACACTTACTGACTGATTCTTGCTGTATAAACATATTTATACTAGGGATAGTTAAAATGACACAAAATGACTTGTCTTATTTTTTTCCAAACCTAATAGATGTGCCTCTGCTATAAAGATGATAACAGGACATCAAGTTAATATGGTCTTTTGTGTTAAGTATTTCAAAGTATTCCAAAGTATTTAGATTACGTTACTAAACTTGAGTAATGTAACAAAATACGTTACAAATTACTTTTTAAAGCATGTATTTTGTAATCTGTAGTGAAATACATTTTAAAAGTAACCTACCCAACCCTGCCTATCCTATCCTAAAATTGGCCTAAAGAATATCAGCTAGATGCAGGTAACTCACTCGTTTAGTGTATAATCAGAGTCAAAATAATCATTATTGAGTATTTGTTTTGAAGCCATTATCCGTGCCTTTCCGAATAAGGTATTTGTCTTTGGGCACACCCGTAGTTTGGAGGATATTTTTTGGGGATACTTTGGGCCCCTTGCAAATTGAGCATCGTTTAAACGTATAATTGCTGACCATGTCCATCACTTTATGACAACAGTGTGTACCCATCTTCTGATGGCTACTTCCAGCAGCATAACACGCCATATCACAACTCTCAAATCATGTCAAACCTGTGTCTTGCACGACAATGAGTTCATTATACTCAAATGGCCTCCACAGTTACAATAATCATGGATGTGCAGCTGACAAAACTACAAATCTATCAACTGTGTGACACTATAATATCAATATGGACCAAAGTGTCTGAGAAAAATTTCCAGAACATTGTTGAATCTATGCAACAAAGATATAATACATTCTGAAGACAAAAGGCTAGTTCAAATCCAATTCTAACATTTTATGCCAAAGAAAAGTGACCTGTGTGTGTCTGTGTGTACTGGTACTGGTACTGGGTTAGTACTAATAAAAGCTTGACATTTCCAATAGCATTTAAAAAAAAATTGTTGTCAGTGCTTCATGTTATGATTTATTCTCACACTAAACTTCATTTCGTACTTGTCAGCATCTCCATCTGTGATTCTGGCTCAGCCAGGGGATGCATCATTTTCTTTTTTCTACCTCATATAACTATTTTGGCACATGTTCAGGGTAGCTGATGCTATTCTCCTCATCAACACTCATTCCACTTCTCTTTTTTCTATAAAAGTTGACAGAGGGGTTGTACATGTCCCATAAAATGAAACCGCAGTCAGTGACAGTTATATGATAATAAGTGATGATATCATATGATGGACAATTTTTTATGGCAGTTTTACTCCACTGGTTAAAGATCTGGGTTAATGCAAAGGCTACAAGTTCAAACCAGAGTAGGGGTGACCCAGGAACTAAAGAGGTAATGAGACTGCTATAATACGTTTTTCTTTTTCTGTTCCCTTTATCAAAGCACCCAACCCCGAATGGCTCGAGGGGGTTCCTGCAATTAAAAATTTCACCTTGAATTTAAAGCACCTGTTAAATGGTAAATAACACTCACTATATTTGGGAAAGATTTAAAAATACTTGAGATCATGTCATCCATTCAAATTGAATTAAAAATTATATAAAATGTACTGCAATTCAATCCTACGTTCTTTCAGTGCTCTATATTAAGTGCACACATTTACTATACTTAGATAGTGAGCTTTTTCTCACTTTCTTATACACAAAATTTAGAAGCTGAGGCATGAGACATTTGTCCAGTTGTCATTGCTGACTTTCAACCTGGTTCCATCCTTTTTCCTGCTGCATTTATTGGCATGTTAAATTTTCCATACATAACAAAATACAACATGGTTCTCACTCAAGCACTGTGGGGGAAGTCTTTCCCCACCAAACTGTATTATAAGTATTAAGAAATAAAGTACTAGAGGTTGTGCTGTATTGAGAAAACAGTCACGGCTGAATTGAGTTGTTGGGAACCCCTTCAGCCGTGACCATTCACAATATAGCAAGCCTCAAGTATCTCATAGCTTTTAGCTTTTAGAAAATGGTTACGACACAATACAAATATTAAGGCAAACATATTTGTATTATTAAGTAAAATAATTAAACTCCATACTTCCACTGAATATTTTAAAAAGTCTCTGATAGTAGCTGTGAACGACAAGAGAATGTTTCTAGATGTATTGCCTAATTTCTTTTTTGCTTGTAAAGAAAATCTGGTGCTCATCTGGTCCTTCCTTGAAAGAGGTTTCCTCTCTGAGAAACATTTTTCAGTCAAGCTGCTGGCACACCAGGTGGTTCTCTCACTCCCTAAGGGATGCATATAATAAAGAGTATGGAAAAGCCTTTTTTTCGGAATTAAAACAATCACAATCACAATCACAATCACAATAGGAGACACACAATTGTGTCTCCTATATCCCTCTACTAAAGCATAAAAAAATTAAGACCTAACTGAGCATTCTGATTATAACAGTAACAGAACTAGTTGTCCAACAATAACATACAGCATGAACAGTGAAAGTAATTTCCTTGCAATTAATGTATTGTCAGCATGGTAGAAAAAAAGGAGAGAATGAGGAGTGGCAGATATCATTAATTACAGTGATCATTTTTCATTATTAACAACTTTGGATACAGTGTTAATTATTTTCCGTGCTCAGAAGCGAAACAGCTGTAAGCACTTCCATGACAGGTGTCAAGTTGCTAAGAGCGGCTTGCTCCAAGAAAGGCTGCAACATGCACAGCTTGTCTGTTCAATGTCTAACACTGGTACCAAGACTTTATTTGCTCCGTATGATCGACGTGACCAGGGCATATTACCCATCTCACTGAGCAGCTGGCAATGCATTTGGAGGAGGAATAAAGATGAAATATCCATGAGCTGATGAAAAAGTAATAATTTTCCTCCAGAGCATGAGGAGCCAGACAGTACAAGATTTTCAGACCAACAGACAGAAATCAATAAGGAAGATTTGATGTAGAACAATTTACAGATGACACTTCACTCATCACACCATATTGGAAAACATATTGTAAGTTCCCCCTCTGTGTGGAGGCCTGCTCCTCTGACAAGAGTAATGTGAATTAACGCTGTACGGATTGAATGCTGGGCCTGAACTGAGGTGTAATCAAGGCACATCAATAGCAAGCATTTAATGTAAGCCGCATTAAATCTTTTTCATAAGGGATGGCAAAAACACCTTTATTTCTTCAAACATTGTTGGTAATGATTTGCCATTTTCTTTCATCCAGTACATTCTCTCATTCCATTATATTCTGGCCCCTCCATTTGACAGGTGTTTATTTAATATGGGGCCTTCTAAAAAATGTCATCTTTCATTCTGAGATAACGTGAAAGGTAAAATTAAAACAACCAAGAAATCCTGTTTTGCAAGGTTTTGAATGGGATAAGCATGTGTTGAATGGATCTTTTGGCTGTGGTGTTGTAGTTGAACAAAGCTTCCATGTGATTGGAGGAGTGTGAAAAAAGCTTTCTTTTTGAAGGTACGGTTCACCTTCAGTTCACCTCCATATTGTCTTGTTCAAAGCTCTCACTCATCCATCACGAAATTAAATTCCAACAGAAAATTAAACACACAAGATTAATGACTGTATAAAGAAAAAAAACTGTGCTTTTCTAAGAAAACTTTACTTAAGTAAAAGTATTGCTACTTCAGAAATAATTGACTTGGGTACAAGTAAAAGTACAGAAAAATACTATGACTCAAGTAAGAGTAAATATGCAGTTTGCTGAAAAAACTGACCAACTTATTGCGTTACAAAGTACTTTAATATTATTTTTCTATTTTTACCTACAACGATGAGTAGTAAAGACTCATATAATGTCTGTATAATTCATACAGGACACTGGAGGGCACTCTTGGGGGCAAAATATTGAAACATTAGTGATATTGATAAAAAAAACGAGAGCGCTAGTCATTGAACGTGTAAAGTGCGTTGTGAATTTTAATTGGTTTTGCACCAGAGTAAGACCTGATAGTTATTGCAGGGCTCAACCGCAGCAGTTTGAAATGTGCCCGTCAAATAATGCCAACTCACACTGTTCCTAGGTTGGCACCTTTGTCTTCTTTGTACTTTGTAGTTTTGGTGAAAATAAATGTTGCTTTATTTCTATTCAACTCAATCTAGCAGACTACTAACAGGTAACAAGCTGCTCAATTTTAAGAACACAGCACAATAACATGTGTCATAAAACATGCAGCGCATATGCTTGTTTAATTAAATCATATTCTTTGCAGTTTAATTATCACACTATGGCATTTACGGATCAAAGGAAAAAAATGAATGACGGAAGTACAGCTACATGGGTTTATTTTACTATGAAAAAAATGCATAAAAAACTCAGGAAAAGTACATATATATTTATATATATATTTCTCTCTTGTTTTTGTGTTATAATACCTTGTATGACAGCCTTGCCCAAAAGTATGCATTCACCATTCATTCATCGCAATATCACAAATGAAATAGCTGACTCAAAGCTCAACTATCCAACCTGCTTACATCTTAAATCTTAAACACTTTTTAAATAATATATTGAAATCATATATTATATTTATTATAAATCATATATTATATTTTCCTAGGCTGCACATCACTTTTGGCCACTTTTGTATGTTCATATATACTTTCCAAGGGTCCTGCACCAACGGCAAGTGAGCTTGAGAACTGTATTGTTTTTCATGTGAATGCTGAGACAAGAATGACAACTGAAGAAATAAGAAGACAGAAGAGGCAATTTCAGAAATCACTGTAAAGCTTCATTAAAGCTCCCCCAGAGCCAGGAAATTCCATTTACAAACTGTCTTGAAGCAGGAAAAGAATGCTACATTAGCTACACTCCTATAGATTATTCATGCCATTACTAATATGAAAGAACATTTATACCATTATGGACTACTTCTATGATTAAACTAATGGCTCTTAATACAACATTGGAAAATAGTTACTCAGTTGTAACTTTGCTGCAGTATTGAATGAGATGCGATTAAATACATTATATATCACTACTGAAAATCCATCAGAACTGCATTTCCAGGACTTGATCCACCTGTGTTAAGCAACTTCTTTAAACATCTGCGGTATAGCAATGTAATCACCTTGTGGTTGTCCTGGTAAATGAACAATTTACAGCCGTAGTACTCAATCCGTGTTTTGTAACAGACCTTTCATCTGCCTTGCAAATAAACAAAAGCAGGGCAAAGACTGGTAAGCAGGGCTGACAGGAACTCCTCTGTGGCCAGTCACAGAACGGGCAGGCTGCCTGTAGCACCTGCTAGGATTATGTGACGTCAAGCTTGTGTCACCTACAATAACACTCCTCCTCTAAAAATGAAAGCTTGAGGCTAAGTGAAAACAAACCACCTTTAGAACAACTTCAAATAAAAACTATTTTCTCAGACTTTGCATTTTTCACAAACCTCGCTTTTTTCAAGATTTGAAAAAAACAAAACAAAACAAAAGAGCAGCTAAGGCACTTCTTCATGAACAAAATTTCATTATAACCAGTTCCAGAGTAAATACCGACTGGTTTCAATTGCACAATGCCGATTATGTAACCTTATACAAGAGAGAGCAGATGCTATTTTGAATGGAAATTTAGCTGCAAATCTGGCTTGTATTTCCACAACTTTCTGAAATCAAACCGATAAATCCATTAATGCATAACTGCATCTGTCCGACCTTGGCTGGGTTTTCCAAAGCATTAAAGAGAATGTAAGTAACACTTAAGTAGCAATTTAATCTCTCCAGCCGTTTTCCCGAAAAAAAGACTGATCACTGAAAAGAGATTGATCACACTGGTCAGAAGCGAGAAATATGTCAAAGCATCTGTTGTTAAAAATGGTAGATTTACAATGTTATGAAACAATCTGCTGAAAAGGGTTCACTGGGTCAACATGAGACAAAGGACATGAAAGGTATAGGCACATTAGAAATGTTACTCAATGGATTGTCTATATCAAGTTGGTTAATATAGTCATGTGTTGAATTAAGCTAACCCATTATAAAGACATTGACATAAGAGGTTGAATTATAAAGTAACAAAGCAGCCTGAGCTTTTAAAGTGACAGAGTTAGGCTGACAGAGTGTTGAGATGAATGCCCTACTGCCTTCTGTTATAAATACTGGTAAGAAGTGATGTATAAGCACGGAATGAAGAGGCATAATCTTTTAAGTATTCCCAACTTTTTTGTTGAGACTTCCTGTATTGAGACCAAGAACATGTGATGAGGAATCTCAATGACAAACTCGCCATGCATCAAACAGCATGCAAGGTTTTTCTGCTGTAATTCTTGGAGTGTGCAGAGTCTGTACAGTGTTTGAAATACACTGGCTCTATGCCAAACCTAGCGAGCTGCCTACTGCCAGCATATAGCTTTCTCTCTTGTGCAGCAAACACACTAGACTCACTTTCAATAATGTTTGGTGTTAACATGTTGCTAATCTTACAATGCAATGCTGAATCTTCCAACCTATTAAACTATTTTTAAACAATATTTTTCAGTATTGAAACACATCTTCTATTGTGTATTTTGAGGAAAAAAAGCATGCAGAACATAATGAAAGTGCTAAGAAGGTGGTTGGATGCATATTAAATGTCTTTCAAAGTCTCTTATACTCACTTCAGCTAGATTTATTTGATCAGAAACACAGTAAAAATAGTTATATCGTGAAATATAAAGATTTAAAACCAGCAGCCATTTCTCAAGTCTTCAGTGTCACAAGATCTTTAATCAATGTATGATTTGATACTCTTATTATTCTTATTCTTCTAATTATTAATGTTGAAATTAGTTGTGCCACAACATTTTTGAGTGAACTATAATAATTTTTTTCATGATTCTAAATATATATTTGCAAACAGATATATAGAACTATTTTTAAACATCCCAATTTCTAACCTAGAGGGCACAAACAATTAGTAAAATATGAAGGGAAAACTTTAAAATAGTGAAAGCATTCCAAAACAGCTGTATATGATTAAGCAGAGCCCTAGTCTACAAGGGCCACAAGGTAGCTCTAGTCTACCTTGTGGCTTTATAATGATAGACTGTAGCCTATTTGTCATTGAGATGTTTCTGACCATAGGACTGCTGCTGGCAAAATACATTTGGTTCAGTTAATAGACCACTTTCCATATGGCTATTACAGCAAATGTCACCTCCATGTCAGTATTGTGTTTTCCATTTATTACAAGGTGCAGAGGTCTCATCATCATCAGCCATTTCAATTCATGCATTCAACAGCTACTAACAAACATGTTAGTGCTGAAATGCATGGAAGTGGTGAACGCACCACTTATTGTGAGACTGCTTTTCACAGCATACCGTGACTAATTTCATGCTTCACAACATGTATCCAATAAAAAGCTCATGGATCAAAAAAAAAAACCTCCATCAATAATAATAAGAAAAGTAACATGAGCACCAAATCAGTATATCAGAATAATTTCTGAAGAATTGTGTGACATTCAAGTCTGCAGTAAAGACTATTGAAAATTCAGCTTTGCCATCACAGGAATAAATTACATTTTAAAATGTTAAATAGAAAACTGATTTTTAATTATAATAATCTCTCACAACACTGCAAATTTTTCCCTATATTTTTTATCAAATAAATATAGCTTTAGTGAGCATAAAAGACTGGTTTCTTTACAAAGTCTAAAATGCTTCATTGCTTTTTGCCTTTAACAGTCTGCTTGAAAACCAATGCTTCTGAGCATCAGTAACAACGTCTTTGTCGATGTCAATGTAATTTGGGAACTCCTGCGCCTCTATAGGTGTGTAATCTGCGTTGTGTAATTTCGTGATCACTCTTGAACACCAGCATTCGTCCCATCAATGTCATTTATTGGATCACTGGAGTAACTCAAATAAGTTTGAGTACTCTGAAGCAATTAAAACAGCGCACCCAGCAATACACAATGCGCTGTGTAAGAAAAAGAAGATTAACATAAAGAAAATAATTTCAAAGAAGAAAAATAATCAACAAGACATTGTGCGAATCATAAAAGTGCTCTTTTTGATATACACAATAAAAGTGCTCTGAAAACAATCAATTACACAACATACGGCCCTTATGACATGACCACACAAATTAATGTGACCTACCGCTGTAAAATCATAATCTGGGTAGATGCAAAGCGATTGGAAGGACCGGAAAGACCAAAAATGGTCATGGCATGCACATGCACCACGAACTCGGCGCATGTGCAGTGAACTAGGTATGATCATTAGTCACAGGATCGAGATAACCCATGTTAAGTGGCGAATTTGTCCCTCTTTTGTGCTCGAGATATTAGGGTTCGGCGACATAAAAGAATCGACATAACCGATAAGAAAATGATAAGAAAAATAGGGAGTTTGGCGGTTCCACTTCAAAAACGTCTTACCTAATAGGATTGGCGAGTTAACCGAGGTCGAGATAAGTGGATTCCACTGTATATCTTACAGACCCCAAACTTTTCAGCTATATTGTACTTTGTGTCAGGGTTCTGTCGCTTCAGTTTGGCTTTCTAGTGTGTTAGTTGACAGAGCTCTGACACTGCCCCTTTGTTGTGTCTTTTGATTGTGAAACCCCGCCCATATTTTTCCCTTAATTGATCCCAGCTGTTTCTGCTCGTTACCTTTCCTATTTCCTATTTAATCCCGGTGTGTTTGCTGTCCTGTTCATGTTGTTGTCATTCTCGTTGTGTTCCCTGGATGTTATCCGTGCCTGTTCCCTGGATGTATTGCCATGTTTGTTTCCCAAGTCTTCAGTTTATGTTTTTGTTGTTTCCTTTCTTGTGTTATGTTTCTTTTGTTGAAATAAATATATCCTTTCTCCTGCAATTGAGTCCTGCCTTTATCGACACGTGACACTTTGTACATTGCAAGTCTACAGGGGATGCTGATCAGAGAGTTTAAAAGCAATAACATGCATTTCATAATTTTGTTGTAGCATATGACTTCTTTTGCAAACAATGTTTGATGTGTATTATGTTGTTTTAATCAAAGCTACTTTATATTGGCTTCTATATTTATTATGTGTTACTGTCACTTATTCCTGTGGGTAGAGTTTGCTCCATATAAAAGTGTTTTTCTGGTAATTACATCATATCACTCCTTAATGCAAGTTAAGGAAAACCAGGTCATGACAAAGTCAGAATGGTTTTTATGCGCACAGGCAAGGCTGGCAATTCTACTACGCCAGTTTTCTGATAATATGTCAAATTGGTAAACTTTCCAAACAATTTTTATTTCCATTGTGTTTATCAATGTTAAAATGTGGTTTAACAAACCCATATCATTTCTATGGAATGTGTGAGCTCAACTTTTATTCAACTTGGAAAAGAGCTGGAAAATTATTTGAATTAAAAAGTCTAAAGATCTAAAGGATTTAAGTAATTAAGTTAAAGTGTTGAATCGAATTGAAATCTTCAAGCAATTCTTTAGAATGGTATTTTATACATTTTCTTTTCATACATTTGAAATTTATTTTATGCTTGCTTATGTTTGATCTTCTGAATCTTATTATTATTCCTGAAGGTAGCATGAACAACTCATTATCGGATGAGTGCTTCTGATGTTTCATGCAAAAAAAGTTCAACAAGCAGCAGCATCCATTTAAATGATTAGCAATAGGTCACTTTGGCATATGAGTATTTCGCATTCATTTTTCTGGCTGAAATATTTACTGAGGCTTACATGACCTGGCTGGGATTCAATATGGTGTGCTAAATTTGTAATCATCTCTGATTGAATAACTTCTAAACTGGCTTCCTCAGCATATAGTGCCTCTAAACCTTTTCTAAAAGTCTATCACAAGCACTCGCAGAGTATCTCTTCAGCTAACGGGCCACGTGTTTCCTCCAACCTGATAGAATTCAAATCATTTATAAAATCAACTAATTTCCACAGGGATAATGTGTACAGAGGCTTTGCAAGAGATGTCATTACTTAGGCTGCTTCGGCTTTCAGAGCTCCAGTTGTGTTCTCAAATGGAACAGTTCATGTGTCATCTACAGCCAGAAGCAGGTGTTGGAAGACGGTTTCCAGAAAGTGAGGCAAGTGATGTGGAGCTGAATGCTACATCTCTCTCTCTCCTTTTCACTTGCATTTTAAACTCTTTTGCTTTCCTCTGAAGCCTCTAAAGCATAATCCCTTTTAACGCTATTAGGGTGACGTCAAAATCTAGCAGTAGTTTGAGGAGAGATTACTTTTCAGGTGTAGTTACTTTGTTATTCCCTAAGATAAGAGAACTTTGTAGAACATAAAACAAAGCTGAAATGTAATATGAAAATATAAACTACAGAAAGGGACAACTACAGATGAGAGACAACAGAAAATCCTGGGAATACAAAACATCACCACACTTTCTGCTTTTCTCTCTTGACACCACAACATCCATTATATTCACTACACTGTAATTAAATTAATTATGTGTCTTGTCACTTTTATTTAATTAAGGGGATTGTTAAAAATAGAACACAATATTAACACAATTGTGGTTAAGTGTTCAACATTTCACTAATAAAATCAAAGGGATAGATTTTCCAAACATTTTTTAAGAGGTCAGCAGCCATAGCAGCCATGTCACCCTTTAGCCTAAGACTTGTTGCCCACTGAAGCTAAGCAGGGTTGAGCCTGGATGGGAGACCACCTGGGAAAAATTAGGTTGCTGCTGGAAGAGGTGTTAGGAGGCCAACAGGGGGTGTTCACCCTGCGGTCTGTGTGGATCCTAATGCCCCAGTATAGTGACGGGGACACTGTACTGCAACAAGCACCGTCTTTTGGATGAGACGTTAAACTGAGGTCCTAACTCTCTGTGGTCATAAAAAAAATTCCCATTGGCCTTGGTCCATCACGGCCTCCTAATCCCCCCAATACTATAATTGGCTTCATTGCTCATGGCTTCATTGAGTCTCCTCTCCACCAATAAGCTGATGTGTGGTGAGCATTCTGGCGCAATATGGCTGCCGTTGCATCATTCAGGTGGGTGCTACACATTGGTGGTGGTTGAGGAGATTCCCCCCCTTCTATGTAAAGCGCTTTGAGCTCTGGAAAAGCCCTATATAAATGTAATGTATTATTATTATTAAGGGAATTTGTTTAATTATGCATTTTTATTTAGAGACACCATTGTTATATCCTAGCATGGTTCGCACATGGCTGGAAATGGAGAGTAAATATTGAAATTAAGTGTTATTTTTAGGTATTTTTGAGTGAAGGAAAACATCTGTTAATTTTTAATGATCATTTATGTTTGAAATTTGAAAGAGCTTCTTATTTTGCAATGTTGATCATTATCATTGTGCAGAAGAATAGAGCTTATGGGTAGGTTGTGAATAACTGTATGTAATTATAGTATAAAACCGTTTGTTTAATGAAGAATAGCTTTGCTAATACATTTGCAGTGACAGGTTTCTTACAGTCATCAGTCTTTTAATTACTACATAACTCAAACGTTAGAAATAAACAGGTAATATTTTTATTCACTCTAAATCACACACTTTTGCGAGTAAACTAAAAAAAACACATTTCAGGAAAAATATTCCATGTTTTATATCATAGAACACATTATTTAGGAGATTTTAGATTACTACTTCAGGCAAATTATATTTAAGAAATCAAGCCTTAGAAAACTGCACAAAAATGCAATGTGTAATATTCTTAACATAATTTTTAGTTACATTTATATATTTGGAAGAGTTTGGAAGATTTGTTAATAGCACCGAATCATTGTTTACAGTGTATTAACTTCCAAAGCAACTGTATAACTAAACTCTAGAATGTTTATGATGTTGCACCATTCAATGTTCACAGTTTCTAATAAAGTGAGGAACAGCAAATCTAGCAGGCCAAATTAATAATCAACACAGTGTCATCTCAACCTAATTTAGGAAACAAGGCAAAAGTCTAAAATCCTGACATCCTGTTTATTTTTTATAAAGTAGTGCATATAGTTGTAGGCTTACTTATACTATAGTACCAGTACCAGTAAGCCAATAACAATTTTCATAATGTGAAAGATGAATGATAACTGATATTGAAATAATATGCTAATTTCCCTGAATAAATTTAAATAAAACAGCTAAAATCATTCATTTTAAATGATTCAATTAAGTGGACTTGGGAATCACAATATTATAATGTACAGTATGGAAATATAGTTATGGAAGTTTTTATAGGACACACATTAGATCAGCAACTGTATAAAATGTTGTTGTTTTTTGTGTTTTTATTTATTTATTTTTTTTTTTTTTAATGAGTATGCAACTACAAATCAAAGATACTAATAAATAACTGATAAAAAAAAATACTGGCCAATAACCGATATGGTACCTGTATTGTGCATCCCTGTGGACTTTTACTAAATGGAATGCATAATATATGCCCAAACCATCCTCAATCACTCCTATACAGCCATTCATCACCAAATGCCAACTTATACCTTCTCTCTAAAGATGCACTCAGGTTTGATTTGGTACTAAATTTTACTCTAAATGAAAAATTAAATTGTAAATTAATGGCTGAATTTTAGAATAATGGTCTAATAATTTGGATACAGAGAATAAAAAAATACACATTGTATATGTATTACATTGTCATAAAGACAATGTACAGCTGTCAATGTCAGAAAAAAGTCTGTAAACTATTCTTCATGTCTCTGAATTTAGAAGTTCCATTACAAGCAAATTTCTGCAATGGATCATGAACTGCACAGTTACACACCTACCCACTCACTGTCAAGTCGCCAAACTAAGACTCTGCCAGCACATCATAATGTAATAGTTTGACAACAGGGTGTGGTGCTGTGCTATTTCCAGCTAATTGGCATTTGGGTTATATAAAGGGATTTGAATTGCAGCTGGCGGTGGTGTTGATTCAGTGCTAGGTCTGATTAAATATCGCAGCCTCCTGTCAGATGCAGTTGGGCTGGCATCAGTTATCTATGTGATATGTGTCTCCTGGGCGGCACTCCTCACTTCCATCTGCCATTTCCATTCATGCCAGTAGGCTTATTTCACTCATTCTCCTGTTGTTGTTGCAGCTCTGTTATGTTTAATTTGTTTATTGCTGTAAACATACATTGTCTAGATATGGTCACATATTTGGTGGGTGGCCTGAAGGAAATGATGTAGACAAATGTGTGGTTGCAGAGCGAGAGAAGAATCGTGTAGAGAAAGGAAGAGAGTTATTTGAAGAATGACAGAAATGAGAACAAAATCCCTGGATTCTGAGAAAAAAGCTTCAAATGAAACAGATGGACCAACATGATTTATTTATTAATTGCTACGGCAATATTTACAAAGATCTACGGAACACAATGCACACAATGGGGCGCAAAGCACACAATGAAGATAACCTTGGAAAAATCATTGCACTTCTTTTTTCCGATAAATATTTTTAATTTCAAAACCATAATTACAGGAGATGTTCCATTTTTAACATTGCTGCTTATAGTCAGTTAAAAAGCTATTGACATTTTCATGCATCTAATGTTGTAGTTTGATCATTGAAAAAGGTATACAAAGTTACAAAGCACAAATCTACTCCAAAGGGAGTTATTCTTTATATCAGGAAGCTCTTTTTCTAAAGTCCCTGAAATGACTTAATTGTGGTCTTAAGATTTCTTCCAGGAATGTACTGTCCTCATGCTCAAAAATCTTGTTCATGTTCACATATTCAGTCCTGCTCTGTTGACAATGCATGCTAGATCTTATTAACTAAGGGAATGTAGAAAATGTATTTAATTTTATATTTAAAAAAAAATTACATAATTTTATAGCATTTTTTTTTCAATTTAAAATATATAAAAAATATCCATTGTTCAACGGCATTATGTAGCTGACAAAATACTGATAATCAAAAAAGAGGGGAAAAAATAGAATAAAATCAGAATCATTTGTTAGAATAAACTACGGCTAGTAAATACTGCTTCATGCTTCTGTTCTATACAAAGAGAAACGATAAAGCTTAAAATGTTGGTCAGGTCACATTTGCTTTTGGGATTTGGGGATTGCTTGGGATTGCTTTTGATTCAGATGTATTTATACGCATGAGCGCATTTAAAAGAAGAGGTAACTCATTGATAAACGGTAAACCGTTCCAAGCGTGTTCCCCATGTCTATCTCCCAGTCTTCGACAACATGCATGCTTCGACGACTGCATGCTTCCTAATATGGTTTTGCTGTAAAACAGCTATGGTCCATTTTCTTTGGGTGTTGTATTACACCAAAATATACAATGAAATCATTATTACAATTTTTTTGAATGCTTTCTTTGCTAGGTTATTGGTGTTTTCCAGCCCTCAAGTCCATTTAGTTGGAGTGGATAGTGATGTCAATGGGTGATTGCTTAAATCCTTATCTGGGCGCAGCTAGTTTTCCCAGAGGAGGTTAGGTAAATTTGTTTTTCCTCACACTACCTCAGTAACATGAGTAACTCATTACCTACTGTTTTTCAGCTAACCCATGGGTCCCAAGAGAAATTTAATCCCACCCGGATAGGAATGTATGTGTTTTTGGTATATTACATTTTCACATTGAACTTGATGTTTTAATTATTTATGCATTTGGCAGACGCTTGTATTCAAAGCTACTTGCATTGCATTCAAGAAATACTTTACATCAATTCTTGCTTTCCCTGGGATCGAACCCATTTCCCTGGGATAAACACCAATGCTCTACTGATTGATTTGAATTTAATTGTATTGTAAATTGAGCTAATTTTCTCATTGCTTTGCCTGGTGCACCTTGGTTATGTAATTTTGCCAACTTTCTAGATTGGTCACTCAAGTACTGTTGGCATCTCGTCTGATAATTAAACAAATTGCATTTAATTTAAATATAATTTAACCAAGGACGATTCAGAAAAAAACAAATCTAAAAAGGGCTAAAGAAGTAAATAAATAAAAAAGAGAGAAAAAAGTCTGATCTCAGACTGCTCAGAATGGCGTTATATTCATTGTATTATTTCTGGCTTTGATCATTTGTTGAATTTTTAAACAAATTATCAGTTAACAGTTAATGTGAGTTTATGTATATATACATATTGCCGTATTTCTCTAAATATGTGAGGAAATATCATCGTATATTTTCTCTTGCCCAGCATATGTTGCCATGCCTATTCACTCAAGCATAAATTTGAATGACAAGGTCTTGCATGTAAACCATGCTGAGCAGGTTTCAGTAAACAGATGGTGTATTTTAATATCCTAGAGGGTTGAGAGCGCAACTAAATGTTCAAAGATTAGACTAACCAGTCCTTTGAGTCTGGTGATCTCCCAGACCAGCTTGTCAGATAAGAGCAGCCAAATGTACAGGTATTATTGGCAGAAACTATGCACTGTTCTTCATGTCTCTGAAAAACCAAACAAGGCATGTCATGCTGGATAAAGAGGGATCTTCTCCTCTCCAAACCTCAGAATTTCAACAGAATAAATCTGAGGCAGATAGCAGTGGCACAATTTTCAGTGTCAGGGCTTTGGTATGAGTTAGAGGAAAAAAAAAATATCCTGAAAAATTTAGACCCATTTATCACTGCATTGAATCGACCACAATATTGCTGGTGGTGGCAAAAATTATGACTCATGCACACCCCTTAACAACTCTATTCTTTAAAATATGAAACTCTTCTCTTCCAGTCCTCAAAGATATTTTTTTTTCTGTGTCACCCGAATGGCTAAAATAGTGTGAAGCCCCAAAAGTCCAAATATAGTTTTTAAGCTCTTTGGATGATTGGATGATCCATCTTTGAAAGATGGATGTGCATCATTCAACACATTCATTACATCCACACAATGGAAACAGCATACTGTTGGCAAAAAAGTGGCATAATGTGTGACTGCAACTATGGAACACATGTCTGAAACCACTATTTGAGGGAAGCTCAATTAAGAAATGAAAACCCATCACATCCTTATGACCAAAATCCATCATTCGATAACCTCAGCACTTTTTTCGATTTTATAGCAATATCCACCCACAATGGAAGCTGTCGATGGCTTCTGATAACATCCTGCCAGGTCCAGCAAGCACTGATTTAATGTGTCCATCTGGCACATAGAAGTATGTGCCTGTTAGAATGTGTGTGTGTGTGTTTTCACAACCTCAACTATCCTGACACAGCATGAACCACAGCTGCAGCAATCAAGGGAATTTGAAGATGCAATTGCTGGAAAAAATGAACCAATTAAAATGAAATGCCACTCATAAAAACAAAGTAATCTTTCAAGCAGTCCATCATTTATTGGAGGAAAGCAGAAGTCTCCCTTCATTAAAGGGGTCATATCTTGAAAAATCTAATCTACTTTGATCTTTTGAAAATGCAACAGTTTAATGTACTATGTAAACTATAACTTTCAGAAGTCAAATCTCTGTTCAAAGTCCTAAATAACCCCCTTTTTCTTATTTTTTCTTTTTTTACTAATTTAGTTGTTTGTTTTACGTGACTTCGTAGCATCTTAATTTGAGCACCCATATTTCAGTATCAATGATTTATTCAAGCAACTTGAACTGCAGTCAAACGAAAACAGAAAAGGAGGCTGTAGGATAGACTGAATTATTCCTAAATAAAATAAGACACTTATTCCAGTCGATACTTAACCAATGATAATAAGATGCAGGGAGAGTGGCTGATGTTTCTTTTTAACAAGGTCCTTCAAATCCCAAGAATCTGAACTTGAAAGTTAGTGCTGGATATTTCAGCACAGATTGAAGAATGGTGCACGGCCAAATAAACTAGACACCAGTAAACTCAAATCCTAAACATTGTTACAAACGTCATACTCAAAGGGGGAATTTAAACGCTGTCAGGGAACACACACTGGATAGATCAGTACGTTTTAAAATAATGTAATATACTTTATTATCTGTCTGAAGTTAGCCCAGAAGGCGCAAGGAGCTGGAGCCAAATACACAGTGTCTCGTTCCCTCTGCAGGGAACTAAGGTTGCATGCTTGACCTGAGACGTTAAGGGAACTCGCACTGCGTCAAACGCTAGGGGAACAATATACCAACACCATCTCAGTGACGAAGGCCGACGAGTGTCTCGTGGCTCACTACGAGAGGACCCATGAGTTGAGGTTGAGTTGGTAGAACCTCAGAAATGTGTACAGGGAGGACCAGCCTGCCACATCACAAACACCAGACAGGGAAACTCCTTATATAAGGGTCTTAAAGGCAGCCACGTTCCTACTGGAGTGGGCAAGACCCTCAAGGGAGATGGGAGTCCGGCCGACTCATAAGCCAAAGAGATTTTCCATCTAAGTAGACTATCTTGGAGTAGGTTTAGATGCTGGGGCCCCCTTTGCGGTCCCGAAGCAAATTAACAGTTGGTCTGTTTACGCCAAGGGGAATACCTGTGGATGTAAGCATCCAGTGCTCACACTGGATCAGGTTCTTAAACTCTTGGTCCTGTTCACTGGGATGGAGGACAGCTTGGGCCAGCCCAGTCGCAAACTCAAGGCAGGAGGGAGCTACAGATAGAGCCTGTAGTTCCCTCTTTAAGATTCTCTTTAGCGAAGTAATGGCAAAAAATAAAGAGTCTTCAGAGAGAGAAACATAAAGGGAACTTCCTCAATAGGCTCAAAGGGTGCCTGGGACAGACCCTGGAGGAGGACCAAGGATAAGTCCCAAGTAGAAACCTTGGTCTGTACTACAGGCCTCAGCCTTATGGTACCACAGAAGAAACATGTGACTACGGGGTCCCTGCCAATAGACATGCCACCCAGAGCTATGTGGTAAGTGGCTATGGCAGCCATGGAAACCTTCAGGGTGGATGGGGACAGCCCTGCAGTGAGTCTTTCCTGCAGGAACTCCAGAATGTTACCAATCTGGCAGGTAACTGGGTTCATCTGCTTCTCGCTACACCAAGAAGTGAAGAGTCTCCACTTTAGGGCATACAGTTTCCTTGTCGAGGGAGGGCTTTAGCTCTGGAGTGGAGGATGGTCTTGATAACCTCAGTTGAGAGGAGCAGGGCCACCTCAGAGAACAAGCCCGCAGTTTCCACAGTTCTGGGCAGAGGTGATGTATCAAGCCCTGTGCCTGGGACAAAAGGTCCTTCCTGACTGGAATCTCCCAGGGGACATTAGATCCATGAACTACACTCTGCCCGGCCACCGTGGAGCAATAAGGGTGAGATGGACCTTGTCCCGGCAAACTCTCGCCAAAACTCCCAGGAGGAGAGCAATCGGGGGTAAAAGCGTGCAGACCTAGCCTTGGACACACCTGAACAATAGTATCCAGCCTGGCAGGAAGTCTGTTCCCACATTCCCACTGTCCCACGGATGTGAACTTCCCAGAGATAGAGCAGTCTCCCTTGGGAATAAAGGAGGATCTGTTGCAGCAGTTTGTATAGTGGTCGCAAACGTAGACTCCCCTGATGATATATATGGGAAACCACCACTGTGCTGTCAGTTTGAACAACAACATGGTGCCCCCTAAGGTCTTGGAGGAACGCCTGAAGAGCCAGCTGAACAGCCATCAGCTCTAGAAGGTTTATCTGCAAAGACAATTGGTGCTCGAGATCCCTCAAGATCGCTTCCCAGCCCACAAAGACACATCTGTCAATAGCATTAACCGTTGAAAAGGAGCTCCCAATATGGGTCCTTGAGACAGAAACCATGGTTTATCATGGTTTTCAATCCACATATCTAAGGCACGTAGGCATCGCTGTGTGACCTTGATAGTGTGGAAAGGGTTGCTGCTTAGGAACTCTCCCTCTTTAAAGGGAACTTTTCTTTTTTCTTGTAAATCTCACATGGGGAGACTGAGTAACTGGAGACTGAAACCTGGGAGCTAAGCATGCTTCAGGTTGGTAATAATCCAAGTGCCAAGTCCAAGTTATAAACAACATCACCATCTTAGTAGCGACAAGACCAGACAAGAAATGTGTGTGTGGTGCTGGCCTTTTCATGGAGCCAGGAGCTGATGAGGATGGTGGAAGAATGGTGTGTGATTGGAAAGTGTGTAGGTGATGGCCAGGTAATTATGGGAATCATGACATATGGACTAAAAATGCTCTCATAAAATAATAATTTTAAAATTACCATTAATTTACCACTGTTTCCTTTTAATATACCATATATAGATCTCAGGAAAAAAATGGATAAATAAAAAGAAAATGAAAAATAATTATTAAAATAAAAATAAATAAATACAAAATTATAATAAATAAATAAACAAAGCTGTTTTTTCTCTGAAACTGGGTAAAAGGGTTTCTAGCAAAGCATGTGACAAAATATGATTCCTTAAGTCATAATAATGAGAAACTTTTTTTCTAAATAATGAAAGGAGTGGCACTCTTGCAACACCCTCTGGTCAAAGTTTCTCGCTATTTTAAGAAAGTTTCTCATTATTTTGAGATACTAAGTCATTATTATGAGAACTTTTCTCATTATTTCAAGAAAGTTTCTCAATATTACGAGAAAGTTCCAAATAATAATTACTTAAAGAATCTTCATAAAGAAATACTTACTTTTTTTTAAACAATTTAAAAGATAAATTCATTTTTATTTCACAATATGCAAGATATAAACTTTTACAATTTGCAATTACAATTCTGATTTTTATGGGGAAAAAGGACTGACATTATGTTTCTCAGAATTGCAAGATTATATCTCGCATTTCTGATTTTATAAGTCGCAATTATTTTTTATGTGAGAAACTCTCAATTCTGAGAAAAAATATCAGACCTTTTTTCCAATGATTTGGACTTTATAACTCAGAATACCAAGTATATAAAAAGGACTGACATTTTTCTCAGAACTGCATGATACAGCCTAAAGTTGCAAATGCATGCTTGACACAGACATGCAAAATAAAATGTCACAATTACACACTTCAATTATACTGTGCTCATCTCATACTGTGAGCAGAGTTAAGTTGTGAATTAGCAGTAGTAATAGTAGTTAAGTTGTCAATTAGTCAATCATGAAATCAATGTAAATGTTAAAATAAATCGTATAATGTTCATTCTATTCATTAGCATCAGTGTCCTTGTTTTAGTAACTGTTCATTTTCATTTACCATGGGAACAGTTGTTTTTGTTCCAAATAATTTGGAACTGCTATTAAATATCCTTACCTTATACTGTTTATTTATCAGTATTAGTCATATTTTTATAATTCATGTGTATGTTAAGTAAAGTAGGAGCACATTTGAGATGCTTACTACTTCTGTTTTTTGGGTTTTTTTTTTGAGGATTCTTTGATGAATATAATATTAATATATTTAATGTGCATTTGCTAAATAAAAGTATGTCCTTTTTTACCTACCCCAACATTTTGAATGGCACTGTATTATGATACACCTCACACCAAAAAAAGAAAAAAGAAAAAAAAATGATGCAGCTAAAACTGTTTGAAACATTGAATAATTAATTTAAACATTAATAATTTAATAGAAATGATCTTTTTCGTGATTTCTTAAAGATCATGCGATCAATTTTTACACATGTATACATAAATACCTAAAAAAGTGGGTCACAGCTTAATGATCATGGGAAAAGTCCCATGGCCAAATGAGTTGAAAACCACTGCCCTTGACGAGTCTTGTCAACCGTAGGCATTTCCAAGGTCAAAACAAATCGCCCCATGCTCAAGCATATCAGCACAACTGACACTCAGCGGTCCTAGCTTTGACTATCGCCTAAAATATAAAGGTTGTACTTTCACTCAGAGTCATTTCTCAATGCAGACTGAACCCAGCAAGACACATCTGGAGAGCTTTTTGGGAGGCTTCTATATTATTAAGCAGAAACGTGCAATTTGATTTGGGGTGATAAATGAAAGGGCATTGAAATAACGTTTGGTGTGCCTCTCTATAGCAGAAATGCTTGAGTGCGGTAGAAGAACTGCACGGTTCAATGGCTTGAAATGATTAATGAGTTCCCCCCTACAGAGGGCTCTCCTCGACAACACTATTTCCCATGTGAAGACAAATTCCTGGATGTTCTTGCTGTGTCTGGTGGCTAAAATATTCAATGCGTTAACCCATCATTTAGATTCATTGTGAACCACATCACATAGTCACTGTTGGGCCCACAGCTGTACAAGCGAGAGACTAATGTTTCTTTTTTGACTCTGTATGAAGGTTTTACTGTGTCTTACCCACCTAACATCACCCCTTACTACCACAGTACTCCCACAGGGAATGCTGAACCCTTCAGAGAACCCATTAGATGGATTCAATGGTTCATTGAAACTAGGGAATGTGTTTAGTTTCATACCTGTGAAATGGTTACTAGGATGGAGTCCCCTCTGTAACCTCAGAAAGCTGTCATCGGATGACAGAATATGGGTCATTGCTGCCTCTGGGAGGGTCAAAGCTGATTTTCCTGGTATCTTTTTGTGGTCTGGGTATGACTTTATAAAAGTCACTGGGGACGTGACTGAAACGTGTCAATAAATGACAGCACTGTCACTTTGCATCTATATTTTGAGTTGCAAGAAAGAAAGACTACACCTGTTTTATAATTTTTGCAAAAAAAAACATGCATATTCTTAAAGCAGCGATAATCGTATATTTCTTCTTTTTGAAGAACATCCCTCATGGTGGTACTCATGATAACGTTTCATATGGCAAATCACCACACTTTAATTATGGCTATTATCTGCAAGAACAAATGTCGACCACTCAATGGCCAGTGGAACAGTAAAAGTAATAGTAGCTCTGTGTTTGTTTCCTTTAATTAAAACAGGGCATTTGGACAGTAAAGGAGATGTTTTAATGAAGGTATGTGAACTCTCTTTGGCATGTAATAAATCCCCATTAGGGCTCCTCGCCCTAGGCTGACAATCATGCTTTTGCAGCCACTACAATCAACCTCGGCCGACTCCTAAACCTGCTCATTATTAAAATACATTAGTTATGATAATCCCTGCTATAGTTCCAAATTCAGTGGACACTCAGCATTAAACTTTTAAGCTGCAATTAAAAAAAAATGAAAAGTAAAAAATACAGTGGTTGCAGCCCCTAAGGAAAGATTTGTCTCGAATCCTATTGTAAATTGAGCACACCTACTAGATTGATTTCATATAATGAAGAATCAGAGGATGAATGTAGCAACTGTGAAGTCACAGGCTCTAGTATTGTTCATATTCAGGACTGAATCAGCACTAACAGCAAGCAAAATTGAAGGATTTTTGACTCATCATAGAGACATGTTAAAGACCCCATTACTAAAGTGCTGTTTTCTGTTATGTATCCACCTTATTTTTAACGCAAGAGCAGGCAGAACCATTTGCAACTTGAATGTGCAAGGTTGTCAGTGTCATTCACTTCTATATTTTACCTGTGCAAAAAACAGTCTGTTTTGCTTCTTCACATTCCAACATAAATGTATTCTGTGGCGTTCACACGACTCTCAGCCTCGTCATGCTCACCACATATTCATTATCATATTATTTTATTTCAGTATCATAATCATAAACATACTAGTTTGTAGCAAATAGTTCACAGCTTAATTATTTTTTTTTACCTTAAAAACCTATTGCAACTAAATAATCAGAAGTCTCACACATTCAAAGAAAATGATTAGATGGTTAGATTTGACTTTTGAATAATAATACCTTTGTAAAGTGAAAGTATGAATGAGACTCTTGGTGCGTTCAATGACTGTGAAAAATAGTGTGTTTACAATTAATTACGAGTGGGAAAATCTGAATTTGCTTTGGATTTAGCATGTCGGTGGATCCAAAACGGTGGATCCATTGGAAATTACTATTTGAAATTAAACATTTTCATCGTATTGTAAATATGACATTATGATGGTATTGTAAAATAATGGTAGAATATATAAAAACTCGGTTTTAGCATCTTTAAATATTGAATAAAAACATGACCGAGTAAAAAACTCCTCTTTATTCATCATGAAAAGGTACATTTCCATCCTGCAACTTCTCAACTCATGAATACGAATTTACTAGGAGGATTGAGGCACGCCATACGTAATAACAACTTACATGCTGGAGGAATTAAGGTAATATTAAGATGAGAGGTGTTCTAAAAATATAGATTTGTGACACGCTCTATCATTTTGAGTCAAAATCTGCAATGAGCTGTTTGTGGGAGAAAGCAAATGTATATATGTACACATAAATGCTGTGGGGAACATTATGCTGCATGCAACATCATCCAGCCTGACTGGTTTGATGGTGGGTCAAGAATATCCTTGAAGGGTCAAACAGAGCTCCACGTGCTATCCATGCCGGGCTTATGTGGCTAGAGTGTGTAAGCAGTTTTTGGATGACAAAGACATTGATGCCATCGACTGGCCCTCACGTTCCCCAGACAGTGAATCCATTTGAGAACCTCTAAGACAACATGTTTCAGAGCATCCGAAGCTGTTAAGAAGCACCACAGACTGTCCAGGAGCTCACCTATGCCCTGATCCAGCTTTGGGAGGAGATCCCCCTGGACATTTATCAGGAGCCTGTCCAGATGTTGTCATTCAGTGCCTACAAGCATGTGGGGGAAATACACACTATATTATGACTGACTTATACTTATACTGACTTAGTTCAAGCAAGTTGTTTCCGCCTGTAACTTCAGTTTTTTTAAATAGATTTTCGGTATGATTTTGATTCCAACCCTCATTGTGCTGAATATTTTATTTTCCATTGACTGTTGTCACATAAATTTGTTCTAAACAAATTATAGAATGTATATTGTTGCGGCAAAATCTTTTAGCACTTCTGAAAAAGAGACAATTCCCAATTGTCTTTATAAAGATTTATTTTCTTGCAAGAAAAGGTCAACAGTCATACAGACACCTGAAGCTGTGTGATAAAGAAGGGAGGGCTGCTCCAGCATTTACATCTCTAATCAAGGTTAAAGGCTCTCTATACCTCAAATGTATTTCTTCAAACTGATTGTCTCTTACTTATTAGTTATAAATAGAAAATACAATTAATGTCACACAATAATCAATAAAATATAATCATGGATGAGAATAAAAAGAAAACATAATTTATAAAATTACATCACAGTTCCCCCCGTTTTATCATTCATTGATAACTACAAAATAATATTGCGGATTTAAGTCATTTCATTATCATACTCTGATTTTCAAATGAATGATCACTCTCTTAAATTTATGAACAAAGAATGTTTAGGCTGGTTTTGGCACCTTAGTATAAGCAAGCATATATATATATATATATATATATATATATATTTTTTTTTTTTTTTCAGGACATAAAATATATCTCAATTCAGTTAATACATTTTACTGTAGATTCCACTGGTCTCATCATCACATTCCTGTGGTCTTGGATACATGGCAGGAAATGTATCATCATAATTAAACATTCAAAGCATTTGATATGAAACTGTGCTTTTCACACTTCTCTCCACTAATGCTGAAACACATCGAAATTACACATGGCAGACGTAATAACACTAGAAGTCCTACCACTATCTCTGATAACCCCGTATGACCAACCCAATAGCCCCATCCTCCCCAAGTTGCTAAATCATTGGAACAATGTGTTGTCAGCTCTAGGCGGCTCTTTTACGGCTATCCTCATGTGCTCAGTTATATTGGTTATGTTGTCACTGTAGTCTGGAATTTAAAAACAGCATGATGTACACAATATTTTGATTTCATTAAAGACTTTCCTTTTTAATATTTAATTTATTGAGATCAATGTGTGATCTAAGTGTGATTTATCTATTTTGAGCAGTGTATACATATGCAAAACAAAATACTAATAAAAAAAATCTATTGATCGTTGACCGAATCTTAGCTTTTGAAAAATATAAAATTTGCATTATGACTTCAAGCAATACATTGTATTTTAACGAGCATGCTGTGAAAGATGGCTATTGCTTCTTCAGTTCACACAACAGCAAGCACTGCTAGTAAACTGATCTTCGCTTCCACTACTTTTAAATTAAAACACCATATAATAGACAAATTCTAACTTTTTCAAATGCAAACTATTTCAAGAATAGTTTTAAATGATTTGTTAATGAACTGTCAATGTCAGTGGGATGCTAAGTATATTTTTATTGTCTCGTCACGGCATCAGAAGACTGTTAGACTGTAGCGCTGAGAGTACTGACCCTGAACAGCCCATCAGCAATCCTCCTGACCTTCACCCAACAGACCTGATCCTATAGTGGCTCTTAGTTGTCATCATACTTCACTATGTGGTATTAAAAAAATGTGTGTCAGGTCTTTGCTTGAGAAGATTACAAACTGGCTCAAAATAGTTCTGGACGTTTTTAATCTTGGCTGTGCTGCCAATTCCCTAGTAGCAGTTGCAAAAAGCGCACCGAGTAGAGAACAAAAAGCTTTCCTCTGCCAAACAGCAATTTCATCCTTTAGACTTTCCTTTCTCCCAGAATGTGTACATGAAGGAAATTAATGTACATCATTATGGTCAATAATAAAAATACTCAGAGCTTTCTTAAAAGCAAACAAAGCCAAGGGCACTGGAATACAACAAAAAGGGAAAAAATCTATATTCTTTTGGGTCAGGGATGGAGAATATTACACCTCTGTTGTTCCAAGTTTTAAAACCTGAATATAATTCGATGCCAGCATCAATATTGTAGCTTATTTTGTCACATGGTGTTACTCACACACTGACGGTAATAGTCTAATTCTCTCTAAAAGCTTTCACAGGCACAGCAAGGCTGTACACCATGTACTACCATTCACAAAGCATAACCATCACTGCAGCTCAGATGAATTTGAGTGTTTGGTCCCATGACTTTCTCAATGGTGTTAAATTGTTTATTATCTTCTTGTTATAGATGGAAAAACAGCTCTTAAAGCATCTCATTTGATTAAGCATAATATAATTCTCTGTTCCTTAACTACTGACAGTAGTAAAACATATTATGGCTTATTAATCAAAGCTAAAAGTCTGGAGACGCAAGTACTCATGACTGTGTCAAAAGAGATAAGAGGGAACTGTAACTGATTTTGAGAGTAACAATAAATGTAGTGGACATCCCTTTAGCATGTTTAGCTGCGGGCAAAACAGAATTATTTAAGTGGGCATACAATGAAAGGAACTAACCAGCAATGTACCACAAATCAACAAACTACCTTAAAGCCATTTCTGTTGTCATGACTTTGATTTTCTAGGAAAAGTATTAAAAGGATAGTTCACTCAAAAATGAAAAGTATGTCATCATTTACTTTCCCTCAAGCTGTTCCAAACCTGTATGAATTTCTTTCTTTAGTTGAACACAAAAGATGATATTTTGAAGAATGTTTGTAACTAAAGCATTGTGGGGCACAATTGAATAACTTAGTATGGGGGAAATACTTGGGAAGTCAGTGGTTTCCCTCTATTCTTTGGTTACCGACATTCTTAAAAATACATTATTTTGTGTTTAGCAAAATAAAGAAATTCATACAGGTTTGGAGGGTGAGTAAATGATGACAGAATGTTTGGGTAAACTATACCTTTAACTTGGGGAGCATTATGTACACCTTCATTCAACAGACTATACTTGAGACTATAGACCGACATTTTACTTTCAATCTAACGCAGTCAAAATTGTATTTCTTAATTGCCTGTCACTAACATAAGGAAAACTGATAAAAAAAATAAAAAATAAAAAATAAAATCTAATTTCAAATACAAAATACAGTTCCATGGCCAGTAAATTCTCAAATCACTCGAAATTGCATGGCAAATTAAACAAATGTACACTACATCACCAATTTTAAAAGTAAATATATCAAATAACCTATATGTCATAAACAATAATAAATAATAAACAATAAACCATGATTATTATATAGCATTGTAAGAAATGATTGCTTACACACTTTTGTTTACCTTCCTCAATCACAGCAGTGTTGAACTTGCTGAAGACTTTCCTTCTTTGCTGTCAAACAAAAGGATGTATTTGCAAGCTTGTTTCAATTATTTGTAGGCATGGTCATAGCTAGTAAATTCTGGGCTCCTTCAAAAAACATTGATGTGGGCTGCCACTACCTTCCACTCATTTCAGATACTGGGCATGGAGGTACACATCTGGTGCCACGTAAGCTAATATGAATTCCTTAGAAAATAATAATATAAATGTTGTTTTAAACATATAAATATTGTATTTTGGATACTGCACAAAAGTTGAACCAAACTATTATTTAAAAAATATACATGCATATATACTGTGATGGAAACATATGTACAAAAAAAAAAATTCTAGTGAATTTAATGGGAACGGAAGTTGCACATTTAGAAAAGACATTTAGAAATGTTTCTGATCAATCTGAAAATTGGAGTTTTCAAATTACAAAGACAGATTTTAGTCAGTCAAGTAACTTAAACTGTTGGAAAGTCAACTTTGACACTTTTGAAGTCATACTGCAATGCAAACTCATAAAGATGAATATGAAGATGAACGCATATAGTGCTCCCTGTGACACACTGCTGTGCTGTCATTCCCAGAAAATATAAATGTTTTTTACCATGTTTTGTCTGTTAATATCGTATTAAGATAGAGTCATCACAAGAATTTATAAGATTTTGTTCTTTTGAACAGAACAAACAGGAATAGGAATGCAGGCTTAGTTGCATTTTGTTTTTGCTAAAGCCTATTCTGAATGTCGGCATGTTACAAATTCTCAATTTAGATGAGAATCAAGTCATGCTGCGTTTCCATAAAAAATGTTTTGCATTTTGTATGTTTTGTTTTCTTCTAATATTGGATTAAAGAAAAGGTGAAGCACATTTTCATTATGCACATTGAGGGAACCGTTTGTCGTGATGGAGCCCATTGCTAGAGTTATTTGTGTTGTTGTATATCTTTTTAGTAAATGCTGCAACAAGACACAGAAGAATTCATGAAATATCTTACATGGGGAGTTTGGAAGAATTCCTGTAGCTCAATCAGTAGAGCATTGGACAAGGTCACGGGTTTGATTCCCAGGGAAAGCAAGAACTGATTAGAATGTTAATGTGTACCTTAAATGCATTTTTTTTTTTTTTTTTTTTTGCAATGCAAAATTGCCAGATTTACATTTACATTTATGCATTTGGCAGATGCTTTTATCCAAAGCAACTTACATTGCATTCAAGGAACATTTTGAATCAGTTCTTGCTTTCCCTGTTAAACCCTTGCCAAAAAGTTATATGCACAAGCAAAATTCTCAAATATTCTCAAAAATAAATAATTTGCAATTAATTATGAATTAAACACATTATGATGTTTTAAACACAAATGCCAACTGATTGCATCCAAAGTTAGTCTACAGTCACATATATGCCACTATTTTTATTCTCTTATGTTCAGGGTTTCAGAATCAGACTTGATATTCACACACAGGTTTGAATGCAGGTCTTATGGCAAATCTGTGTGTGCGTCATCTTCACAATTGCTCATTAACAGAAAAAATAAATAAATAAAATGGTTTTACCAGGTTGATTATTTTACCATCTCAATAATCTCTTAATAATGGACCCACACAAGGCTCTTTAGTGTCCTTGCTTTTTTATTAAATAGCTTTTTTTAGACAAGTTAACAGTATAAAACAATAGTCTACCAATCTGTTATTCAAAGGGAGCCTTTTTGCCTATGCAGAAGCTCAGGCCCACTAAGGTTATTTATTGCTCGTTGGGTTAGGGAAGTGAAATTTCCTCCTGCAGGCTGCGTGAGCAGCTAACAGGAGAAAATACACTGAAGCTGTGCCCCCAACACTCCACCACACAAGACCTTTATGATCATCATTAAAGCATTTTCCATTTTGTCACTTATATCCTGTGCCCTTTGGCAAATCCACACATATATTTTTGCCAGTGTCTCTATCCCTAACTGGGTCACTGCGTTAAGATGCTATGCTACCATATTGTAACGAACAGGCACATCTTTACCAACCTTCACGGTGGATAATGCAAGGGCAGTGTCAAATATGATTATTATTGTGTTCAATAACTCTCCCTTTACTTAATAACAATGGTGCCCAGATAGTTAGCTTCATATGTCTGTATAATGGCTGAGCTTCCCTAGGCCTTGTCTAATGCATTGTATTGTCTCTCTTCCATGCATATAACTGTCAAATCTCTGTTGTACTATATAATGAGATTTTTTGTGCACTGGAAACAGGCGGTCTCCTCCAACCCAAGTCTATGGAGGGAAAAAAAAGCTATTCAGCCTCTTTTACAATTTTCTTCTCAGTTTCAGCAGTTTTTGAGGGTTCACAGACAAGCAAGAGTTTGAGTAAGTATCCAAGTAATTCAGTGATAGGCACGAAGATAGACCAGAACCCAGATATATGGGTGATTCCTACATTTCTGAGACAAGCAAAAGGATAAAAGTGTAAAGAAAAGTCTTATTTCCAATGTAAGATAGCAGCCGCACAATTAACTGATAAGATGACACGACACACTTTGATATCAAAGTAGGACATGAATTTCACTAACACATACATTTAACAGAATATGCATAACATGGTAGAAATCAGTGAAGTCAATTTAGTTGCAGGCACAACATACTGTAATGTGTGTAGACTAACATGAGCAATCCAAATGACCTGAGAATATTTCAGCAGTTATGATGTGTTTCCTTTATATCTGTTGTGTTTCGAGTAGGTTATTCAAAGTAAATTTCCAGAATGTTGGTTGTTTTGCTGTTGGTTCCAAAATAATTTTTCCATTATTTTTTTCCCATAAGGATCTTTAAAATGTCTTTGTTAAAGCTTTATAAGACGTGAACCAAACCAACCAGCTATGAGGTGTGGGGATGATTTGGAATTGCTGCTTGTATTCTTTTCTTATTTCTTCATATATTCTTTTCTTTTTCTTATTTGAATGATTTGTAAAGATTGATTTATAATCAAGTTAGGGATTTGTATTAGTTAAAGAATGTTCTGGGTACCAGTAGTCTCTCTGTTGATAGTTGGAGCCTGAACCGAGTTTTGGAGAAGTTGTGTATCTGTGTGTGTGTTAATATGCTCTGTATTGGTGAGGTGATTAAATGGCACCATAAGGAGACGGAATGACTTGTTGTTCTCGACAAGCCGTGTGGAAAGTCAATAACCCGTCAACCATGTGATCAACAAAGATATGCTTCAGACTGCTCTTGTGTGGAAAATTACTAGTTTTGTTTATCTTTTATTCTTTCTTTTTATCTTGGCCAATCAGAATCATTTAACCGCCATCATTGACTTAGTTAGTAGCCTCTGTTAGAGTATAATTGCTGTAACAATGTTATTGTGTGTGGGGCGGCCTACGAACTCCTTGTGAGACTCCTTGTGAAGCTGGCTGGATGAAACTGCAAACTAAACTTCACTAAAATGTCTGACTCCTGGTCTTCATTCAACATATCTGGTCCTCAGGTCTTAACTGTAATTGCCCTACAGAGGTGAATCACAACATTACAAACTTTTATTTTTGAAGCAAAAAAGTAAGTACTTACAGCTTTAGTGAAGGAAGAACGTCTCGGGTTACAAATGTAACCCTGGTTCCCTGAGGGGAACGAGACGCTGCGTCTAGCGCTAGGGGGAAATAGTCTTCCTCGATCACGTGAAGATCTGTGCAACCAATGAGAGACGAACGCGTGCGAATGCGTCACTGCCGGCGGCTGCCGGTGACGTCATGAGCTAGAGCATAAGAGCGCGTCCGAAACCCGGGCGCCTCAGCATGAATGTCTGAAGCGGGCACGGAGGCTCAAGGAGCTGAGGCAAAGACGCAGCGTCTCGTTCCCCTCAGGGAACCAGGGTTACATTCGTAACCCGAGACGTTCCCTTTCAGGGAACTCGAGCTGCGTCTAGCGCTAGGGGAACGCAATACCAACGCCACCTCAGTGACGCCGGCCTCCGGGTGTGTCCCAGCTCACTGAGAGAGCACCCTAGTCCCCGGGGCGGCATCGAGGTCCAAATGGTAAAACCTCATAAAAGTGTGCGGCGAAGACCAGCCAGCCGCAGCACAAACATCAGATAAGGACACTCCGGAGAGGAGTGCCTTGGATGCCGCCATGCTCCTAGTGGAGTGGGCTCGGACCCTCAGAGGAGAAGCATGTCCGGCCGACTCATAAGCTAAGCAGATAGCCTCGACTATCCACCTGCTTAAGGTTTGCTTAGAGGCAGGAGCCCCCTCAGGGGTCCCAAAGCAAACGAACAACTGGTCTGACTTACGCCAAGTGGCAGTCTTGAAAACGTAAGCGTCCAGTGCTCGCACTGGACAGACCTTGTTCTTGTGCTCCTGCTCATGATCATCAAATGGGGGAGGGCAGAAGGCCTGCAGCGTGATAGACCGAGCCACATCAGTGGGAACCTTGGGGACATAGCCTGGCCTCGGGTGGAGAAATGCCTTTACCATCCCGGGCGCAAACTCAAGACATGAAGGGGCCACTGAGAGGGCCTGAAGATCCCCGACCCTCTTGAGCGAGGTGATAGCCAGCAAAAGCAGGGTCTTAAGAGAGAGGTACTTGATTGAGATTTCCTCTATAGGTTCGAAGGGTGCCTGGGACAGGCCTTGTAGTACCACAGACAAGTCCCAAGCCGGCACCCGGGTCTGTGCCGCAGGTCTCAGCCTTAATGTGCCACGGAGGAAACGAGTGACCAGGGGGTCCCTGCCCAGGGATACCCCACCCAGAGGTACGTGGCAAGCCGCTATGGCAGCCACATAAACCTTCAAGGTGGAGGGGGACAGCCCTGCCACAAATCTTTCTTGCAGGAACTCCAGTACTTTGCCAACTTGACAGGTTACTGGGTGCAACTGCCTTTCAATACACCAGGACGTGAAAAGTTTCCACTTCAAGGCGTAGAGTTTCCTCGTGGAGGGAGCTCTGGACTGAAGGATGGTCTCAACAACCTCCGCTGAGAGACCAGATTCTATGAGCTGGGTCCCTTCAGGGGCCAGACCCACAGTTTCATTAGCTCTGGTTGCGGATATAGAATGCAACCCTCCGCCTGGGACAGAAGGTCCCTCCTGATTGGAATCTCCCAAGGGAGTCCGTCTAGGAGGGATACCAGGTCCGAGAACCATATCCTGGATGGCCAGTGGGGGGCCACTAGCGTGAGACGGACCTTGTCCCGGCGAATCTTGGCCAGAACTCCCGGGAGCAGAGCGATCGGGGGAAAGGCGTACAGGCGTGACCTCGGCCAATCCTGTACCATGGCATCCCGCCCCAGAGGCGCTGGATGCGTTAGTGAAAACCACAGAGGGCAGTGGGTGTTCTCTACTGAGGCAAACAGGTCGACCTGTGCCTTGCCGTATCTTTCCCAAATCTGCTCCACCACATCGGGGTGGAGCCGCCATTCCCCTGGTCTTGCCCCCTGTCTCGATAGGGCATCTGCTCCCACATTCTGGACCCCCGGGATGTAGGCTGCCCTGAGAGACAACAACTTCCCTTGGGCCCAGAGGAGGATTTGTCGCGCCATCTTGTACAGTGGTCGCGAACGTAGACCCCCTTGGTGATTGATATAGGCGACCGCCGTCATGCTGTCGGTGAACACAGTGACATGGTGGTCGCGAAGGTCCGGTAGGAACGCACATAGTGCTCTGTGGATCGCCAGTAACTCTAACATGTTTATGTGCCAGGACTGGTGCCGACTGTTCCATAGACCTTGTGAGGAGCGGTCCTTCATGACCGCCCCCCAGCCCGAGAGGGAGGCGTCTGTCGAGAGAGAGACTCTCCGAACCAGAGCCCCAAGCCTTGGGCCTTGAGACAGGAACCAAGAGTTCTTCCACATGCTCAGGGCGCGTAGGCATCACCCCGTGACCCTGATAGTGCGTAGTGGATTCCCCTTCGGGGAAAACCCCTTGGTCATTAGCCACCACTGCAGGGACCTCATGTGCAGAAGGCCCAGTGGGATAATACTGGATGCCGCTGCCATGAGCCCTAACACCCTCTGAAAGTGTTTCACCGTGAGTGGCTGGCCTAGCTTGATGCTCTTGACGGCTGAACAAATAGCTTGGATGCGCTCGGGGGAAAGCCGAGCCGACATCGCAACTGAGTCCCAGATGACTCCCAAGAAAGTGGTTCTCTGAGCGGGAGAAAGTACACACTTCTTGGCGTTCAGCCTCAGCCCCAGCTCCTTCATATGTGCGAGCACCACATCTCGATGTTGCTCCGCTAACTGCGGCGACTGCGCCAAAATAAGCCAGTCGTCGATATAATTTAAAACACGGATGCCCCGTAGCCGCAGTGGAGCTAGTGCAGCGTCCACGACTTTTGTGAACGTGCGGGGTGAGAGCGCTAGGCCGAACGGAAGCACCTGATACTGGTACGCCTTTCCCCCAAAGGCGAACCTCAGGAACTTCCTGTGTTGCGGAAGGATGGAGACATGGAAATACGCGTCCTTGAGGTCGACTGTGACAAACCAGTCCTCGGATCTGACCTGCACTACGATCTGTTTGAGCGTTAGCATTTTGAACTTTAGACGCCTGACCGCACGATTCAAGAGACGCAAATCCAGAATAGGCCGCAACCCTCCATCCTTCTTTGGAACTAAGAAGTACCGGCTGTAAAAACCGGACTTGCTTTCTGCGAGGGGTACATGCTCGATGGCCCCTTTCGCCAGCAGAGTGTCTACTTCTTGCTCCATGACCAGAGCCTGCTGAGGGCCTACCACTGACTGTAGGACCCCCGAAAAACGAGGTGGAGAAACCCCGAACTGAATGGCGTACCCTAAGGTTACCGTCCGCAGGACCCACTGAGAGATACCGGGTAGCCGTGACCACGCATCCCGGAATTCTACTAGGGGAACCAGCCTCCCTGGGCTGGCCTCTGGTACCAAGAACATATCCCCCACTGAGCCGGGGCTGATTCCGGAAACCCGGGAGGATTGCTCTAGGACCCTCCTTAGAGGGGGTGGTTTTCCCATGGCGGGCTGACTGTTGAGCTGCTCCAGGGACACACCACCTGGTTGCGGCTTGGCGTCAGGGCCGCTTACTCTTAGCCTTCTTAGCCTCCAGGACAACCCTTAGATCACCTTTACGACCTGTGGCTTTAACTTGTCGACCCCCCCTCCCGGCATCTACCGGAGGGAGACGGGTTGCGACACTGTATTTTTGAGCGGCCCTGTATGAGGAGCTCTGAGACCTGGCTTGGCTGGCGGTCTCACGTGGAGGGCGGCGTGGAAGAACTTTACTGAATGCTGCCTGCTGTCGTGCAGCCTCCTGAAACTTGTCGACGACGCTTCTCACGGCATCGCCGAACAAGCCCGAAGGGGACAGAGGAGCGTCCAGCAAAACAAATTTGTCTTTATCTTTCATCGTTGACAAATTAAGCCAAAGGTGTCTCTCCGTGGCCACCAGAGCTGCCATGGAGCGGCCGACAGAGTAGGCCGTCTCCCTAGTGGTCCGAAGAGACAAATCCACAGTCCGGCGCAGCTCTGTCACTGCCTCCGGACTAATACTGCCGCCCTCGTTGAGGTTCCCAAGCAACTCAGCCTGATACGCCTGCAACAGTGCCGTGGTGTGCAGGCACGATGCGGCTTGACTCGATGCTGAGTACGCTTTCCCCACCAAGGACGATGTGACGCGCATCGGCTTGGAGGGGAGCGCCGGAGCTTTAATGGAGGATGAAGACTGGGGAACGAGGTAACTCGCGAGAGCCTCATCCACTTTTTTCATCCCTCCATAACAATAATTTTGACCCCCTACTAAATTGTTATACATTCCGCTATTGCGTGTATGAACCTTTTCGGAGGCTGGCCTTCCCCAAGATCTAGATACCTCGGCATGCAAATCTGGTATAAAAGGCATTGCTCGGCGCGGGGGAGTGACGCGAACTGGTAAATAGTGCTCGTCCAACATACTTCTTCTAGGACGAGCACTTCTGGTCTCTGCTGGCCAATCAAGCCCCAGACAAGAGACCGCTCGTGTCACAACCTCAAGAAGCTCCTCAACTGCCGGCGAGGAGGGTGGCGATTCCTCCTCGGCCGGACCAACACTAGCTAAATCCATCTCACTTTCTGAACTAGATAGAGCTAATGTTGGAGTCACAGCACGGGCACCTCTCTCGGAGTGCTCGTGACTGGGACCCGCTTGATCTCGCGAGAGCTGAGGTAAGGCGGGACCCACCCCAGCTAACTCGGCAAGATCCATTTGTGATCCCCAGGAACGAGAGCGCCGCAAAGCCTCGGCTGCTGCAGGTCCTGAACCACGGGGAACACTAGCCTGGGCGGCCTCTTTACAGACCGCCAGGCGGGAGCGGAGATCATGCAAGGAAAACCTCTCGCAGTCTTTGCAGCCGGCATTCTCAAGTGCCGACCGTGCATGCTCCTCTCCCAAACAGATTACACACATAACATGTGTATCCTTGCCTGTTATAAAACGAGGGCAAGGATGAACACACGGTGTGAACCTCTGTTCAATCGCCACATTTTCCGCACTCATTCTGATTTTTTCGATATCTCACACTCAAAAATCACTCTCGCACAAACACAGCACGCTGAAGACATTCAGAGCTGAGGCGCCCGGGTTTCGGACGCGCTCTTATGCTCTAGCTCATGACGTCACCGGCAGCCGCCGGCAGTGACGCATTCGCACGCGTTCGTCTCTCATTGGTTGCACAGATCTTCACGTGATCGAGGAAGACTATTTCCCCCTAGCGCTAGACGCAGCTCGAGTTCCCTGAAAGGGAACTACAATTCTGAAGCATTGAAGTTAAATTACTGTAAAAACAATGGTGAAATATAAAACTATTAATTTAAAAGTTATTATATCTATACAAAGTATTTATGTTTAATGCAGAATGTAAATATACAGAAATATTAAAATATTTGAGAGCATACATTGTTCAAGGTGCTTCGTTGGAAAGTGCGTTCCCTGCAAAGTTCTTTTGGCCCAATTATCTTAATCAATTATTGCAACTGTGTAGGTGTGTTTGACTTGATGCAGCGCTGTGCAGACTGATCAGTGTATGACATCAAAGTACCGCAAGAACATTTCGAAGCATAGACCTTATTTATAGCAGCACCATCTTTGATTTTTAATGGGAGTGAAAGCAAGGATTTGAGGGAGAACATGGTAAGTCTATTGCTCACAGCTTCACTTTCATAATTGTCATGGTGCAGTTCTAAATAAAGTCTATACAGAGCCATCTGCTCTCACTGTACTTTGATGTCATACACTGATCGGTCTCTGCAGCACCACTTCAAGTCGAACAACTATTGATTGGTGGAATTTTTGAACAGCATCATGGGTAATAAAGTTTTTCACCGCAAATTCCACTGTTGAACATAACAAAGCATCGCCATCTACATACAAAAGCTTTCCTGTAGCTCAATCAGTAGAGCATTGGTGTGTACAATGTCAAGGTCACATGTTCGATCCCAGGGAAAGCAATAACTGATTCAGTGTGTTCCTTGAATGCAATGTGAGTCGCCTTGGATAAAAGCATCTACCAAATGCATTAATGTAAAATTGTCTCAAAAGCATATATCATCTTTCATGTCTGTCTTTAAATGTTTACAGTTATCGTAAAAAATAATGGGAGAATTTACATTCCCGAAACCAGACTGTTGCACTTTAAAATCAATAATACAAATTTTACCCGTTTGTTTTTTCCCTGTTAACCTTGTGCACTTCTTTCATTGGTCAGGTTTCTTTGTGTATACCCTAAGATTTTTCTATACTGTACACAACCAGATTTTGAGAAACTGTACTGTTTGAGAATAAGTACTGCACTGCGATGTGTGAGAATTCAACCAAAGAAACGTTGTATATATTTATACCGTAACATTGAAGCAGATTGTTATAGTTTAAGCAGACAAACACACTAAAGTCTTTCAACTTTAAGCAGTATTTACATATTCCAAAGCCCTCACAGTTCATTTGCACCTTTCTCCCACACTGCCTCCCGATGGACAACGCCTGACAGCCTGATTGCTTTTCCATTCATATTCATGTGAACTTTTTTTCAAGCTTGACACATTACAATAAGTCAGGAGATGAGCAGTGTCAAAACAATGAGAACAAATGCAATATTAGTATTTGATAATTCTGTCTTTGCTGATGAACTTGAGATCAAACCTGTGTCCAGGCTGCAGTGGTTATTTTCTGCAGTTTGATTGTACTTGTGAAAGATGGTGGTCTGACAATTCTATGATTCATAATTATATTCCCACAATGCAAATGATGTTTGATGCAAATTGGTTTTCACATTAGAGACTAACTGTGAGAAGGCCAATCAGAGATGCATTTTGCACATCAATATGAGAATATCATCAGTGGATTACAAGCAGTTTGAAATTAGAACTGCTATGGTCTTTCATGCGAGCGTCTTTAAAACTAATTTTTGAACGCAACATGCTGTCTGTGAAAGTAAAATCACATCTTAAAAGGCCAGCTGCTGCCCAGTCGGGGCATGCAGGAAAAAAAAAATCTGCCTCTATGCTAGTAGTAACAAACCACAGAGCATAGATTCTATTAAAGTGTACCCTTGCTGAACTATTTCTAGTAATAATAGTCATAGAGTTACTCTGGGTGAGGAGTAATGAAGCTTTTAAGAGAACGGAGAAAGAAAATATCAAAACTGCCTTTTTTAATGGAGATTGCCCTAGTTATCTTCCTGCACAGTATAGATAAATGGATAAACCCTACCACTAAATTGTTTCCTTCTCTGTTCCCTTACAGGTAATTATGTCAAAATTGGTTTGATATTAGTTTTCTCCTAGTGCATGTATGTGCGTGTTGTTGACATTGGAATTTCTATGATAATGGAGCAAAATGTCACAGATCTGTGGCTTGCTGTGGACGTTGGAATTAATTACTCTCTCTGGGCAAAGTGAATGGATATACTGTATAAAATATCCTGAAGAAGTGAATATATTTTGTGACATTAAGAGGCAAGAGAGAGACAACACTATGGTGGTTCAGTGAGCAGGGCTTCTCAGAAGTACCACTGTTGTTTCTGAAATCCAGTTTGTCTGCGCAGGCATGGCTGTGGTAAAACATGTTAGATAGAAGTGGGCAATAATAGCGAGAAATTTGGCTTCCCAGTCATAAAAGATAGAAGATCTGACCATAGCAACAGTGAAACATGAGGGGTGACTTAACAAGTCATGGAGCAATGACATGACTGGACTAAACTAGACATACCTGGAAACTATGAGGAAAGGAACAATGAATATAGCCTATAAGACAATAACATTACAGTAATACCTCGGTTTTTACGAGTGACTTGGTATACGAGCAAATCGGTGTATGAGCATGGAGGGTCAAATCGGTTTGATTTACAGAGGTTTTTACCTGGTATTCTTAACATTAATTAATTGTGATCGCTATTGTCCAGGTAGTGAAATATACACGTACAGTACCTCTAAGCAGTAACTGTCACGGTTCATGAATTCATTGTCTCCTAGAGACTGTCTGCCTGAGTGAGTGTGTGTGTGTGTGTGTGTGGTCACCTGATTCTCATATCATCTGCCTATCTTCCCGCTTTCGTTTGCTGCTCCCTTGAGTTCGTTCATTCGCGGCTCCCGTGCTTTCGTTCGTTAGCGGCTCCCGTACGTTCATTCGTTGGCAACTCCTGTGAGTTCGTTCGTTCGCAGCTCCCGTGAGTTAGTTCATTCGCGGCTCCCGTGAGTTTGTTCGTTCATTTGCTCTTGAATCCTTGCTTTCTCCACTCCCCCCTCCTCCCTGGTCTCTTCCATGCAAGCTGCTCAAACCTGAAGTGCATTACAGTAAATTGTCAAGTATTTTTAGAGTTTAATTGTCAATTATTAATTAGTATTTATACGAGATTTTAACTGCAATTAATAGGGTAAAACCCCCCCAAAAAATTAAATGGGCATTTATGGTCGTGTGGAACAAATTATTAGATTTTTAGTGCATTCTTATGGGGAAATTTGTTTTGGTGTATGAGCATTTTGGTTTACGAGCTCGCTCTTGGAACAAATTAAACTCGTAAACCGAGGTATTACTGTATTTCCAAATAATAAAAATAAGTTTTGTTTTGTTTTGGGGGGGTTTCTCGGGAACAGAAATGCTACTAATAGAGTTTGGGTGATTAATATTTTGTGGTCCTTTTGACATTTATTGTATCGCTGAAATATAGTGTAATAATATATAGTATCTGCTGGGACTAACCCTAACCGTATTGATCAGACAGTATAATGTTGGACTGCCAGGCCAGAATACAATAAATAGATCCAGTAAGGTGTTGGTAAAGCATTTTTTCCTTATTTGCATAGTTTTTCCTTGAATTAAAATGATTAATTTCCTTTTGTATATTTAAAGAGTAAAAATGAGAATTCTGTCATCATTTTGCTGTTCCAGAGTTCAATTACGATTCTCATCTTCTGTGGAATATAAAAGGATAGGTTTTGAATAATTTACTGGTAGCTCTTTTTTTACGAAATTAAAACGAATAAGGAGTCTTTCAAGCTTCGAAAATCAAACACACTGTAAAAGTTTTATTAAAAAGTATAATTTATGTGACAACACAGATCACAATTTAAGTCATCATCCACTGCTAATCTTCCCCTCCAATGAGCCATTCATTCATTGAAACCATATCATTGAGCTGAACTCAAGTAGAGCTTGGGTGGATGTCAAGATTTTAAGTATTGATTTCAGTATGAAAATCATGAAAAACTTGAAAAACAACACAAAAGCCTTATGGGCCATTTTTATGAAACCTTTATGTCATCTTTTATTCCCCAGTCACACAGAAGAAAGTGATAAAGGTTTACGAAAGGATGTTAATGACAGAATTTTCTATTTTTGCACGAACTATTGGCTTTGGATGAACACATTGATAACTTCACACACTGCACAAAAAGATGCAGATAGGAAAATTGCAGACGAGATAAGTTACACATTATTTCATGCATCATTATGCAAAAGCATCAGCAGAGCTTTCTGCTTGAAGGAAGCAGGACAGGCAGATCTTCATTGACATACTGCTCATTTTGTCTTCCCAGTATGGCAGGAAACATTATAGTGTCACATAAATTAAATGAAATAAGGAAAAATGAATAAAGGATATCAAAAATGAGGAATGTGTTTCTCAGAGTGTTACTCTGACAGAATGACTGACAGACCAGTTTACACTGACAAAATAGCTATATGCAACAAGTGCGCCATGTCACTAATCTTGCATATTCAATGTCATTTCAAAAAAGCACATTCTTTCATATGTTAAAATTCAAAAAGCCAATTTATCAAGAATGATTTTTCAAAAGTCCAATCTTATGTGCAATATCTCAAGACATACTTTTGGCTTTCCGCTGCTCTAAGTAAGTACTCTTCAGCAGACATTTGCAGAATTCATGTGGTGCAACATTCTTTTAAGATGTTTTACCCTTGTAGTTGGAGGAAAATAAACAACTTAATAAGAGAGGCATTAATTACAAGCATAGAGTAAAACAATAATGAAAAACTGCAAACACCAAAAGCATGCATGTTCTAACAGATATGCCAAGATGCTGCTGAATTACAGTGACACTCTATTCATCACTACACTGTGCAGAAATTAATCGCACCATCTCATAATTATACCTTGTTTTATCATCCATCTTTAAAGTATTCTTTTGTTGTGGCTGGCTTGTGAAATGCTCATAGCTAAATTGGCTCATCAGGGCTGATTGGGGTAAGGTTGGATGAAAAATAGACAGCTTACCTTCAGGGTAATTACAAATCAGCAGAATACACTTTCCCTACATACCACTGCCTTGTTACCATGGAGGCACTTGGAGATGGTGAAGTGAAGAAAACTGAGTGTTGGGGATTCAGGGATTGGCCACTGGCAAGCTCCAAGGCAATGACAGTCACCCTGAACTATATGCTCATGCATCATCCAGATGATTCTAGCTGGTCACAGGTTCATGGCCCTTTGGAGAGGTTCCTGCATTCACATGTTTACTCAGGGTCTGGACATCATGCATATCTTTTCAAAGAAAGCACACAAAATTATAATTTCAATGTCACGTTGATGTAGACAGAAAGTGGGAAATTACAATCTGCAAGTACATACCGCTTTTGATTGAATTCAGAAGAAATATTTCGAAGAATACTATAAATACAGTGGAAAACGGTTATCTCGACGGTCTCAGGAGTTGCAAAAAAGCATCGAGATAACCAACAGCCAATATGGCGATTTATTTGATGAAGCGATCGGCATGCTATGAAAATGTACATACACTGTATATGTTTGCTAACAACAACAGGCATATGTGCACCAACTAACAGCAGAGATTTACCAGTATACAATAAAAAACACCTTTGATTCTCGATACAAACCCACACAATTTCGCTCACAGCATAAACAGTCATAACATTATCGTGAGGTCATCACGCTGTACTAGATTGCATACTTTCTTGCGTTCTCGCAAAGCGCGGCACTGAGAGAGAAGCGTCACCGACAGAGCGACGTGCAACGCAAACTCAGTGCATGCGCAGTGAACTAGGTACCCTCATGAGACACAAAATAACCGTGTGTGTGTGTGTGTGTGTATAAACATTTGTATACATATACTCTGCAAACTGACTATGTGAAAAGTACATTTCCATCTGGGCTTCCATTGAGAATGGCTGACAGTTTTGTCAACAAAGCTTATGAGCAGCAAATTCTGAAATTTTCTTTTAGTTGATAAATAGATCAAGAAATTGTAGAGTTTTTTTTTTTTTTTGAGAGGACAAAGGTTGCAACACTACAATATCAACAATAGTTTATTGCCTTTGCACTGTTGGGTAAAAAAAAACAAGCAAACATTGGAAATTTGTCCCAATATAATACCACAAGGCTGAAACATAATAACAGTGATATTCAATATTGTTCCTCCTGTTGTCTCCAAAGCATCCAAAGAGAGACCTGGTGAAGAGGTCAAAGACAAAAGTCTGGTGACCTATCCTTATTTGAAATGGTTCACATTTCTAAAGGTGTGTTCACACTTGGCATTTTTAGTTAGATTAAAATGATATCACAAGATGTGACTCTAAAAAAGACAGAATGCTTGAGTATACCTGTTTTTTTACAACATAGTTGTCAGTGTTGCCCATCACAGTTTGCTACAGACATCAGAACCGGGTCTTCTCGCAGCAGACCTCATTTGTGTGTAATGGAGGGATTACTGCCGCTGTTTTGACTCTTCATGAGATTTCAGCTCCATCACATGGGCTATCATCATATGTGTCAGGGTTCTGTCACTTCAATCTTATTTTCTAGTGTTTCTGTGACAGAGCTCTGATACTGTCCCATTGTTGTGTCCTTATGTCCTCGAGTCGTGCTCTCTTGTCTGTGATTTTGTCTTGTGTGCGGGGCGTGGTGTTCGATCCCAATTCTAGTTCTGTTTCTGTTTTGTGTTTCGTGGTTCGGACACCAATCCTCCAAGTGTTTGTCTTTTGTTCTGAGTGCGCGCAGTTTCGACTTCACTCCAGCTGCGCGCACTCTTGTCCGTGTGTATTGTTGTGTTGCATGCAGTTTGTGTTTTTAGTGTCTTGTTGTCTCATTTCATGTGGACACGTGGCGTATGTGCATTCACATTGGCTGTGTGTTCGTGTCCTGTCATTGTGTGACCCCTTTTTTGGTCTTGACTAGCCAAACTACTCACCCTAAATTCCTGAATTTGCACTGTATATAGTGCTTGCAGGATGAAACAACTACTTCAAGTGCTTGAACACAAAATGAGAACTAAAGAAATTTAGAAATGACAAAATGTTGCATGTTAATATACTAACAAAGTACCATGGATTAATAAGGAATTTTACTCTTATACACATATATATATATTGATGTATGGTCACCTTGGAATTAAGGTTTGATCAGACATTTTTGTCAAAATTCAGTTATTAACATATTCTTATTATGTGACCATTTATTTATATCATGTTACATTAAATTAAGAATTTGGGACGTTTTATTTAGAAAAAAAAATTATATCTACAAAGTTGAATGGAATGCAAAAACTCGATCCCAATATCTCAAACTGCTCAGAATTCAGATTTAACCTAATAATTCCAAGGTGGCAGTATATACTTTTATTCTGATCAAATAGACAGGCCTTAATAAGAGAATTATAACGTCAGTTGAAGCAACTGGATTAATACTATTCTTTGAATAAAATCGAATTTTGCAGTTAAATGGCATTCAATTTACACATCACAGTGTGGATCAAATTGACTTAATGAAACAGAAAGAGCACCACGCTGGAGCCTAAGCCTCTTTTCTATATGAGCTGTTGTTGTACAAGCTTCTGTTTTAATGTGTACCAAATAGTAATTTTATAATACATACGGTTGATCTGTTCTGCACCAAAGATTTTTTTTTTTTGTTACTCAACTCGGTAACTCAACTTGGTTCCCTGAAATGTCCCTTTAGCATTCAGTAACAATAGGCCTCCACAGACTGGAATGCTGAAAACTAGATAAGGAAATGCCAAGCATGGCAAATGATGTCTAAACGACTGTCTGACATAACTAATAATGAAGAGAACAGATGAACATCCTCTTCAGGAGTACTTCATCACAGCAACTCACATCAAGAATGCAACCTGCTCTACAAAGATAACTGCAGCCAAGAGCTGCATCCCGTTCACTGGCTTCTCCAAGAAACCACAGCCAAAAGAACGAGGAAAGGTGTGTGTGTGTGTGTGTGTGTGTGTGTGTGTGTGTGTGTGTGTGTGTGAGAAAGAGAGAGAGAGAGAGAGAGAGAGAGAGAGAGAGAGAGAGAGTGTTTGGGCACCAGGGCAGCAGATTTGAAAGGCGATGCATAATGTACTCATCATTTTCTCACTGCATGTCTAAGTAAATAACTACAACAGCCCCAATGGCACTCCACTAGTGTGCCCCCACACTTTTGTTTGTTCTAATACAGAATATATATCTATAATAACAAAAGAGCAAAGCATCAGAATAAGCTGTGTGTGTACTTGTACATAATGTTTGTATTTAAATGCAAGAGAGCTATTAGTGGGCCCAGAGGGAATCTGCTGGCATTTTCTGTGGTAAATTTTATTGAATTTAAACATGGTAACATATGTTAAATGTTGCTGAAACGTCCATAAATTTACACACATGAGGCGAGGGATTTATAGAATCTTATGAATGACAGAAATTCAGATTCTATGGAAATATGCTAAAGTTTATTTGGGTGCAGATTCTGGCTGGGCCTAACTATTAGGAATATTTCAATAGCTCTGAAATAATTTATATTTCTGTGAAATATGTAAAGTTGCAAACTGAACTCAAATTGTGGACTTGTTTTCTGAAGACCAAGACATGAATCCCTCTGCCGTTAATGTTGTTCAACAGTAAAATGTAACTGTATGTGGAGAAACAAAGCAGTACTTAAGATGTCATGTGCTTGTACTATTGCCAGTAGGCGGACAGTACAGGCCATACCCGTCAAAGACAAAGCAAAAAAGAGAGCAGTTTTCACTTTTCCCAGTCTAACACAGAAATGTATGGAGGAAGTCAATGAGCCTCGCCATCTAAACAACAGCCACCTCAGGCACTGCATCTCATCGATCATTTTACAATGGCATACAGCTTGACAACAAAACTTAGGACAGTATAGGTGCTAAAGAGAATTTTAAATAGCAATAGAAACGTTCTGAATTTCTGAAAAGCTTAATGTTTCTTTTATAATTGTGGTACTTTAGCTCATTTTTATTAATTTGAACAAGATGCAAAAAGGTATCTTTTGAGTGTTTATTTGCTAAATATAGTTAATTTAGCGCAGATGTCCGGTAGCTGATATGAGTCACAACTATACTGATTCTATACTATTCGTCACTAGTAGCCGGTAGTGTATTCTTCCATGGTATGGTTCCCCTCTTGTTAAGCCTGTGTCTTTCCCTAAGCAGAGTCCACTCTGCTGTCTCTGTACATTAATTACTTCACCCTAACTAGTCTGAATCTATCATAGACACCTTCCAGTTTTCTCTTTTTTAATTGAGAAATAGATTTTTCATATGGTTTGAGGGATTAATGTTTAGTTTTGGTACTATTACTAGAATATTTTTGTGTTTAAGTTTATTTTCATTATTTATGATTAATGATTGAATGTTTATAGAGTTTATTTATATTTTACATTTTATCAACCAATGATCAACAAGTTCTCAAAAATAGATCAGCATATTATTTCAACTTCATTTGCCAAGCATATATGGACAGAGCTCAACACAAAGTTAACATTTCTGACAATGGAAGAACAAGAAAACAAACAGGCTCAACAGCTGGGAAGAAGAAGAGAAATAAGGATGTGTGGTGGAAGGGTACAGAGACAAAACAGAAGAAAAGATAGAATAGGCCAAGATTGTAGGCACGTTTCTGGTAAAATAAGGGACACTATTGCGAACCATGTTCTCAATTATGACCTTATGGCCAAGGCGGGTTGTAAGGCACAGCTTGATTGGACATAAAAACTGTCTCCAGAATCATTCAAACATTCATTTGGCAGACTAAACGAATCCTTTTCAGTCTCTTGCAATCAATATCCCATAAAGTATAATGTGAAACATTTGTAGTATTGATAAATGGCATACAGATAAAGTGCGGTCTTGTGCATTTCCGTCATCAAAATCATAGTATAAGTGTACATCTGAAAATGACGGAAAGCACTGTTATAATGACAACATGACTAAGCATTGTGATTGTGAGCAATGACACAAGGACTTGTCATTCTGATGGCACTGATAATCACATGGACATAAATACT